>JAZKJV010008231.1:0-654943 GCA_037367405.1 Ottelia alismoides
TGACAAGGGTGAGGGTCCCGATGTTCTTTAGATAGCATGGGTGTATCTTAAAAGAAGTAGAAATCTGTATTAAATTGAAACGGCCATAGGTTTGATGCAGTATGTCTCATAAACGATTGATTTACATGTTTATTCAAGTATATTACTCGTTCAATTTAATTCAAAATAAAGGACGAATTCTGCATAACTTGGCCTAAATATAATGCTCGTTCAAATTATAAGGTGGGATAGATTGTGTGTTATACATTACATTTGAATGATTTTAATTATCTTCTAAATTATGGTCATCTGAACTCCTTACAACTTTAAGGGCATGTTTGGTTGGTGGGTTGGGTTGGGGTACACCTGTGTACCCCTCCTTCCAACCCTCCCAACCCTCCTCACAGTTTACTATTCACAGAGGTAACCCAACCCAATCCAACCCAGCAACCAAACAGGCAAACAGGCCCTAAGAGACTATTTCATTGCTGAAATCGAAAATACCAGACCTACAATTTCCATGCAAAATCTGGTCAGCTCAATCATGTGAAGTGGCATAACCACTTTCCATATCTCTGATGAGAATATTTCTTTCAATATTAACATTTACTATTCTAGTTAATTATTGCATTATTGCTATATTTATGTGTATTTTCTCTAATATATTCTTAGATATTCCTACATGATTGCTTAAGTGTGCAACTCGATGTAAATATGGTTTTAATTTTTCAACATAAAAGTCTTGCTTAGAGCATGTAAAATGGATATGACTGGATGGGAGATTAGAACATCTGAGGATGACTATCATTGCTTCTGCAAGCATTTTTACTTAGATTACGAGACTGATAATTTAATCACACCACTGATCGGGTATGATCTTCACTAAATCACCATGCTAATTTAATGTTTCCATGATAATCATCTAATCTCCAACATTTTTGAGTTAAAGGTAGAATCATTGCTCTGCATCTAGATATATCAACCTTCTATACTTGTTTCTGATTAATAGTAGATTGGCTTCTCATAAAATTGGTTATGACAAATAGGCTAGAAACATGTCTGATGTATGCATCGGTGCAAACATATATTAGCATTATTTGTAATTAATCTGGATAACTACCGTTATTTCCATCCTCTATTTCATTTAACCACTTATTTTTTGTTAATCAAGGACAAGATTGACAAACAAGTTTAGAAGGGACATAGACATATATGATTCTTTTTTTATTATATCTTCTAACAATTATAGTAAACTATCATCGCACTAAGATTCTTAACTTCTTGTATTTTAGAAAAAATTGTTGAAAGTTTATCAATAAATCAACAACTACCTTAATAATTTATTTTGTTGCTTAAGCACACTTTAGTGGATTAACAAATTCAGACGATGGAATGAAATCACATGGTTGTGGGAAAGACGTCATGTAATGGTACGCAGCTTTTATACTATCTGATTGAGATATTAATATCCATTTACGTGTTTTGGGTGGATTCTTCATAACAGATATTAGTTACCACTTATCATCAGATGAGATTCCCATGTTACTTAGATACCATTTGTATCTCACTTCGAAATGTAGTTTTTTGAAAGTTTAAAGATGTTTATTTATTTTGTTTTCAAGAACATGAAGATAACCAATTGACTAATTTATTTGTCATATTTATCATTGGAGCTATAGTATTTCCAAACATATCCAGAACAGTCCATTCGAGGTTGACCATTTTAAAAGGCAGTCTGAAGCATCAAGCAATGTATTTTCTTTTCACTTTTTTCACATGACCAATAATCCTAACTTATACACAAGTTTGTTGTTGTGTGTTCAATATTTTCGTTGATAATAAATTTGTCAAGTGGAGTTAAAATATGAAATGATTAATTTCATATATTGATTAAATAGTCATGCTTTTATTGATTTTTAGATACTATTCATAACTCACTTTTCTAAGGTATAAATGTGATGTACATTATATTATCTTAACCAAATCATATTAATAGAGTATAACAATATTTGGTTGTTATTCTTTATAGATGGATATCGTACTGGACAAAAGTTGGATGGAGATTGAAAATAGATTGGATCAATCCTATAAAGATGGAGTTAAATCTTTTATTGATTTTGCATTATTGCATCTAAAATGACTTTTATCGGGAACTCTTCCATGCCCTTGTCGTGATTGTCTTAACTCACATCTTCTTTCTAGTGAAGAAGTTTATACACTTAATCTTAAGAGGTTTTATATCAAGTTATACAACTTGGGAGTCGACATGAGGAATTACCTAGTAGAATGAGATCCACAAATATTATCATTACATCTGATGTTATGGAAGATAACATGTGTGGATTGTTACCAGATATATTTGCAGTAGGTATATCAGGAGATCTTTTAGTTGATAATGAACCTAACGAGTCTAATATCTCATATGATCCAAAGGACTTTGTACAATTTCAGAAGTTGTTAGATGAAGTTGAAAAATCATTGTACAATGGTTGTGAAAAGTTCTCAAGGTTATAATTTTTGGTCCGACTATGTCAATTGAAGTGTCTAAATAGATGGAGTAACAAATCATTTCGAATACTTCTTGATTTACTGAGGGAATCCTTTCCACAAGGTGAAGAAGGAAATCCAAAGAGATTTTGTGAAGTAAAGAAATTTATTAGTGCAATTGATCTTGATTATCAAAAAAATCCATGTGTGTCTCAATGATTGCATGTTGTTTTGGAAAGATCGTCAATAAAAATGTTTGTGATAGATGTGGTTCTTCTAGGTGGCAAATTCAGTATCATCTACAGAAGCTATTACCCCGTCAAATACTCAAACATTAAAAAAAACTCCAGCAAGGATTTTACGGTATTTTCCTCTTATACCAAGGTAGAAGAGGTTATATATGACATCAAATATTGCAAAAGAAATGGTGCGACACCATGAAAAAAGAGTAGAGGATGGGATGCTACGGCATCCTGCAGATTTGAAAGCATGTAGTGATTTTGATAAAAAAAAAAATATTTCCCGAATTTGCTAGCGATCCACGTAATATTAGACTAGACTTACCAAGTGATGCTTTTAATCCATTTGGTTCAATGAGTTCAAGTTATAGCATATGGCATGCGATACTTATTCCGTATAACTTACCACCTTGGATGTTTATGAAGCAAATAAACTTCATAACGTCATTACTTGTCCCTGGAAAATAAGCACATGGAAATGGCATAGATGTGTATCTTGAAACCTTAGTTGAAGAGCTACAACAATTATGGGATACTGGTGTAAGAACGTTTGATGCATCTACAAGTCAATATTTCACTTTCCGTGCATCAACATGTGGAGCGTAAAATTGCTGCTTACGCAAAAATTTCAGGTTGGAGCACTAAGGGGAAATTGTTGTGTCCTTATTGTCATAAGGATACCATGTCTTTTAGATTAAAATATAGTGAGAAGGAGTGTTACTTAGGCCATCATACTTGTTGTCGTGATAAGAACTTTGATAATACATGTGAATGGAGATGTGCACCGGAATTACTATCCGGGTATGATGTTCTTAAGCAATTAGAAGGGCATGGGAATGTTGGATTTGGAAAGCCAACAAATGTTAGAAGGTCACAGAAACAAATGAGAGATTTGAGCATAAATCATGATGTGTCACTACCACATGCATGAAAAAAAAAGAATCTTTTTTTGCTTGCTATATTGGGAAAATATAACACTAAGGCATAATCTTGTTGTCATGCATATAAAGAAAAATATGTGTGACAACATATTGGCGACATTATTAGATATTGATGGGAAATCGAAGGATAACTTAAATGCAATATTATATATGAAGTATATGGATATTCATAAAGAGCTTCATCCGATAGAAACAAGAGATGGTCATTGTTATATTCCATCAGTACAATTGTCCTTATCAAGAGAAGAGACAGAATTATTTTTATCATTTTGCATTCTGTGAAAGTTTTCGATTGATATTCTTCAAATACATCGAAATGTGCGAACTTGAAGGAGAAAAAATACATAGCCTTAAAAGTCATGATTGCCATATCTTGATATATGAACTTATTCTTGTAGCTTTACAAAAGACATTTCATCCTAATGTATGCATCCCATTGATTCAATTCTGTGTATTCTTTAGGCAGTTACGTGAAAGGTACTGGATGTGAAGGTTTTAGAGCAAATGGAAACAGATAATGATGTTATTTTATGTAAATTGGAGAGAATATTTCTCCCATCATTTTTTTACAATCATAATGCATTTGCCAATTCATTTAGCAACTGAAGCAAAACTTCCTGGTACAGTACATTATCTTTGGATGTATCCGATTAAGAGATACCTAATTACGTTAAAGCTTTATGTAAGGAATAAAAGTCGACCAGAAGGTTCTATAGTAGAAGGCTACATTACGGAAGAATGTATCAAATTTTGTTCACATTATTTAACTAATGTTGAGACCAAGATGACATGAGTAGTCCGCAATATAGACAATGTTCCTTTTGGAGCAGGCAAAAAAGTTCGTATGGAACAAAATACATTAGACAAAGCACATAGATATATCTTGAACAATATGAAAATCATCAAGTCATACCACGGGTAAGTATTTGCTTTCACCTTGTTTTAAATTTCACCGGTTTCTTCAACATGACTTTTGGATTTAAACAACAACAAACAATATCTAGTCGACATTGAAAGAAAGGAACCAAGAATAGATCCAAAAGGTCTTGGCAAGAAATATCTTAAAGAGTTTCCGTGTTGGTTTAAAGAACATGTAAGTCTATGACTTAATTATGTATGGCTTCATTTTTAGTTATAGATTATCCAGCTAATTAGTTTTTACTATTTATAGATTCATCATCTTCATTTGAAAGGAAAAGTTGAACTATTCGATGAATTGAAGTGGTTAGCTAGAGGTCTGATTGTTGATGATACTATATATGATAGGTATTATGTAAATGGGTGTCGTTTCCATTCCAAATACTTGGATCACACACGCAAGACCCAAAATAGCAGTGTTATGACATGTTCATATACTACTACATATTATGATCAATTAAAAGAAATTATTCAACTAGAATATGGTCCTATTTTGAAATTTACTTTATTTAAGTGTGGATGGTTTGACGAAAACAATAAATTTGGGATAAAGAAGGATGTGTATGGATTTACATGTATCAACTCCTCTAGCAAACGTCATATTGATGATCCATTTATACTAGCCTTCTAATGAACAACCATTCATCTACCTTTATTCTTTATTTTACATTTAAATCCTTATCGAAACATATGTAAATGATGCTAACTTGTGCAAATTAACATTCATGATTTACCAGTAAATAATACATAAATACGTGGATTTAAATCCAAAAAAAGAATAAAGAAGAGAAAATGAAATTAAATGAAGTAACAAAGATATTGAATTACCCGAGATCAGGTCAATATTGACTTACTCAACAAGGAATAAAGTAGGGGAGATAAGGGTCTACATTGAATATAGAAACCTTGATTTATACTCTTCAAAATAAGCCATTTTTACTTGATTTTATTTTGTATTTTATACACATCAACTAATAAAATGTTTAACAAGAAACTTGTATATAAAAATACATAGAAAATTACAAAAATAATTGCAAAAAAAATACAAAGTGCAATTGGGACACATTGATGACAAAGCCGCAAATCAAACTTCACATATCAGTATATTCTCCATATAAGCTCAAAATTCATCAAACTCACCTCCACTCTATTTAAAATTAATTTATCTATTTAATGGTGGTTGTTTCATTTAAAATAGAGCTAAGATGCAAAATCCGATTTTCTGGGGTCCCAATTCACTACATACTTGTATATTTCATTCATATAATTAATTCTTTACATTTTTACTATTCTTATATTTTTAAGTAATTGTAAATATAATTTGAAATATATTAAAAATATAAAGACAAAATAAAACAATTCAAAATACACTAAAATAAATAATATATTAAAATCTATATAGGTATATTATACTTATAATGTATATACATATATTTATTTATACATGTAAATAAAATCAATAAAATAAAATAAAAATATGTAAATATATATTTATTTATAATATGAATATATACAATATATAAATATGATAATGAAATTAAAAATATAAAATGAAATAAAACCTCATATATATGTAAATATACCTATGTATATACTTGTAATTATTAACATCCTGCAAACAGGCTTGTAAAAATAAATAAAAATCATAATAAAATACTTTACAAAAGAATAAATATTTTCATATTTTGAGTTTTATTTGATAAATTGCATAATTATTTTAATTTGATGTGTTCTTTATTTTTCTCCTTATTTTGCCTTCTTGTGAACTAATGTGGTCATATCAACACCACCATTTTGTTGACCTCGGGTCAACATTGACTTGAGGTTTACCAACCCATGTCAAAGCGCCCCTGAAAAATCCTAAAAATATGCTTTTAGTTTTAAGGAATTACTGATTGAAAAGTTATTTAAATTTCATTGTAGGCGAGCAATTCAGGAATGATCAAAAACCGCAAATTTAATTAATGTCAATTAAAGCGAGCGATCAATTTTTTTTACTTGGGTAAGTCCAAGGATGAACTCAGGGAGGCAACTTCCTCCTTAGGTTGGTTGAAAGTCATTCTCAAAGTTAGGTTTTCAGAGAGATTTTTTGGTATTTTTTATGCAATAAATACGCAAAGCAAATTTTGACTAAGTTGAAGGACTAAAATGTAAATTTCAATAAATTAAAGTCCAAAAATCCTTAAACCTAGTCAGGATGTAAAATGCGATGAAATTAGGCTTCTGTAATTTTTTTTTGTAATTTTCGGATGCAAAATGAATTTTCTATGAATAAATGAATGCAGACAGTGAAATTTTCAATAATTAACTATAATAAATATTAAATCTAGTTATTTTCAGAAAATAAAATTCTCTAAGATATATCACTAGGTGACTATCTCATAAAAATACTAAATCCTAAAAATATTGGATTTAATACCTATTAAAAATTATTTAGTGAAATGCACGAAATGATTTTTAGAGAGAAAAATATGCATGCAAATACAATTCTGTTTTGGCACAATGTTACCAACAATCAATTCTAGGTTTCGTGAATTTTTAGCAATTTTTGGATTTGTGATTAACCAAATATGAATTTCTAAGTGTTGATTGGGTAAATTATGCAATTTTCCGCAATAATAATATTAATTAATTAACCACATAAAGTAAAAATATTCCAAGCATGCCATATTGTAGAGAATTAATTGTAGAACATCATGCAATTTTTAAATGATTAAAATGATGATGAAATGAGGTTCACAATAAATGGACAATACAGGGTTCAGTATGAAAGTTACAATAACTAGAAAAATGCAGAAAGAGGGCTTGAATGTTATTACTGAGACCCTAGGAGGAGATTCTGCAAAAGTTCAAGGGAAGCACGGGCCTCGCACGTGCTCCTTGGTGGATGGATCTGTGATGAATTGGCGCTTCTGGAGGGTCTTCTTTGTAAATTCCCCCCTAACACGTGTTGTCACGTGCAAGAGGATGCTTCTGCAAATGTTTTCTTCTTCGCACGGATGCCTGGCGGAGTGACAAAGGCGGTCGAAGGCCTCTAGGAGGAGGGGTGCTCTGGAGGTCGATAGATTACGACGACGGCTGAGTTCTGTGGCGGAGCTCCTCCCCTTGAGTGGTGGAGGAGCTGGAGCCCTTAGGTGGGGCCCCGCCTTCGACGGCGGAGGGTTTTCTACTGGCAGGAGGCGGCTGGCACGGTAGTGGAGCACATGGTGCGAGGCAGCGCTCGCAGGACAGCGCTAGGCGATGGATGGTGGAGGCACAGACGCAGGCGAGGGTTGCAGCACAGTGAGGCGGTGTGGTCGAAGGCGATGGAGGAGCTCTTGGCAGATGGGCGCTGGGAGCAGTGGAGGCGAGAGGGTTTGGTGGACGAGCGGAATGCGCAAGGTGGTCGCTCGAGGTGAAAGCGGAAGTTGCGAGGAGCGTCGTGGCGGCCGCAGGTGGCTTGGGGGGAATGAGATATGGGGTGCGATAGAGGTAACATGGGAAAGAGGGTGAAACAGGGGAAGGAAGAACACAGACATAGGGGAAACAGAGGAGGAGGAGAAAGAGGAGGAAGAATCCTAAATTCTAAAAATATTACCCCTATTGAAATTAGACGGTATTTTCTTTCAAATATATCGCGAAGGTATTATAAAGGGGTATTTTCTCGGTTTGAGTTGGGGTTGGTTGGCTGGTTCGGGGATCGATGTGTTCACTGCTTGAGAGGCAGGTTGCGTTATGGGTCGGACCTGATTTTCTTGTCTTTTGATGATTCCGATGATGATCAAATAGTCAAGCTTTAATACCTATTAAAAATTAATTATTGAAATGCACGAAATGATTTTTAGAGAGAAAAATATGCATGCAAATGCAATTCTTTTTTTGGCACAATGTTACCAACAATCAATTCTAGGTTTTGTGAATTTTTAGCAATTTTTGGATTTTTAATTAACCAAATATGAATTTCTAAGTGCTAATTAGATAAATTATACAATTTTTCGCAAGAATAATATTAATTAATTAACCACAGAGAATAAAAATATTCCAAGCATGCCACATTGTAGGGAATTAATTGTAGAACATCATGCAATTTTTAAATAATTAAATGATGATTAAATGAGGTTCAAAATAAATGGAGAATACATGGTTCAATATACAAATTACAAAACCTAGAAAAATGCAGAAAGAGGGCTTGAATGTTATTACTGAGACCCTAGGAGGAGATTCTACAAAAGTTCAAGGGAAGCACGTGCCTCGCACGTGCTCCCTAATGGCTGGATCGGTGATGAATTGGCGCTTATGGAGGGTCTTCTTTTGCAAATTTCCCCCTAACACGTGATGGTCACGTGCAAGAGGATGCTTATGCGATTGTCTTCTTCTCCGCACGGATGCCTGGTGGAGTGGCAAAGGCGGGTGAAGGCTTCTAGGCGACGGGTTCTATAGAGGTCGATAGATTGCGGCGGTAGCTGAGTTCTGCAGTGGAGCTCCTCCCCTTAAGTGGTGGAGGAGTTGGAGCCCTTAGGTGGGGCATCAGCCTTCGATGGCGGAGGGTCTTCTGCTGGAAGGAGGCGGTTGGCACGACAGTGGATCATGTGGTGCGAGGCAGCGCTCGCGAGACAGCGGCAGGCACTGGATGGTGGAGGCGCAGACGCAGGCGAGGGTTGCAGCACGGTGAGGCGGTGCGATGGAAGGCAATGGAGGAGCTCTTGGCGGATGGGCGCTGGGAGCGATGGAAGCGACAGGGTTCGGTGGAGGTGCGGAATGCGCAAGGTGGTCGACCGAGGTGAAAGAGAAAGTCGCGAGGAGCGTCGTGGCGGTTGTAGGTGGCTTAGAGGGGAGGAGATAGGGGGTGTGATAGAGGTAACATGGGAAAGAGAGTGAAATAGGGGAAGTAAGAACACAGGCGTAAGGGAAACATAGGAGAAGAAGAAAGAGGAGGAGGAAGATAAGCACGGAGAAGAAGGGTTACCTGTAGGTTTCACATGGGAAGATGAAGCTCAAGGGAGCTCCGTCGTCGCCTCAATGGAGCCGGCAAACTCTAGAAGCTCGTGCAGTGAAGGAAGTTGTTGTTGTTGCTTCAAGGTTAGAAATGAAACCTTGGATCAAGTCAAGGATCTGAGTGCCGGTCGTCGCCTACAAGCACCAAGAATGTTGTCACCATTCCTGGAGCGAAGCTATGGGTCTTCCTCTCGTATATGGCGGATGATCTCTCCTGATGGGGTTAATGGAGTTATATAGGGAGCATGGAAAGGAGATAAGGCGAGAGAGATAAAGATAGAGGGAGGTGGTTGCGTGGCGGCCGGTGGGCGAGAGGAGCTCGGGCGGTTGCGGAGGTTACGGAGATTGGGTGCGACGACTAGGGAGGAAGAAGGCACGGACGGGTGTTGACCGAGAAGAAGGGGAAGGAATAGGGCCTCACGTGCATGGCATATGAGGTGAGGTTAAAGAAATTTTTTATTATTATATTTTTATTTTTATTTAATAAAAATAAAATAAAGAGGTTAAAATGAGTGACATGTGGCGGATCCAGGAGCTGCCACGTGTCAGCTCCAGGAGCTGGCACGTATCAGCTCCAGAAAATTCAGAAAACAAAAATAAAAGAAAATTCTAGAAGAAATAGAAAACGGCTCGGATCGAAAAGTTCTCAACACGAAAATTGCTCGTCTCGATGAGATATACAACTTTCATGAAGAGACCAAGAGCAAAAGAGGACATCTTTGTAAAACGATATTTTTGGGTACTCCATGTATATATAATACCTTGATTTTTGGGTTTTGTAATTTTTTGCGGTTTTTAATGAAGAGAAAAATCGAGAAAAATAATGATAAAATCGAAGATAAATATTTACACAATAATTTATTTTTTTTATTTTTGGTAAATAAGAAAATATGGAGATAAAATAAAGAAGAAAGAGTGAGTTATTCGTACAGACTCTCAGGGAACACTCGGACTTGGTCAGTTTCTTTGATTTATGTCTTATTTTAAATTTGGATTTTTATGGATTTTATTAAAACTTTCATCAAATAATATAAATGAAAAATAAATAAGAGAGAAAAAGTTAATTATGTACATAAAACAATAGGTTAAAATGGGTAAAACACAAAACGTGCAAAAGAGGCTCAAAACCCAACTTTCGCATACGAGCTCTGATTTTTATGAAATTGGTCTTGTTTTGAAGGTCTTTGAATATGTATTACTTTTAAACCTCAATCGGACACTATATGAGAAAGATATGAGCGTTTTAGTCTGTCCAGTTTGAAATTGGAGTTTTGTCTCATGGGCCAATTATTTAAGTTAGGAATTTTTTTATTTTTTATTTAATCTTATTAGTAATATGTACACAATGGAAGTGTTTTGAGTTTAATTGGAGTTAGCATGAATTAGTTAAAAATGCATGAAGTTGGGTGCAAATGTGAAGATGATTATGCGTGCAATTATGAGTATAAAAATACAAATATTAATTTTACATGCATGAATGATAAAAATGCAGAATAAATGATGAATTGCAGCTAATTACTCAGAAACGAAGCTCTATTTTCATCTTTTAGTACGATGAATCGTGTATTCATCAGCCCCTACCCATCTTTTCCATTTTTGTTGGATGATCTATCACTCCGTTTCATGGGATTTTGTACGCAAAATCTACACAAATGCCTCCTAATACATGTCCAATGCTTAGATCCCTTGAACAATCCTCAAATCGATTAGAAATCCTGATCCAACTGCCATCCTTGCCTCTACTATAAAACCCCACCTCCAAGCTTCATTCCAAGTTTAATCCCTTTTAACACACCGTAACCCCTAGGATCGAATCTCTGAGACATCTCCCTCATGATAGGAGGAGCATCCTGTCGATCTGAGGCGTGGAGAAGGAGTGTTTGAGGTGGTTCAACCCATTGCCGGAGAAAGCTCTGACGGTTCTGCTTCCTTGGCTCTACGACGAGATGAGGTTGTATCATTAGCTCTTTTGTTTCATAGTGTAATCAGTAGTTTAGGTTAGCTTGCATTTCATCTGATTTGATCCACAATATCTTAAAATAAAAAAAATCTGTAGCTAGAGCTCTAGGCTCCGGCCATCATCTCGCCCGTTCCAAACTCCTTATTGCCTCCATTTTCACCTCATCCTCTTTTCCTACACGTTCTTCACATCCCCGTATCACCAGTCAACCTCATTCTTACACAGAATGAGGGATTGGTTGCCATCTACCACCCATCATCGGAGACTCCATCTTGACATTTCCCTTGTGTGTTTTGGCTCCATTTTCGTGGTTCGAGAGAGACCCACTCAACACATGACTCTTCTGAGTAGGTGCATGCACTTCGAATACCCTTCTGGAGCAAATCAAAGCACTTGTAAGTCTGCACCGCCACCAAAGCTTTGCTAACGCCCCAGCCCTCTTTTGACGAGGCCTCCCATTTGAAGCATCCAAAAGCTCGGTGAGACCTCTAGGAGAGAAGATCAATCATCATCATAGAGGAAGGTAATCAACGACGTAAGATTCATCGTATCGAAGCAAGGAAGGCACCTTGTTCTTCCATATTCTTTGTGAAGAGCAGTAGCCGTGCGATCTGGAGCGAGGCTCCAGTTTGGATCGCAAACGTGCGATGATGCACCACACCAGTCGTCTGATCAAGACCAAGATCTAATCAACGCTCTCCATCTGCGAAGGAGTATCAACTAATCAAAGCCGTCAGTGCCTTAGTGAGGATGCATGGAGCATTTTGGGTTGTTGGATTGCATGCTAAAGGGGTATATTGCATATCCAGTCCCCTTTCTTTTTGTAATTTTATTTTAATCCTGAAACATTTATTTGTTGCATAAAAATTTATGTAATATTTGCATTAGGACCTGTACACGTTATCTATTTGCACTTTAGTCTAGTCCAACTCACCTCACGTGTCCATACATGTGAGGCGGGGGCATTTCGCAAGGTCACCCCTCCAGGTTCCTTATTTCCTTTTAGTCCATTATTTGTTGATTAAGTGTTATATTTTCGTATAAATTGCATGTTTGATCACAGAAGTTTGTTTATTTGCAAAAATACCCCTACTAGTGCGTATTTAGTTTGAAATATTTGGGTTGTTTGCATGAATGGTCCTGAACTTTGCTATAATATTATGAAAGGAAATTAAACTTCCTGGAAAATATATTTGGATCCTTTATTCCCTAAATTATTTTATTTTGTGTATTTATTGTAGAAAAATCACCTTAATTGTCTAGAATCTTATTTTATCACACATTTTTCTTGGAGAAATTAAAGTTATTTTATATTTATAAAAATCTAAAAATGTGTCATATATCCATATTTTGACTTAGAAAAATTATAAAATTTCCAAAACATCCCCAAAAAATCCCTTGAAAAATATGTTAGCTATATCTTATTATACTCTGGCACATATACAAAATCACAAAAAATATAAATCAAAATCCTAAAAATTACAAAACACTGGATATCTTATAAAAATCATAAAAAAGTCATCAAAATCAAAAAATATGCTTTAAATTCATGAATTTTTCTTATACATTCTATTTTCTAGAAAAATTAATTTTGGGCCCATATGATATGTTAAATATTTATTAGGCTCATTTAAATCTCTTGATTTTCTTCTTTGCATTTATTTATGTATTTCCTTATTTAAAAATCATACAAATTCTCCAAAAATCACCAAAAACAAATAAAAATATAAAAATATTTTGTTTCCTACATTTTGACTGTATTTTTTATACATAAAAATATAAAATCATATATAGTTTAATCTTATATTGCTTATATTATCTGATATGCATTGATATTATTATATAATAATATATATTATATTTTAAAGAGGAGAGGGAGCCTACTTCATGAAGTATGTAACCTTACCTACTTCATATCTATTTTTTATCAAATTTTTTATTTTTTTGTAAATACCACCATAGATTTTCATAACTATATCCCTCTAATACCTCATTCAAATTTCGTCAGAAATAGAGATTTATATGCCCTCCATCCTGAACAGGCTGATTACATCAAATCTAAGATAATTAAAATTACCTATTCTAGATGGAGGGCAAATGAGTCTCTGTTTTCGACGAAATTAGAATGACATATGAGGGGGATGTAGCTGTGAGAATTCATGGTGATATTTTTCAAAAAAATAAAAAAAATAATTAAAAAATGGACATGAAGTGGGTAAGGTTACCGACTTCATGAAGTAACCTCCCTTTCCTCTATTTTAAAAATAAAAAATAAATTAAAATTTTGTAAAATTAAAAATAAAATAGAAATTTAAAAATTTTAAAAATTAAATTTTAAATAATTGAAAATCCATAAAAAACAAATATGGCTAAAAACCAACATAAAAAGGCTAAAAATACAAAATTATTATTATTAATTAGAAATAATTCCTCATAATTAAACTATCCACCTTTTGCTCTATGTGATTCGACACTCTACATACTTATTTTATACACATATTTTGTAGAGTTAAATAAAAATAAATTTTGACTCCACACGTATTTGCAGTGCATGTCTATATATGTGGGTTGATTGTTGATTAGTCATGCTTGGAATAGGTGTCACGTGCCGTGAGAGCGACCGATACAACGATTTCCGGATCCGACTTGTCGAACACCGCATGCCCTCCAAGATCGGACTCTTGGTATCTCGTCTTTGTGATTTTTCACCTCCCATGCCCAACAATGCTTTTACATCCAAGATCTAATCGAAAAAGATTGGCGTATTGTGATAGAAAATCTACCTCGTGATTTATTTGATATGTTGGATATTAGAGTTCCATATGTTAGTAATTTGTTGCAAGTATAAAATGTCGTTGATGACTTTAGTTGGGTGCAATTAGATATTCAAGGCCCCTCAGGTTCACACTAAGGAAATCAATGAATAAATACATTCTGGTAACTAATCTCTCTTTTTTTGGTTTTTTTGTCTAGTGATGATTACTCTTATTGTATCATTATTGAATAATATTTTCCTTTCATGTTATAGCTGGAAGTATACATTCTAGTAGTGCTAGACATACTGGTGAAGGTGGACAACAAGAAGGTAATATCCGACGTATTAATTGCTTCCATATAACATAATTGTTTGCCAAAATCATTGCTTACAAGTGGTGCACTATATTATATCTTTTCTTAGAAAGTATGTCCATCAATAGAGATGTGTTTAGGTTTTGAATATGTTGTGAATAATGGAGCTAAAGAAAACAATCGCAAGCATAGTCTTTTGCTATTGGTTAGAATTATACATGTGTTGAATGTTGAGGAGCCATTGCCTCACGCTGCTTCAAACATAATATCAAGAGAAACATCTCGTAAGTATAACTAAACATTAAGTTCTTATCTTGATCCATTATATATATTGATATTAAGTTATAAAATGATTAGATCAATCTAAAAGAACGAAGTATGGATGACGATATATAAAAATTGGGAAAGATTTGATGCCTCCTGCAGGTCACCGTTGGATAGTGGAATGGGACAAAAAAGGCCGTCCAATTGGAGAATGTGGAAGCTTTTTAAGAAAAAGAATTTGTGTAATAACCAAGATGGGTGAAATTTATCCTTTGGATAGTTCTAAAAATAAGGTGGATGAAATTGATTTAATCGATACTTGGTTGATGATGGCGATAAGCTCCTATTTTATATTTCTTAATATTTTTATATTTTATGGAAGTGTTTATTCTAAAATATGTTCCTTGCTATTGTAGCGAGACTTTATTTTAAATGGTCATGACAATACATGGCATTATGTCTTTGAAAAGATTGGAGCAAGCTTTAGAAAGTGGAAAAATCAGCTTAAGACAATAATGTATGAACCATTTTCCGAAGATGAAGACTGAACATCAATGTGGGAGAGAATGGGGATTGATGGAAGATTAGATGAGCGACAATTTGTAAATTTGGTAGATCAATGTGACACTAAAAAAATAAGATAGTTTATGAAAGATCGATGATAGAACACTAATAATTATGTCAGATTTAGAATGTTTTTATTTGCACATATGCATATATTATCCAATATAGCAAAGAAAAATCGTCGAGCAAAGAAAATGAATCACACATTAGGGCCAGGTCCTTTTTATGTCAACTTGAGTATGACATGGTAAGAGTTGATTAAATTATTGATAAGTAGTTTTTGTGTATCTAATATGGCATTGTTTGATGCTTGAAATTAGCAGAAGAAAAGTGAGAGAAGTCCTACTAAATTAGAAACTATGGAGAGAGTATACTATGGAAGTCCAAGAGTGGTATGTATCCTTTAGGTTTGTTATTATATTTTAATTTTTGGGATTTTTACACCTATAACCCTGAGTAATATCACAATAACATTCATAACCCTGCATAATCGTGAATACATGAGAAACCTAGAGTAATTCTTGACTCTTACATTACATGACCTTGTGTTATATTACGTTTGGGATATCCATTATATTTGACGGTTTCCGTTGAGAAAGACAAAACTACCCCTAAAACTCATTATAATTTACAAAACATGCTATCTTCTCTGTCCAACACCACCACCACCTCCCTTGCATTGAAGATCGTTGAAGCCCTCCTCTCTCGAGCAGAGCTCGTCACCGTCGATCTCCTCCTTGAAGCCTTGGGCCGATCCCCCTCCCTCTGAGCATCGCTCGCCGCCATCGAGGTCATCCTTGAAGCTTCGGGCCGAACTTCTCCTCGGACCTCACCGACTTCCACCATTGATGGGATATTTTTTTATTTAAGTTAATCTCAACCGTTAGATCATTGATTGGTTAGATTAACTCAATCATCTAGTTGAGTTAATGAAGTAAAGTAACGGAACGATATGGATGTAAGACGACACACTTATTTAGGGTCGTGAGCGTAATTCACGATTATACAGGGTTATGAATGTTATTGCGATATTACTCAGGGTTATGGGTGTAAAAATCCCTTTATTTTTCAAGTTTTGTGAAGGATATAATTACTTGTTATATAAGGAAAATGCTACGTCTTTTGTTGAAACAGAATGGATTAAACAACCATTAAAATCACAAGAGGAACTGGAGGAGGAAGCAGTTGCAACAAATTATCGAATTGAGAGGACTGATTGTTTGTTTCCCGCGGAAGTTGGAGCAGAAAGAGAGCAACCATTTAAAAAGGTTCTTCAAGAAAAGTTGCATCACACTCAGGGTTAGTCTTATATGTTTTAAGTGATAAATAATTCTTACTCATGGTTTAATGGGCACATTTATTTTGGGCTTTCTTGCTAAATAGGCCACCGTGATTAAATACCAAAAGGATATTAAGAGGATGGAGGAGAACTTTTAGAAAATGCACATCTGGTTATCTGAACTTGCATCCGGTTATGGGGTTCCTCAACCTGCGAGATGGAATCCATCGACAACCATCCACCCATTCCTCTCGTTAAGGCATTGACCAAAGAAATGAAGAACATGCGAGTGACTCGGTTACTCGCTCTTGACTTTGGAGAATGAAGCATACATTTTTTGATACAGTCTCCCTTTTTGAGGTTTTGATCATTTTTGTAAAGCTTGGCATGCCATTGGATATAGTAGTCGAGGTGCAGATTTTGTGTGGGGCATGATGGACAATGAATGTTCTAGTTGATGATGTTCTTTTTAGTATCTTGTATGCCACATTTATTTGTGTCAGTGTTGGATACTCGTTTTTCATGATGTTTTGTATTTATTACAGTGATATTTTGTAGACATCAATATATTTTTATCATGTGAAATACAATCTTCTTGTAGACGATGGTATAAATTGAATTTTAAATGAATGGAATTTGCACTTTTCATTATATTTTTATAGCAGGATCGACTTTCTCCAGCATGTGATTTTGAGAGGTTTTGAATTATATGAGAGGAAATTTGAATTATAAGAAGTTAGATAACATATTATTAAACATTATATATATATCAATGGTGATGGAAGCGTTGTCAAGAATAATTCATGTTAAAATTATGCATAATAATCATCATAGTGAGGTGGCAAATGATGCAGAAAATGCACATCAGCAAACTTACATGACTGGTTTATACCGGATCGACAAGTGACATGGCGATTTGCTTGAGGTGTCATCAAGCATGTTGTTGACGGAAATGTGGCCATGGGTGTCAATCGCTGACACCATTTAAGTTGATGGGTAGTTCCTGACAGCTTTTTTGTCACGCGCCACTGAATGTTGATGGAACTAGCATAAACTCTTGGTGGAATCTACTGTCACTCGATATCTCGGTTCTCTGTAGTGATTTTACTATCTATTTTATTGAATCTTTCATATATATACATGTAGGTGTATTTATAATGGCATCAACATAAAATTTCCTATTACATAAAAATGGACAAATTTCTCATAAGAAAGTCTCAATCTGCCTCATTTCAAATTCCAATAGTTGATCAGGTTACATGAAATGAAGCAATTATGGGATCATAAAATAAAATAAGGTGGGAGAACAAAGTGCAAAGTGATGTCGTGCTGATTGAACATCTCTAAGTTACCTCCTGATCCCTGGTTGCATATGCCAATCTCAACTTATCACTCCAATTTTCAAAGCTAGCTTTCGAATAGCATATATGTAAATGCAACTATCTCAACCAATTAACCATGCATTTCCATTTAAGAAAATTGGAAAGAAAAAAAGATGATTCAATTCTGTATGGTTTTAAAGATATTCCAGTTGGTTGGAATATAGCGAGGTAAACAATGCAATTTGATTGACTTATATCCGTTAATGATTACAATGTTGGAGTTTTTAATAGAATATAAGAATTTAGGTTAGTATGGATATGCCCTTGAATAATTGCGTAAGTGGTGAGATTTTGAATATATTTTCTGCTTGCATTTAATGTTTGATATTTTAGCTGTTACATATGCACTTTCACAATTACTTCAGAGGAAAGATCGAGATATTATCAATGTAATCTCATTAACGTCTATGACAAAACAATATTTGCAGGAGATGGGAGATAATGGATGGACATCATTAACGGGAAGAATTTCTTTATTTTGTAAGAAAAATAATATCGGTGTTCCAAGTGAAGACAATATATATGTGTATGCAGGACGGTCAATGTGTGATGTTGATAAAATTATAGTTTTGCATCACTATCGTATTCGGGTTTTTTATACGGTCATCGGTATGCAATCTCAAGAGTTGAATGATCGCTATACTAAAGCTAACACAAACTTCTTCTTTGTGTGGCATGTTTAAGTCCAAGAGATTCATTTACAACATTTAATATTAATAAGCTTATCCATCTTGCACGACTATATCCGACACATTTCTCTTCAACAATTTTATTGGTTATAAATGAAATGCTGACATACATTAAAGATGTAATGCAAACTACTGAGTTCTCAATGTTGAAATTTTTGACAAAACTTGTTGAAGAAATAGTGAAAACTCAAAAAGATCGCATTTATCCACTGGTATATTTATTGATTAAGCTGGCATTGACATTACTAGTAGCAACAACTAGTGTTCAAAGAGCATTTTCAACATGACTATTGTCATGACACGGTTGCGCAATCGAATGGGAGATGGATGGATGAATGATGCTTTACTCGCATATACTGAAATATATATTTTTGATCCTAAAGCTGATGATGCTATTATGAATTGTTTTCAAAATATGAAAACTAGACACGATCAACTTTAAGTATAGGTATGTATTTTTCAAAAAAAATATGAGCAAAAGATCTCTTTGGATTTCTATATGCAACATGGATGTTTACATTGATTGTTTTTGGTATTAAAATATTATTATTATTATTATTATTTGTTATCATGGCCTGCCTAGTCTATCATCTTGGGTCCGACCCTGCATGATAATGCTCATGCCCTCTAAATTAGTTGTCGTATATTCTCCACCTAAATAGCCAACAACTTATAACATGTGTAATTGATAGACAATGGCATGGACTCAATTGCGACTAATTGTCTTCCTCTTCTTTTATATTCTTTTTGTGCCATCTTCTTCCACTTCTCCACCCGCCCACCAACCCACCCTTATACTGCAACTCATCTCACAACAACCCCCTCCATCTACTCCTCCATCCACACAAGGAATAACATCAAATCGAGTTCTCTCTGATTGAGGAACTTCATTAGAGCATTCGTAAATCCCCATCTCACGTTACCTCATAGCCAAGTGGCATAAGGATTATGAAAAATGTATATTGTATGTGTGTATTCACTTCACCATCTAAAGAACTTTTTATATATAACATGAATTTACACTTGTTAATCGAGCAAGAGAGAAAGGCCTACAAAGAATAATGATATGTATACACGCCACAAACTAGGTACATAGCATTGAATGAATTATTTACATTATCGTCCAATTTCTGCAACTTAATTAGGTATGTGGGTTCTCCACAATCCAAAATATGCTTTTCCAGTAAGATCAGATACTGAGTGAACTCTCGTGGGTCTATCACTCTCTAAAAATTCTGCACTCATCTAGTACTTTTTTTGGACTCAAGGAATCACTTGTCGTTGTTGTGGCAACCTCTACTATGGTCACACTATAAGAAAATCTATAACCATCTAAATATAGCATATGTGATTAATGCATGCGGGATATCAATAAGATCAAACTCAAAAAATCGTCAAGAATAATGATGTTGATACAAACGTTGTAGCGGAGCATCACATGAGGGGGATCCCCATGGTTGTTTTAAGCCATGTGGGGTTTTAAAGATTGGAAGATGCCATGAGCCACGACAAAAGTTGGGGATAATCCCCTCGCATCGTGTGTTGCAACATGCATGCGATATCCCCCACCCCAGTCAAGCAAGCACATGTTCCCTCCTCCCCTCCATGGCCTTATCTTTGCCCCCCCCCCTCCCTTGGGCCACAACATCTTAGATTTTCAGCACGAGCTTTGCCCTCCCACACCTTTTTTTAATCTCAAAAATCCTCACTCCCTTCAGTTGGTTGGATTTTGCAGCACAATCCTCAGATATTCTTGCAACCATGATCCTTATCATGCTACAAGGGGCTTCCCAACCCCTCCTCAAGCTCAAGTTAGAGAGGACAAAGTTGGTCAAAGAGGGAGGGAAGACAATGGCGGAGAGACCCCCCCAAGATTGAAAATGATGGACTGCATAGAGGGAGGGATGGTGACACTAGGTGACGAAGAGGAAGGGGCAACCGCGATGGACAATCGAGAGGAACATGCTATGACAATGAACGATGAAGAGGCGAAAGCAAGAGGGGTTGAAGACGAGAAGGAGGCGACGATATCAAGAATACATGGGGCGCAAGTTTAATAAGCTTATTTCTCAATGAGGTATTGATTTTAACGAACACATGGTTTGGTTTGTCTAACTGAAGGGCACACCTGCCAATGATGCAAGAATGTAAGGGTATAAGTGTGATTGCAAAACTCGCAACAATTTAAACTTTAAAGGCGCGTCTGGAAGGGAGGTTATTAGGGAAAAGATAACCTGATTTTGTGTTTTGGTGTTTGATAGAGGATTTTAATGTTGAAAGAGGTTGTTGTGATGTGATTGTATACTATACTATTTTTTTATAGGTAAAATTTCATTGATGAAGCTACTGAATGCAGCAAAACCATTACAAAAGTGCACAAAAAGAAAATGCTTTACAAGGTGTTAAATAGTGAAATCATGGCAACTGAGAGCTCAAAAATCAGTGCCACTCATCAGTGTAGTATATAACGTGTATTTGAGACAATAGGGTCCGCAAGTCTGTGAGGCATCATGGAGGAGATGGAAGTCCATCGGCTATTGCGTTCCTTCCAGATTTCCGTAGTGGCAGCATCGAGTAAAACGCCCCAGATCTCGCGGGTATTAGGATCAGAAAGCCCTGAGATCCAATCAATCATAACAGGGAGGCTGTGTGACGGAGGGCAAGTCAAACCCATGGACGCTAATGCGCACGTCCATGTTTCAGCAGAATAGTTGCACTCAAAGAATAAGTGGTCCCGTGATTCAACTCCAGAATCGCAAAGGTAACACTTGCCGTGGTTGGGGAGCCCCTGGCGGCCGAGTCTATCAAGAGTGGGAAGCCGATTGATCATCGCATGGTAGAGAGTGCAAGAGTACCTTGGGGCTGAGCGCTTGCCCCACACGACCTTCGCCCAAGGGACAGATGAGGCCCGCTGTCTAACGAGGTCGAAAGCTTCAGAGAAGGAAAAGCCCTTGGAGGAATGGGCCCAATAGTGCTGCCCGTTATCGGAGGAGATTGCATTCTTGTAGGACTCACGGCCACGGAGAATTGATTTCCAAATCAGGGAGTCATTGCAAGTGGGAGTAGCCTCCCAAAGGGAGAGGGAATTCAGATATTTATTTCGCATAAAGATAGCCCATAAAGAGTTCTCCAAAGAAAGCCACGGCATTGGAAGCCAATTCCCGATCATTGTCCACCAAACGACCATCTCTGTCCAGATGAAAGGGGAGAGAGTTCCTGGTAGAACGGCCTTTAGCCGTCTGATAAGCCTCCCGCACCCTTAGTTAATTCGGTCAAATCAATGGTCCAAATTAATTTTAAGTGTTCGTTGCAGTCGGATACGAGAGGTTGATCAAAAACCACTTAACTCAGATTTTGGTCAATTTTAAGCGGTGATATTTTTTACTTGGTGGAGTCCAAGGTCGGTCTCAGGGAGGCAACTGTCTCCTTAGGTGGATTACAGCAATTTTCAAGTGTTGATGTTCGAGGGTCAATTTTTTTGGTCTTTTTATTTCTTATGCAGACATATGCAGACAAATCTCAGCCAATTTAACTTTAAATTTAATTGATGTATCAAACGAAGTCCAAAAATAATGAAAATTGGCCAGATGGTTATTTATGATGAAAATGACCTACACTAATTTTTTTGGAATTTTTCGACTCAAAATAAATTTTCTGTGAATTAAGCAAACAGACAGAGTGATTTTCAGTGTTTAATTTTTAATAAATATCAAACCACAATTTCTCCAAGAACTAAAATTATCCTAGGAAGGTCTAATGATCAGGGACCTAGGAAAATTGACAGAACTTAAATTTATTGTGAAATGAATTAATTAAAATTAATTAAAGAAAATCACTAAACTATTTATTGAGGCCTCGTTATGCGTGCAAATGACATGAAATTTTTATGGAGTGTTGAAAATGGTGTCCTTAAGCTACTGTGAATTTTTGGTGATTTTTGAAGGCACTGATATTTAATTAAAAATCAAAAGGCATCACTGGGCAAAATATGACACAAATGAACCAATTACTTCATTGATAATTCAATTAAGCCAACAAAAATCAGACACGTGTACAAACTGATAGAGGACAAAATTCTCAACAACTTGCAATTTTTAGAATTTCAAAATGATGAAAAATGCATGCTATGGACACGTGCAAACACAAGGGTGTAAATGCAATACTGGAAATTAAAATTTCAACAATTAACTATGCTGACAGGGACTAAAATGCAATTACCGATAATATGCAGGACTTCTATGCAATTTTTCCACGAAGCACGTGCTCCTCACGTGATGTCTGCTTCACAGGGACCTCTTAGCAATTTCTGAAAGCTCCAGGGGCGTTGATGCAAATAAACCAGGTCGCACGTGCTCCTCACGTGGGGCGACCTAGGTTCGGAGGGCGTCTGAGGCTCGGAGTGAGGCTCGGGCCTTCTGGAGGTTCGGCCTAGCCTCGGTGCTGCTTCGGTTCACCCGAGCCTAGGCTTGGACGCCGAGGCTCGGACAAGGCGACGTGGCGGCCTGAAGGCGTCCGATCCGAGGGGTGATCAACGGTCGAGGCTGATGGCGGCGAAGGGACGCGTGGCGAGGCGAGTACCGTTCGATCAGATGATCGAACGGTTGCTGCTCCTTCTTCTCTAACGATCCTCCGCCGCCTGCGGAGGAGAGGGCTGCGCTCCGGTGAAGGCAGCCGAGCTCCGCCTCGGTGGCCAAGCTCCGGTGATGAGCTTCGTCAGCTCCCACCTAGCTCGGAAGAAGCGGAAGAGCACGAGGAGGCCTCCGGTGGTCTCTGGATCCCTGGAGGATGGCTGGAGCTCGGTGTCGATGAAGCTCGAGGAGAGCTCCGGCGAGGCTCCGGCCAATGATGAAAGTAGCACCTGCAAGTGTTAAATAGAGAGCCGGAGCTCGTGCGTGCGTTTGTGGAGACGTGATGCTGGTTGACGAGGCCTAAGGCGACGTGAGGTGGTCAGGCGACGTGGCTCCGGCCAAGGGGCGGAGCTGGGGATCGATGGACGGTGGAGTGGAGCGTCTGAAGGTGCGGAGGGGTCAGCGAGGATGAGAGCTCCAATGCGGAGCTCGGCGGAGTGATTGGAAGGCGCGAGGATGGTCGTGGGTGGCGAATAAAATCGGAGAAGATGAACACGAAAATAAAGACGAAGATCGGAGGAGATGAAGGAGGTTACCTGGGGATTGGAGCTCTGCTGGGAGTTCCAGGGTCGTCGCTCGAGGGATCGGTAAGGTCCCGAGCTCGTGCAGCTGCTCGGAGGAGTGGCTGCGACACGGCGGTGGGCCGAGGATCTCGCCGGAGTTGGATCGCTGTCGTCGCTCGACAAATCAGCCGATTGCTGTCACCAATAGGAAGCTTGGAGCTCGAGGGATCTCTCTGGAGTGGCGGATAGAGATGAAGGTCGCTGGTGATGGCGTATTTATAAGGTGGAGTTGATGGGTTAGCTGGTGGATTGGTGAAGTTGGTGGTCGTCGTGGGGCGAATATGGTGGAGGTGGTGGCGATTGAGGGTGCTGGCGAGGGAGAGGGACGAGTGGGGAGCGTCGTGGCGAGGTCAGCGGCCGGAGAAGATGGCTGACGTGTGCCCAGAAAAGGAAAGGGGGCGCCCCTCCCGCAAGGCAAGGAACGTGGGGGAGAGGGGCGCCTGGAGGTAGGAGACGAAGTCTTGGCCGTTGGATCTTGTGATCCAACGGCCCAGATCCAATCACTAGGGAGCGGGCGAGATCAGATCGAGGGGAGGCGATCTGAGGGTCGTGGAGCCACCACGTGGCGTGATGTGAGCGAAGCGTGTGCGAGCGGTGTGGATGAGATTAGGGTTTAGATCGGAGGGTCGGAATGCAAGGTGGAATGAGAGGTTGCGATGGACAGCGGCGTGCGTCATCCAAGGGCGTGGCGTGCGACGCGTGGCGCGCTGAGGGCGAGGCGGGGGCGTGCGGTGTAGATGAAGAGCGGAAGATGATCAATGGCTGTGGATAAGGAGCGGCGTGGGAAGATGGGGGCCGTTGGATCTGAAGCGAGATCCAACGGCGGAGGGCGCGGGCGGATCAGACAAAGGGCAGCGGGCCGCGTGGCGCAATCAAAGGGCGCCACGTGGCCTGCTGTGAATGGCTGGAGGAAGAAATATGTGTAGAGAGAAGAGGAAGCCGAATTTGGAAAAACTCAAAACATGAAAGTTGTAGATCTTGATGAGATCTACAAGTTTCATGTTGACCAAAGACGGAGATAAGGTCACATATGGTACATAAATACAAGGATACATAAATGTACATATGTAGTATACAAAATGACCAAAAACCCAAGTTTCTCATACAAGCTCCAATTGTAATGAAATTAGTCTCATTTTAAAGGTCTTTTAATATGTAGTATTCTAAGAGTGAGTAGACCTAATTAGGGGTTTGTATGAGGGCTTTATGTATGTACAAGGGTTCCCAGGATGTTTGGGCTATTTTACAAGGGTGGCTTTTTGGCATTCTTCCCTCTATTATTAAGTAATATTCCCATATATTATAGAGAAGAAGTTATTTGATGAAGGGATATTTTACAGGGGATTTGTGGCTACTTATTTAAATGCAGATGAGCTGTTATAATGCATGAATTATGGATGCATGCATGAGTGTTATTTATGCAAGATAAAAGGAAACATGCCTCTATTTTCTCGGGAACAAGGCTCTATTTTTGACTTTTGATGTGATGAATCACAGATTCATCAACCCCCTATACTTAAACCTTGCTCGTCCCCGAGCAACTAAATGAAATGCAAGAGTGAAATGATTTTGGGTTCCATACCAAGGTCATGAACAAAAGTTGAAAATGGAGCCTGACTCGACCTTTGGATTAATTGTGTGGCGGAACCTTATTTGGACCTGAACTTAAGACCTAACAGACTTCAAGTTCCACAAGTCTTCTATTCAAGACGCCTCAATAGTCAGGTCAGAACAAATCTTCAAACGCAAATTTCTGATGACTATGATTCTTACTTGTACCGTGTAAGTGAGATGTAACTCTCCACATCAGAAATGACTCGGAACCAGCCTCCTTTAACAAGGTAACTCAATAACCTGGTCCAGTGCCTCTTTCCTCGAGGAGCGGGGTATTCCCTTCTAAGTTCAAGTGCGACCAACTCAAGAGGAGGGGGTAGAGAAGAGAATGGATGGTGGCCAGTGTAGCTACCTATCCCGGGATGCCTGACCAGTGTAGCCAAATCATCCAGCTGCATTTCTTTACTAGTATACAGGCTCCGACAGGTATTTTATTTTTTCTTGAACCTGTCTGAATTTTTTTTGGAGTTCTTGCAAAATATATATATATATATATTTTGTTTTTTTTTTCTTCGAAAGCAGCATGTACATCAGGAGTTTTTCCTCTTGAGCCAGTAGACTATCCCTCTTTTGAAGCATTATTGCAACCCACAGCATCCCGTCCTTAGCCTTCATCACCACTAGACCAAGTTGAGACGCACTTCCTTCACTATAAGAAGAAGAGAGGTTCCGCCTAGAAGTACTACCCTCATATGCTACCCCAAGTCAAAGGAAACTACCTCCTTACCACCTCATCAATGAAGAGCTACGTGCATAGTGTTTGTCCAAGTTAGGTCATTATCTAAAAGAATCCTGCGTATGCACGAGATATTCTACTTAGACTAGTCGAGATGACATGTGAACATAGACTTGCGGACTCAAAGAATTAAGTCTCTTGACCTGAGAAATCTTAACTCCAGTTCCTATAAGGTTCCTCCGAAATTAGGTGGATTAAGGTCAAATCAAGTCCATCCTCAATATCTACTCATAACTTGGTTCAGAACCCACTAGCTTTTCACTTTGCATATGCAGAAATATGCAGATGAGATGAGATGTCATGCTATGAAAATGCAGGACTCTTTTTATTATATATATTTTTTTATGCAGGGATGATATGCAAGAGTAAATAAGAAGCCTTTATTTTTGTTTTATTTTTCTGGTATACAACAATTATTTACAAAAGTATGTTTTACAAGAATTTTACAACTTTTTATACAAGTATTATACATATAGTACATATTATACAAGTATACCAAAATTTTTTTTTTTTCGATTTTTTTTTACCCATCCGTAATTATTGCAAAAAATATATACAACAATACGCGAAAGTACGAGCTATGGGTAAAGTATATATGTAATATATACACGCCCCCCTATACTTAGCGTGTGCTATGTCCTCAGAGCACGAAAGCGACTAAAAAGACATAGCTCGGGCTAAGCGTAGGAGAGCTAAAATAACAAAAAGTATAGAAATCGTCCCGCCCCCCTATTCTTAGGTTCTGGTAGCCTAAGTGTAGAAGAAGATCAGAAATGGGGCGGACGAGGAAAAGAGGGGAAATAAATGAATATATACACGGTGGGCATCGGTCCCCCCTATACTTAGGCTCTGGTCAGCCTAAGGTATAGGACAGGAGTGAGTAAGAGGACCAATGTGATCTGGAGAATGTACAATGAATCGACTCGGGTGACCCCTTCCCCCTATACTTAGGATCTGGTCATCCTAAGTACAGTCCGAGATAATGATTCGATGATGTTGGGGACGGGTTACTAGAATCGTGGAGGTAAGGGTAGGATATACAGGAAGAATGATATATATACAGCTGAGTCGGTCTGAATCTTTTGAAGATGCTGCTGATGGATGGAGTTCATTGCTGCAAGGTCTCATACGCTGCTTGAGATGTATCTGTTGTATCTGTCTCGCATATGAGTACAATCTCCTCTACATGGACTAACTGTTCATTGGATTCGACGAAGTGCTTCAACAGCTGCCCATTTACTAGGAATGTCGGTGCGTCATCTGCGAGATCTGAGATCTCGACACATCCACTATCATGCACCGTTCGGACAATGAATGGTCCCGTCCACTTAGACTTTAGTTTGCCTTGGAAAGTCTTCAGCCTGGCATTGAACAACCATACTTTCTGTCCAGGGACAAAGGTCTTTCGTCAGATATATCTATCGTGCCAACGCTTTACCTTGTCCTTGTACACCACACTGTTGTCGTATGCTCGGTTTCTGACTTCCACAAGCTCATTTAGATCCATGTCTCTTTGTTTCTGGCCTAGGTGTGTGTTCCAATTGACCTTCTTTATTGCCCATTCTGATTTGTGCACTAACTCTGCGGGCAAATGGCACGGCTTTCCGAATACCATTCGGAATGGGGAGGTGCCTAACGGAGTCTTGTAAGCCGTCCTATATGCCCAGAGGACTTGATCCAAGATCTGAGACCAGTCCTTCCTGTCTGGGCGGACGAGCTTTTGCAATATGGTTTTCACCTCCCTATTCGACACCTCAGCCATACCATTGGTTTGTGGGTGGTAAGGACTAGCGACACGGTGTTCGATGCCGTAGTCCTTCAGGAGTTTCTTCACCTCCCGATTCACAAAGTGGCTACCCCCATCTGATATCATCATTTTGGGGATCCCGAACCTAGAGATTATGTGCTCTCTGATAAATTTACAGACAGTCCTGCTGTCTGCGGCTCGGGTCAGGATAGCCTCCACCCATCTGGACAGATAGTCAACCGCAAGAAGGATGTATTCAAACCCGTGGCTGACAGGGAATGGGCCCATGAAATCGATGCCCCAGGCGTCAAAGACATCACAAATGATGACTGGCTGCATTGGCATCTCATCCTTGGAACCAACGGTTCCTCCCATCCTCTGGCAAACTGGGCACGACTTCGCGAAGGCGGTGGCATCGCGAAACAGAGTCGGCCAGTAGAAGCCACATTGAAGCACTTCCATGCGGTCCTCTTCCCGGAGTGGTGTCCTCCTGCCTCTAAGCTATGGCATAAAGAAAGGACACTCTGGTATTCTTCCTGAGGAATACAACGTCTCCAGACACAATCCGGTCCTTCAAAGAAAAGGATCGGATCCTCCCAATGGTAGTGTCTAGCGTCCGACTTTAGTCGGTCAATTTGGCTCTTGGCCCAATCTTCGGGAACTTTCTTGGAGACAAGATAGTTCACGATATTGGCATACCATGGGAGTGAGTCGATAACAAAAATCGACTCGTCAGGGAAGGAGTCTCGAATCGGGGAAACCTCGAAAGTATTAAGATCTTCGAGACGAGAGAGATGATCGGCTACTACGTTCTTCTTTCCAGGTTTATCACGGATGTCCAAATCAAACTCCTGGAGAAGTAAAATCCAACGAAGAAGACGCGCCTTCGCGTCCTTCTTCTCCATCAAATATCGTAGTGCCGTGTGGTCTGTGAACACAGTTACCTTGGATCCGATTAAATGAGATCTGAATTTGTCCAAGGCAAACACTACCGCAAGCATTTCCTTTTCGGTAACTGTATAGTTACGCTGAGCAGAATCAAGCACTTTGCTTGCGTAGTGAATTGCAAACGGGACGCCACCTCTTCTTTGTCCCAATACAGCCCCAACAGCATAATCTGAGGCGTCCGTCATGATCTCAAAAGGGAGAGACCAATCTGGGGCTTGTAAGATGGGTGCGTCCATGATCATTCCTTGTAACCGCTTAAAGGCCTCAAGACACTTGTGATCGACAATAAACTCCGCGTCTTTGCCTAAAAGCTCAGTTAGCGGTCGGGCAATCTTAGAAAAATCCTTTATAAATCTCCAATAAAATCCGACATGCCCGAGGAACGACCGCAACTGCCGTACGTTGGTTGGTGGCTGGAGTCGTCTGATCACGTCCACCTTGGCAGGGTCAACCTCCATTCCTCTCTTGGAGATGACATGCCCCAACACTATGCCCTCCGTCACCATAAAGTGACTTTTCTCCCAGGAGAGCACCAGATTGACCTCACAACATCTTTTGAGGATTCGGTCCAAATTCCTAAGGCATGAATCAAAAGAGTCGCCGTGGACCGAGAAGTCATCCATGAAGACTTCCAGGAATTCACCGACCATTTTGGAGAATACAGCAATCATACACCTTTGAAAAGTACCTGGAGCATTGCATATCCCAAAAGGCATGCGCCTGAAAGCATAGGTACCAAAGGGGCATGTGAACGTGGTCTTTTCCTGGTCCTCTGGAGCTATGGCTACTTGATTGTAGCCCGAGAACCCATCAAGAAAACAAAAGAATTCTTTCCCCGCTAGTCTTTCTAAAATCTGATCAATAAATGGCAGGGGAAATGATCCTTTTTCGTCGCGGCATTCAGGCGTCTGTAATCCACACAGACGCGCCACGACGTGGGTACTCTTGTCACGATCTCCTCTCCGTCCTCATTGGTGGTCGTCTGAATTCCCGACTTTTTCGGGACAACATGGATTGGGGCCACCCACTTAGAATCGGAGATTGGGTAAATGAAACCCGCGTCGCACCATTTTTCTATCTCTTTCTTCACAACCTCTCGTAGATTTGGATTCAACCGACGTTGGAATTCACGAGAGGGTTTGGCTTCGTTCTCCAAGTATATATGGTGCGAACACAGAGCGGGATTTATCCCGTGGAGATCGGAAATGCTCCAGCCTATTGCCTTGCGGTTCTTCTCCAGGATCTCTAGCAAGCGAGACTCCTGCTCCTCGGTCAATTGCGAACTGATAATGACCGGAAATTTCTTGTCCTGGCCCGCAAGGAAGGCATATTTCAGAGTTGTGGGTAAAGGTTTGAGCTCAGGGATGGTATGATCGTCTAAGAAGTCTGGCTCAATCCGATCTGGTTCGGTGTTGGACGTGGCTGGATCCTGTTCTGTAGTGGCTGCCACCAAGCTTGGCTCTGGAGTCGGATCGTCAAAGGTCTCCATGCAATCGGCAAACGCCTCGTCCGACTCGTCTTCCTCATCTTCCGATTGTCCTAAGGATGTAAGGACTGACAGGCCCACTTGGGCCTCTATGTCATCGAAGATGTAGGGCGATGCAGGTTCAGAGCTGTACTCGTTCCTTAGGATCTCGCAGACTGACTCATGCACGGGATCATCTTCAAAGGAGATGGACACATCGGTGCTGGCTGGGTTCTGTCTCCATGGCCCAACTAAGTCTACATGTTCACGGTCTGTTTCGATAGAAGAGTACTCGGTGCTGGATTCGGAGTCTGGTCTCTGCCATCTCGTCTGCTTCATCTCTAGTTCCTCATCTCCGCCTGGAGTTTGGAACTGAATTTTCCCATTCTTATAATCGAATAAGGCCCCTGCTGTTCTGAGGAAGGGCCTACCCAAAATGATCTGGGAATCTCTCCAATTACGAGGGGTTTCCATATCGAGGACAGTGAAGTCCACCATGTATTCTTGCCCCTCGACTTTGATCACAATGTTCCTTAACTCTCCTTGGGACCTCTTAGTGGATTTGTCTGCAAACTGAAGAATAGCTCTAGATTTCCTAAGAGGTCCGAGATTGAGCCGCTCATAGAGGGCTGTGGGCATTAAATTGATCGAGGAACCATTGTCCAGGAGAGTGCGTGCAAACGCGATGTCATCAACATGACTCACTACATAGTGTGCACCCATGTCTCGTCGTTTCTGAGGAAACGAGTTCTTTATTGCACAAATTGTGGCTACTGATAGGACGTGTTTCTCAACACGGCTTTTGGTTTTCCTGCTAACCCTAGTAGGCGTGCATCTCACCTTAAGGTATTTTTGGAATGCAGGGGTCATTTCCACGAACTTGTCAAAGGGGATTGTGACCTTGATATGTTTGTTGCAAAACTCAGCCATCTCAGGGTCATCTTTTTGGATTTTTTTGTTTTTCTTCTTCCCACCCTTGAGAGCTTGGGGGAAAGGGATTATTAACTCAGGTTCTGGAACTGAAATATCTTCATTAGCTGCTGAAACTGAGTTCTGAACAAGACTCTGACTCGGACTTTTATACAGACTCTGACTCTGACTTTGACGAAAAGGGAAATGCTTGGGCGAAACCGGTGATGCGTCTTCCGCTTCTTCTGGCTGGTCCTCCACAGATGGAGGTGCGGGCTCATCGGTGTCGTCGGACTCTGGATGACTACGGGGCTGGTGCTTCGAGGACACAGATGTCCTCTTCTTCTGCTGGTGGTGGTGGTGCTCCTCCTCTTCCTCCTCCGAATTCTCCTCAGGTCGAATTTCGGAGGTTCCTTCCTGTTGTGCACGTGCCCGATCAGGTATGGTCACGGTCCTTCCGCTCCTGAGGGACATATGGTTAACATTATCATACGAAAGGATCTCATGTTCAGATAAATAATTATCTGAATAGTATACCTGATCTCGGGGTCGGTTCTGGCCTTGATGTACGTTGTTTGGGTTGGCCTGAACCTGTGCGGGAATTGGAGTCCTTGGCGCCATTTGTTGGTCCTGAGCACGAGAGACCCGATTGATGTCGGTTCTCATGTCCAGGTAGTTGTTCTGCATCTGCTGGACCCTATCAGACAGGGTCTGGATCGCCAAGGTGAGGGACTCCAATTCGGTGGGCTGGGCTGGCTGCTGAGTGGATGCGGTCCTGAACTGGCCCTGCTGGTCGTGCCGATACTGCTGCTGATGGGGCGGTGCTGGCCCCTGCTGATAGGTGCGCTGCTGCGGCTGGTACCCTTATTCTGGCCTGGACTGATATCGCGGGATTGTGACGGGCCTGGTCTCCTGGTAGACTGGGGTTGGGCGGTGTGACTGGTCCTTCCCCATCTCGATTTGCCGGACTAGTGGGTCGCGGCTATACCAGAGCCCGTTGATCTCGTAAACGGGCGGAGGCTCCTCGTACTCTGTCTCCACTGGTGGGGGTGCATGATGGTTCTGCTGGGTGTAAGTCTGATCCCAGCTGCTCTGAGACCCCGGTGCCTGTTCCTGTACAAGATGGACTCGATGTACAGGTACAGGTGGTGCATAAGGGGTGGGTAGCTTAATCTTGGCTACCTTTTCAGAGAGTTCCTCCACCTTCTTGGGAAGGCTCGAAAGAGACTCCATCTCCGCGACTCTCTTGTGGATCTGCTCGACCATAGTAAGCTTGTCTGCAATCATCCCCATGCTGGGGATGAGGTCCTCTGTCAGATCTGCAACAGTCCTTCTAGTTGTCTCATTGGATAGAATCGAGGGAGACAACTGATAGGTCCTTGTGGCCTGTGACCTGCCGGTTTCTGCCATCTGCTCTAGGATTTTCCATACGGCGTGCTCGTTCTTGTTCAGATAGCTTCCTCCGCAGGCGGCGCTGACTAACCCCTGCATCTCTGGGGTTAGGCCGCAGAACAAGGTCTGGACTAAGATTGCCTTAGAAATGCCGTGGCATGGGCATTTTTGTACTAAGTCATTGAACCTGTCCCAAGCCTCGTGGAACGGTTCGCAGGGTCCTTGGGCGAAGCTGGCAATCTTCGTTCGCATCTGATTGGTTCTACTGAGTGGGTAGAACTTCTTCAAGAAGAGGTCCTTGAACTGCATCCAGGTAGTACAGACCACCCCTAGGTTTTTCAGCCAATGTGCAGCCTTATCTCCTAAGGCAAACGGGGTGGCTTTCAGTCGGATATAATCTTGGCCAACATTGGGATGGCTCAGATTATTGCAGACTAGTTCGAAGTCACGGAGGAAAGTGTACGGCTCTTCGCTTAGGTTTCCGTTGAACTTCGGCAGCAGGCTAAGGAAGTGGGGCTTCAGCTCGAATGCCTGGTCGGGAACTGTAGGTGCTAGCCAATTCTGGATTTCGTTCTCCGCCGGGTTATAGGTATCGACCATTGGTCGTTCGATCCCTTCAGCTACTATTATCCGCCCCATTCGTGCAGTGAGATCAGCATTTTTCTGTTCAGCTTCAGCAAGGCGTCTTAGAATCTGTCTCATCTGGTCCTCATCAGGCGGCATCTTTGGTGCATTTCTTCCTCTACTTCTGGGGATTGAAAAATAAGGTCGGTGTTAGAGGTTGAATCAAGGATGGGATTACCGAGGCAATGATCTTCCTTGGTAATCTCAGAGGAGATAGAAGGGTAGGTTTGAGAGTAACCACCCTGAGCAGGAGGGAACCAGGACTCAAGAGGGTCATGAGTCCTGGGTGGTCCAAGGTGCGCTCGGACCGGAAAAGACGAGTTACTTGGGGGACTCATAGAGAGATCAGTGAACGGTGCGTCGAGATCTCCCCAGTCACTCATCTTGGTGAAGCAAGAAGAAGATAGGATTTTACTCCTACCTGAAGCAAGCACAAGATCAATCCAAGACCCTGGATTCACACTCAACACAGTGAAGGACTCAAAGTTGAGTCCAATTTGTCTTGTAGTTTTTAAGTGTGATTTTCAAGCAAATCTAGCAAGGATTACGCGGCCTAGAGGGAAGTCGGCTCAGAGCCGGATGCGTCTTCCCTGTCTATCCTGTCGTCTAAGATACCGCCGCTCCTTCCTTTCTTCGCTCCTATCCCAAGCCGATGGACTCAGTGACCACGCCCCTATCTACCTGCAAGCAGGCGGAGGCTGACAAGGCCGGAACTTCGCCCCGGGGGGTTACTGGCAGCTTGTCGCGAAGTACCGCAATTTCGCCCCTATCTACCTGAGACAGGCGGAGGCTACTTGGTACTAGTCAAAGAATCTGAAAATATTCGGCTCGTGATATTTGCTAGGATCAGTTGGAACGTGATATGGAAGACGAGGATTTGGGCTCTACCTTAGGGTGTTCACACACACTCAGGTACCCTCACTCAGCCTGAAAACAAGGTCGGGGATTAGTCTCCCGCAAACAATTTTTAGCTTTTATTCCCTTTTTATGGTCAATACTGTTAGCAGTCCCGGTTTTAAAGTTAGGTTATTACTGTAATTAATCACCACAAAGCACGCCTATCGTACAGTCCCAATTTCCTTTTTAAGTTAAATGAGAAAATCAGAGGGGAAATCGAGAAAAGCCGATGCAAGTTGAAATCAATGATGCGTATGCTAAGTAAAGAGTACTTACAGTGATCCCTTCACTTGTTGATGCAGGATGCTATACAGAATTGAAAACTTTATTCTACATGCAAATGCAAGCGATGCAAGCCGCTCCTAGACAGGCAGTTCTATTAGCGTGGAGAACAGTTTATTTTGAACTAAGTCCTGCGGTCTAGGTGCGTCTATTAAGTGTGCTGTGTGGTCCTATTGATTACGAGCACAAACAAGTCCTAAAGTAGCTCGAGGAGCCGCTAGTGCAAGCTAAATTACCAATCACCCACACAGCACACGGGACACGGTTTTCCACTATATTTACACGCGCGAGATCCCAAACGGGAACCGCTGGAAATAATGCAAAGGAGAAAAATAAAATAAAAAGTACAATGCCTCTCTTTCTCTCAGCACACTTTAAATGCTAAGTCCTTGAAGCGTCGCCGACTCCTCGCGGTCCTCGCACAAAAATGAAATAGAGGTCAGAGAGTGACACAAAAATAGAGCAAAAATAAAACAAATAAGAGAAATAATTACAAGAAAAACCGGGGGTCAGACTACCCGGGGATTAGAAATCAAACACTTCAAAAATATGCTACAAATTAACCTAAGTCGTGCCTCCCCGGCAACGGCGCCATTTTGATAAGCCTCCCGCACCCTTAGTTAATTCGGTCAAATCAATGGTCCAAATTAATTTTAAGTGTTCGTTGCAGTCGGATACGAGAGGTTGATCAAAAACCACTTAACTCAGATTTTGGTCAATTTTAAGCGGTGATATTTTTTACTTGGTGGAGTCCAAGGTCGGTCTCAGGGAGGCAACTGTCTCCTTAGGTGGATTACAGCAATTTTCAAGTGTTGATGTTCGAGGGTCAATTTTTTTGGTCTTTTTATTTCTTATGCAGACATATGCAGACAAATCTCAGCCAATTTAACTTTAAATTTAATTGATGTATCAAACGAAGTCCAAAAATAATGAAAATTGGCCAGATGGTTATTTATGATGAAAATGACCTACACTAATTTTTTTGGAATTTTTCGACTCAAAATAAATTTTCTGTGAATTAAACAAACAGACAGAGTGATTTTCAGTGTTTAATTTTTAATAAATATCAAACCACAATTTCTCCAAGAACTAAAATTATCCTAGGAAGGTCTAATGATCAGGGACCTAGGAAAATTGACAGAACTTAAATTTATTGTGAAATGAATTAATTAAAATTAATTAAAGAAAATCACTAAACTATTTATTGAGGCCTCGTTATGCGTGCAAATGACATGAAATTTTTATGGAGTGTTGAAAATGGTGTCCTTAAGCTACTGTGAATTTTTGGTGATTTTTGAAGGCACTGATATTTAATTAAAAATCAAAAGGCATCACTGGGCAAAATATGACACAAATGAACCAATTACTTCATTGATAATTCAATTAAGCCAACAAAAATCAGACACGTGTACAAACTGATAGAGGACAAAATTCTCAACAACTTGCAATTTTTAGAATTTCAAAATGATGAAAAATGCATGCTATGGACACGTGCAAACACAAGGGTGTAAATGCAATACTGGAAATTAAAATTTCAACAATTAACTATGCTGACAGGGACTAAAATGCAATTACCGATAATATGCAGGACTTCTATGCAATTTTTCCACGAAGCACGTGCTCCTCACGTGATGTCTGCTTCACAGGGACCTCTTAGCAATTTCTGAAAGCTCCAGGGGCGTTGATGCAAATAAACCAGGTCGCACGTGCTCCTCACGTGGGGCGACCTAGGTTCGGAGGGCGTCTGAGGCTCGGAGTGAGGCTCGGGCCTTCTGGAGGTTCGGCCTAGCCTCGGTGCTGCTTCGGTTCACCCGAGCCTAGGCTTGGACGCCGAGGCTCGGACAAGGCGACGTGGCGGCCTGAAGGCGTCCGATCCGAGGGGTGATCAACGGTCGAGGCTGATGGCGGCGAAGGGACGCGTGGCGAGGCGAGTACCGTTCGATCAGATGATCGAACGGCTGCTGCTCCTTCTTCTCTAACGATCCTCCGCCGCCTGCGGAGGAGAGGGCTGCGCTCCGATGAAGGCAGCCGAGCTCCGCCTCGGTGGCCAAGCTCCGGTGATGAGCTTCGTCAGCTCCCACCTAGCTCGGAAGAAGCGGAAGAGCACGAGGAGGCCTCCGGTGGTCTCTGGATCCCTGGAGGATGGCTGGAGCTCGGTGTCGATGAAGCTCGAGGAGAGCTCCGGCGAGGCTCCGGCCAATGATGAAAGTAGCACCTGCAAGTGTTAAATAGAGAGCCGGAGCTCGTGCGTGCGTTTGTGGAGACGTGATGCTGGTTGACGAGGCCTAAGGCGACGTGAGGTGGTCAGGCGACGTGGCTCCGGCCAAGGGGCGGAGCTGGGGATCGATGGACGGTGGAGTGGAGCGTCTGAAGGTGCGGAGGGGTCAGCGAGGATGAGAGCTCCGACGCGGAGCTCGGCGGAGTGATTGGAAGGCGCGAGGATGGTCGTGGGTGGCGAATAAAATCGGAGAAGATGAACACGAAAATAAAGACGAAGATCGGAGGAGATGAAGGAGGTTACCTGGGGATTGGAGCTCTGCTGGGAGTTCCAGGGTCGTCGCTCGAGGGATCGGTAAGGTCCCGAGCTCGTGTAGCTGCTCGGAGGAGTGGCTGCGACACGGCGGTGGTCCGAGGATCTCGCCGGAGTTGGATCGCTGTCGTCGCTCGACAAATCAGCCGATTGCTGTCACCAATAGGAAGCTTGGAGCTCGAGGGATCTCTCTGGAGTGGCGGATAGAGATGAAGGTCGCTGGTGATGGCGTATTTATAAGGTGGAGTTGATGGGTTAGCTGGTGGATTGGTGAAGTTGGTGGTCGTCGTGGGGCGAATATGGTGGAGGTGGTGGCGATTGAGGGTGCTGGCGAGGGAGAGGGACGAGTGGGGAGCGTCGTGGCGAGGTCAGCGGCCGGAGAAGATGGCTGACGTGTGCCCAGAAAAGGAAAGGGGGCGCCCCTCCCGCAAGGCAAGGAACGTGGGGGAGAGGGGCGCCTGGAGGTAGGAGACGAAGTCTTGGCCGTTGGATCTTGTGATCCAACGGCCCAGATCCAATCACTAGGGAGCGGGCGAGATCAGATCGAGGGGAGGCGATCTGAGGGTCGTGGAGCCACCACGTGGCGTGATGTGAGCGAAGCGTGTGCGAGCGGTGTGGATGAGATTAGGGTTTAGATCGGAGGGTCGGAATGCAAGGTGGAATGAGAGGTTGCGATGGACAGCGGCGTGCGTCATCCAAGGGCGTGGCGTGCGACGCGTGGCGCGCTGAGGGCGAGGCGGGGGCGTGCGGTGTAGATGAAGAGCGGAAGATGATCAATGGCTGTGGATAAGGAGCGGCGTGGGAAGATGGGGGCCGTTGGATCTGAAGCGAGATCCAACGGCGGAGGGCGCGGGCGGATCAGACAAAGGGCAGCGGGCCGCGTGGCGCAATCAAAGGGCGCCACGTGGCCTGCTGTGAATGGCTGGAGGAAGAAATATGTGTAGAGAGAAGAGGAAGCCGAATTTGGAAAAACTCAAAACATGAAAGTTGTAGATCTTGATGAGATCTACAAGTTTCATGTTGACCAAAGACGGAGATAAGGTCACATATGGTACATAAATACAAGGATACATAAATGTACATATGTAGTATACAAAATGACCAAAAACCCAAGTTTCTCATACAAGCTCCAATTGTAATGAAATTAGTCTCATTTTAAAGGTCTTTTAATATGTAGTATTCTAAGAGTGAGTAGACCTAATTAGGGGTTTGTATGAGGGCTTTATGTATGTACAAGGGTTCCCAGGATGTTTGGGCTATTTTACAAGGGTGGCTTTTTGGCATTCTTCCCTCTATTATTAAGGAATATACCCATATATTATAGAGAAGAAGTTATTTGATGAAGGGATATTTTACAGGGGATTTGTGGCTACTTATTTAAATGCAGATGAGCTGTTATAATGCATGAATTATGGATGCATGCATGAGTGTTATTTATGCAAGATAAAAGGAAACATGCCTCTATTTTCTCGGGAACAAGGCTCTATTTTTGACTTTTGATGTGATGAATCACAGATTCATCACCGTCATGTGGAAGAATCTCGTGTTGCGGTCTCCAAGCTTAAGCCAGTCAACTCGGCTCTTTTGACGCCAAGCGGATTCCAAGTCATCTTCCAACTTGTCCATATAATCCTTAGCATCGGCCTCGAGCTTAGCCATAACGGGATCAAGAGGGGCAATACTTAGCACGTCATTGATGGAATTCAATGTGGCATGTAATGTTTTGATCTCGCTGAACACATTCTCCTCTTTCGTAAGCAAGCATGCGATTCAGAAAAAGGGCCAACCATGCTTCGTTGACCAGCGTGCGATCAAGACAGGCCGCAATTCTTGAGGGTCCAACGGAAGAGTTGGTCCAAGACCAAGGATTACCAGTTGCCGGTAGATCGAGAAGGTTGCATCTTTCAATGTAGTTGTTGAAATCCTTCATAGAGCTCCGCACTGGAGGCTGACCACCACGCTTCTCCGCTGAATATCTCACTGAGTTAAAGTCCCTGAGGACCACCCAGGGGGTATTATCCTTGGGACGGATACTCGTAAGATCCTCCCACAACTCTTTGCAGGCCACCGAGCAGTTGGCACCAGACAACAATCACCAAAATATTGAGGTCGCCGGCGTTGGCGCAAGAGAGGGAGATCGCTTGCGGGGACACCCGCAGTGGTGTGCAAGTCCATGAGGAAACATTCCATAGGACATAGATGCGTCCTAGGTCCATTTCATTATGAACAAGGTTCCATCCATATGGAATTTTTTAGGCAAACTTTTGCCTATTCTCGGGCCGAATCTTTATTTCGACCAACCCTACAATGCCTGCTTTCGTCTCAAACAAGGATTTCCACAGTGATCTTTGTTTGTGTGGCAGGTTGAGCCCACGCGCATTGCAAACGGCGAGAGACATTAATGATTTTGTGGTAGGCCATCGCGGCCAGCACATTTAGAGGGGCCTCCAGCGGCCTTCTTTTTCTTGTGGGTGGCCAGAGACCAAAGAGGATTGGCTTCAACCATGGTATGGGGGATAGAACTTCCCTCCGATTGAGTTGGGTGTGGGGCATCACCATGCCCCGGCATATTAAGGTCGAATCCAATAGCGCCTTTTTGACTGGGCTTGTGGCTGTGCGCAGGCGGCCTATGCATGAGGGCCCTAGACCCAAAGGGAAAAGCACTGAAAGGCCTCCCGGGGGTCGTCCTCTGTCCTTTAGAAGATGCCTCCAAGGCAGCACCCAGTGGCGCCTGATGAATCCACATTTCATCATCTTTATTCTATCATTTTGGCATCAAAAATCCTAGCAAATGCTTGTAAATAGCATTAAATAGAACATTTTAGCATTCATCCATGTACCTGTAAATAGTGTATAAAATATTGTAATTAAAGCCAAAATTATAGAATAAATAAAAGAAAAGAAAAATAATAAAATATTGTAAATATTTTATGACCCGAAATCCCGAGACCTAGGCATCTTGATGAATAGGTCGACAAGGAATAAAGTAGGGGGAGATAAGGGCCAAATACAATAATTTTTAATTCATTCTTTATTCAGTTTGGGACCTATTTTTGGTTCTACTTTTTTACATCAAATAAAGAAACTTTGTACATGAATAGATAATTAAATAAAGAAAAATACAAAATTGATTTCACTGAAAAATAATGTACAGATAAAAAGTTATGGTCTGAATAAAAATCCCAATTCCCAACTTCCCAGACCCGTATCTCACAATTGAAAACTCCAAATGCATCAAACTCACTTTAATTGTATATAGAATAAAATGATCTATTTAATGGCGGTGATTTCGTATTTGGCGGAGCTACGGTTTGAAAGTTGAGTTTTGGACCCTCATTGTATACTTGTACAGATTAAAATATTCAATTTTTTATTTATTCGTTATTTTTGTATTTTTATATTTTTATAATTTTGTAAATATTATTTATAATATATATGTACATTAAAATCAAAAGAAAAACCCAAAAGAAATATAAAATAAAAATACCTATATAAAATACATAGGTATTATACCTATAAATATACATATATGATACATACTTATATTTTATTTAATATACCAAACACATCAGAAAAATACATCAAAAATATATTTGTGTATATAAAAGTATTCTATAATTTTATAAAATAAGAAACAAAAATAATAAAATTAAAATACACAAATTAAAAATTAAAGACTAAAATATATAGGTAATATACCTATAAGGGGTATAAAAGTAAACTAGTAAAAATATATTCCATAAAAATAAATAAAAATCAAAATAAAATACTACATAAAAAATAAATATTTTTTATTCAATAACCTAATTAAAATAATATCGCTTATTTTTTTATTGATTTTACAAATCAATTTTTAGAGGTTTTTCCTGGTTGGTCCACGTGGACCAACCAGGAGGTCTGAACTGTTGACCAAGGTCAACAGTCTGACCTTCACCTCTGGCTATGTCAGAAAGGCTTTTTGACCCCGATTTCATCCATTTTTCGAGGACGCCTCGATCACCCTTTGGTGATGGCATCTTCATGACATCTCTTCCTCAAACGGTGGTGAATCACGCCCAAGTGATTCCTTGGGTTGTGGAGCACCGCATCGAGCTGACACCATCCTTGAACTTCACGCCCCAACCATAGTTCAAAACCAAACCCGTCATCCCCCTTTGACCTTTGATCCTTCTTCCGCCGAAATCACCCGAAAACCCCTAGCCCATCGCGTTCCTGGTGACAGCAGGAGGCGAATCGAGCCTGGGTTCGAGTCATCTGGTGTCGAATCGAAGCAGAACCATCCCTCGCCGGAGCTCCGCCGCGAGCTCGTCCCGTCGTCTCTGGTAAGCCTCATGACCCCCTTCTCTTTCCCTTTTCTTGTAGCTCTAGCTTAGCATAGATTAGCATAGTAGCAGTTTAGATTTTCCTCGCGTTAATCGCCGTGAATCCTCGATCAAAGACCACGGCGGTGCTTAACTCCGCCTCCACTTTCCGGGCACCTCCATCCTCGACAACCGCCAAGATCACCTCCATCTTCTTCCTCGTCGCTCCGTCATCACGCACCACCCTTCCATCTACCTCGATCTCGCCCAGATCGAGCAATCAGAGCTCCCCTCTCCGCCGCTCGCCGGAGCTCCTCGTCCGAGCCACCTTTCGCCTACATCGCACCATCAAAAGACACCTATAGCTTCCCCTGGATTTTGCATGACTAACTCTGCATGTCAGAGCCAAGGAGAAGGCTCCATCGACCCTCGAAGACCCCAGGAGTAGCTGCCCAGGACACCTCCGCCGTCCGACCGCTTTAAGCCGTCTCAGGCTCGCCTGAGACCTCCTTCAAACGCAGAGGGGCCCCAGGATCGTTTTGCCCTTGATCATAGGGCCGGAGAGGCCGTGTGTCGGCCGTATTCACCCGCCAAAGCTCGCCGGGGGGAGTGTTCTTCGTGAACCTCTCCCTACCGTTGGATCAGGAGTCCCCTCCAAGCGCACAGGAGCCATCAGATCTTCAAGCGCCCTCCACCGTCGGATCTCACCGCGGGATCTAATCTTGGACGTTCGCGTCGAACCGTCATCGGGCTTCTCAGAGCTGACACGTGGCTTAAGTGAACGAAGGAGCGCCGTTCGATCGTGAGCATAGGAGGACCGTCAGGATCGTGACACGTGGAGCTCCCTCGGCCGCAAGATCAGCATCTTGGGTATTTTGCAATTTTCACCCAAGAGTTTTTGTGTTTAACTTCTAGTCCTAAAACTTTATTTTCCAGTTAAAAAGTTTTGTAACATTTGCACGTAGGCCCAGTAACTTTCTATAATTGCACTTCAGACCTCGGCCACGTCACCTCACGTGACGGGGGCACGTGCCTTTTGGGTATTTTGCATTTTCGATCCTAAACTTTCATGTATTTGCAGTTATACCCCTACGCGTAGTGATTTAAATATATTTTGGATTAATTGCACTTTTGCCCTGCCGGTTTTTAGTATTTGCAAGCATGCCCCTGTGAACGACAAATCACGTGCTTCGCGCATGTATTTTGGTGATATTTGCACTTAAGCCCCCGGATGTTTATAGAATTGCATTTATACCCCTGTCAGGCTTAGGATTTTTGTATGTTTGATCTATTTATTTCACGTATCATTTAAGTGCCAAAAATTCCATAAAAATTACATTAAGCTCTTGTGTGTTTGTACTTTAATGTCATATTTTTAGTTTTTGATTTTATTGCATTTTTATATTTATTAAAAATCAAAAACATACCATTTCAGTACTGTCTAGCTTAGAAAATACCAAAAAATATTAAAATACCTCGTAAAATTCCAAAAAAAATCCCTACTGTCTATCTTAATCAATTTTAGTGTCAGTCCAAAAATCACTAAAAATCTCAAAAGAAAAACCTTAAAAATTCGAAAATACACAAAAACTTCAAAAAAATATATAAAATCATAGAAAACTCAGAAAAATAGAAACTCAAGTTCTGTAGATTCCATATTTTCTCATCTTTATTTTAAAATTAGTTTGGAAAATTTTGGTGGTTGTTTGATATTTTTAATTCCCATTTTACCTCCAGATAGTAGCTAATTCCCTGTTTTCCTTTATTTTGCTATTTAAAAATACCACGAAAATTTTGAAAAATACCCAAAAATCACAAAAATAGTAGAAAATCATAAAAATACCAAAAATATTTTATTCCTGAATTTTTGAGCATTTTTGCATATTTTTATAAATATTTTATCACCTCTTTTATTATATAGCTTTTATATTCCAATATTGAAAAATATATATATATATAATTTAAAATAAAAAATCAGTAAATTAAAAATCTAAATACAAAATTATAAAATTAAAAAAATTAAATAAAAAATTAAAAATTTAAAAAAACCACAAAAAAATCCAGATTGGCTAAGTAGTCCATTAGACCTAGGAGTTGACTTTTTATCTCTACTCTACACCTTTGTTTCCTGTATTCGACCCCTACTTGCTTGCCATTGTACATTTTTAGTAGGGAATAATAAAATTTAATCCTTGCTCTTGATTGATTGATTGATTGTGTGGGTTAATTGTTGAGAAACAGGAAGACTTGAGTAGTCGCATAAGCGACAGTGAGTCTGATTTGTCAGACCACTATTTAGCGGCTCTCGCATTCTCGTTTTTCAAATGGCGCCGTTGCCGGGGAGCATCGGCTTGTAGAGTACATTTGTGTCTTTTACCTGCTTAGCTATTTTTGATTATTTGTTTTTCGTGTATAATTTGTTTTGAACTGTCTGACACCTCTCCTGTTTTCTTGCGAGGGACCGCTGACCGAGGAGGATCGCCTAGGGAATCCTGCGCATCCTTGGGAGGAGGAGCCGGCTATTCTACCCTAGCCGGCAGGAGAGAGCAGGAGAGCTTGAGAGAGAGATAGTTGGTTTTGTATTTTTGTGAGAGAGAGTCATTTAAATTGTAATAATACAGGACTTGGACACTCAGACACTTCGGGCCTAATTTCCGGGTGTTTGTTCACCCGGGGGCTCACCGCGGTTTTCTTCGTGTTTTCCGATTGTCATTTTTCGGTTTTGTTTTCATTTTCATTTCTTTTGTGGATTGAGCCCTTAGCTGTAGGCTTGCTTGTTCGATTAGATTAGGTCCAAACACACTAATAACCTTTGCATGCATCTATAGATCGTACTTGGACTTAGTTTAATTAAACAATTAGCCATTAGTCTTCGATCCACGTGTCGCGAGCTCATCCCGCCAAGCACTTCTCCTAAACTCGATGTGTCGAGAGAAGGAGTGGTGGGCCTAGACCGGACCTTAGGATTGGAGGTTAGTGGTTAGCTTATGGTTCTTCACACTAGCAATTGCCTATCTTAGGACGATTTCCGCATTGCATACCGGCATGTAGTTAGGTTTATAAATTCTGCTTTGCATCCCACATGGAGAGAGCTGGGATTCGCTGTAAGTCTTCTTACTTTGCATCCATCATTTAGGCACAAAGGTGAGATTTCCATCTTGGTGCCGACTTGCATTGGCTTTTCCGACTCTTTTCTCCCTCTGTTTTTAGACAAAGTAGGATCAAGAAAATACAAAATTATTAGGTGCTTGTTTGAATCCACTCAAAAGAAGCGATAACACCAGAAAAATTAAAAAAGGGACTGCTAAGAAAACCTTGACCTAAATAAAATTGGTAATTAGACTCATTGATTGGGGAGAGCAATACCCTCACTTGTATTCAGGTTGCATGGGAAGGTCTCCTTCCAAGTGAGTTGAGTGCTTCGTAAGGATTAGAGCCCAAAACCCAGCTTGTGGCTGCCTTGTGTATCACCTGGATTTCCGAAGTATTGGCGCTACTATCGTACGTAGGCGAGTAGGGCTTGGTCGCCATTGGTGACTCACTATTGTGTGAGCATCGACCTTGTCCGAAGTACTGAGCATAGGCCACGCCTTCACGGATGTGTCTGTCTCACCGTCTGCGTCCGAGTAGGATCTTGCACGCTCACGGGTGATTCCGTTGCGAGCGAGATCCGAAGTATCGGTTTCGCCTATCGGCTTCCTCCCTCTTCTTCTTTGGCTGAGTAGGGATCCAGGAAGGGTTACAAGGACCTCAAAAAGCGCAGGCTACAAGTTACACAGGAGGAGGACAAGTACGGAAATACTTTTCTGGCAGTACTCTCGCTCCTATAGGCGTAGCGCTATAAGGACTCGTTGAAAGATAACTTCCTGAATTCAAGATAAAAATTACAAAGATAAAAGCCGAACCTTCACGGCTTCACGCGTTGAGTTGGTGAATCCCCTTGTTTGCGTTTGATTTCTAGTTGCATTTAGGTCAAGATCAAAAATATCGCGCCTTTGCGCAAATTTGGTCCTCCCTCAAGTTGACCCTTGCTCATTGAGAGCCTTCTACTGTTTTACACTCTATTTGTTTCTTGTTGACCCCCGTATCTTTCATCCACATCGATCTTCCTCTTGATCTCCGAGATGGCGACGAATGGGCAGTTTAGTCGAGACTCCGTCGGCACTCACATCAGATCCATTCGCTCTCCCTCTCCAATAATTCAGGGCGATTCCCGAGAACCCGGTTCATATCCCGTGAACCAATCTCTAGACTCCCTGTCTTCTTCGATAAACTGGGACCACTCTCGTCCTGAAGTCTGTCCGTTTTGGATGGAAATCGACTTCACTCCTTACACATCGCCATCCTTAACAAAATTCTGTGTTGACCTTGACACAAACCACATCTCTCTATCTGGTGCTGCAATTCAGACTGATCGGGGCATTCTACCATGTGCAGACTTTGAGCCTGATCCCGAGCCAGTAAACCAAGCAGAATCCGAGATGGCAGGAGGAAGAGGAAAAGGACCACAACCCCCACATGAACCTGAAGTCAATCCGGTGGAAGCGCAGTACACTACGCAAAACGAGGTTAACAGTCAGTTGCTGGCTTCCATCCAAGCCATTCAGCAGCAGTTGACTAATCAAGCCCTGGCCCAGACTGTCTTCCAAGATATGATGAACGATCTGAGGAGGAGGGCCGACGCAAGAGACGGCCAACAAGAGGATGATCCGAACTATGATCCTAATTTTCATGAAGATGAAGATGAGTTCTCAGTGGGAGGACCCGAATTTGAAGCAGTAGAAGTAGATCCACCGCAGCCAAAGCCTACACTCAAGGAAACATACAACCCAGGAGCGGGACACATCACTGAGTGGATTCAGGTTCCACGTATGCATGCCCACTTCGAGCTGAAGCCGCAATTTCTGTCGCTACTTCCTACTTTCCACGGGAACACCACTGAGGAACCGTATATTTTTCTCAAGAAGTTTGGCCGCATCTGTGCCACTGCTCACTACCCCGGAATCCCTCTGGGGGTAGTCAAGATGACCGTGTTTCCCTTCAGCCTTCAAGACAAGGCCCTCTATTGGGTTGACCATCTTGGGAAGGTCGTCACGACCTGGGAGGAGCTGAAGTCTGCATTTCTCCATAAATTCTATCCTCTCGGGCGATTGAATCAGATGCGTGCCCGGATCTCCAGTTTCTGCCAGCAACCCCACGAGACCATCCATGAAGCGTGGGAGAGATTCAAGGATCTACAGGAAAAGTGTCCCCACCATGACATTCCAAAGACTAGTCTCATGCGGCACTTCTTTGGTGGGCTATCACTTGAGAGCCAAAAGCTTGTAGATGTTGTTTGCGGCGGTTCGCATTTCAACAAGGACGAGGACGTGGTATGGAATGTCTTCGAGGAAATGGCCGAAGGAGAAGCCGCACAAACCTCGTCCAGAGCATACACGAAGCCACCAACCGCCATCAGCAAGCCAGTAAACATGGCTTCTCACACCAAGGATAAGGATGAGAGCTCTAACCTGAGCATCATTGGGAGCCACTTGTCCAAGGTGGATATCATTGAGAAGAGGTCGCAGGACCTCGAAAAATTGGTAGTCATTGAGAAGAGGACCCATGGTCTGGAAAAGCTCGACCAGATCTACCAGCAGCTGGAGCAGCTCGTTCGTGCATTAAATGCAAACATGTGCAACGCTGTGTCTACTTCTGCCGATACGAATGCTGAGAAGAAGGAGCCTACAATGCAGCAAAACCCTCAGCCGACTCCACCGCAGCCCCAGCCTGTCCAGCACGTGTACTACGTACAGGTTCCGGAGCAGCCCCCGCAGCACCAGACACAGATGGTTGTATACCAACCTAAGTCCCAGCCAGTCTACTCTGAGCAGTACTCTCCACCCCCGCCACTGATTCATGAGATCAATGGCGTATGGAACAATGAAGCGCAGCTGACCCGTCCTCAGGGACACTCTCAGGGTCAGAACATGGGCAACATGCCCTATCATCAGCAGCCGCAGGGTGGGAGACCCTTCCAGCCCTCCTACCAGTACCGGCCTCCATCTCACGGAAACACTTGGAGGCAGAATTACCAGCACGGTCCTCAGCAGTCCGGATACCGCGGACAGGGATACCATCAGCAACCACCTGCTCAATACAATCAACAGAATGCACAATATTCCTCCAACCCTCCTCCTCACCAATTCTCTCAAGGTTATCAGTCGCAATCTCAGCCGCCATATCAGCATTCTAGACCCCAGCAGGGGGACTCCTCTGAGATTGTGCCGGTTAATCCGACCCTAGCCTGTTTAGAACAGTTAATGAAGAACATGGCTGAGATGACCCAGAAGATCGACGACCTGACGGCAGCCAAGACCGTCATACCAGCCCAGGTCGAAGCCAACCCGAACAACTTCCGACGCAAGGAGCAAGTAGCCGACAGTGTCCAACCCAAATCAGGTGAATTAAATTGTTTTTTATCTAATGTTGTTACTCTCAAGAGCGGTAGGACACTCCAGCCATCGGCAACGGCGAAGGGAAAGCATCTTGCATCTGACGGGGAATCGTCAGTCCATCCAACACCAGGGCCAAGCAGCATTTTGGGAGCAGCACCAGCATTCAGAAAATCACAAAAAATGAAGAAAATGACTAAACACAAAAAGATAGCAGCAACCTCGGTGGAGATCGGCCAGCATTGGAGACACATGCACCTGCCTTACAGCCAGTTCCTGACAGGAGGAGCACTGCACCTGCAGCGAGTCCAACACCAGCACCAGAAGCCGAGCCTGTCATTTTTTGTCCACAAATTGTAGATGAATCCATTCCTTTTTGCCATCTACCTGTACACAACAATATGAACACTCTGTTGAATGAAATTGGTGAAGATTTTGTAAATATTCCTTTTCTTGAAGCAATGAAAAAATAAAAAAAATGAAAAATTTGAAAAATGCTTTGTCTGATCCTGCCATTATAGAAATCATCCAGAATTTAGTGCTGAATATGCTATTAATGAAAGCTCTTGAGTACATGCCAGTCGTGAAGAAAGGATTAAAAGAGGCATGCACGACCAAGCGCATGCCACATCCTCACAACTCCAGAAGCAAGGGTGGTAAGTCCGAAAAGCATATCCTCACAATGGCCACCGTTAACGCCATCAGCAACCTCCCGGATAAAAAGCCAGATATGGGAGCACCTCTTGTACGTTGTCAGATGTTCAATCAGGAGTTCGAACGAACACTTCTCGACAACAGGTCTTCTGTCAACTTGATGCCAGCTTCGCTACTTACAGAATTCAGGCTAGGACCGTTTAAGGCTACAAGGATGATTCTGCAGTTCGCAAACAAGTCAGTCAAGCAGCCTAGGGCCTGTTGGAGGACGTGATCGTCACGGTTCAGGGAAAGTCATTCCCGGCCGATTTTGTGGTCTTAGACATGGGCGTCCCCTCTCCATTGCTCCTTACCCCAATCATACTTGGAAGACCATTTCTGCGAACATCAAACGCAATAGTGAATTATGGGACGGGAGAAATCACTTTTGGAGCTGGCAACGAAACAATCAGAGTAGAGACCCTGTCTGAGGGAACACACGCCGAACATACATCTACATCATGTGCAAGGGTGATTGAGTATGCTGACGACTGCGACTTTCTAGCAGAAATTCAAGATACCAATTTATTTTTGGATGACAATGAGATCCATGAACTCCTCTGTCCCGAGGAGGAAGTGGAGTCCGCAATCGAATTTCTCCTTATCGATCAGGATGAGGAACTCGCTGATGTGCTGCAAGAGACTGCCGTGGGGGTGATGAGCCTTCAAAACCAAGAGTAGAAGCTTGAAGAATATTTTGACGAAGAAGACATCATTTAGGAATTCTGTCAGGATTTGAGAGAAGAATCAGAACAGAGTATGGTGGACACCGAACATTTGAATGGATCACCACCTCTACTAATAGCTGAGGTCACCGCTGAAGCAGCTCAGACCCCGCCAGAGCTAAAACCCTTGCCCTCCAACATAAAGTATGCCTTCCTTGCGGGAGAACCAAACATGTACCCGATCATCATCAATGCCCATCTGACCGAAGACCAAGAAACTCGTCTGATGGAGGTTCTTGAACGCAACCGCAAGGCGATAGGCTGGCGAACATCCGACCTCCATGGGATCAATCCGTCATTATGCTCGCACCGCATCTTTTTGGAAGAAGATTGCAGGCCCTCTCGAGAACTTCAGAGGAGATTAAATCCTAATCTACGGGAGGTCGTTATGAAAGAAATCCAGAAGTGGTGTGATGCGGGATTTATCTATCCCATCTCCGACAGCAAATGGGTGAGCCCTCTGCATGTGGTGCCTAAGAAATCAGGGATCACCATTGTGAAGAATGACAAAGGAAAGGAGATCGCAACCAGAGTACCCACTTCTTGGCGAGTACGTGTGGACTACAGAAGACTTAATCTCGCTACCAAGAAGGACCACTTTCCTTTACCCTTCATCGACCATATCTCGGAGAGATTGGTCGCAAAGGAATATTTCTGCTTCTTGGATGGCTACTCTGGGTACAATCAAGTTGCTACTGCTCCTGAAGATCAAGAGAAGACCACGTTCACCTGTCCTTTTGGTATATATGCCTTCAGACAGATGCCGTTCGGGCTTTGCAACACCCCAGCCACATTTCAAAGGTGTATGCTTGTGGTTTTTGCCGATATGGTGGGAAACTTTCTTGAGGTCTTCATGGACGATTTCTCGGTCTACGAGGACTCATTTGACCAATGTCTGGACTATTTAGACCGAGTCTTACGGAGGTGCTGCGTAGTCAATCTTGTGCTCTCATGGGAAAAGAGCAACTTCATGGTGACCGCAGGAATTGTGCTGGGTCACGTTGTTTCTAAACGTGGTATGGAGGTTGACCCAGCCAAGGTGGACGTGATTTCCAAACTTGAGCCACCTTCTATATTGCGACTAATTGTCTTCCTCTTCTTTTATATTCTTTTTGTGCCATCTTCTTCCACTTCTCCACCCGCCCACCAACCCACCCTTATACTACAACTCATCTCGCAACAACCCCCTCCATCTACTCCTCCATCCACACAAGGAATAACATCAAATCAAGTTCTCTCTGATTGAGGAACTGCATTAGAGCATTCCTAAATCCCCATCTCACGTTACCTCATAGCCAAGTGGCATAAGGATTATGAAAAATGTATATTGTATGTGTGTATTCACTTCACCATCTAAAGAACTTTTTATTTATAACATGAATTTACACTTGTTAATCGAGCAAGAGAGAAAGGCCTACAAAGAATAATGATATGTATACACACCACAAACTAGGTACATAGCATTGAATGAATTATTTACATTATCGTCCAATTTCTGCAACTTAATTAGGTATGTGGGTTCTCCACAATCCAAAATATGCTTTTCCAGTAAGATCAGATACTGAGTGAACTCTCGTGGGTCTATCACTCTCTAAAAATTCTGCACTCATCTAGTACTTTTTTTGGACTCAAGGAATCACTTGTCGTTGTTGTGGCAACCTCTACTATGGTCATACTATAAGAAAATCTATAACCATCTAAATATAGCATATGTGATTAATGCACGCGGAATATCAATGAGATCACACTCAAAAAATCATCAAGAATAATGATGTTGATACAAACGTTGTAGCGGAGCATCACATGAGGGGGATCCCCATGGTTGTTTTAAGCCATGTGGGGTTCTAAAGATTGGAAGATGCCATGAGCCACGACAAAAGTTGGGGTTAATCCCCTCGCATCGTGTGTTGCAACATGCATGCGATATCCCCCACCCAAGTCAAGCAAGCACATGTTCCCTCCTCTGCCTCCTCCCCTCCATGGCCTTATCTTTGCCTCCCCCTTCCCTTGGGCCACAACATCTTAGGTTTTCAGCACGAGCTTTGCCCTCCCACACCTTTTTTTAATCTCAAAAATCCCCACTCCCTTCAGTTGGTTGGATTTTGCAGCACAATCCTCAGATATTCTTGCAACCATGATCCTTATCATGGCTACAAGGGGCTTCCCAACCCCTCCTCAAGCTCAAGTTAGAGAGGACAAAGTTGGTCAAAGAGGGAGGGAAGACAATGGTGGAGAGAGCATGGTGAGAGACCCCCCCCAAGATTGACAATGGTGGACTGCATGGAGGGAGGGATGGTGACACTAGGTGACGAAGAGGAAGGGGCAACCGCGATGGACAATCGAGAGGAACATGCTACGATAATGAACGATGAAGAGGCGAAAGCAAGAGGGGTTGAAGACGAGAAGGAGGCGACGATATGAAGAATACATGGGGCACAAGTTTAATAAGCTTATTTCTCAACGAGGTATTGATTTTAACAAACACATGGTTTGGTTTGTCTAACTGAAGGGCACACCTGCCAATGATACAAGAATGTAAGGGTATAAGTGTGATTGCAAAACTCGCAACAATTTAAACTTTAAAGGCGCGTCTGGAAGGGAGGTTATTAGGGAAAAGATAACCTGATTTGTGTTTTGGTGTTTGATAGAGGATTTTAACGTTGAAAGAGGTTGTTGTGATGTGATTGTATACTATACTATTTTTTTATAGGTAAAATTTCATTGATGAAGCTGCTGAAAGCAACAAAACCATTACAAAAGTGCACAAAAAGAAAATGCTTTACAAGGTGTTAAATAGTAAAATCATGGCAACTGAGAGCTCAAAAATCAGTGCCACTCATCAGTGTAGTATATAACGTGTATTTGAGACAATAGAGTCCGCGAGTTTGTGAGGCATCATGGAGGAGCTGGAAGTCCATCGGCTATTGCGTTCCTTCCAGATTTCCGTAGTGGCAGCATCGAGTAAAACGCCCCAGATCTCGCGGGTATTAGGATCAGAAAGCCCTGAGATCCAATCAATCATAACAGGGAGGCTGTGTGACGGAGGGCAAGTCAAACCCATGGACGCTAATGCGCATGTCCATGTTTCAGTAGAATAGTTGCACTCAAAGAATAAGTGGTCCCGTGATTCAGCTCCAGGATCGCAAAGGTAACACTTGCCATGGTTGGGGAGCCCCTGGCGGCCGAGTCTATCAAGAGTGGGAAGCTGATTGATCAGCGCATGGTAGAGAGTGCAAGAGTACCTTGGGGCAGAGCGCTTGCCCCACACGACTTTCGCCCAAGGGACGGATGAGGCCCGCTGTCTAACGAGGTTGAAAGCTTCAGAGAAGGAAAAGCCCTTGGAGGAATGGGCCCAATAGTGCTGCCCGTTAGCGGAGGAGATTGCATTCCTGTAGGACTCGCGACCACGGAGAATTGATTTCCAAATCTGGGAGTCATTGCAAGCGGGAGTAGCCTCCCAAAGGGAGAGGGAATTCGGATACTTATTTCGCATAAAGATAGCCCATAAAGAGTTCTCCAAAGAAAGCCACGACGTTGGAAGCTAATTCCCGATCATTGTCCACCAAACGACCATCTCTATCCAGGTGAAAGGGGAGAGAGTTCCTTGCGGTACGACCTTTACCCGTCATGTGGAAGAATCTCGTGTTGCAGCCTCCAAGCTTAAGCCAGTCAACCCAGCTCTTTTGACGCCAAGCGGATTCCAAGTCATCTTTCAACTTGTCCATATAATCCTTAGCATCGGCCTCGAGCTTAGCCATAACGGGATCAAGAGGGGCAATACTTAGCACGCCATTGATGGAATTCAATGTGGCATGTAATGTTTTGATCTCGCTGAACTCATTCGCCTCTTTCGAGGCCCAAGCATGAAGAGTCTTCTTTACATTCTTCAGTTTCAAGAGAAGACGATAAAGGGGGTTACCCAGGGGCCGAAGATTCCAAGCAGTTGAGAAGACCTCCATGTAGCCGGGCCTAGCACCCCAATAGTTAAAATAGAGGAAGGGCTTCCCCTTGGATAGCAGGTCCCCGAGCTTGATTGAAAGTAGGAGGTGGTTAGTGGACTGTATGGGGGTGTAAGCAAGCGTGCGATTTGGAAAAAGGACCAACCATGCTTCGTTAACCAGCGTGCGATCAAGACGGGCCGCAATTCTTGAGGGTCCAACGGAAGAGTTGGTCCAAGACCAAGGATTACCAGTTGCCGGTAGATCGAGAAGGTTGCATCTTTCAATGTAGTTGTTGAAATCCTTCATAGAGCTCCGCACTGGAGGCCGACCACCACGCTTCTCCGCTGAATATCTCACTGAGTTAAAGTCCCCGAGGACCACCCAGGGGTATTATCCTTGGGACGGATACTCGCAAGATCCTCCCACAACTCTTTGCAGTCCACCGAGCAGTTGGCACCAGACAACAATCACCAAAATATTGAGGCCGCCGACGTTGGCGCAAGAGAGGGAGATCGCTTACGGGGACACCCGCAGCGGTGTGCAAGTCCATGAGGAAACATTCCACAGGACATAGATGCGTCCTAGGTCCATTTCATTATGAACAAGGTTCCATCCAGATGGAATTTTTTAGGCAAACTTTTGCCTATTCTCGGGCCGAATCTTTATTTCGACCAACCCTACAATGCCTGCTTTCATCTCAAGCAAGGATTTCCACAGTGATCTTTGTTTGCGTGGCCGGTTGAGCCCACATGCATTACAAACGACGAGAGACATTAAGGATTTTGTGGTAGGCCATCGCGACCAGCACATTTAGAGGGGCCTCCAGCGGCCTTCTTTTTCTTGTGGGTGGCCAGAGACCAAAGAGGATTGGCTTCAACCATGGTATGGGGGATAGAACTTCCCTCCGATTGAGTTGGCGTGGGGCATCACCATGCCCCGGCATATTAAGGTCGAATCCAATAGCATCTTTTTGACTGGGCTTGCGGCTGTGCGCAGGCGTCCTATGCATGAGGGCCCTAGACCCAAAGGGAAAAGCACTGAAAGGCCTCCCGGGGGTCCTCCTCTGTCCTTTAGAAGATGCCTCCAAGGCAGCGCCCAGCGGCATTACAACTACCGAGTTTCCAGCAGGTAGCTGACGGACAAGAGGGTGTGGGGGAGATGGTGCCTCTCCGGCCTGTACAGGGGGTTGCTCCAGGCAGCTAAGAAGGCCATCGAGGGGGGTGTGATCGCGCATGGTTGGGCGTGGACTTCCCAAGATCACATTTGAAGTGGTCGGGGGGGATTTATAGGGATGCAAGACTGTCGCATCCAAGCAGTGGGCTTCATCAGTTACCAGGGCCATCCTGGGTAGTTGCTGGGCCGCCGTATCGATCTGGGGCTCATCAATGGGGGGGTGATGGATATCAGTATGAGGTCCTGCTAAGGGGATTTCCTTCCGATGATGAATCCAGTGGGGGGTCCGAGAAATTGGGATCATTGGTAAACGAGCAAGTTGAGGAGTTATGGTCAAAGGTGGAGCAGTGGCCACACCGTGAAAGACTCCATTCAAGCTCAACTCCGATCATCTAGCGATGGCCATTGTAGAAAACCAGTGGCACGGCCTTCGGGATTGATTTGGAGGCTCGGATGGATATGCAGCATCGCGCAGACCCTTCCCGTTGTCCGGCGGCCGTCGCGGCGTCCATAAAAAGGGGCGTGCCCAGGAGGCCAGCAAGCTTGTTAAGTATAGAAAGAGAACAGTGGCCCAAGCTCAGACCATGAAACCTTACCCACATCGGGATTTCCGAGAGCATGTCCCGCTCAAAGCAGGAGCAGGCCTCCCAACGACGAATGACCATGAATCTCCCTTGGAAGAGCCAAGGGCCGCCATCCAGGATCCGCTGGCAGGCCTCCGTTGAGGATAACTGAAGGTAGAAGAACCCATTCGGCCTTGGGAAGAGCTTGAATCCCCCATGTGACCTCCAGACTTTCTCAATAAAGGAATTAAGGAGCTTTCGAAATGGATTCTTACCAAGAACGTAAAACACCAGCGTGTTGGCCCAGATCTTGTCAAGAGAGCAGAGGTCGGCTTCCGAGGCAAAGGCAACTTCCTCTCCGTCGATAGTGATCGGAGCTTCGAAACCCATACGCCTAGAGGGGGGCAGGGGTATGGGGCCACAAGCGTCGCGCCAAGACGTGAGGGGGGAGGGGGGCGGTAGTGGAGCGAAGTGGTGAAGGGGCCCGCGCAGCGGGTGCGGGGACCGAGTCATGGCAAGGCTGCGTCGGGGTGGAAGGGAAGGCTTGTGGGGAGGAAACGGAGGAGGAGGAGGCGATGGGAGGGGGAGCAGAATGGTTGGAGGCTGAAGGGGAAGGTGGGGAGCAGTATGGCTGGAGGGATGGAGTAGCGATGGCAGCAGAAGAGAAGAGTAGTTAGGATTTTGGGGGTCGGAAGGGGGGGGGGGAGAGGGGGTGGAGAGGGGGGCATTTTTTTTCCAAGTTTTGTATACTATATTATTTTTTTTATAATGAAAGAAAGAAAAATAGTATACTGTACTATTTTTTTATAATGAATGAAAGAAAAATGAATGATTTGATTTATTAAATGAGAGAGAGAGAGGATAGATGGAGAATAAAAAATAAATAACGAGACTCAGTCATTGAAGATGAAGGCTTTGGAGGAAAACTTAGGAAAATCCAATGATTCGGAGAGAGAACCCGCGGCGTCTAGAGCTATTCTATCCCGTAAAAGCAAACCCGAACTTTATCCCCCGTTTCCCCCTCTATTTGTCCCCATTTTATTTTCCCTCGGTTCCGCGCCACTGCCGCTCCCTTCCCTGCACGCCTTCTATAGAGGGAACTGCACCTCCCTCCTCTCTCCCCCGCGCGCCAGACCGCGCAGCGGCATCCACACCTCCACGGTCCGAGGTTAGAAGAGCTCGTCGGTACACACAACGATCAACAATAACTACAATCCCATCCCCAATCGAATCCAATGCCTCGAGAGATCATAACGATCCAGGTGGGGCAATGCGGCAACCAGATCGGCATGGAATTCTGGAAGCAGCTCTGCCTCGAGCACGGCATCGGCAAGGACGGTCTCCTCGAAGACTTCGCCACTCAGGTGACCACCACAACCATCACCCCACTCTCCAACGTTCTGGGGTTTAGGGTTTTGGCATTTGTTTGCCGAAGTGATGCGATGATCACTCGGGGGGAACTGTCGACAGGGAGGCGACAGGAAGGACGTGTTCTTCTACCAAGCAGATGACCAGCACTACATCCCCAGGGCCCTGCTCATGGATCTCGAGCCCCGAGTCATCAACGGCATCCAGAACAGCGAGTACCGCAACCTCTACAATCACGAGAACATATTTGTATCCGACCATGGAGGCGGCGCGGGGAATAATTGGGCCAATGGTTATCATCAGGTACCACCGGGAACTTGATCTGACCATGCTTTTTTCTCACATTGAAGTAAATGTGTGGTTGTTGATATTACGCGCTTCCTTATGATGAAATAGGTCACGGAAAGCCAACAAAATCGAATTTTGTTAGCAACGATGTCTATGGATCATGCCATTTAATGTAAATTGGAGTTTGGCTCCAATGGATACCTTGTTGAGTTAGAATGACAGCGTGAAACATGAGCTGTGCCATGATACCTATTTATTTAGTAGCAATGTCATAACAGCTGTTGTCACAGTTGGTGGTTCGACTCTTTGCTAGTACATGCTTCGTTAATCCTTAGCATTTGTTTACAGGGAACTTCCTTAGCATCTTTCTGAGCCCAGGATAGTGGAAAACTGTACTGATGAATACATGATGTGAAAAGAATTTGAAAATCCCTGATACCAGAACGTAGTGAGATTGCTCAGACTTCAACCTTGTTCGATTTCCTCTGACATTGGATGCGTAATATGTATTGTGGATCAAGTTAAATTTCGAAAGTACATGACAGACATAGGGTAGCTAAGAAGCTAATGTGATGCATGTAAAGTACACAAAATCACGTCATAAATTTTAAGACATGACAGGGAATGGTTAATGTAGTAAAAAATGTTGAGATTTAGAAGTGGATAAGAAAATGGCAAGACCACAACATTCGATACCAATAGGCTTTGATCTAAAAACTCAAGCTAAACATCTTTCCTATAGCCGGTGGCACGTGCCGACAATGTCTTGTAGCTGACGAGGATGTCGAGCACCTTTTCTTTGGTTGTTTGATTGTAAGGGAGGTGTGGGCATCAACACAACTCAAGTTGGAGTCAACAATTGATTGGGTTGGTTTTTAGGACTCGATGGATGAGTTGTGGAATAGGAGTTGTCATGCCAAGGTTTGGGTGGCGTCCAATGTTCAAAATATCGATATTGATATCGTATTGGTCTGCCTGAAAAAAGGATGTATCCGAGATATATTGACGATATCGACGAAAATATCAAAAATAGCATAAAAATGATTTTTTACAAATTAAGATGATCATAGTTATTAAAATAATAAATAACATACAAATACACACTTATATGCAAGAATGAGGTGTTTAGCACATCAATACACCTTATATCACACAAATTACCGGTTTTCAATGCTGACATTTGACTGCTGAGAGATATTCTGGGCATGTGATTTTAACTTGATCAACATTAGAGTTGTTTTATTTCCATTGCCCAAAGGGGCAAAGTCCAACATATGAAGAACGATCATATGCACTCCCTTGTCGTACCATACCCTATCAGACATGGGGTCTCGCTGCTTGGTTAGTGATTCGGGGGAGGGGATGGTGGGTTTCTAGGGGGAGCATGTGCGCCCCCCTGCAAGGGTGCATGGACAACGCCTCCGACCTAAAATAAAATATATAAATCATTATGTGTTTTAATATTAGGAGTAGCTAAATAGTAAATAGTGAAATCAAGCTTACATGGGTAATATCATTGATATACATGGATATCAATGAAATATCATCTATATTAGTTGATATCCGAGAGAATTTGTCGGTCGATATCTTCGAAAAGAATATGTATATAGATATTGGTACCTCCATCTTGTTGATATCAATATATCGGTGATATAGGTGATATATCGTCGATGTATTGTGATATCTTAGACCTTGGTGGTGGCTATTTTTTGGTCCACATGACTTGCACGGGATGGGAATATCTTCCCGTGGAGTGAGAATGCACATAGAAAATGTTACAGAGCATGCTAAAAGTCTAAAGACATTTTGAAAATGTTATAGATTATGCTAAAAGTCTAAAGACATTTGTTCTTTATAACCACTTTTTTGATATTTATTGTTAATATATAGAAATTTACATGTGAGTGTCTCCTTGATGTCTCATTCTCTTTTCCTTAAATAAATATTACTACACTATAACAAATAGAAGGCACATGATTTCGTGCTCGAACCAATATTAAAACAAATATCTAAACTAGCTGCATGCATCAAAATCCTTTGCATAAAATATATTTCATGGTACGGTAGCGGTGTACTCCCATGTTGTGCCTTCCTCGATACTTCGAATACCCATATTATTTGGTTTTGCAGCATGTCATGAGGTTACATGTTAGGCTTCACCTTAGATCGATGTGATTCCTTTGATATTTTTGATTCCTTTGAAATGAAAAATTACCATCCATTCTCACAAATATCGCTGAAGCAAGTGACATGCAATGACCATTCCCTTCAACATTTTATCAAAGTTTTTAAAAAGAAAAGCAAAGTGGGATGGTTTCCCTGGAATCAAGGTAATACATAGCCTCGAGGTGTAAGCATCATTATTTCCTTAAAAATGTCTAAAAATGCTATCTTAATACTAAGAACAATGATGTTATAAGATAGATCTTTTGTGGTTCTATTTTTCGTTAACATTTCTAAAATTTCAAGCACATAAGGCACAATAAAAATGCATACTAACAACATAAAACATAATAAGTATGAAAATGGACAAATTCATGTTGATATGTTGTCATTTATGCTAAATTCATATATAAATAGAATAATATTTATTAAATACATACATTATAATACGGAGGAAACATAAAAATAGGTAAATTCATGTGGATATATTATCATTTATGCTAAATGTATAAAGAAATACAATTATATTTATCAAATATAAAATGAGATATAAAGAGCATAACACAAACATATTGATTTGCAATTTAATTGGATTAAATCACAATTCATTTTGAATCCAATTTCCAACTCCAATTCCAATTTTAATGTCCAAATGTTGGAAACAGAAATGGTCATGGAAATGGAAATATACAAGCTTATCGAGTTCATTTCTTAGCTTCGAATGGTTTGGACTATGATTAGAAATGGTCAAAGAATCTGGATTCAGCTCACGAACACTTTGTCCAGCTCATGGAGAGTGTGGTGCGTTTCGTTGAGCTCATTGAGAATATAAAGTGTTATAATGTGATCTCAACATTCGTAGGCGACGGATTTTTTTTGCAAAATGGTATAAACCCCGAAATTGGATAATTATCCACATTTAAAGTCACTATACATGGATAATATGATCTTCCCGACATTATCTCCAAGTATATGCATTTGTATATCATGAGTCCTAATTGGATCATGACTCATACCGATCAATGTCAATACTGTAATAATAATAGTTATTATTGCATTATTTTTTGTAAGGACAAATATATCTAATTAATTAATGTGAATAGTGATTCACAATAATTAATATTCATGTGGATGTAATTCATATAAATAATTATGTAAATATGATTTACACAATATTTCCAGACATGAGATTGTGTTAATTTGATTCACATTTTTTTGTAGATATAAATTGGATTCACATTTATCTTTTAGCTCATGAATATGATTCATAAGCTTTGAAGATTGACTACATAATTTCTCTAATGTTGATAATATGATTATCAAGTGAATTAATTAATTAAAAATTGCAACAACAACTTCCATATATGGAAGGTGGTGGACGTCTATACCATGTATACATTGTTGTACATGTTGTTGAGTTCTAACTAAATTAGGAATCTAAAGTTGTTGCTTATTCTATTCTAATTAATTAATATTGATCGGAGATAATCATGAGATAATCCTTATTGAATTAGGACTTGCTCTTTGCCCTTGATTTAAAATCTAAGAGCTACCATAATATATGTTGGGTGTGTACAACAAGTATAAAAGGAGGGCTATGCCCTCTCTTTTCAACACAATTCTAAGAGCAAATTCTCTTCCAAATTTTGTGCCTCTTGAGAGAGAAAGAGTTTTGAGAGTCCTCAACTCTCACAACTCTCTCCTTGTTGTCCTAGTCAATGTCCGGGTTCTTGGGAAGCAACACGATTCATCTCCGGGCCCACGAGAGAGACTTCTGCAGATTAGACTTGATTCATGAGGTTTCTTATTTTAGAAACTCACACTTCAAAGGTAAACCCTGATCTATCTCCATTATTTATTATGAATACCAGAAAGAAATTATTTTCTTATAATTTATAATTTCTGAATGCACAAATTGTTGTACTACATTTTTTCTTGTTCATACGATGGACTAACATTGTTTTAGCAAAATGTTTGCTCAATATTCCGCGTTTCCGTGATGCGTAATAAAATATAATACCTTTTCTTATTTACTTCCTTAAATTGGTATCTGAGCCTTAGTTTTGAGGATTTGGATTTCATCTAAGTCTGGTAAACAATCGGCTAGATTATCCTAATTATCGGGTACATAGCCTTGCAACAATTTTAACGATTGAGAAGTTGATGCGGAAACGTATTGAGAAGTTGATGCTGCCGGTGGGAGTGCGGAAACGTATTGGGAGCTGCCGGTGGGAGTGCGGAAACGTATTGGCAGCTGCCGGTGGGAGTGCGGAAACGTATTGAGAAGTTGATGCGGAATTTTCTTTGGGGGCAAAGGGGGCCTTCCTCGCGTGGTCCACATCTCGTGGATTGGGAGGAGGTGACGAGGAGGAAGTGTGATGGGGGTCTTGGCATCCGTCGTCTCGACTTAGTCAATGACGCTCTGCTTTTAAAATGGGTCAACAGGTTATGGGGTATCTCTGATAATTTCTGCTCTTCCCTGTTGCGCGAGATTCTTGGCTTAAGTGGGATGCTGCTGGGGGAGATTGGTGATCTCCGCTCGCGTACCCCCTTCTGACGCAGGGTGATGTCGGTGGGCCATCGCTACTCGCATCTCTTTATTCCTGTTCTCGGCGATGGCAGGTCTTTCAAGTTCCGGACGGACAGTTGGGCTGGGGGAGCCCCTTTGGGGGTTTCTTTCCCGCGTTTATTTGCCTTGGCGACCGATGGGCGCGCTTCTGTGGCCTCCTGTTGGTCGGGGGACGGATGGTTTCCGATTCTTCTGGGATTCCTCTCTGACCAAAGGTTCGACGAGCTTCTCACTCTTCTGGATACTATTAAGAATGCGCCCAGACCCGCGGGGGGAAGAGACCACTGGGCTTGGCAGGAGGGTGTCTTCTCGACACGGAAGGCTTTCTTGGCGATTTCCAGTCATCCGCTCATTCAATCGGATCCCTTCACCCGCGAATGCACCTTCCTTTGGAATTTGAAGCTCCCGGAGAAGGTTGCTATCTTCATTTGGCTCTTTCGCAGGAAGAGGATTTTAATGCGGGATCGTTGCGCTAGACTTTACGGTGGCTTGGCCTCAATGGATTGTGCTCTCTGTGGCTGTGACGTGGAGTCCTTAAATCACCTCTTCTTCACTTGCCCTTTCACTTCTGGCATTTGGGAGGAGGCTCGGATGTCTTGGATTAATACTTCGGACTTGGTCGTTTTCTGGGAGTCTATTCGGTCGAACAAGGACAGGGAGCGCAGGGATTTCTTGGGTCTTTTTGTTTGCATTTGGGCAATTTGGCTGGGCCGCAACGCAACAATCTTTAGGGGCCAAAGATTTTACAAGGAGAACGTCTTGGCTCACGCGGCCCGCCTAACGTGCGACTGATCGATGTTGTAACTGGGGCTTTCTTTTATGGGTGGGATCTTTTGGATCCGGTTTCTCCACTTGTATTTACTTTTTCCCTTTTCTTCTTTATTTAATAACATTTTTGGGGCGAGCACCACGCCGTATCTCCCCCGAGTCGTTAGACTTCAAAAAAAAACAATTTTAACGATTCGAATGATTCGACGACTGTCGAAGTTGCTACTATTCTCCTCAGTTTTAAATGTATTTTTGGGATATATGTGATGTATAAAAGGTTTGGTTCCATACCAAAAGATTCTGATGTTAAAAGCGATCGCATACTCCGATTTCGATCAAAGTCTGTCGCAAGAAAATTTTGATTTTTTGGCTACTATTTTTGGTCTAAAATGGCAAAATATCGATTAATAACTCAAAGATCAAGTTCCCAATCAACGTGAAAAAGTTTTGCGCGATTCCGACCATGCAACTTCGAAAAATTGGATTTATCCATAGGCGGAGTTGGAAGAGGTCTTGATTGTTATAACAAACTTATTTCTCATACTTTGAGACTCAAAATTGATGGAAATATATTTGATATATTGCCATAAGAAGTTGGACGTAATATTTTATAAATATCAAGGGTTGCAACGAATTTGAAGTGCGATGGTCGTAGCTTGCAAATTCGAATCCGAAATCATTGTTTGTTTATTTTGAAAATGTGCAACAAAACAGATTGTCTTTTATTTCATATTTTCCTTGATTAATTATGCACTTGAATGTCTACAATGAAATTAGAAATCGTGAAATCAATTTGATTGATTTCACGAGTTGTCCTAGACATCTTTCGCAATTGAAATTGTTTTGATCCAAAGAATTGTCTAGATTGTTGCTTTAGACATCTTTCGCAATTGAAATTGTTTTGATTCAAAGAATTATTTATATTGTTGCACTAGATCTTTTGAAATTAAAAAGGAGTTTTTTAATTCAAGAAGTGTCTAGATTGTTGCGCTAGACCTTTTGGGAAATTAAAAGGAGTTTTAATTCCTAAAACGTCTGATAGTTACTATATAGTATCACATATGGTCGAAAGATCGGTATATCCTCATTAGTACAATATGTACCGATTCGGTGAAGGTGTCTAGTTCGTGGCATGCTAATGTGTTACTCAATTGGCACCCAATGCCGCATTTGCAGTGGAAGCACTCCATGTTAGCATTGTCTGTCCGACCTGGCTGGATCCGTTTCAATGAAAGGTGGTATGAGGAGTCATGGCATACTTTAACAACTAAAATTAGAACTTTAAATTGTACCAAGTGAGTGTGTAATACTATATGGTAACATCAAGTGCGTAAAAGATCAAACCCCAGTTGGGACCGCTTAAGTGTCATTATTTTAGTTGGATTAAAACTAAGATAATAAGCATGTGTCCTGACTCTATCCCTTAGATTAATCATGAGAATTTGATTCAAAATGATTAATCATTAATTTAAACATGATATGACCTAAGTCATATGATGACATCAATAGCCTTCCGTTATTGCGAAGAACTTCGTTACCATGGGTTGTATTTTTGGAGATGTTCATGCGTAGTCATGACTCCGGAATACAAATAACCATGTAATCGAGTTCTTCGTTTCTCGAAAGAGATGTGTTGTAGACGTAGTGACCCCAATGTTGCTCCCCATATTATTGAGGCGGCATTGGATTGCGTATAGAGTAAATTGATATTCGCTCGTTGAAGGTTGGTTTAGTCGACAACATGCTAACTCCATATATGTGTGGGGTGTGGGTGTTGAAGACCGAAATGAGAATACGAGTTGGACTTGTAAGGTGGAAAGAGTCCCGTCTTCTTCATGTCATCGAGGTTGCTTCTATATGGTGTGACCCTGCTGTTAGAGGCAATATGCAGAGATTGTTTTCTAGGGCAGAAGGGATCGGGGATTCACTTGGTTGATTGGATTGCGATTACTCCATCGAAAGAAGGTGGCATGCATGTTCCTCGTCTAGAGACTATGAATAGAGCCTTGCTCTTGAAATGGATCGCAAGGATCTATGAAGGCAGTGACAAGGCTTCAAATGTCGGATTTCAGTTTCGTTTCAGTAAGCCCGGAAATGGAATTTCGGTGAAATGGTCGGAAATTGGGGAAATGACTTGAAGACTCATTTTTTTTTTCAAATTTAAGATTTCTAATGTTGTTTAATCAATAAAAGAGTTATACATAGAAGATTTTTTTTACTAATAGTAGGATGTTATAACGATCAATGTCTTAAATAATGGTTTCGATCTCCATATCGATGACCATCCAGAGTGAAATTTCAGTACATAAACTTAAATTTTGGCATTCAATTTTTCTTACAATTATCAAAAGAACAATAATACTTTTATTATAGAGAAAGCATATATACTTTTAAAATTGAAATATTAAATGTCATAATACAAGTTTACAAGATAATATGATACATCAATCACATAATATGTCTACGCTTACTAATAATATTAACCACTAATTACTAGTATTACATTCTCATTTGGGATGAGAATGAGATTCAAGCAAACCACGAATTCCTTGGTGGATACATTTACTCTTTTTGATTCATTCCTTGGTGGAAAGGATGGAGCTAGACCTTAGTTGAATGGATTCATTCTGGCTAAATGCATTGGGCTGCTAGATAATTACTAATAATTTGTGTCTAGATTATGACCTTAGGTTAAATGATAAGGTACTCCATGCTAATATGAATTTCTATGCTGATTAGATAGCCTCCAAGATAGTAGCAGGCAGAATAATTCTTTTCCTTGTAAATGACCCTTGTAACACTCTCAATGCATGTTTGTCCTTTTTATTCAACATGCATGGTATTTGCACCAATGGTCACGAGACAATTAGAATAAAGTTGGTTTATTAGCATGTTAGTCATGAGATGCATAACAAACTGATATTTTTTAATGCAAAGATGATAGGATGATTATCTAAAGTTAGCAATCAAATGGTAAAAAACATATTTGGCTCTCCAAGATGGCCTAGGAAAAGATAATAAGATCGTTATATAAAGATTCTAACTCTGAAGACTCTGAAGTTAGCATTCAAAGATGAAAAAAACATATTTGACATCTCCAAGTATGTTAACAAAAAGATGTGTTATGAAAAAAAGATGGTAAAAACTCACCTTGCTTGGTATTTGGAAACTTGGCTCTCCAAGACTTAAGTTAGTTTGTGAACTTGTGACTTGTGAGATGGAATGAAAACATATACATTATATTTATAGAGTTAAAAGAGGACCCCTAATGACCTTATTTTATTACAACGGTGATTGAAATAGTGGCCTATATTGTAATGGTGGTTGAAATAGTAACCTATAAATTTCATTTAGTGGTCAAATAGTGCCCTATGAATATCAATTAGTGGCCGAGGAATGACAATGACCTAAAACAATTTCAGTCGAAATGGACCGAAATTTTGGTCATTTCCACCGAAATCTGAGAAATTTGTGAACAATTTCGACCGAAATGGTCCGAAATGAACCGAAATTACACCGAAATCATGGAAACTGATATTATATATGGTTTCAATATCGGTACCCCACCAAGCCGAATTTTGACTGAATTTCGGTTGAAATTCGCAGAAATTTAAGGCTATGCATGTCCTTAAATTTCACTGAAACTCGATCGAATTTCTGTCGAATATCGATATCCTGTCGAAATCAAAATTCGATCGAATGGCCGAAATGACCAAAATATGAGGGCTCTAGTACAAAAATGTGTGGAAGCCATGTATCAAACAAAAATCTTGACATGTGACGGGAAATCTTGACAAAAATGTGTGGCTCTAGTACATTTATTTTTGTAAATGAGGGCTCTAGGATTCACCAAGTCATGGCTTCCATAAATATGGCTTGCTCCCCTTTATTTTTGTAAATTAATAAATTTGTGGTGGACCGTGTTTCTCCCTCTTTTGAATAAAAAATTAAAAAATAAATAAAAATAAAATATAAAAAATAGAACATAAAAATAAAGTGTGTATATACAAGAGTTATGAAATTTATGGCATTAAAAAAAAATTTATGGCATTAAAAAAAATTTATTGCATTAAAAAAAATTATGGCATTAAGTGTGGACATGAAATTGAATGCCGTCAAAGGGCAAACCATTTCTTAATTATGCTAATTAAGAATATATCACAATTATTATATTTATAAATGCTTATAATTGAAGCGCATTGGGTGGATTTAATTTCTGTTTGCATTTTATTGTTTAAACATCCATTTCTGTTTGCTTTCTATATTTAAAGACCGCACCATCTTTTGTTTTGCAAATAAATCTGCATCACTTTATTCGGCATGTGTATTAACTATTTCCCCCCTCCTTTTGGAGGGGGTGGGATCTGTCATTGCTCTTACATTCTTTGGTATTATACCATTAGTCATCATGTTGAATCTGTTTTATCATGTTATTTGAATCAGGGAGAGCAAGTTATTGATGATATAATGGAGATGGTTGATCGGGAAGCTGACGGAAGTGATAGTCTTGAAGGTTTTGTATTATGCCACTCAATTGCGGGTGGAACTGGCTCAGGTAAAATTCATGTTGAATTTTGCAGCGGTGGTTCGATAATATTCTTTTAAAGGAGTGAAACACACGAGGGAGTATATAAATCATTGTTTGTAATTCTAGGCAGTGGTTGCCATGCATGCAAACTAGGGATATGCATCTTACCTGATATAACTTTTTGTGTGTGACTGATTAGTATACTAGTGGGAAACCCGTGCTTTTCACGTGAAATTACATACAGAAAACTAATGAATTTTTATCAATATTTTGTAGTACAATCTTCTACGTGGAATTTTGGGATGATATTGGCATGGATGATCCCTGGTTCGTGTGGATTCCCAATCTTCTACATGGAGTGTTGGGATGTTATTGGCATGGATGTGGTGCAGGTGGTTAGTTCCTCGAATGAAATTCTGGTTTCAAGAAGTTAAGCAAGTTCTTGTTCCTACTGATGAAAATGCAATGGAGCATGCTTAGGACTATGGACCCATTGCATTATCTAACTCGACTTATGTGATTGTGACGAAGATTTGGGTCTTAAAAATCCTAAAGGTATTGGATTTTCTGGAGAATCTGGTTCATTCAGCTTCCGTTTATGGAAAATCATTACTGGAGAACTATGTTGCTCTTTATCAGATAGTTGCACATTGGGAGAGAATTACAGTGAAATGATCACATGAAAAGTTTATATTACTAAGGTATGCGATACACATGTCTAGTCTTTTTTGTGTGTAGCACATCGAGTATGTTTTTCAGGCCCTTGGGTGTCTTGCATGAAGAGGTGTAACTCCTATGTCTAATCTACTTTGGTGAATGGTCGATTGGACAGGGATGTATATGACTTGGATAAGGGGTGACACAATGTTGTTACCTTGAAGTGATGTTTATTTTGGTGTCCAATGTGTTGCCGTTAAGTATGTTAAGTGCCTTTGAAAGGTGCATGTTTTCTAAAATTTGAGTTGAAGGTACTTTAGAAAGTTACAATTATCAATCATCTAGTACGATCGATTTACTTCGTCCATGTCTCAATGCAAGAGGCACGGGTATGGGCATTGGTGGAAATTTTTGGTGGCATATAGGATTCAAGAGTATGTTATTTGAAGACCTTTTTAGTGGCATTTGGACTAACACATGAGGAAGCGATAGATGCAGATATTTTCAGTGACACCTAGGGCCTGAGGTTGAGGTTATACCGTCAGAAGTCCTCTATGGCATTTGACATAGAGTATGAGGAAGCTGTAGTTGTGGAGAAGGGCTCTCCACATCTTGACAAACTACGATACTTCCTTGGGCTTAAATTTACCAGGAACCAGATAGGTCTTGTGATGACCCTGAGGAAGTATGCTACACATGTCCTTTTAGAGACAATGATGATAGACTGTTGACTTGCAACTACTCATATGAATCATGGCATGAAGCTCTATGATGATGATACATCTGAGGTGGACGAGGATATATAAGGAGCTTGTTGGGAGGCTTGTCTATGTGATCATTACCGGACCAGATATCTCCTTTGCACTGAGCTGAGTCAGTTAACTTATGAAGTAACCATAACATGCTCACATGTATGCAATGTACATGGTCCCGATGTATTTGAAGTGTTCTTCGAGTACATGGTTGCTATTCAACAGAGCAATATCTCTTGCCATCTCAGCATGTGTAGATGCTGATTATGCAGGATTCCCTAAAGACAAAAAATCTACCTCTGGGTTTGCAGTCTTCATAGGGAGTTCAATGGTCTCATGGAAATGTAAGAAGCAGATTGCAGTTGCTAGGTCGAGTGTTGAGTCCGAATACAAAGCTATGATGCAGGGGAGCATTAAGATGATGTGGGTTAGATTTGTTCTGACAGACCTTGCTATTGAGATGCATCTTTTGATGCAGTTGCTTTGTGACAAAATAGAAAATGAATGCGAAAAATCCATGCACCCGACCCTATTTAATTGTGGAAAAATGCTTTGTTGTTGTTATTGTTTAGATGATATGTAATTATAGCACACTAATGACTTCTCAATTCAAAATGAGGTTCTAACTATTTTTGTTGCTCTAGTCATTCTTGAATCATGAGAGGCTTTGGATCAAAAAGTTTAGGATTTTGCTAGAAAATCATCTTATTTTCAATATTGTAATAATGACTCATGTTGTATGTGTAACTAAAAGTTCACCGTTAACTTGGAGAACTAAGTACTTTATGTGATAACAACGATTTTCTAAGTAGTTTTTGGAAAAAAATGTATCCATATAAAATTACTAACAAAAAGACTCTTTAAATATCTCGTGCTTACGCAATAAAAAAACCAACCATGTAAGTTATCTTCTACATAGCTCACAAACAAAGTAATAATGCGTTAAAGTCAAATTATAACTACTAATCAAAGAAGGATCCAATATATTATAAAATGTTACTAAAATTCCAAAAAAATGTTTAATGATGTCTAATATTCCAACAATTATTTTTTATTACTAAGTTTCTAATCCTAAGTATAATTTATAGAAGATATAAACATATACTTTCTTCATTTAAAATATCTTCACAGTCCCTACTTAATCGAGGTGGTGCCTCAGTATTGCCTCACCGCATCATAGCTTCGTTACCGCCTCAGACAATCTAGGTGTAAGCCTCACTAAAGTAGTCCGAGGCTGTTGCCTCGAACCTATATTCCCTCAACATTGCTTCAAGGTGTAAACCTCAACGCTTCGAGGTGGGTTTTTTTTAAAACCATGTATCACATAGAAATATAATATCGATTTCAAGACAACATGATATATGCAATGTCCCTAAACATCAAAGTGAACAAACTCACATAGGTCACTAGAATGAACTGTATCAGATGAATGAAATGAATTGCGGTGATTCTTTCCTAGTTGGTAGGCTTCACACTCTAGGTTGATAGTAGGAGGTAGCTCGGGACAAACGTGATGAACTTTTAGAGGAAATGATGACCTAAACACTTGTGCCATAAAACGTATGAAGAAGCATAAAACTGAGTCCAAGAGCATGCAGTAGCACTGAAAGATTGAACATGATGGTGGGTACACCCTTCTTCATAGCTTGTATCAATCATTCTCCCAGACAATATATTCGAAAATGCAAGAGACGACATCAATATAGTTTGATAATTGAGTTTCTTGCAGATAATAAGCTGATCGGAAAAGTCAGGAACTTATAGTCCATCATTGAGTTTGATATTGGAGGTAAGATTAAGTCAGGAAATTATATTCCATCGTTGAGTTTGACATTGGAGGTGAGATTAACATCCCTTTTTCCCTTTACGAGGGAAACAATATCGTCCGCAACTTGGACAGTTCTTTCTGGATGAGTCATTCATATTTGACGAAGTAGACTCTTTTCTCCGATAGATGAGTGGATGCAACTGTATTTGGCGAAGCATAGCTTCCTTAGATACATGAGTGAACTATGACATTAGTCTCTGGATGGTTGGGAACTTATAGTATTGTAGAGTTGAACTTGTTCAAGTGGTACATCAAATCCTCAAAGTCCCCTTTTGGGAATATCATTTTCTTGTCCTAAAAAACTTTGGACCATTGCCTTCTTTTCATACTATTTATTACATATAGACAAATAATGGAAAAATGGGATTCAATTCCTATGTTTTGTTGGATCGAATGGTTAACACAGATGACCATCACCCTCTGTAAAGATGACTCGAGCAGCATGTGATGGACCCCATTTCGCTGACAATGTCGCCGCCATGTCATACTGATATATCGTTGATATATCGATATTTCGATCACTGACATTAAGGAGGGAGCAATAACGTGGAGATGGGGGGGGGGTAAAGATGGAGACAGAACGTGTCTGGTATCAAGTAGAAAGATGAGGTAATAACTTGATTTCATTATCCTTTACTAGGGCTTCTTATATAGGTGGATGGCTAGGTTTAGGGTTACATAGAGAGTCACGATACCAGTCCAAACACTAGAATGCCCTTAAGTTAGTGTAACATAATATATCACTCAACACTTTTTGGTGATTTAGGTGCTTGAGATGCAGCGTATCAATGTGGTTCTCAGGACCGCTCGATCTTATGCGGAGACTATTTAATTTTTACACTCTGAGGCCTTGGTGCCAGAAATGAGTGTTAGAATTTTTATGGTAATATTGTAATAAAATAGAAATACCAATTTCAACAAGTTTCTTTTTAGCCTATTAAAAAAATGGATGACATGATTGTTGTGCATATGTTGTTCTGAGATCGGCATCTGGCGATGCTTGCATAATATTTGCTTTACATACTTGTAGGTTTCTTGCAGGTGGATTGGTTGCATGTTGTTGAGAAGCTGAAAAAGAAGTTAGCAGGATGGAAGGCGTCTTACTTGTCGAGGGGAGGGATATTGGTCTTGGTGAAGGCCGTTTTGTCTGCCATTCCGATTTTCTTTCTCTACGCGTGTGGTACCTGCGGGCATTAGAAAGAGACTAGAGGGGATAATGCATCATTTTTGGTCATCATAGGGGGAAAGTAGGGGGTATTGTGCTGGTAGGTTGGGATGTCATGACATGCCCGACCAAGGAGGGAGGTCTTAGTATTATGCGTCTTGAAGATATGGACAAGGTATTGCTATCTAAGTGGGTTATGAGGATTTGGGGTGAGGGGATTGATTTACTCTGCAGGTTTGGTGAGGTCCATTTATGGTGTCTCAGCTGCCCTTTGTGCCTGGTTGGATGTGGATGCATCACCGTCCACCTTCTGGAGGGGTATTTGTTGGATCGTCGTCTTAGCTGGGGGGATGATTGGATGAAGGAAGGAGCCCTGCGTGAGTCGTTTCCAAGACTCTTTGCCTTGGCCACGAATAAGGAGGTGAAGGTGGCTGATGTTTGGGATGATAGGGCATGAACACCTACTTTCATCGCAGAGCTGTCCGATCAAAGATTGGAAGTTTTCATAGCAATGGCAGGCAAGCTGGAAAAGTTGGAGGAGCCATCAGTGGGGAAAGACCCGTGGCACTGGAGAGATGGGAGCTTTACTATTAAAAAGGTGTATGAGGTGATTTTCAGTCATGGTGGGTCGGGTGACTTGGAGACATCGAGGGATTGTGCTAGAATCCGGGCTTGGAAAATGCCCTTGAGGATTAAGGTCTTCATGTGGCTGCTGAGAAGAGGTCGGTTTATGATGGCAGATAGAAGAGCCAAAATCTTTCCTGGTTGTGATGGGTCTTGCAAGAGGTGTGGAGAAGAGGTTGAAGACTTAGAGCACTTGTTCTTCAAATGCCCGGGTCCCGGGTTCAAGGGAAATTGGGACAGTTGTGAGCATTCCTGGCCTTCAGAGGGATGGGATGGCCTCGTAATGGGGCTCGTTTGGTAGATATTGGCTAGGTTCTTTGGTTCGGATGAAGGTAGGGTCAGGGTGTGTGCACATTTATGGGCCATTTGGCTGGCAAGAAACGGTTTTATTTTCAAAGGGGATCAATTTTATTGTGAAAATATAGTGGAGAAGAGGTTGAAGACTTAGAGCACTTGTTCTTCAAATGCCCGGGTCCCGGTTTCAAGGGAAATTGGGACAGTTGTGAGCATTCCTGGCCTTCAGAGGGATGGGATGGCCTCGTAATGGGGATCGTTTGGTAGATATTGGCTAGGTTCTTTGGTTCGGATGAAGGTAGGGTCAGGGTGTGTGCACATTTATGGGCCATTTGGCTGGCAAGAAACGGTTTTATTTTCAAAGGGGATTAAATTTATTGTGAAAATATAGTTGAACACGCCAAAGCACTATTAGAAACTTGGCTATTGTAACTAGTTTTTATAGTGGATTAATTAATTTTTTGGATGGGCCTCTACTGGAGGTTCATCCCATCTTTTCTAAAAAAATGTAGGCTTCTTTGATTCACAATCCTTTTTTATTTAAGATCGAGTTATTTTTGTCCCAGTTCATGGTACACAAGTTCTTTTATGTTTTCAAAAGTTGAGTGAAATAGTCCCATTTCAGAATTACGGAGCCTTTAACAACTAATGTTTTGCATCATGCTTCTTACTGTAGCCTAGGCTATAACTGGACAAACTTTATAGCAACTCATCATTAAAAAGGGCCAAATGTAAACAGTACAATTGCTTTCTGAGTGGTTACTTTACCGTCTAAATGCAACTCTTCGATTTATTTGTTTTTTATGTAATAATATGGATGCGAAAATAATTGTAATACACTTTGCAGATACACCCCTTCTTTACTTTTAAATGGATTTTTTTAGCTCTATTACCTTTGTTTTTTTATATTTGCTATTATTCCAGGCATGGGCTCTTACATTTTAGAGACGCTTAATGATCGCTACAGCAAAAAGCTTGTCCAAACTTACAGTGTATTTCCTAACCAGATGGATGTGGTTGTTCAACCGTACAATTCCCTCTTGGCCTTGAAGAGGCTGGCTCTCAATGCTGACTGTGTTGTTGTCCTTGACAATACTGCATTGAATAGAATTGCAGTTGAGCGCCTGCATCTCGCTAATCCAACTTTTGCACAGACAAACTCTTTGGTGTCTACTGTAATGTCTGCCAGCACTACTACTTTGAGATACCCGGGATATATGAACAATGACCTAGTTGGACTTCTTGCCTCTTTGATTCCAACTCCTAGGTGTCATTTTCTAATGACAGGATATACACCGCTGACTGTTGAGCGACAGGTAAGATGTCTCCTGCATGTTGCGCTTTTTTTAGCTTTTCTTTGCCTGTATGTATCACCAGTTTGGTAATAAAAAAAAGGTGAATCCTTCTCCCACTTGAAGTAGGGTTAACTAATTTGGTAATAATAATAATAATTTTTAGGTGATATTAAACTGTGTTCTCGTAGAGTTTACAACTTTTTATACGAGATGTTGCATTTAGAGATGATGTGTGGCCAACTCTCAAGTTTTTGAATATTTGAATTGGCTTGTCATCATCTAATCTAGATTTCCGAAAATTTGATTTTATTTTATTTGAAAATCAACCTTCAAAACGGTGGTAGGTCACTTTATAAACCCGTATTCTTTTAAAATAGTATCATACTTGTTACAATCATGAGCCTAAAAAAAAACTTGTTACAATCATTGATAATCCAGGAAAATAAACTGAAATAACGAACAATATGAAATTTGCTATGAACTCTTCTGTATGATATGCAAGATACTAAAATAACCTGACACAAATTAATGATATGTGATTTATCAATGATATAAAAGTCTTAGAGTATCTGATGCAATCCGGATTTTGGGCCGGGGAGAGTTGAGAGGAGGATGATAGGAGGGGAAGAAAGGTGCGCAGACGGAGATACATGAGGGGGGATGCTCCCAATAAATACTTATTATATATTATATAATTATAATAGAACATGATCTAAATACAATAGTTAAATATAAATATGAATAAGTTGTGTATAACGGCCCTCATCCCCTATTTACAAGTTGTATATAATTCCCCCACCCTCTTTTCTCAATTAAAAAATGATAATATCATATAAATATGATAATTTAATTATTAAATTTTGTATGTTCTACATAATTACATGTTATACATAACCATGAGAACAAAATAAGTCTATCGTGATTTTTTAATTCGTCGCCATATCATACATACATGTTATACATAACCATGAGAACATAATGACGAATAATATTTAATGTGAATTCTTTTTTTATACTTGAAATTAAAAACTAATGTAATATCTCTTGTTATATCAATATTGTTGGTCCATATAGCAACACTTAACTATCACAAATTCAATAGTGACGATCAGTTCTGATTCTGAAAAATAGTGATTGTTGGGAAAAAAGAGTGAATTGTTGTTTATTCCTTGAACCCTAGGCCCTCTTATATAGAGGAGATATCTATGGGTAAATTACATAAGATAAACAAGAGAACAGAAAAATATGAAAACAGTATAGAAACATAAATATAACTCTACACTCCCCCTCAAGATAGAGCATAGATGTCAATCATGCTCAGCTTTGATGAGCATTCCTGGAAAGACCCTCTAAGCAAAGCCTTAGTGAAGATATTTGCAGTTTGATCCCCAGAAGTGACATGAGAGGTAGAGATAAAACCTTTCTGGGTCATAGGAATAGGTGCATCTATATGTAAATCCGTTAGTACTGCTCGAACCCACATCATTTCTGTACTAGCTTGTGCCATAGACCTATATTCAGACTCAACGCTGGACCTGGCAACAAGGTTTAAAAAAGCGCGAGGCGGTTCGAGGCATTTTTCCTAAAATTGAGGCGAGGCGTAAGCCTCGAGGCGTAAGCCTCAATTTTTTTGAAAAAAATAAAATTAGAGCAAAATACATTGAAAAAAGTATATGATAATATTAAGTTTTCCCAAAAACACATTTAAGAATAGTTTAGCACTAGTAAAAGATACAATACATAAGCGATGAAGGCATTGTAGTTCAAAAAAACTAATACTAAGCTACTAATATATGGAATATCAAGTTCCAACTCCAACTTCAATAATTCCATATGAGTATTGAATTAAAGTCTATACTCAATACTAAAGTACAATAAAAACCATAATTTTTAGTGTTCGAAGTAAAAAATACCAACATACCTTGAAAAACTTGCAACTAATATAAAATATTTATTACAATTCAAACTCAAATCTGTGTGCAATAGAAATAGTATGTGTAGGTGTATGATAAATGGAACATGTTGTATACAAGATCATGGAGCTTCAATTATTTCAAGCGATCAATTCTCTTTGAACGCCTCCTCCCCCCGACCCTTCGGTTTTACAAAAAAAAGGTCTGAAATTTAAAAAAAATACAATTTTTTGAGGCTTACGCCTCAGCCTCGCCTCGAGCGCCTCACGCCTCGAGCGCCTCAGGCGAGGCTGAGGCGTACGCCTCTTATGATGTACCTGAGACGTGCGCCTCATGGCGTTTTGGGCCCGCCTCACCTTGAGGCGTACGCCTTTGCGCCTCGAGGCGCCGCCTTTTAAAACCATGCATAGCAATCACAATTTGCTTCTTACTCTTCCAAGAGACGAGCCAACAAAAACTGCAAAGCCCGAAGTTGACTTTCTATCCTTTGGACAACCTGCATAATCGGCATCATCCCATGCAGAAACAGTAAGTGATACCCAAGGTTCATGAAAGCGGTATGCGTATGCATTCGGACTGGTCATCGAATACTGATTAAGCGGTATGCGGGGGCATATGCGAGGTATATGCGGTTCTAAGCGGTTTTCTAATTTTTAATTTAAAAATAAAAAATATCTATGAATAACATTACCACTGAAGTTATGTATCTAAATGGAGTTTAAGAAGATCTAAGAAAAACGGTTCATGTTAGATGGGTGTGCATATATACTTTTAATTGCCTCATATTTAATCACAAAAAAACATTTACCATAAAAACTTTACATTATATGATTCGTAATAACAAAACTTCAATACACATACACGCACTACATGAGCAAAACCTCAATCGGCATATATAAAAAATATTCGACGATACATTACATATACTCGTGAAAATAATACATGAGAAAAAAATAAAACATTGCATATACATAATGGTATAATGCATTGCAATTGTATAGAAATGCATGTCATATTCTAACAATTGAATGAAGAGGCAGAGTTACAGAATTAAGGATCTGAATGAGAAGATTGAAAAGTTGGAGCTACTGGAGCAGTATGCGGGACATATGCGGGATATGCGGGGCATATGCGGGGCATATGTGGGGAGGGCACATAATGCACTGATTCAAGTAATCGGTGCGGTCTACACGCCGCACGGGCATATGCGGCGTGCGGCCGATTTAGTGAACACTGGTGATACCCCTTTTCTAAATAATAATCCTGCACCTGGAGAAGACTTTAGGTACCTCAAAATCATATATGCAGCATCCATGTGTACATGTCGGGATTGTTCCATGAATTGACTCACCCGGATAACTGCAAATGAGATGTCCAGTCTAGTTATAGTAACACAAAGAAGCTTTCTCACTATTTCTCTATATCTTCTCCTGTCCACCTCCTCTGTATCATCATCATATATCCTCATACTTGGGTCCATATGAGTGGTAGTAGATTGACATCCAATCATTCCCGTCTCAACTAGCATATCTGTCACATACTTCCGTTGGGTCATCACAAGACCCTGCTGATTTCTGGCAAATTCTAACCCCAAGAAATATCGTAAGATGCTAAGTTCTTTGTTAACTAACTGATGACCCAGAAATTCCTTAGTCCTTTTTATCCCCTGCACGTCATTACCTGTAACAAGTATGTCGTCAACATATACCATAATAGTCACCATGCCTCCAGGAGTTCTCTGTACAAACAATGAGTGATCCGCATTTGACCTATGAAATCCCCACTTCTCAACTAAATCCGAGAGCTTTTGAAACCATGCCCTTGAACTCTGTTGAAGGCCATATATTGCCTTATGAAGTATGCAAATCTGCGGATACTTCCCCTCATATGCAAACCCAGGAGATTGCTACATGTAGACTTTTCCCTGTAGATCTCCATACAGAAAAGTATTTTTAACATCAAGCTGAAAGAGAGGCCAATCACATACCACAACGAGAGAAAGAAGAATACGTAGAGTAGAATGACGAGCCACTGGGGAGAATGTGTTTAGATAATCCACTCCATATGTCTGAGTAAAGCTACGAGCAACCAATCTCGCTTTATACCGATCCAGACTCCCATATGCATGTTGTTAACAGTAAACACACACTTGCAACTGATAATAGAAGCTCCCTCATGAGCAGGAACCAAGCTCCATGTACCACACGACTGTAAGGCAACCATCTCTTCTTTTATAGTCGTCAACGACTATCCGTCAAGGCCTCCTGATAATTCCATGGAATTTCCATGGCAGACAATGCAACTGCAAATTCCTTGAATTCCCCTGTCAAGCGAGCGAAGGAGACCACATATGCTAAAGGATAAGATGCACATCTATGCTTATGCTTCGGAAGCGCAATGGGTAAGTCCAAATCATCAACCTGTATGTCTGTCCCTTGTAAAGAACCTTGTTTAGGCAAATCATCAGACCTATCGTTAGGAAGTATGTATTCAGAACATACTTGATGCGTGCTAGATGATGAGCGGTGACCATGAGAATGAGCAGGTCGGCGGGTAGTGATGTGGCAACAGTGGGACATGGACAATGGGAGCTGAGCATATAGGAGGAGGTGAAGTGGTGGAGATGGTGGTGAAGGCGGTGATGGTGGTGGTGGTGACATGTAGAGTTCATCATCGGAGTCTGAGGAAGTCAGCCGGTCACATCAATGACTCAAAAAATGTGACATCAACACTAACATAGTACTTCCTGCGCATTGGATCATAACATCTATACCCTTTTTGTGTCTTGGAGTACCCAACAAAGACACACTTGACTGCTCTAGGAGAGAGCTTGTCAAGAACTAGAGACAACTGGTGAACAAATGCGATCGAGCCAAAAACACAAGTAAGTGAGAACAATTCATTCTCAGGAAAAGCAAGTGAAAAGGGAATTTTCTCATCCAAGACAGATGAGGGCATGCGATTCACAAGATAACATGTCGTAAGAATAGCATCACCTCAAAAAGAATGCGGAGCACGACTCTGAATGAGAAGAGTTTTGGTAACATCAAGCAAATGGCGATGCTTCCTCTCTGCAACACCATTTTGCTGGGAAGTATAGACACGATGTTTGATGAATAGTACCCCAAGTTAAAAAATAATTGGAAAGAGCATGAGTACCTAATTCCAAAGAATTATCCGTTCTCACAAATTTCACAGAAGAAAACACATTCTACACTTCATTGATAAAGTTTTTGATAACATCTCTTGCTTCAGATTTTTTCTTTAATAAAAAGACCCATGACAGACGAGAGAAATCATCTACAACGACAAGATAAAACCTGTGTCCCTGATGATCGGAAACATGACTTGGACCCCAAATATCAATATTAAATAACTCAAAAATGGAGCTACTGCTCCAACTCTGACGACTAAGGAAGGAAAACCGATGATGCTTTCCCAACTGGCATACCTCACACTGAAAGGATGAGTGAGGAGAAATCTGAGGTACAACACGGAACATTTTCTGAAGAGGGAGATGACTAAAGGGCATATGCCACGTAAAGGGTGAGACATGTCCAACAGAATGAGTGGAAATGCCTACATAAGGGGTTCGAACCAAGCAATAGAGACTGTCCTGCTCACGACCACAACCAATCACCTGAAATACACGAGAAGATGGGTCAAAAATAGCTCGACAATGTAGATCCTTCGCAATCTGACTAATAGATAGCAAATTCATAGAAAACTCAGGTGCATGCAACACATTCTGTAGACCATGGCATCAAATTTCAGTGAATTTCGGTCGAAATTCTGTCGAATATCAATATCTGTCGAAATCGAAATTTGACCGAAATGGCCGAAATAACTGAAATATGGGGGGCCCTAGTGCAAAAAATGACCGAAATGACCGAAATTTCGGTCAAATTTCGATCGAAATTCCACCAAAATTCCGTTTCGGTCAGTCACCGAAATAGTGACCGAAATCGACATTTAAGGCTTGCTGTAGACGCATAGAGGGTGTCAAGCTATTATCCTCCTGTCCACTGATCGGAGAATGTGTCTCATCTGCTATAACCACAGTCCGTCCTGGAGGAACCTGTCTGTAAGCTGTAAGTTGACCTCTGTCTCCGCACAAGTGATGTGTAGCACCAGAGTCTATAATCCATTTTATAACACATCAAATCCACTACAACTAGTAAGTGCATAAGTACTACTTGAGGTAGTAGAAGATGCTGAAGCAACCACATTTGAGTGACTTCCTAAGGCTGATGAAGAAATAATGGGACTGGCAGAGGCATAATGTCCCTCAATCGTGCAACAAGTTCATCAAATCTCTGATCTGGAGAGGAAGCAGCCGCTGACGAATACGACCTCCTCTGCCACAAGGTCTGTGTCCACAAAACTGGAAAGAGCCTCCTCGTCCCCGGGAGTTAGCCATCGCTGAAGAAGTCTAACTGGTAGCAGTGGATGGAACAGTGATCCTACCGAGTCTGCGGAAAGCTTCCTCCATAGGAGGAATAGTGTCAACTGCCAGGATCTGAGAACGAGCAGCCTCATACTCAGGCTCAAAGGCTGCCAGGAGTACACCAATCATGGTGGCATTCCTACAAGTCTTCTGGTGCTCAGGAGTAGATGTGAGGGGCATGAAGCTGTGGAGCTTGTCGAACATCCCATGCAAGGATGTATGTAACGAATGAAGTGGCTGTCTGTTCTGCTTGATAGTAAAAATATCGTGTTGGAGTTGCAGAATCTTAGTCTCATTCCTCGCCTGCGAATAAGTGGCTACGAGGATATCCCACAACGCCTCGGCGGTGGGCTGATGTAACACATCATTGTCGATCTCCATCGTTAATGTACGTGAAAGCCAAATATTGGCATATGCATCATCCGCTTCCCACGAGGCGTTAGCCCCAGTTTTCTCAGCGTGCTTCTCCTCGGCAAGAATATGTTTCTTACCCGTAGACTTCATAAGACTCATGAACTGCAGGGCTCAGAGCTCAAAGTTCATCCCATCCATCTTGACAATCAACGCTTGACCTCTGAAAGCGCCTGTGGCGGGAACGTCGACTTTGTTTTTTGATATATTGCCGGATGAAAAATTGGGATTTTGTAGACCAAAAAAGATGAGTATCTACACAGACATATGAGGATTTAAATGCATATGTAGACTTATGCAATCAAATCCATCAATCCACAACAGAAGCTGATGCACGGACAGAAGGGCTTGGAGCCCACAATCGGTTGCCGACGACGGCTAGCTGCGGCGACGAGGGAGCTGATGGATGATGGAGAAGCTGACTGCGACCGGGTAAACCAACGACAGTGGCCGGATGGGCCGACGACGGGCGCCCGAGCAACAGAGAGAGAGAGAGTATGGCGGCGACGCCTGGGGTAGAAAGAGAGAGAGGGCGGCGGCGCCGACGCCCAAGAGAGAGAGAAAGGGCGACGACGACGGCACCCGACAAAGGAGGGGTGTGTGTGGTTAGGGTTAGGGTACGAGAGCTTCGGCCTAGGATCGTCGCTCTGATACCATTTTGGGAAAAAGAGTGAATCATTGTTTATTCCTTGAACCCTAGGCCCTCTTATATAGAGGAGAGACTTATGGGTAAATTACATAAGATAGACAAGAGTACAGAAAAATAGGAAAATAATACAGAAACATAAATATAACTCTACAGTGATTGGTAAGCGTTGCTATATTGACCTTCGAATTCAATGTGGTCCCCGAACTTTTAAAAGTCCTTGAACTTGACACTCGAATTCATTGTGGTCCTTGAATTATTAAAAGCCGTGGTACCTAAATTCTGTTTCAATGTAGTAGCTTTGTTATCTTTCTCAATAAAGAAGTCGTTAGTTGAACTATTTTGGACAATAATGACACACCGGTTACAATTTAAATCCCTAAATGACTTACCGACAACAATAAAGGTGTCAACGTCCATTGCTCTAGACACACGACGCCACTACCTCATACCTGCCAACTATGATATCTGACAAATACAATCCCGCGAATAGCAACTGCTATACAAATGAAGGATCACACAATTCAATATTATTGCATATATAAGAAAATTAGTCATGCAGTAAAGAAATGAGTTCGAGGCCATTTACTTCGAGGTGCTTGTGCACCTTCGGTGGGTGCTGCTTCAGCCTGAAGAAGGCTCGCCTGTCGGTAAGTGAAATCCTCGTCGATTTCCTCCGGTGATAACGACATCGACAACTTTTTGTCGTGCAACTATTCCTTCTCTGTTCACGCCGTCGATCTCAGCACTAATGATCTCGATGGGGTCGATAGCGGGGAAGGGGATGGGTTCCGAAGAGGATGGTTGTTGTATCGCCAACGTTGAAGCTTTCCCTTGGTCGAAGCTAGATCGGATTTAGCCATAGCCCGGTCATTGTCGGCACCAGTCTACTCCAGGCGTTGGGGGTGCAATTAGATTGAACTTATCGAGAACGTCGCAGAGGTGAACCATGAGCTTCATCCGTATGCATGGTTCTAAAAAACGCGCCTCGAGGTGCAAAGGCGCTCGAGGCGAAACATGGTGTTGAGAAATCGCACCGAGGCGACCGCCTCAGACCCCTTGGCAGAGGCGTGCGCCTCGGATGCTTGAGGCAGTCGAGGCGAGGCGAGGCGTTGAGGTGGGGCGAGGCGCAAGGTGAGGCGTTGGGGACTTTTTCAAGTATCTTTTCAAAGAAAAAAATGGTCTTATTCGTATTTTCATATGTTTATAAAGGTTTTATTGTTGAGTATATATTCATGCAAGATAAATGCTTAAATTTGACCTCTTTCATATTCAAAATTTGACCACTTTCATATTCATATTTAACATTAACATGCCTAATTATTTCAATAAACTCTTACTATTACACCCTTAAACATATAAGAAAGTGTATACGAATTCAAATACCCATATAGCGAGACCCCCGTACTGGTAGGGTATGGTGGCACAGGGGGAACATCATACTGTTCTTCATCTGGTTCAGTAGAACATACGATTAGGATTCAAATTGTATGATTCATATCAACAACTTGGATATCTTTAGTGGCAACTATAACCAATCCCTTTTTGATAAAAAATTCTTAGTGATAGTTATAGCCAATGATTTCCTTTTGATTGGGTAGAAATTTAGTAGAAAGGTTTATGGCATTAACATATCATCATATAGTTTCCTTTTGATTTCCTTTTTCGTGTTCTTATCTTCATAATATCATCATATAATACATTGTTATATACTATATGTTTGTCAGAATATATTATTTCACCAATAAATATATTTGTTATATATTTTATAATTATTTTTCTATACAAACTGATGCTTACGCCTCGACCGCCTCGAGGCTGCGCCTCGCCTCTCTTCCAGGGAAAACGCCTCGTTCCGCCTTTCGTTTTTTCAAACCTTGTCCGTATGTACTTGAAGCCTTCTTCGAGAGGTTGTGAGGGCTTCCCCCATTGAAATCACGAGGTACATCCCAAATGGCAGCGAGGGCAGAGGCGACATGTTCCTTATGAGGGCTCACGCGGCTAAGGCGACGTTTGCGGTCCATGTCTTAAACAAAGGGATGCTGAAGCCCCTCAGGCAAGGCCTTAAATGTCGGTTTCGGTCACCATTTCGGTATCGACCGAAACAGAATTTCGATGGAATTTCGACCGAAATTTCGGTCATTTTTTGTATTAGGACCCCCATATTTCGACCATTTCGGTCATTTCGGTCAAATTTCGGTTTCGACTGGATATCGATATTCGACAGAAATTCGACCGAATTTCGCTGAAATTTGAGGCCATGCCCTCAGGGTTGAGCTACACCATATGAGGGGGGTTACATGGCTTGGGGGAGATGGTAAGAGATATGAGAGGGTAAGGTGTGCATTATGCTCTCGGAGGGGGCATGGAAGTCACAACTTTGACGATTTTGTGAAGGGATGGTGGTTACGTGGTGGGTGTGAGGGAGATCGTGCTGTGGTGGCATCCTCATCTGCATCGCGCTCGACCGTCGTCAGTAGTTGGAGCACCTACCTGTTCGAGCAGGGTGTGCATGAGATGGTGGTAGAGGTGGTTGGGACTGGAGTGGGGGTAGAGGTGGGCGTGAGAGAGCCTAACATGAGGTGGAAGGAGGATGAGGAAGGATATTATTGTCCAAGACAGTGCAACCAATGACTTCTTTAACGAGTAAGATAACATATGTACTACTACATTGAAATTGCTTGTAAAATTCATGTACCACATTGTGACTTTTAAAAGTTTGGGGACCATATTGAATACGAGTGTAAAGTTCATGCTTTTATGTAATTTATCTTAATAATATAGCAATAGATATGACATTCGTCGCTAATTTTTATATAAAAATCATTTTGTAATAAATAAGACTCGTCATTATATATTTAACAATAGATGAAATATTGACAGATAAACACGCACTCATATACGTATTTTATTGTACTGATTCGTTCCCTTCATTAAAGATGTATAATTAACTATTAGTATTTACATGTTATACACATGCCGACCTTTTTATCTTTCTAAGAACTTTATTTTGAACATAAATTAACCCATTAAAAATGTTGGATTATTAATTTTTTCTATCAAAATCTAGAATGTAAGGACTAATTACACTATACAAAATATACCAAAATAAGGGTATAAATGATTAGTTATGGATTAGTACATATGTGTTACCATATCTAAATATGTTTAGTACGCGATTATGGATGTCAATATAGATATCGACGAATATGAATAATTTGCTACCGTATCTTGAAAATTGGATATAGATATATAATGAACATTGATTGAATATGAATACAATCACACATACTTTATAAATTAGTTTATTTATGTATATGAATTGAATAACTTATTATAATACAAATACGATATATATATTTATCCCATAAAAATTTATCAAATATACATAAAAAGGTAAAATAATTTGTTATATGTAATTAAAAATAAATATACAACTATATATTCAAAAAATATAAAAATACATGCAAAAATGTAAGTAGATACCACAATGACATTTATATATGTATTTATTTTAATACATATACATATATACCTGTCAAAATATGTATAACATATTATAAGGAATATGTACATATATATTTATATCCCTTTGCATCCCTACATTAAGGCTGATATGCTTTTAGTTTTTTAAATATTTGATTTAATGGTATTACTTAACATCACATTAATGGAAGTTTTTGTGATTTGAAGAATTTTGTAAGGACCTTTTGACAATGCAATGTTTGTTGCAATATTTATGTGAAATCGTAAGTTTATAGGGATATTTTGTAAAACTTCCTTGTAAATGAGTATTATAATTAAAACGATAAATAATAACAAAGATAAATCATATATAGCTATATATATTGTATGTTGATGTGTATTTGTATGTATGTATATATATGTGTGTGTAGTCTCAATATATGGCCCTTCCAAGTAAAAATTTCTGGTTTTGTCCTAGGCGCAGGATGTTGGGAAGGAGGAAGCGTCGAGATGAGCTACCAAGGAAAGAGTGAGTTGAGGAGGGGGCTGGAGAGAAACTCCATTTTTCTATTCCATTTCAACTGAATAACACATTAAGACTTCTGTCCTCTTGTATAAGGGGGATGGGCTACCAAAATACGTCAAAAAAAGACGGGATTACATATTTAGTTCATCCCATAATTTAATCCTAAGTTGTCAATTCCACGCTGCATCTATTCTCCTCTGCTTAAAAAACTCATCTCCGAATGAGTTAAGTGATCTTTGGTTGCAACGTGCAACATATTTATCTTGACCCAAGTTGTTAACATTTTTCCCACTCAATGTTTCTCTTCTGTTTTTGGAGAGTGGGCGTGGTTCAAATCTCCCTTGAGGAGGGTTATGTTAGGTAGCCGACAACCAATGCAAAATAATGTCTTAAATGTCCGATTTTGATTTTGTTTTGGTAAGATTGGAAGGAGAAATTTGGTGAGATAGTTGGAAATTGGGGAAATTACTTGAAAACTTATTTTTCCTATATTTAATATTTTTAAAATTTCTTAATCAATAAATGAGATAGAAATACATATTTTTTCTATTATTAAGATATTAACATGATATGTTACCTTAAATTTCCATTCAATCTCTCCAACGTAGTATGATGCTCGAAAGCAGAACCCGATTTGGAATCAGAATCAAAACCATTAGTTTCACTTCGTGAACATGAAGAGAATGGTGACACACTATAATGACATGGCAAAATACATGCCAACCAAGAGGACTATCAAAATAAAATTTATATACGAAATTGAAGATCAAAATGATAGCTTAGAATTAGTATCTGTTAGAAAATAGGAAGCAGAAGCGAAATATGAAAAAAGAATAAAGAACAATAAGAACATGAGGATTTACGTGGAACCCTACTCCGTAAGAAGTAGGATGAAACCACGAGAGAAGCCCTCAAAGGGGCATGTTATGCACTGCACTTTCTCGATGGATACAGGAGGCATGGGGCTCTTTATATAGCCTCCTCAGAGTCTCCATGTCCCACCACTGGTAGATGTGAGACTAAACACTGGGATGGGGTAAATGGATCCTGAGGTATCCATTTACCCATCTACAACTCAACCTGCGCATAACCAAATACTCCAACACTCCCCCTCAAGCTGGAGCATGCAATGCTCAGCTTGGACAAACAGAAAGAAACTCAACTCATGCTACATGACACTACGGACAATATCAACCCAACGCGCACAACTGCTGCAGTTGAGGACGTTGCTTCTCATGCCGTGCAGGTGAGGAGGACGAACGGGCTAGAGTGTGAGTCTGCTGAATCTCCTCGTCGGAGAGCATGTGCTCTGAACTGCGCCTGTCAGAGTCACTGCAACTGGAATGCATCTTCTCATCAGAGTACTCTGGCCCGCCATAATATGTGGGCAACTGCTCCATCTCTGAAAAGGGCTAAATTGGAAAAGGCCGTGGAAGTGCAATCCTCGTCGGAGTCCACGGTCGCTGGAGAATGGAGTCTGAAAGAAGTCTCCTCGTCGGAGAACTGGGTCTCTCCAATCTGGCTCAGAGAATGGTATTCTACTCTGGAATCCCTATGATACCACATGAAAACTCTTGCCAACATGGCATAGGGAATGGTCCTCTACTCTGGAGTCCCTATGGCTCACATGAAAACTCTGTCCGAAACAACAAGAAAAGATGGGGACCACTACAAAAGATAGCAAACATCTGCTCATCTGAAAGAAGACCGCATACTCGTGGGTGTCTGAAACAGAGGACTCGGAATCAATTGTCGAGTCTGAACAACTGATGTTTTTTCGAGTCTGAACAATCTGTCTGGCTTGGAGAATCTGATCTCTGAATTTGGAATAAACCTGTGACTCTACATATACTCCCCCTTTCTCCCATACTGGTCCGAATATCAAAATCGCTAAAGTTGGGAGAAGACATGAAGAATGGGGATAAACATGATCATTTACGGCTTTTCTTTGATTTTTTATAAGCCGTCACACAAATATATATATATATATATTTAAATTCTTTTGCATACGAACTTTTATTGTACGCACCTCTTTCTTCTTCTTCCTCCTCCCCTTTTTTTGAAACAAATGCCTCTTTTTTTTTAAAGCAAACCAACCACCCTCCCTTTTTTTAAATTCGGTTGGAATCTCTCCCCCTGTTCTCTCGGCCGAATTGGGCCCTCACAATTTCCTTTCTTTTTCCTTTTTTTAACTAATCCTCCCATTTTTTTCTTCCCCTCTCTTCATTTTTTTACAACAGATCACGACCTAAATATCAAATTCCCTATTTAACTTAGGGTTTTCTCCTGGACCCCCTGATGGGGGTCTTCTTATCGTTGCTGCAGCCTGGGCGGATCTAGAGAGACGCACATGGAGGCATCGTGTGGCCTGGAGATGGGATCTGCGCGAGGAAGATCTAAGCGCGAGAAGGATCGACACCTGTGCTGGAGGATGCGCAGCCGCTGGGGATTGGGGTTCCTGGAGCCGCCCGAAGGTCACAGCGGCTGCGCACGTGGGAGGTCTGCGCGAAGAAATCTTCTGCTTGGAGTTTGAGGATATTTGCCTGGAGAAGATGGCGATTATTCGCCCCCGAGGTCATCTGCACCACCGCGCAGGTTTCCTGGAGGAGAGCCCGAGTGCATGCCTGGAGCGTCGCATGCAAGGGCGATCGGACTGGAGATGCCACCAGGGCTTGGGTTGGCTGGAGATGTCGCCAGCTTCGTGCGAGGGAGGAGACCCGCTGCCGTGGCGCACTGGAGAAGATCACGCGCCGCCTGCGCGTGGAGAGGAGAAATGTTGGAGTCTGAATGGAGGGGCCGCCTGCGTGCGCGGAAAGGGGCTCTCGAGGGCAAGCGCGGGCTGGACCGAGGGGTGCGCTGCCGCCGGGATTGGAACAGGTGCGACTGCCTCGCTTGGCCGCATGGAGCTCTGCTGTGCAATGGAACTTGGAAGCATCGTGGACTGTGCGTGAGGTTATGCGACCTCCGCCTGGAAGGTTACGGCGCACGGAGAAAGTCATCTGGAAGATCTCGCGCCGCAGAGAGCTTCGTCATGGAATAGACACCCTGGAGCCCTGGCATGTACGTCATCTTATGAGGAAGAGGGCTAGGTCTCCTGCACTTTGGCCCGCCAGAGATTGTAGCCCGAATCTTTGGGTTTGACAACAAAACCCCACAATGATGAACTTAAAAAAACAGGAATTAGAGTTAATAAACCCTGGAATACTCGGACAGATCACTTGAACAACAAATCTTCACTATCATATCGAGTCTCGAACAGAAATAAAACAATGAAACCTCGGGAATCAAACCCACTTTGATACCATGTTAGAAAATAGGAAGCGGAAGAGAAACATGGAAAAAGAATAAAGAACAATAAGAACAACGGGATTTACATGGAACCCTACTCCGTAAGGAGCGGGATGAAACCACAGGAGAATCCCTCAAAGGGGCATGTTATGCACTGCACTTTCTCAATGGATACAGGAGGTCTGGGGCTCTTTATATAGCCTCCTCAGAGCCTCCAAGTCCCACCACTGGTAGATGTGGGACTAAACACTGGGATGGGGTAAATGGATCCTGGAGATATGCATTTACCCATCTACAACTCAACCTGTGCGTAACCAAATACTCCAACAATATCTGAAAGAAATACTTTATAACTTATAAAAATATTTAATTTTAGGAATAAAATAAGATACACACAAATACACACAAACCCAAATCTTTCTAACATGTATATCTAATAGATGCATTGCAGAGCTTGTAATCGTAAAATATATGCTATGCGAGACACAAACAAATAAATTAATACCATGAAACTGCGTATCATTCACAAGCACAATCTACATCCAAACTAATAGTTGACAAATATTTACAGAGGGTTTCCAACAACATAGCACTCATGTAACTGCACGTAGAAGGATGGGTAGTGGTGGCGGTGCTTACAACACACACCTTCCTCATGATGCTATGATGATGAGGGTCGCTGACGAAGGGATGGATAGGCAAGGGAGGTGGGTGCGTAGGCAGGGTTGATGTTTACGTGACTAATCGACATTGGTGGTGTACTGGTGTGATTTGGTGGAAAAGGCGATGCCAGGGAATGTGGTGGGGCTTTTGGCGGGGGTGCTGGGGTGGCAGATGGTGACAGAGGTGGTAGTGGTGAGGGAGAAGGCCTCGATGGCAGTTGTAGTGCCGATATCGATGCCAAGAGTGGTTAAAGCGGGTCTAAAATCACCTGTACAACAACATGCGATGCAACCAGAACATTGGTGAAGGTTTTTTCTTTGGGATCTTCTTTGATTTCTTCTTCGAACAATAAATCCAACCACTTGTGTACTTTGATGCTTGATAGGCGGCGTCACTTGAACTTCTCTTGTCACGAGCGTGGGTTGTGGCATGGACACATAAACGGCTCAACTCGAATCTCGTCCGTGAATAATCGACATGGTCATCGAACTGATAGAACAATTCATTCTCCATGCTTTGATGCTACTTTGATGCAATCCGAATTTCGGATTGGGGAGAGTTGAGGGAGGCACAAAGGAGGGGAAGAGTGGTGCATTGGCTGCACGGGATTTGGGTAAGGATTAAGCATCAAGATGCACAAGAGAGCGCAAGGAGGGGGCTGGAGAGAATCTCGATTTTTTCTATCCCATTTCAAATGAATTATACATTAAGGAATCCGTCGCCTTACATAGGAGGGACAGGGCTACCAAAATACATAAAACGTAAGAGGGGCGGGGCTACCAAAATACATAAAAAGGTTGAAATTAAGGAATCGGTCGCCTTACATAGGATGGACATGGCTACCAAAATACATAAAACATAGGAGAGGCAGGGCTACCAAAATACATAAAAAGGATGAAAATATATATTTAGATCAATCCATAATTTAATCCTAAGTTGTCAATTCTACACTGCCCCACTTTCAAACTCTACCTTTGTTTAAGTTCTCCAAAGAGAGACTCTTTCCTGTCCATATGAAAGTGACGAGCCTTTGGAGTTTGAAATAAACATTATATTCTTACTTAATGTGACAGTTTTTTTACATTAGAAATTGTTGAGATATTTATATCTCTTAGTGTTTATTTCTTATTTCTTTTTCTTCCTTGTACCTCTTATGTAATTTACCCAGGACTTTTCTCCTGTATAAGAGAGCCCTAGGCTCTCTATGAAGCTATGCGATTCTATTCTTTCCACATGGTATTGGAGCGAAGGTCCTAGACGGAGCCTGACCTAATCTATACCCCACCACCAATCCCTCGCCTCCTTCCCTCACCGCCGCCAGCCCCGAGGGGCGCCGCCAGGGCTCCCCAGCATCGCCACCCAGTGCCGCTCAGTGCCATCGCCCGAGCGCCTAACCAGCACAGCCGCGACTCCCCCGCTGCGGATTCCAACACCGCCGCATGTCTCTTGCACGATTGCAGGGCATTTTCCAACCCTCCGAGGATATTTTTAGGTCTGATTTTGACAGGAAAACACGATTTCAAACCTATGAATCATGTTTTCTGACCCTAGCAAGCATCGAGGATTGATGATGATGGATGTATGAGTCTAGACGTATGTCCAATCCTCTATATGATCGTGTAAACATCATCTTTGACGATCCATCCCCAGTCGTGTTCCGTCGCGGTCTCTCTTTTTCAACATGTCATAAAGCAAGGGTGAAGTGTTTTCTTCTACCGATGTCGTCAAGGGTCCAGCTCCCATTGTGAAGATGGGTGAAACCAACTACGAGTTATGGTCCATGCAGTTTCTCACCCTCATGCAGTGTAGCAACGAAGAACATATTCTGATAAAGCCAAAGCTAGCGGATAAGACTGAGGAACATGCTTCATGGAAGCAAGACGATGCATATGCTTGTATTTGGCTCTCCGGGACGCTCACCACGGAGATTGCAAATGATATTGTGAATCAACCCACAACCAAGGCCATGTGGATTGTGAGATATCCTCGCTGCCACATATGATCAAGCGAAGAATGAGAGCAAGATCCTCCAGTTGCAGTATGACATATTCTCGACCAAGCAGAATGGTCGACCTCTTCATGCCCACTTCTTGCATCTTCGAGGCATGTTCGAGGGACTTCATGGATTTATGACGGTTACTACCAGCAAGAGCAGCAACAAGCATACCGAAATGCCGCTATGAAAAGGGTCTTTCTGTCATCTCTTGATTGTGAGTACGATGCATCATGTACTCAATTGCTTACTGGAGAGACGATACCACCGATGGAGGAAGTATACACAAGGCGGAGCAGATTCACTGGTTCTTCCACTACCATGACCCAAACCCCCTTTGCGATGGCTGCTTCTCACGACAAGGGGGGGGTATTTCACAGTTTCATAAGCAAGGACCTTGTGGTCGAGGAGGACGTCAGCGTGGCCCTTGCACATATTGCCACCGTCCAGGTCATTCTGAGGAGACATGATATCAAAAGCACTGCCCGTGTAGCTGAGCAGACTGAGACTACACCGGCTCCCTCTCATGATGCTAGGCTCGATGATATTATCTCTTGACGGAGAGAGATAATGACCACACCAACTACACATGCTACAGGATCTTCAGATGTTGCAGCCGCCGCTAGAGCCTCGACTAGTTCTTTAGGTATAACTTATGCACTTACCAGTTGTAGCAGCTCAGATTTGATTGATTGGATCATGGACTTCGGCGCGTCTCATCTTATGTGCGGAGATCAAGCACAGTTTAGCTCTTACAGATCTATCCCTCCTGGTAGATCAGTGATGATTGCAAATGGGTTCATTTACCCATTGTTGGTATGGGGGAGATTGTCATAGCCCCCTTGATGCGCTTGCAGAATGTCTTGCATGCACCGGCATTTCAGATGAATCTTTTGTCCATTAGTCAGATTACAAAAGATTTACATTGTCGTGTCCTATTTGACCCTTCTTCTCTTGTGTTTCAGGATATACTCACGGGCAGGGTGATTGGATGTGGCCGTTAGCAGTGGGGGTTTTACAGACTGGTCCAACCTCCTTTTGCAGGTGTTACAACTATTCCTACTAGATCAATCTCTCTGTTCATGTGACACCTTCGCTTTGGACATCTTCCTCTGCAAAAGCTATGTCATGTCCTCCCTCAGATCTCTACTCGTACCATCTTAGAGTGTGAGACATGCCAGCTTGGGAAGCACCATCGTTCCTCCTTTACGAGTAGCCAGAATCACCACAGTAGTCAGTCATCTGAGTTATTTCATTTTGTTATTTGGGGTCTTAGTGGTATTACCGATCATCAGGGAAATCGATTCAATCTAGTAGCTGTAAATGATTTCTCCAGACCTTCTTGGGTTTTCTTGTTAAAGAATAAATCTGAAGTTGGTCCTGTCATTATATCATCTCTTATTGAAATAAATAATATTTTTTCTGCTCATGTGAAGTTTATTCGTTTTGACAACACCTTGGAGTTCTCCACTTTACAACTGTCTGATTTCCTCAGGTCTCTTAGTATTGTTCACCAGACTTCTTGTGCGTACACATCGCAACAGAACGGTGTTGCTGAATGCAAACACCTTCATCTTCTTGATGTCACGTGGACTCTTTTGATTCAGAGTCGAGCTCTTCATTCGTTCTGGGGTGATGCGGTCCTCGCTGCATGCTACTTAGTGAATCACATGCCTTCTATGGTCCTTGGAGAAAAGGTTCCTTTCTCGATTGCGTTTCCCGAAAAGGACCTATTCTCTTTTATTCCCAAGGTCTTTGGGTCTGCGGCCTTTGTCCACAATTTCACTTCTAATCGTGACAAGCTCTCTCCAAGAGCTGTCAAATGTGTGTTTATTGGCTATTCTCGTACCCAAAAAAGGTATAGATGTTGATCCTTTTCGGAGGAAGTATTATGTGAGTGCTGATGTGATATTTTTTGAGTCTGTTATGTATTTTTTTCCTACAGGCGACATGTTATCTAACTCTGGCGAAGATGTTTTTGTTCCACTACCTCTCTTGCTTCTACCACCACTTCAGGATGAACCGCAATCACCTCCTTCACCACAACCAACCACCACCACCTCCACCTTCACCACAACCGCCACCACCTCCACCACCATCTACCCTGGCACAATTTTTGCAACATTTTTACATTCGTAGGCCCTCTACTTTACCCTCTGCTCATGTACCTTCCCTGTCATCTAGAATGCCTTAGGTATGTGTTGAACACATTATTTCTACTAATGGCACTAGTGACATGCTTGTATCACATGACACTGTCCAGAGGAGCTAATACCTTATTCAGAGAACAGAGAGGCCGATGATCTTGATGTGCCCATTGCCTTATGGAAGCCACGTTGTATTATCCTCTAACTGCTCATGTTTCCTTGGATCATCTTTCAGAAGAGTATAAGAGGTTTGTAGTGGGACTTTCTGCTGTCACTATCCCACGAACATACCGGGAGGCAGTACAGGACAATAGCTGGCGACTTTGCCATGGAAGAGGAGATGCTAGCTTTACAATCTCGTGGTACATGGAGCATTATTTCCGCTCCTTCAGGTGCCTCTGTTGTGGGTGCAAATGGATCTTTACGGTGAAGCAACAGGCAGATGGCAGTGTGGATCGCTACAAGACGAGGCTTGTACTGCGAGGGTTCACCCAGACGTATGGGGTGGACTACCAGGATACATTCTCACCAGTGACTAGACATTCGACCTTGCGCATTCTTCTGTCAGTTGCTGTGACTCGTGACTGGCCACTTTGCCAATTTAATGTAAAGAATGCTTTTCTATATGTAGATCTACATGAGGAGGTATACATGCAGCAACCACTAGGATTTGCTGCTGAGGGGGAGTCTCATAAGGTGTGCATGATCCACAAGACGATTTATGGCCTGAAGCAGAGTTGGGGGATCTTGGTACCAGAAGCTCTCAAAGTTGATAAAGCACCGGGGGTTTATGCGGTTTATTACAGATCGTTCTCTTTTTGTTCAGAGGACACATAGAGGTAGCCATTCTGGTTTATGTTGATGACATAATTGTCACGGGTTATGATGGACAATGTATTCAGGCTGTTAAGGAGTTCCTAGGTCAACACTTTTTGACTAAGGATCTTGGCAGTCTACGTTACTTCCTTGGATTAGAGTTCGCCAGGAACCAACGTGGTCTTATGATGGCCCTGAGGAAATTTATGACTAATCTTCTACTAGAGACATGTACGACAGGGTGCAAGCATGCTGCTACCCCTATGGATCCGAGCATGAGATTATATGATGACGACACTGAGGAGGTAGATAAGAGGAGATACATGGAGCTTGTTGGGAAGCTCCTCTATGCTACTATCACCATGCCAAACATATCCTTTGCTGTGAGCAAGGTGAGCCAGTTCATGGAGCAGCCCAGGCAGACACATGTGGATGATGTTCATATGATTTTAAGATATTTGAAGTCTTCACCAAGTACTTGCCTCATATTCAACAGATGCGCATCTCTTGAGGTGACATCTTATGCAGATGCAGATTATGCATGATGTCCTAGAGACAAGAAGTCAACATCTGGCTTTGCTATTTTTGTTGGGAGTTCACTCGTGTCGTGGAAAAGAAAGAAGCATATAGTGGTCGCTAGATCCAGTGTAAAGTCTGAGTCCAGAGCCATGGCTCAGGGGAGCACATAGATGATGTGGGCTAGATCAGTCTTGACTGATCTTGCAGTTGAGGCACCTCTTCCCATGCAACTTCTATGTGACAATCAAACATCTCTATTTATTGCCAATACCTGCATTCCATGAACGAACCAAGCATATAAAGGTGGATTGCCACTATACCAGAGGCATGATCCAAAAGAGACTCATATCCACCTCCCATGTCACTACTCGAGATCAGACTGCAGATATATTCACCAAAGCAGTTGCTCAAGGTCCATTTCAGAGATGATGTTCCAAGCTGAGCATGATAGACATATATGCTCCAGCTTGAGGGGGGGGAGTGTTGTGATATTTGTATCTCTGAGTGTTTATTTCTTATTTCCTTTTCTTCCTTGTACCTCTTATGTAATTTACCCAAAGCTTTTCTTTTATATAAGAGAGTAATAGGATCTCTATGAAGCTATGCAATTCTATTCTTTTCACAGAAATGTCTTGTGGAAATTATTTGTTGCTGATACATAGATTCATTTAATCGTAGAGGAGTCGAGCTAGAGTTTTTTCTCTACCTGGGATTGATGATTGGGCAAAGCGCCTACATTGACTATTGCCTTACTGCATGGTCAGGATGTGAAGAAGAAAGGGAGCATTGAAGAAATGAGCTAGGATGCTTGCAATCTAGTACTCACTGGATGCATAAATTATTTGGCCGCTAACACACAACTTGCCCACTCTACTACTGGGGACATTGGGATGCAGATTATCTCTTGTGTAGTTGTTCTTTGCCCAGTAAGTTTGGTCAAACATATCGATCAATTGGTTGAGTTTTTCCTCTGGGGAATCTTTTTGCATTTCTTTCATGAGGAGATGCTAGGTTGGGGGTATGTGTCTGAAGGTGAAGGTGGGACAGTGCTCGTGTCAAAATTTGGTGTGGTGTTGGTAGCTCGTGTGAGCATGTGATCCTATTTGGAGTTCCTGTAATACTTTCATTGATATTAACATGGTTGTATGATGGCTAACCTTTAGTAATCATCCTTTGGTTTTTGAAAAAAATATTATATTTTTAATGCTATTATGACATCAAGTTTATACATTACAAATCCGTTGTTGTGCAAACCATTGGTAGCGGATTATTTAGTTTTCAATCCCAAAGGAATCGAGATAGAGGATCTTCACTGGCAGCATAGATTTAGTTGGTATATAGAAATTGGACAGGGTTTCTTCCTTTTTATGGACCGGAATTTCCCAAGTATGACTACATAGAAAGCTATGGATCCTTGCTTTATTTCTTGGCAATACCTATCCTTATTAGTGTGCATCCAACATCCTCCTAGGTTTACTTAATTGCTTGTCTTGATGCCAGAATTCAAGAAAGCAAAGAGTTGAGTTCTACTACCGATATGAAATCTATACATAAAAATCCATCTTTGTAGCTGATTATTTAGTTTTCAATCCCAATGGAATTGAACTAGAGGATCTTTACTACTTATGGTTGACGATTGGGCAAGCACCTACAATGATCTTTGGCTTGCAGCATGGTCAGGATGGGAAGGAAAAAAATCAAGCTAGATGGCCTACAATGAAGTATTCACTACGTAGAAAGCTATGGAGCCTTGCATTGATGCTTGGCAATGCCTATCCTTATTAGCGTGCATCCAGCAACCTCGGAGGTTTACCTGAGTTAATTGCTTGCCTTGATGCCAACATTCAAGAAAGCAAAGATCTGACTTCTACTTGTAAGAGAAATAGTTGACTTCTGCTTCCCAAGTTTATTATCACTTTCTTTCTTCCCCATAGCAGAATGAATGGGGTTGAATATGCTCGTGTGAGAGGAAGTAGGCACATTTTATATAGGAGCATGCTAGAGTAAGGTACCGACAATGAAGAGAAACTACATTGAAAAAAAGTAAACATGAGTAAAAAGGCATTAGATCTCCTAAAAAGACTTGATGAAAGGGTTCTTTTTACGATTGTTTTCCTATTCATAGATATAACCATTGGAAATGAAGGGGGAACGTGATGCAAAAGTGTTTAGAGGTAAGGACTAATGGAAAAGAAGAGATTGGCATGCTCTTGTCCAAGTCCGGTTTCCATTGAGGGTGTTATCCCATGAGGGTGGCATGAGATTTCAATGCTACCAGTTCTTATGGGACCCCCTAACATTGGGAAGTTGGAAACATCTGGACGCTATGATAGTCTGGTTTTAAGTCAAAATGACTAGGAACAAAAGCTCCCATAAGCAATTATGAACCTTTTTGAGGTAAACAAGGAATTCCTTTTGTTATACCTCAAACAATCAACAAGAGGACATGAGATGAAATGAGTTCAACATAGAAAGGAAGAAAGGCTGGTCATAAAGCATTCAACATATAGAGCTGAGCTGAATTTATAAACCTACATTGACTGATCACAACATGCCAATTCTGATGGGCTATATCTCATTGCAATACTACTTCCTTTCTGAACTCTATCCATTTGTCCCAGATAACTCCTGTCTTGATCATGTATGCTTGCTGGGCACCGTGCAAGTAGTACCAACATTCCATCACAACTATGTTCTATCAAAGACATCATCGAGAAGTTCCCGGTGCACTGGAAGATGTCTGTTGAGATCTACGTGGGGTCTTTTCACTTCTAAGAGGGGCTGAAGCTTCAAACATAGGTAGACATAGAGCTTTGACGAAGAAGGATTGTCCTCTCACTGGCCCTTCATTTCTTGAGGATATAGCTGTTAGAAATGGATTCACTTCAGTAATTAAAAGGGTGACTAAAGTGTGTAATCAATCTTTTTTTGCGAACCAAGTTTATCAGTAAATATTAATGGGATGATAAGACATTTTGCTCTTATGGACCTATTAAACTTCACATAAAAATCAATGCACTAAGAAATTGCACTTCTGTAACTTTTTAATGTGTAAATATTTTTCTGGTACATTTTCATTCATTCTTTCTAAAATAGAGTTGTTTTGTTGACAATATATTATGAGTTCTTTTATTGGAAATTTGGGCAATGCTATTTGCAGGAAAGTCAGATTTCTTCTGTCTAACTCTGTCTTTGTCCCTTCATTTCATCCCTTGTTGTATTCTTGATGTATGCCTGCATATAATTATAAAATTGCTGATGTTGAATCACATTATTCACCTAGGTTAATGTTATACGCAAGACCACTGTTTTGGATGTTATGAGAAGGCTTCTGCAGGTAAGAAGACCCCTTTGGCAAACTGCATCTTTCTCTTTTTTATCTACTTTGGTCATTCTGAGACTCGATCTTCTACATTGTAGACCAAAAACATTATGGTGTCATCTTATGCGCGCACTAAGGAAGCAAGCCAGGCCAAATACATATCGATATTGAACATTATACAAGGAGAAGTAGATCCTACTCAGGTTATTTGTTTTCTTTACTTAATTATCATGGAATATTCTGTAACTTGTCTTAAAAAATTATAATGAAGTTGAGTGATATACCACAGTTTATTCTGAATATGAATTGAAGTCGCACCATTGGAATTGACCATCACGTATATGGGAAAAAATTCTACACATTAATTGTTGCATGATCAGCCATGACATAGTTATAAAACAATTTTATTCAACTAAAGCATCTAATTTCTTTCGTGCTTTTTCGTAATTTGTTTCCTGCTTTCCCTTCTCTTCCAGCAGATTTTTAAAATCGGAGCATTGATGGCAAAAAATGGAAATAACTTTGCCTTTTGATACATTTATTAAAACTACTGATGATTGAATGATAACTCTTGCTGCTATGGTTTTGTTTCTGAAACAGGTGCATGAAAGCTTGCAACGCATAAGGGAAAGAAAACTTGTTAATTTTATCGAGTGGGGACCTGCAAGCATTCAGGTTGTCTTTTTGAAGCGATGTGACCTGTACCACGTGTCACTTTGTTTATCATGTTTGTTGAAATGCCATCGTTTCATTTCCTGCAGGTTGCTTTGTCCCGAAAGTCTCCATATGTTCAAACTGCTCATAGAGTAATTTCTCTCTTGCTTTTGTTTTGTCGTCTTATTGGTCTTAATAATTTTTAACGTCCTTTACATTGGATAATCTTATCTATCATCTTGTTCATAACCATTTCGGGCAACTGGGCAGGTTAGTGGTCTGATGCTGGCTAATCATACCAGCATTCGTCACCTTTTCAGCAATTGTTTGGGCCAGTATGAAAAATTGAGGAAAAAGCAAGCGTTTCTCGATAATTATAGGAAGTTCCCAATGTTTGCAGTTAAGCTCCTTTGCATTTTACCTTTTCCCTCTCATTTTGCTCTTTCATTCTGAGGTAGTTTGTCTTTGTTTTCCTCAATGGCCATATAATAAAAACCTTTGTACAATATTCTTAACTTCTTCTTTTAAATTTAAAAGGTTGCCTTCTATGATTTTTCACTTAATTTACTTGATAAGGTCTGCTTTTGGTCTCGGTTAATTGAAACCCTCTCGTACATGTTATGTCTTTCAAAATATGGAAGGATCTTTCTATATAATATGCACAGTTTTGCCTCTTGGTAAGTCATAACAAAAAAAATATTTTTACATCACAGACACCTCTCCATTATGCCTATGATTTGAATAGCAATTATTAATATTACATCATGTGCATTAGTTAGCAACTTAGCCGGCATATAGCTTGATAGCTTATTCAGAGTCATTAGAGAGTCCCCTTCCCGAGCGTATAGAACTGGATGAACAAATGATCTTGGCCACAAATAAACCTGTATTGCTAAAGATTCAGCTCTAAATTCAGTTTCAAGGCGTAGCTAAGTATACTTTTGTATATTGGAACTGTTGAAATATGAAAATGCGAAAGCGGAATCAGAAACAAGAAACTAAAAACCTAAACATCTTGATTTACGTGGAACCTACTCCGTGAGGGAGCAGGATGAAACTGCGGGAGAATGTCTCAAAGGGCCGGATCTTCTATTGAAGTTTCTCAATGAGTACTGGGGGTGTAGGGCTCCTTATGTAGCCCCATAGACAGATCGGAGTCCCACGGATGATAGATATCAGACTAAACATAAGTGGGTGATAAGAAAAAAAGGTACACAACTCATCTTCATTCGATATATATGAGAGAGACGGGGATAAACACCTGCTCGAAGTAGTCGTTGCTGGTAGAAGATTTCGTTCGAGGACGGGTCTACGACACTTAGGTCACCGAGACATACCTCTGCCGTGCCTGTAGTAGTCACTGCGATACTAGGTCACCGGGACGTACCTCAATCGTGCTTGGAGAAGAGTCGCAATAGAAAAAGAAAGTCCAACACGGTGTCAGGGATAGGGACACCCCGACAAAGCAGTCGATACTCGATGAAGACGACTGATAGCTGTGTAAGTCTGGAGTGTCGGTGTGTCAGTCAGAGACGAGCAGTAGAAGTCATGTAGTACATTTCAAGAAGAATATGTTCTCTCTTACTCCCCTCTTCTCCCATACTTGATAGAATAAGAACATGGTTCACCAAGTTTGGGAGAAATCAAAACAAAATATGTATTTTTTGTGTTATGTTTTTTTTGCAAAAATCTTTCATTGTCTTTTTAATTTTTTATTTTTAGCTGTATTCCCTATCCTTTTTTTCTGGGCTATTCTCTTTTATTTTGTTTTGTACAACTTTTTTTGTACGTCCGCCCTCTTTTTTCTTTATAAAACCTCTTTTTTTAGGCCGTTCGCTTTTTTCCGGCTTTCCTCTTCCTTATATTATTGACCTCCCATTTTTTTCTTCAGCTTTGGCTTTTTTATAAGCCATGCTATCCTCTTTTTTTCTTCTCATTGCCTCCTTTTTTTAAAAAGGTACAATAGTGTGCCTTTCTCTCTCTTGAATAAAACACATCAATCTTGCCCTCATTTTTTTTATATACACGGACTTGTGGAGTCCGTTGGGCATGAAGAAAAGAGTATCATCCCTCCTAAAGTAGATTGCCCTTCCCCTTTGTTGCATACGACTAGGTTTCCAGTAACCCACTGCTGCCTCCCTATTTGTGAGGAAAGGAAGATGTGCAACGACATCAGGAGGGGCTAACGAGCCTTGTGCATGAAGATGGAGGGGCCGTTGCTTGGAGGATGGAGGGGTTTGTGTATGCAAGGGAGATCGGAGGTGCGCAATGTGCCTACAAATGCAACGCCTTCAGATGCAGCTGGGGGGATAAGGAGGTGGTGCATGGGATTCATGTGACGCAGAGGTTCTAGCTCGGAGCAACAACATCTCTTCTTCTTTAACTAATAAATTAGGGCTAGGAGGAGGTGCATCAGGAGAATGGACTCTTGCATGGAGATTGATAACCGTCCCTGCACCCTATGTTAATTCGGTCAAATTAATGGTCCAAATTAACTTTAAGTGTTCGTTGCAGTCGGATACGAGAGGTTAATCAAAAACCACTATTAATTAATGTCAAGTTAATTTCAAGCGGCAGATTTTTTTACTTGGTGGAAGTCCAAGGTCGAACTCAGGGAGGCATCTGTCTCCTTAGGTGAATTTTGAGCAAATATCAAGTGTTGGATTTTCAGGGGATAAATTTTTTTTGTCTTTTTCTATTTTCTGTGCAGACACATGCAACCAACATGCCAATATAAAGTTTAATTCAGTTAAGATATCAAATGGAGTCCAAAAAGTATAAAAATTGGCCAGATGATTAATTATGATGAAAATGATCTACCCTAATTTTTTTTGGAATTTTTAGACACTAAATGAATTTACTATGAATTAAATATGCAGACAGGGTGATTTTCACTATTTAATTTTTAATAAATAACAAATCACAATTTTCCCAAGAGATAAAATTATCCTAGATAGCACTAGTGATAAGGAATCCAGGAAAATTGATAGATCTTAATTTCAATGTGAAATGAATTTATTAACATTAATATGAGAAAATCACTCAACAATTTATTTAGGCCTTGATATGTGTGCAAATGACAGGAAATTTTTATGGCATGTTAAGTTTACTGTCCTAAAGCTACTGTGAATTTTTGAGGATTTTTGGAATCACAGAGAATTAACTAGAAATTAAAAGGTGTCACTGGGCAAAATATTCCACAAATCAACCAATTAATTCATTTAAAATTCCACTGAAATTACAAAAACATGACACGTGGCTCAATAGACAGAGGACAAGTTTCTCAACAAAATGCAACTTTTAGAATTGAAAAATAATGTAAAATGCAACCTAGGGATGCGTGCAAACACAAGGGTGTAAATGCAATACAGGAAAATAAAAATACATAAAGTAAATATGCTGACAGGGACTTAAGTGCAATTGCCTATTATGCTGGGGACTCGAGTGCAATTTCACCACAAGGCACGTGCTCCTCACGTGGGGTCTGCTTCACAGGGACCTTTTTGCAATATTTGAAAGTTCCAGGGGCCTCAGTGTAAATTTCCCAGACCGCACGTGCTCCTCACGTGAGTGGCCTAGGTTCGGATAGCTGCGGAGGCTCGGAGCTCGGCTCGGGCGCTTCTGGAGGTCTGGAGTGAGGCTCGGGCGACCCGAGCCTAGGCTCGGGGAAGAGGCTCGGATCGAAGCTGCGTGGCACGCTGTGGACCGTCGGATCGAGCTCGATCCTATGGATGGCGATGAAGACTCGTGGCGTGACCTCAGGCCGTTAGATCTAGGTTGATCCAACGGCTACTGGCTTCGGTTGAGATGGTGACGTGGCTGAAGATCCGCCGCTGGATCAGATGAGATATCAACGGCTGAGAGCTGCTGTGGAGGGGGGGGAGACGCGTGGCGCACTAGGCGCCGTTGGATCTAAGTGGATCCAACGACTCCTGTAAAGCTCGACTGAGATGCGACGTGGCTTGCTATGGACCGTTCGATCGATGTGATCGAACGGCCGCTGTACGTCTCCTCCGATGGTCCTCTGCCGCCTGCGGAGGAGATGGCGGGGCTCCGGCGAAGTTGCCCTTGCTCCGCCCGTCCTTCCTCGTGTCGATGAAGCTCTCCGACTTGTCGGAGCTATCCCAGAAGACTCGTGGTGTGGCGGCGAAGATCCTGATGGTCTCAGGAGCGGGGAAGGGCTGTCTGAAGTCGATGGCGATGAAGCTCGAAGTCGGCTCCGGTGAACCTCCGTTCAATGAGCAGAGGGGTACCTGCAGGTGTTAGAGGCAGAGCCGGAGCTCGTGCGTGCACTCGTGAAGGTGGGTGGTTGACTGGCGAGGCCTAAGGCGGACGGAGGTGGTCTGACGAAGGAGCTCCGGCCAAGTGGCGGAGCTTGAGCTGCTGGAAGATGGAAGGTGTCGTCGGAGGGCGTGGAGGCTACCGCGAAGATGGGAGCTCCTATGCGAAGCTCGGCGGAATGGAATTAAGGCGTGAAGATGACCGGAGGCGGCGAATAAAAAGCGAGAAAAAACGAAGAAAAAGGAAGCGAAGATCGGAGATGGATGAAGGCGTCACCTGGGGATTGGAACTCTTCCTTGAGTTCCAGGTCGTCGCTCGAAGGGCCGGTGGCTCCCTGAGCTTAAGCAGCGGCTCGGTGGAGGAGGGCTGCGACTCGGCGGAGGCCGAGGATCTCGCCGGAGAAGACGGACGTTGTCGCTCAATGAAACTCTCAATTTCTGTCACTAACTGGAAGCTTAGAGCTCGGGGCGTCTCTCACGAGGGGCGGATAGCCATGACGATGGCCGGAGAGGTGTGATTTATAGGATGAAGTCCATGGGTTAAGTCGCTGGGAGGTGGAGTTTGAGGTAGGCGTGGAGCGACATTGGTGGGAGTCGTGGGACGTGAGGGAGCTGGCGAGGATGAGGGGAGAGTGGTGAAGATCGTGGCGGCATTGGTGGTCGGAGAAGGTGACAGGCGTGGTGGCGAAAATAGAAAGGGGGCGGCATGTTGCGCAAGGTCGAGATCGTGGGGGAGAGAGCGATCGGAGGTAGGAGACGAAGTCTTCACCGTTGGATCTTGTGATCCAACGGTGGTGATCGAAGCGATAATGGCCGGGTAGGATTAGATCGCAGGCGAATCGATCAAGGGGTGCGATTGCGCCACGTGGTGCGAGGGGAATAAGGCGGAAACGGGTGGTGCAGATGAAAGGCTGGGGCGCGATCTAACGATGGGAATAAAGGAGATCTAGCGGCTTGGATGAAGGGATCAAGGGTATGATCAGGCGGTTCTCGAAGCGCCACGTGGCGCGCTCAGCTTGAGGCGCGAACGAGCGGTGCTGATGGAGTTCTGAGAATGATCGGATGGCTGAGAACTGAGGCGTGCGTGGAGGCAGCTAGGCCGTTGGATCTAGAAGGTGATCCAACGGCTGTAGCTGCGGGCGGGTGAGGCAAGGGCAGCGGGCCACGTGGCGCAACCAGAGGGCGCCACGTGGCCTACTGTGATTGGTTGAAAAGAAGATTTAGTGTAGAAAGAGAAGGGGACCGAATTTGGAAAAACTCAAAACATGAAAGTTGTAGATCTTGATGAGATCTACAAGTTTCATGTTGACCAAAGACGGAGATGAGGTCAAGAATGATACAAAAAATACAAGGATACAATTTATACATATATGTAGTATACAAAGTGGCCCAAAAACCCAACTTTCTCATACGAGCTCCAAATTGGATGAAATTAGTCTCATTTTAAAGGTCTTTTAATGTGTAGTATTTTAAGAGTGAGTAGACCTATTTTGGAGTTTGTGTGAGGGATCTATGTGTATTTTATTGTTCAGGGTTTTAGGGCTTTATTGACTAATTTACAAGGGGGATTTTTGGCTTTCTTCCCTATATTATTAACTAAGGAGTACATATTATAAGGAAGAGGTTATTTTAGTAAGTGGATCTTTTACAAGGGATTTTGGCTTCTTATTTAAATGCAAATGGACTGCTAAAATGTATGTATTATGTATGTATGCATGAATGCTATTTATGCATTGTAAAGGGAAATATGCCTCTATTTACTCGGGAACAAGGCTCTATTTTTGACTTTTGAAGTGATGAATCACAGATTCATCAGAGATGCAGGAATCTTGTGATGGACTTGGAATCATGCACGATCAACGTTGCTGCAGCTTGAATTATGGTTCGAAGAACCCTAAAATTTTCTCGAACATGGCGATCTGAACTTTAAAACTTGGAATAAAACACGTGGATATAGAATTTGGAACATATCTTGAAATACTTCAGAACTTTGAACAGATCTCGAACATGAATGTAATTAAAATAAATCTTTAAGAACACCACTCTGAATCAAAATAAATCTTCCAAAATAAACTACAACCGATCCGCAGAATCGAACTGCTCTGATACCATGTTGAAATATGAAAATGCGGAAGCAGAATCAAAAACAAGAAACTAAAAATATAAACATCTTGATTTACATGGAACCCTACTCAGTGAGGCAACGGGATGAAACCACGGGAGAAGACCTCAAAAGACCGGATCTTCTATTTAAGTTTCTCAATGAGTACATGGGGTGTGGAGTTCCTTATATAGCTCCACAGACATACCAGAGTCCCACAGACAGTAAATGTGAGACTAAACATAATTGGGTGGTACCTATCTATTACATACTCCAACATGAATGCTGTAATCTAATGGAGATTGCTATATAGAGGATTTCGTACGAGACTGTGCAAGCCCATAAAATATCTAGTCAATGTATGTGTGGTAGAGAAAGAGATGCTTTAATGCTGATATCCTTTTGGGAAATCAAACGAAAATCAATCATTTTTTTGGGGAAAGGATGGACCTTATGTGTCACAAGAAATACTTGCGTCGAGCTTTTAAGAAATGTGTGTTGACAATTGAGCTAGGCATCTTTCACTTGTGGAAGGATGTTGGATAAGGTGGTGCCATGATTATATTTTGAGAACGTGAAGGATGTTTATCCAATGCAAAGTGTTTTCCAAAATTTGTAAAGAAAAAATCTCATTCCAAACTCCCTCTTGTACGAATAACCATGGTGCAAATAGAGCATTCTGATTTTGCGCCACATTGTTGACATATGTCTCTTCTGTTGAACACAACAATGTTCCTATGTTTCAGATTAGCCCAAAGAACCATTAGTTGCCACCTTTTATCTTGGCATCATATGTATAACTAGCCCCCAGATTCAATCCTTCCAACAAAAAACTTGCATATTGGTTCTCTCCTGCTCGCATCTATCCAAGAGACCATCAACTCCCTCCAAATCGGAACTCAAATGTAGTCACCTTGAAGAACATGTGATCTATTTTCTATTCTCCATCATATCATACATGGCATGTACTGTCCACTTCCACCCCCACATTGAGTCTAACCTTGGCAACTGATGTCTTTTGTTCTCCACTACTCATGCGTGCGACCTCACCTTCAAAGGGTTTTGGCTTTCCCTGACAACTTGCAATCCAAAGTAAGTTTGGTTCGGGGTTAAATGACTGCCGCTCCAACGTCCTAAGAGTTCGTCTCTTGCTCCATCAACCATATACCTCCCAACATCATGATAGGCGACATGAAATCATGTCATTTGATAGTTGTTCTATGAACCTAGGTAACTAAATATCATGTTAGAATCATGTATCGACTTCATATTTGGCACCCAACATAGTACCACATCTGATACACGTGAAATTTTGAGTATGGATATAAGAGTGAAGGTCTACTAGAATACTGGTTTTATTTTGCCAAAGCCACGAAAGTGAAATTTTAGTTTAACCTTTTTATTAGGTACACTGTAATTTTCTTTAGTTGATTATGGACAAGTTGACTAGTCACATTCAAGATGCGCGACCTTGGTGTATGCTGTTTGGTGATGATATTGTGTTGATTGATGAGATAAGAGATGGAGTAAATGAGAAGCTGGCGGGTTGGAGACATGCCTTAAAGACTAAAAGTTTGCTATAAGTAGGGCGGAGATTGAATATATGGAGTGTATATTTGATGGAAACAATGGTGAATGACTCGAGGTGAAGATTGGACATGATAACTTTCACAAGAAATATTTTTTTTATATACTTGGGATCTATTTTGCAGCTGGATGGGGAAATTGATGGAGATGTTACTCATATAATAAATACAGGTTGACTAAAGTGGAGAGGAGCATCTATTGTTCTTTTTGATAAGAAAATCCTTTTGAAAGTTAAAGGAAAGTATTACAAAGCAGCCATGAGACATGTTATGCTATATGTATCAGAATGTTGGCCTGTGAACCATAGGCATGTGAAGAGAATGACATCAGCAAGAATGAAGATGCTAAGGTGAATGTGTGGTCATACACAAAAAATGGATTCGGAATGTTGCGATCAGAAAGAAAGTATATGTAGCTCCGATATAGTTTGGCCATTTGCAAAGGATATTAGTTGATGCATTAGTTTGAAGATGCCAGATTTGTGATGTTGAACCAGTTAACAGTGACGAGGAAGGCCCAAGAAGTGTTGGAATGATGAGGCTTATGCATGTATTGTGCTCTCCGGGACCCTCACCACAGAGATTGCCAATGATATTGTAAATCAGCCCACCGCCAAGGCAATGTGGGACATTTTGGCATCCACCTATGTCCAAGCAAAGAATGGGACCAAGATTCTTCTGCTTCAGTTCGATATCTACATGGCCAAGCAGAATGGTCGTTGTTTGCATTTTTCTACTCTTCGCTCCGTGGTATGTTCGAGAAGCTCCATACCTTCATGCTTATTGCGACATGTATTGAGCAACAGATGGTATACATGAACTCCACGGTGGTTGGTGTTTTCTTATCTGCATTAGATCTAGAGTACGATGCTACACGTATACAGCTTCTCATCGGAGTTACCATACCTTCCATGGAGGAGGCCTATAGCTGTCTTAGTAGATTTCTCATGCCTCCCTCTGCCACACGTCAACCTTCTCAGCAATGATCGCTTCTCGTGGCAGATGAGGGTCCACCAGTTTAGAGGGCGTACTCCCTGTGGCAGAGACAGTGGACATCAGCGTGGTCCTTACACCTACTGCCGTCGGCCAAGACACTCAGAGGATACATGCTACCATAAGCATGGATACCCTACATCTGCTCGTGTAGCAGAACAGATTGAACCTTCAGAGACTCCAGCTTCTCAAGCCGATCCATACTTGGATGATATCATCTTTCGCATACAAGAGACCGCGACTCCTGTTGCAGGCACCACCACAGATACCGCAGCTGCAACCAGAGCTTCTTCGAGCTCCTTAGGTATCGCTTACGCTTTTATTGGTAGTAGCGGTGCAGATATGATAGAGTAGATTATGGACTCTGTTGCATCCAATCATCTGTGTGGAGACAAAGCCCAACTGAGGTCCTACAGGATTATACTTCATGGTATATGGGTTGTTATCGCTAATGGGGTCCATTTACCCATTACAAGACACATGGAGGTGTATCTGATGCCATCCATGCACCTTCAAAATGTTTTATATGCCTCTGATTTTCAGATGAACTTACTTTCTATTAGTCACATTACTAAGGATTTGCATCGTCGTACCATTTCTGACCCTTCGTCTCTTGTGTTTAAGGACATACTTACAGACATGGTGATTGGATGTGGCCGTGAGCAACGTGAGCTTTATATAGACTGATCTGGCCTCCTCATGATGGTGTCTCCACTATTCCTATTGGATCAGTCTCACCGTACCCACAGCACCTTCATTTTGGCCACCTTCCTCTACAGAAGCTGTGTCATGTCCTCCCGCAGATTTCACGCGATCCTCCTTCCAGTGTGAGGCACGACAGCTTGGGAAGCACCACCATTCGTGCTTTCCATCTTGTAACAGTCGGAGAAGTTCTCAGTTGTTTGAGCTCCTCCATTTAGATATCTGGGGTCCGAGTCATGTCCTTGATTAACATGGACATCATTTTTATCTTATCGTTGTTGATGATTTTTCTAGACTTTCTTGGGTATTTTTTTGAAGAGCTGATGTTGGGTCTGAATCTTTCGTTAATGAGATAAAGAATATTTTTTTCTGCTAATGCCAAATATCTACGTTCTGATAATGCGTTGGAGTTCCGCACCTTACAACTTTATGAGTTTCTTAGATCCCTTGGCATTGTTCACCAGACCTCATGTGCTTATACATCCCAGTAGAGAGGTATTGCTGAGCACAAACACCGTCAGTTACTTGATGTGACCAGAACCTTGTTGATCCAGAGTCGTGCTTCTCACGCTTACTGGGTGATGCGATCCTCACTGCTTGTTATCTAGTGAACTGCATGCCCTCTTCTGTGTTGGGAGAGAAGATCCCTTTTTCGATTGCCTTTCCCGAGAAGGATCTGTTCTCCCTTACACCTCGTGTGTTTGACTCGGTTGCTTTTTTTCATGATTTCTTTCCAGGTCGTGACAAGCCCTCTCCTAGAGCTGTCAAGTGCGTTTTTGTTGGCTATTCTCGTACCCAGAAGGGGTACCATTGCTTTGATCCGCTTCGACAGAAATAATTTACTACTGCTGACGTTACTTTCTTTGAGTCTGTCATGTTTTTTCTCTTACAGGTGACAGACTAGCCTCATCAGACTCTGACGCAGAGATCTACATGCCTCCACCTCCTACTGTCATACCACCACCTATATCTACTCCTACTTTACCACCGCCACCACCATCGCCGCCACCACCTACATCTACTCCTACTCCTCCACCTGCTCTCGTGGCTGCCCCTAGACCACCACCTACCTTGACTGAGTTTTTGCCACGAGTGTTTACTCACAGGTCTCGCTCTGTTCCCCCTGCTCACATGTCTTCCCCATTATCCAGCACGACTTAGGTATGTAATGAGCATATTGTTTCAAGCTGATGGTACTACTGAGTTATCTTTGCAGCATGATTCCATACATGATGAGCAGATGCCCTCTCAAGGGGGGAACATGACTTGGCAGATGATCTTGATGTGACGATTGCTCCGCGAAAGCAGAGACATTCATGTGCTACATATTCTCTTGCAACCCAGGTTTCTGTGAGCAGGCTGTCAGAGAATTTAAGAAGGTTTACCTTGGTACTATCAACAATGGAGATACCACTGACATATCAGGAGGTTATTTAGGATAGTCAGTGGCGTTTAACCATGAAGGAGGAGATGACCGTGCTACAAACTTGGAGTCTTGTTTCGACTCCAGTTGGTGCATCCGTTGTTGGGTGCAAGTGGGTGTTCACTATGAAGCATCATGCAGATGGTAGTGTGGATCAGTATAAGGCGAGACTTGTGGCATGTGGGTTCACCCAGGCATATGAGGTGGACTATCAGGATACTTTTCTCCTGTTGCCAGGCATTCTACTCTGCGTTTCATTCTATATGTTGCTGTGACACGAGATTGACCCCTTTACCAACTTGATGTGAAGAATGCCTTCCTATATGGTGATCTACAGGAGGATGTCTACATGCAACAACAACCTGGGTTTGCTGCTGAGGGGGAGTGTCAGAATGTTTGCATGGTAAACAAGGCTATCTATGGCAAGGTTTGAAAAAACTAAAAACAGAACGAGGTGGTTTCCCTGGATCGAGGCGAGGCGTAGCCTCGAGGCGGTCGAGGCGTAAGCCTCAATTTACAAGGATAAATATCTATAAAAACTACAATAAATATATACTAATGAAATTATATATATTCTGACTAACATATGATATATATCACTATAAGATATCATAAAATTATAAAGATAAGAACACCGAAAGAAAGATATACAAATGTATGAAAAATGCATCTGTTGATATTCATCAGTAACTATCTAACCCAAATTAAAGAACCGGTGTATGCACCCCTCCTGCAAAACCATTCCCCAACAAGATGGGGGTCTCGCTCCCCCCTGTGGGGGTGTGGGGGCAGTGCCCTCGACGAAATTTTTTATTGAAGATTTTATTTCTATTCGGATATATGGATATGTTTGTATGGGAATAGTATATGAACACCCCTTGAATTCTATCTTGTTTGTCCTTCTCGGCATATTGCATAGCTTATTGTATAACAACTCCTTAAAATTAAGTTTACAAGTAATGTTTTAAATGATATTTGCGGATTCGTATGTTTAGAGTATAACTTAAGAGTTTTTTGACATAATTGGACATGTTTAATAGTAAATATGAACATGAAAGTGGTCAAATTTAAGCATTCATCTTGTATATTTATATCCTAAACAAATAGACCTTTATAAATATATGAAATTACTAATACGAAAAATGATTAACATAAAAAATAATCTGAAAATAAACAAATGCCTCATGGACCGCCTCGCCTACGCCTCGACCGCCTCGACCAACTGAGGCAGTCGCCTCTCAGAGGCCCCTTGAGGTGGCTGTTCTGGAGCCGTTTCTGGCCGCCTCGTGCACCTCGAGGCGCGTTTTTTGGGATCATGATCTATGGCCTTAAGCAGAGTCCAAAAGCATGGATCCAGAAGCTCTCGGACTTGATAGGGCAACATGGGTTTGTGCAATCGACTGCCGATCGCTCCTCGTTTGTGCGCATGACTCAGAGAGGTACAATCGTCATTCTTGTCTATGTTGATGATATTATTATTACATGGGATGACGAGTATGGCGTTCAGGTTGCCAAGGACTTCCTAGGTCATCAATTTGTGACCAAGGACCTTGGTAGTTTACGTTACTTCCTTGGACAGGAGTTTACCAGGAACCAACGAGGTTTTGTGATGACTCAGAGGAAGTACGTTACATATCTTCTTTCTGAGACATACATGGCAGATTGCAGACCTGCCACAATCCTATGTACTCGAGCATAGAGCTCTACGATGATGATACTAAGGAGGTCGACAAGAGGAGGTACAAGGAGCTTGTTGGCAAGCTCCTGTATGTGATCATTACCGGGCTAGACATATCCTTTACCATGAGCAAAATGGGTCAGTTTATGGAGCGACCCAGACATGCACATATAGATGCAATCCATATGATCCTAAGGTATCTGGAGGCATCACCTGGCATGAGACTTCTATTCAGTAGATATAAATTACTTTTAGTTACAACATGTGCATATGCAGATTACAACATATGCAGACTTCTATTCGAGGTGCCTCTTCCCATGCACTTCCAATGCGGCAACCATGCTGCTTTTTTTTGAGGCTCTTTTTTTTTGAGGCCAAAAAAGGGGGAGACACTCATAGGTGTTTACCCCAATGTTCTATTAATAATAAGAATAAAAAGAGGAAATAACACTCATAGGTTACATGATTATCACAGGAGAAAACACCGCCTACAACCAATACTCCAGAACCCAGGACAACTGACAGTAGACATTTTCATTGTAAAACCTTTGTCCAGTGAAAATCAACGCATTCCTGGCCAGCCAAATCACCCACACCACTGCAATTGGGAGAAGTAGCTCCCTACGTGAGCGGCCCTTAGCCGCCACTAGACACCCACAGAAGGAAGCAACGTTATCCGTATTTACCCACTCTCCAAACCTGCATTGGCCTAAATTGGCCTCGTAATTACATCTGAAGAAGAGGTGCCCCGCGGATTCTATCTCCATGTCACAGAGGAGGCATGTGTCGGACACCGATCCCAGAAGCCTCGAGCATCTATCCCGCATCATGAGTCGCTCTCTCCGAAACAACCACATGAAGAAGCCAATCCTCTCTGGAAGCCCAAGTCCCCAAATGAATCTGCAATCCCTTGCCATCTCCGGCGATAAAGAAGGTGGCGGCCGGCATATAGTAGCGTATGCTTCAGATAATCTTCATTAAACACACTCAATACTATACTCAATAATAACCAGTAAATTATCATGAATTGGATTCATGATCAAGATATTTTCCTTGCAATTGGACACACAATGTATGTGGTAGCAGTATGCAAGTTTCCTCATAATAATTAGGAATGACAATTAAGTGGACAACATGACAACAGCGTAGGGTTTGGATGTCTCTATAGTCTTGATAATGAATATACTTTGGAAGTGACATGTCGATGATTATCGTAATTGTCAAATAATCCTTATAAAAAATCGAAGATGATGTTGTGGCAAACATATGTGCTCTCGACATTTATTCATGAATGGCATGGTTCACTGCATTATGCAGAATGACGGCTTGATAAAAGATGATGTACTCAAAATGTTTGAGTACCTGCCTGAATCTATGTCTTTAAGAGTTGATGGATGTAGATATGATGAGTGTCACCATTCTACTATCTACACTCAAGTCTTTCATGATGCTTCATAATATTCACATTGTATGAATTGGATGAAGCATTTATAAATGTTGAAGTACTCTTATATTGAAGTCCCTTGTGGACATGTTCAATATAAGAGTTCCTTTGTCTTAAGCAATGGTTGTTTATCTAGGAAGGGAGCACAATGGAAGCATGAGTCTGACCCAAGTAAGAAGGAAAGTCAAAGAGTTGACCGTACTTCTGTGACTTCCATACATTTGATATCTAAAGAGTTAGATGGATGCCAATACCACAATAAGCGATGAATAGATAGTACGACTATCTAGACTATCTAAGATCCTTAGAGAAAGACTCGGATAGTGCATCGGAATAATCTACCTATAATCATTGAAATTGACTTTCTTATAAGATAAGATCAAAGTCTAAAAATTGTAATTCATCCTTCTAATAACACTTGCAATTGTTGCATATGCTTTATAAGGTTAGAACATTTGATCTTAAGGTTTAAACAATCATCTATATGAGATTTGATGCAATTGCTGCAACAATCTCCATTGGAAAGATGGACTTCATATTTTCAGTGGGAGAGACTCTTAGTCTTAAAGAATGTCTCTATGACCCAGATAGTAGAATACATTCATTGTTTATTTCTAAATGTTGGCAATAAACATGTATTCTGGAATAGACCTATCATAAAGAGTTATGATGGATGTATTTCAGATAGTAATCTAATTTTTTAGAGACTCTACTATTTAGAATATTAATGACAGTTCATCAATATTTCTAAATATTGAAATTAAACCTTAAACGATCAATAGGAGGATGAAGATCATTTGACAATGATCTGGCATCGAATATTGAATATATGTCTATTGATATGATCAATAGACTAGTAAGATATTGAACTTTAGACTTTCTAAAGTTTCAAATCTTGCATACTTATGAATATTGTATTCAAAGTAAAATGTCCAATACACCCTTCTCTGGGAATGGTGTAAGATGCATAGGTATTCATGTTCTCATATACATTAATGTATGTGGATAATCTATTTCACAATAAATCAATAAATATTAATTATATATAGTATCGATTGATGATTATTTATGATATGAGATTTCTTCCCTTCACCTTAGATATTTTTAAAATGTTCAAAGATTTCACAATTTTGGTTTGGAACCAAAGTTTGAAGGAAGGTGAAATTAATTGGATCTAACCAAGACATCAAGTACCTATTAGATTAATTCAAAGAACACCTTATGGAAAGTGGAATATTATTTCTATCTCACTCCTCCTAATACACCTAACTCAATGGAGTTGTAGGGAGATACAATTGGATCATGTGTGGCATGATTTGCTCAATGATGAATCTTAGCATAATTACCTCTTAGTTTCCAAGTATATATGTAGTAGAGACTATAATATATTTCCTTAATAAGATTCCATGCAAGTAAGCTGGAATTTAACACCAGAGAGTGCTACTTCATTAGGAATATAAAGGATGGTATTGGATACATACTTTATGACCTTGAGATTCTTAAATGATTTCATATATGAGAATGTGATTCTTAGAGGATGACTTTTTTGAGAATCAAGAAGAAAATGAAGTGAAGAAAGAACAATTAAAGATGAAACACTTATACCTCTTCAAATTAGTTTGAGGATGGATTCCATGTGTCAGTTAAGTCTGACAATGATCTAACTTCCTGTGGTGAAGCTTCTAAGGATCATGACATGAAAAGATGACTATTAGTAATAAAGTCTAAATTAGACTGCATATACAAATGTGTATATGGACCCTCGAGGATCCACCTATAAGGGTAAGACCTCTTAGGTGTAAATGGATCATCAAGAGAAAGATGGAACCTGATGATAATGTACAAACCTTCAAAACATGGCTCGTATCCACAAGATACGCATCAAAGAGAATACATCACTTGCGATGAGACTTGCTCTCCAGTGACCATGCTTAAATCCATCAGAATATTGCTAACTATATCTAGACAACTTGACTTTGACATCTACAAGATGGAAGCCAATATTCATTCCTCCATGAATACCTCTCCGAGGACATTCATATGAAGTAGCCTCAGGGCTTCATATTTGAGGAACAAGATGTGCAAGCTAAAGAACTCCATCTATGGACTCAAATAAGCTTCTTGTAGTTGGAACACTGGATTTGATGAAATTATAAAGGTTATGATTTCAGATAGAATCTTGATGAGCCATGTGAAGCTTAGTGGGAGTGCCATTGTGTTCATTGTGCTAAATGTAGATAATATTCTAATCATTTGGAATGATATAAGGATGATAATAAGTGTTTTATAATCTGGCTATTCCATACCTTGAGATTTGATCGCAAGGATACTTCTTAGATCTTAGTTTTGAAGATGTTCAGAAGCATAAAGAAGAGGGTATTTGGACTACCGCATTAAGTGGTATGCCTTGGACATGTTCCATTCTTGGAAAACCCCAAGGAAGGCTTCATTCTTGTAAAATATGGTATTGACCTATCTCAAGGGATAGCACCTCAAAGAGTTGAGGAAGTGAATGCTAAAATTGCTTGCCCTTGCGCTTCAATTATGAGAAATCGGGTGTATGCTAGATGGGTACAAAAGTCAAATGTCTGCCATGCAGTGGGAGTAGCAAACTATTACTAATCCTACTATGGAAATAAAATACTTGATTGCAGTAATAACAATATCTTCAAAAAGGACAAGACTTTTGAGATAGCGATCTGTAAGTCTTATCTTCGAGAACTTAAGACTTTATAGATAGTGATCTAAAAGGTCTTAACTGTAGATACCTTAGGAGATAGAGATCTTCGAGAATAAAGGTATTCTGATACGGATAATAGAAATTACATACTGGTTATAACGATTATTCAATTATAATGTTAAAGACATTATAATTAACACGATTGCGTATTGGTTGCATAAAATGTAACATTCATATTAGATGCGAGCACTATTACTAGGAGATATGCAAGTGCCGTAAAAGGACTTGGCGTAGTCTCTTGGGAATAGAGTGACTGATCAACTTACCTAGCTATTTTTCTGAATAGCCTATGATTGTCACATGAGTGAGGGTTTAAAGATTATCTCATTAATGACTCTTTGGGATAGTGGGAGATTATTGGACATGCGAGCCCACAACGAGCCATTATGCAATAAATATTATTGCAAACATCATTCCCTGATCTGAAATAAAGAATAATTAATTTGCATAATAGGTCCCTTAGTACAATTAGGGTTTTGTACCATGGCCATCTTAATGATCATACAACTGTTGATTCGATTTTTGAATCATAGAGATTGATGCTTGTATGAATATCTAAAGAGTTAGATTGAGGACTCATCAAATACCTTCAAATGATTGTTAAGAAAGAATCTCCAGCCCGAGAAGAAAATGTCAATTCTTCTCTAAAGGCTGATATCTAACCGACATCTTTATGCATGTCCTCTGCATAGGAATAGAGATAAGTTGGGTCAAAGAGTTGACTTAACGAGATCGAGGTAACAAAGACCTATGTCGTATGCTGTCATGATATAGGCATACATCATCTGATCGGAGATAGATGTGTCACTATATGTTTGAGTATGTACATTTGATAGATCGATAGATTGATGGCCTAATCAAGGTCTATACACCGGTGCGTTGATGTGCATATAAGGGCATATGAGTAATATGATCTCTCAAAGGAATCATACAGGTTCATTTACTGAAACGGAAGACATGAGCTCACTCATGAGATATTGAGAATCAAATTCTGTGCACGACCGTCTCGCTTTGGAAGCTTGACTGAATTTGTAGGTTTGATATTTGCTTTTGGAAAGTATATTATCAACATCTAGGTATGATATATGCATTTGGAAAGTATATGATCGATACCAAATCCCAATGATCAAATGAAAAACCTAATGATAAAACCTTGAAGGAGACAATCTAAATAAGATCTAAAACTTCGGGTTTATTCTAGGTCTTCCAGTATGCAGGATGTACAGGTTTTATGAATACTTGAGGGTGATGTGATCATAAACGATTGTATAACCATGATGCTTCCATTCTGAGGGAGTGATGAAACAGGTCTGGATTTTAGTGGTTCCTCTCATAGAGAAGTGATCCGATCTTAATCCAAATGTTGGACATTGATTTGAATGTGATTCAGACACAATAAGAAGATTAGATCTACGGCTTTGATTTAATCAAACATCTATGGAGGTCCCCGAGATCTGTATTTGAGATGTGTTCTTAATATCCAAGTCACTATACGTGGAGCGTACAATCGCTCTGTCCTTATCTCCAAGTATCCGCGGAGAAAGCGCATTGTTCTTGAAAGAGTTCAAGAATAATCTCATTGTTGATAATGTATCCGAGCATTGAGAAATAGATAATTAATTGTGATTTAATTTACATGAATAATATGAATTTGATTTATATTATTTGAACATATAAGGAGAGTTATCTAGGTAATTAAATGTGATTTAATTATCAAGGATGAGAATAATGTGAATGTGATTCGTGTTGTTTGGGCACTTGAGATTAAGAGATCCAAGATGATTAAATATGATTTGTTTATCAAGGATACGAATAATGTGGATAGTGCTATTCATATTATTTGTATATATATTATAAATGTGATTTATAATATATTAGAGAGAGCTTGATGTAAATAGTATATTCAAATTAATTGTTGATGTGAATTGGATTCACATTGGAAACTAATTGGAAATACAATTTACATTTTATTTTGGGTTGTGGATATGATTCACATTTATTCAGTGGTATGATTGCAATATTCACAAAATTAATTTGAAATTATTTTTGTGAAATAATTTACAATAAATGTTATTGTAAATAATTAAGGGATTATGTGAGATTAACTAATCTCACATAATTGGAAGGGCAACTACCTTCCATATGTGGAAGGTGGGTTGCCTCCTTTCTTATCCCTTGATTAATTATTGATTTAATCAAATTGATATAATCACTATATTTAATTTGATTTAAATTAATTATTTGTTGTGTTTTTACAACAACATCATAGCCATTGAATAGAAAAACAAATCAATCTCAGCCATTGATTATGTATTTCACATGGATTGGAATCCATGGACTCCCAAAATACTATAAAAGAAGAGGCAACCCTAGCTCTTCTTTTGCAACACTTTGCATGTCTCTCTTTCTCTCATTCTTTTTGTACACACCCCAACTCTCTCCCTCTTAGTGGCCGTCCCCTTGTGCCCTAGAGATATTCGCCATCGACGCCATGCTGTTGTGCCGCCGTTTGGACCGTCCATGGATCTCCATCTCCTTCGGACCGGTGCATCTTGCTCGTGAAGAAGATGTCAGATCTCGTGTGACAAGATCATGTGATTGGCCGCTTAGATCATCAACATGGATTGCGAGGAGCACGTGTTTCATTAACGCGCTCGCAAGCGTCTCCTCCGTCGGATCGGACTTGAGACAGGAGGTTTTTTCTTTTAGAGACTCGATCGCAATCACGCTTCAAGGTGTAACCTTAATACCTATTGGTGGTTTAGTTGAAACGATCTGAGAAGTGTTCTCGGATCATGTGGTTTCATCGCTTTAAATTTTTTAAAATTCCACTACCGCGAGCAACTAGTACGACTAGTTGCTCCCGATCGCATATGATGCGATCTCCATACTTCCGTGACGCGCTTAAGGATTTTCCCATATTCTTCAGATATGACGTTGGAGTTGTAATATCTTTGACTCATTCATCGCTTGAGAGTATGTTCCTGCGGGGATATCTCACATCGCCTTTGCTGTGGGTTGACTCATGATATCATTGGCTATCTGAACAAATACATTACCATATACCTTGGCATATGCATCATCTGACTCCCTTGAGGAGTTGGTCCCAATCTTGTCCATCGGTTCATCCTGCATTAGAATATTCTTCTTACCATGACTCTACAGCAGATTCATGAACTTCATAGTCCATAACTCGTAGTTGTGCTGTCTATCTTGACAACAGGTGCTGGACCCTTTAAGGCACCCATAGATGGCGTATCAACTATGCTTTCTGACATCTTGTGACAAGTAACTTGGACTTTGGACAGACCGCGAGGTGTCTAAATAAACATGAAAAGGGGTGATTGTAGGCGTGGACTCATTCCACAACCAACCCTAGGCCACCGTTGTCCTTGCAATGTCTCAAAAGAGTCCACAACGGTCTTATTTCATACTTTTCAGATCAAAATCAGAACAAAACCTCAGAAATTAGGCCAAAATTAACGAAATCAAACCCACAAATCGTCGCTAGAGCATCTGAATTGTGACGAGGGGCCATTGAAGCAGCAAAACTACGTTGGTTCTGCTGCAGCCAACGAGCAGGGGCTGTGGCTGCTGCTGTTGCCATTGATAATGCAGCGATGACGATGGTGGTTGCTGTTGCTACTAGATGGCTCCACCGAACCACCGACCTTCGGAGACAGCGGTGGCTTTGGACTAGAAGGTAGGGTTTGGATCTAGGGCACATGCTCCCATTTAGGATCATCGCTTTCATACCTTGTTGAGGAAAATACGTCGTTTTTTATTCATAGAGCCCAATGGTTCTCTTATATAAAAGAGAAAAATTCTAATGGGTAAATTACATAACAAGGACAAAGAAATAAACAAATTGAAGATTAGTAACATAACATAAAACTCTTAATAGAGACTGGACCTGTCTGTAGAGCCCCTTTTTCTCATGGCCACATCAAATCACCCTGCCTGTCAGTATTCCCTGAAACACAAGAGAAGAGGCGTCAAAAATGGCGCGACAATACAAATCCTTAGTGATATGACTAATAGAAAGTAAAGTCATCGAGAAATCTGGTTTATATAGCACATTCCGCAAGCGCATGTAAGAAGTCAAAAAGACCTCCCCCTATCCTGTAATGGGAGAATGAGTCTCATCTGTAATGGCAACTGATCTGCTAGGGGGTATAGATTTGTATGAAGTAAACTACGCCCTGGCCCTACATAAATAGTAGGAGGCACCAGAATCCATGCTCCACTTTGTCATATCTGCCCTATTACAACTGGAAAAAAGATATGATATCCCTGAGGAGCTTGAAGATGCTCTTGCAGAGGCTGCAACATCTGAAGGACTTATAGTAGTGCCAACAACGACAATCAATTATCTCCCTCAGATGGGAGACAATATCATCTAACCTCAGATCTGTAGTAGGGGTTGAGTTGGCAAGAGGCTCAAATTGCTCGGCTAGACGAGTGATGCGTGATACATATGCTTCTGATGGCATGTCTCCTTTGCTGAAGAGGACGATGACAATAGGTGCATGAAACATGCTGATGTTCGCCTCTGCCACGTGGACCACATTCACTGAATTGAGTAGTACCTCTGCCGCGAGATGCAGCTATCGACGAGGAGGTCTGTGTGGTAGCAATTATCCTGCTGAGACGACTGCACCTTTTGGTGGTCCGTACAACGTACATGGTTGAGAGGAATATGGGGCGACTGATGGGGTAGGGCGCGAAGTACGAGAACTCCGATCTAGGACTGTCACTTTGATACCATGTCGAGAGAAAGAATGAATTAATTGATATTGAGACCTCAGGTTCTCTTATATTTGAGGAGAATCCCGTTGAACAAATTACATAATAGAAATCGAAAGAAGAGAGAATACATAACATATGAAATGATAAATAATATTTTAATAGAAATAAAATGCATAAGCAAATAATCTAAGCAATTACATAATAAAATATGAAAGAGGAACGCTCAAGATTTACGTGGAACCCTACTCCGTGAGGAGTAGGTTGAAAACTCGTGAGAAGGCCTTTAGGGTTGGATCTTCTATTGTGAATCTCAATGAATATAAAGGGGTGTAGTAGAGTCGTTGTGACGGCCAGGACATGCTTGGAGTAGAATTTCCTAGAAAACCTCAACACTGAGAGTAGTCGCACTAGGAGGAGGTCTGTTAGGAAGTAGTTGACACTTGATGAAAATGAATGCTATGCAGTAGTAGTTTGGAGTGTCAGTCTTCATGTTGTGGATGGTTAGTAGAAGTGTGAGATGATCTCAGGTAGAGAAGTCCATATGGAGTAGGTGATGTCGAAGTTGAACATCAAAAGTAGAGTGGTCTTCTCTCATATGCAGATCTTTAAAGTTGGGTGTCTCCTATATACGAACTCAGAGAATGACCTCTCTCATATTTTATGGAGACATGAAGTTGGTTCGCTTATATAGGGACCCTAGAGATGTTATTACTTTCTGAGGAGCCACGGACAGAAGATGATGGATGTAACAAATTTTTGTATATACATCTCAAATGGAAAAATATGTCATCTCAATTTTAGACAAATGACCAAGTTGGAAGAAACGTAAAACCTGCACTTTTTTCTCGGTCTTTTCTTTTCTTTTTCTTTTCTTTATGACCACCTTTCTATTTTTTATGAACCATCTCACTTGTTTTTTGTCTTTACCTTCTCTTTTTTTCTCAATAAGTTATTTTTCTTTCAATTAGCTTTTTTTTTAAATTTTATAGCAGTACCTTTTGGCTCCTCTCTCTCTTTCTTCTATACTGTATCATCCCACATTTGGTCCCAAGAACAAATCCCCTCTTTTTTCTCTCTTTTAAATTATTGAAGTGGCCCTCTTGGGCCCTTTTCTTTCTTTCCCCCTCATTTTCTAAAATAATACACAACAATGCCCATTGGGCCTTATAGAAATATGCAGTAGAAATATAGGGATGAGGTGATAATTATGAAGGGGTACTGCCCGTTCTCTTCGAATGAAAGCCTTGGTTCCTAGAGGAAACCCATCTCCGTGCTGCTGCTATGAGGGTATCGCCTTGCCAGAGTTCTGCTTAGAGTGAAGTTCTGCCACGATAAAAGTTGGTCTTGATCCATGAGGGGTTGCTGCTGTTGTTCAAAAATAGGATTCCGTTAGGAATTCTAGATTCCCTCAAACTCAGAATCAAGGTTTCGTCAATTTGAACTTCATATCATGAACAAGAACATACATTTGTCTTTCATAATAACTGTGAAAATAATAATGAAATAAAACTTAAGTAATCGAACTGCTCTGATACCATGTTGAAATAGATTGCGGAGGTAGATAATTTAAACAAGAACACAATAAAATATGAAAGAGGAATGCTTGAGATTTACATAAAACCCTACTCCATGAGGAGCAAGGTGAAACCATGGGAAAAGACCTCTAGGACCGGATCTTCTATTATGAATCTCTCAATGAATACATGGCATGTGAGCTTCTTATATAGCCCCAAATGGATTAGAGTCCCAATTAAGATGAGGTAGGACTAAATAAGAGACATGGAGATCCTATTACCCATCTATTGCATACTCTAACAAATACGTTGTAGGAAAACTTGTATATGCCATGATGACTAGGTTAGATATGTCTTTGCTATTAAAGTTAGCCAGTTCATGGTCAAACTACTCAAGGTACATCAGGATATTGCTATGATAATTCTAAGATCCTTAAGTTCTGCTGTTGAATTACCCTAAAAACGACCATGCTATGGAAAGGGGCTTGTCCAAAGTTTGAAAAAACGAAAGGCGGAACGGGGCGTTTTCCCTGGAAGCGAGGCGAGGCGTAGCCTCGAGGCGGTCGAGGCGTAAGCCTCAGTTTTGTATAGAAAAATAATTATAAAATATATTTCTTGGTGAAATAATATAATCTGACAAACATATAGTATATAACAATGTAATATATGATGATATTATGAAGATAAGAACATGAAAAAAGGTTATGTCAATGACTCAATGCCATAAACTGTTCTAAATTTCTACGCAATCAAAAGGAAATCATTGGTTATAACTATCACTAAAAATTTATGCAAAATGTACTGGCTATAGTTGTCATTATAAATATCCAAGTTGTTGATATGAATCATATGATTTGATTCCTAACTATATGTTCTACTATACCCAGATGAAGAACGGTTTGATGCCCTCCCTGTGCCACCATACCCTACCAGTACGGGGGTCTCGCTGCCCGGTCAGCGAGCCTGGGGGGGCTAGGGGGGGCCCAAATTTTTTTTCTTATATGAGTATTCGAATTCATATACACATTTTTATATGTTTAAGGATGTAATACTAAGAGTTCACTAAAATAATTTGGCATGTCAATGGTAAATATAAATATGAAAGAGGTCAAATTTAAGCATATGAATATGAAAGAGGTCAAATTTAAGCATTCATCTTGCATAAATTAATAGTTAGACATAATTAATAGTAAATATGAAGCAATTTGCTGAAATAGTTACCCATAATTATTAGTAAATATGGAGTTATGGGTACGAAAGAAACATCAGATTTAGGCATTTAACTTGTATAATCATTATCCTAAACAAGTCTATATTTATAAGCTTCTCAAACCACCATATAAACTATTAAAATCATAAAAAAATCTTCAAAAAAATAAAAACGCCTCGGAAAACGCCTCGACCGCCTCGAGGCTACGCCTCAGCCACTCGAGGCGCACGCCTCACTGGACAAGGCCGAGGCGCACGCCTTGAGGCTAAAAAGGCCTGCCTCGCCTCGAGGCGTACTCCTCGACCGCCTTGAGGCGCGCCTTTTAATACCATGACTTACCGCTTGTCTTCTCCAATGGAGCAAATTCTTTGTCATGGCCTGCAATTACCTATCTTATAATAAATCCTCAACATGCTTTTTCACTTATGTGGTCAAAAGCACATTGTTGTGGCCTCATCGAGTGCGACATCATAGTATCGAGCAATTTCCTAAACTAGCATGTAGTTGATGTGAGTGCATTTGGTCATGAGTGTCCTCTACCTATGTATTGATGAGTATGTTAGAAAGTAGGAATGCGGAAGCGAAAATGATAAACAGAGCATAGAACATAAAGAATAAACTTGGAATACAAAGATTTTACGTGGAACCCTACTCCCTAAGGAGCGGGATGAAACCACGGGAGAAGGCCTCAAAGGGCCATATGCTTCATTGCTTTTTCTCAATGGATACAGGAGGTCTGGGGCGCCTTATATAGCCTCCACAGAGCCTCGAATTCCCACCACTGGTAGATGTGGAACTATACACATGGATGAGGTAAAGGATCCTGGAGGTATTCATTTACCCATCTACAACATAAGAGGCGCACAACCAAAACTCCAAGTTTCCAACATTCCCCCTCAAGCTTGAGCATGTAATGCTCAGCTTGGACAAACAGAAAGAAACTCAACTCACAATCCATGACACTACAAACAATATCAACTCAACGCGCACAACTGTCGGTTGCTGTCGAGGACGTTGCTTCTCATGTCGTGCAGGTGAGGACGACGAACGAGCTGGAGTGTGAGTCAAACCGAGGACTCAGAATCTGACCATCGAGTCTGAAACTGCGCCTGTAGTCTCCTCGTCGGAGAACTGGGTCTCTCCCATCTGGCCCAGAGAATGGTACTCTACTCTGGAGTCCCTATGATACCATATGAAAACTCTAGCCAACATGGCATAGGAATGGTCCTCTACTATGGAATTTCTATGGCTCACATGAAAACTCTGACCTACAAGAAGAATGATGGGGAGCACGGCAAAAGATGGCAAACATGTGCTCATCTGAAAAAACCGCATACACGCGCGTGTTTGAAATAGAAGACTCAAACCATCTGACGTTGAGTCTGAATACTGAATCTGAACCGTAGAGTCTGGAAAATGGCTGGTTTGGAAACTGCATCTGAAGAATCTGAAGAGACCTATGACTCTACATATACTCCCCCTTTCTCCCATACTAGTCAGAACACATGACATCAACTATGTTGAGAGAATACAATAAAATTGGGGAGAACAGAAAATCAATAAGCCGATCACAATTTTTCTCGGCTTTTCAAATCATCGTCATTTTTTTAATCATTTTTAAAGCCGTTTCATCCTTTTTTCCCTTTTTTACGACTTTTGCTCTTCTCTCTTTTTTTAAATAAGCTGTTGACACTTTTTTTATGGCTTCCCTTTTTTTAAATATTTTACGTACGACTTTTTTTATGCACCTTTTTAAATAGATCTCTCCTTCATTTTTCTCGAAAAACACTTTTTTTAATACGTGCCTCTTTTTTTTCTTTTTTTAGGCCACGACCCACTTGGGCCTGGAATATGCAACTTCCTCTCCTCTCTTTTTTTAAATACATTTCGGCCAATATTTTCTGAACTGTTGGCCCACTTAGCAGGGCACCCCCTTTCGTTCCTTTTTTTTTAACGTAAAGATCATATTTTTTTATAAAGGCCCACGGCTCTTAGGGTTTCCAATACCGCTCCGAGAAAACTCGACCCCATTTGGAAAACGCCACCGTTGGGAGATGTCGTCGCACGAAGGGGCCTGGAGATCGTGCGGGAAGGGGGTCGGCGATGGAGCGTTGCTGCTGAGGAAGAGCCGCATGGATCTGCGGCTTTGGGGAAGGAGCTCCGCCTGAAGGGTTCGAAGATGGCGTCATGCCGCCTGGAGCCCTTGCGCCACCTGCGCGAGGGAACGGAAGGTGTTGTCTGTTTCTCTTGCGCATTTGGTGAAGCACAAGGGGACTGGCTACGCACGAAGGAGGATCTCTGTCTGGAGGTACGTGCGTGAGGAGCGACACCGGGAGATGGAAGTCGGGTTCGGGGTCGCCCACCTGCGATTTGGATGCAGCAGCGGGAATGGTGCGGCATCGCCGCTTGTGGATTTGCCTCGTACCACCTACGCGAGACTAGGGAGGAGGTGTACTAGAAGGAGGCGAGGTCTCCGTCTGGAGATGAGAAGTGCACGACTGGTGTACGGGCTTGCGTGACGAGTCTGGAGCATCGTGCGAGGTCTTTGGACGCGAGGGGCTCCAAGGAGAAGCGTCCGGGGCGCCAGGATGTTGCGCCATGGAGTTCGAATGGTACACAGGAGGGTCCAGCGCCGCCTGCGCATGGATCCACCGCCATATGTGGTTGGGATCGGGGCCATAGGTTCTTCGCCTGAAGGTGCCGCAAGATGCGCCGTTGGGAGCAGCTTTGGTGGCTTGGCAACGCCGCCAAGTCGTCTGTTGGAGGGGTTGTGCTGTAGCAGCCTGGAGATGTGTTGATCTTACGTGAAGATGAAGGATCTGCTGCTTTGGAATTAGGGTTTCAAAGGAAATCCTCTAACATGAACTTGAACTGGAACCATGAATCCCAAATCTTCAAGAATAACAATACTAAAATCGAATCTCGAACAAAAAATAAAGAACACACAAAAACTCCTCGAGAATCGACCCGCTCTGATACCATGTTAGAAAATAAGAATGCAGGCGAAAATGATAAACAGAGCATAGAACAGAAAAAATAAACTTGGAACACAAAGATTTTTACGTAGAACCCTACTCCCTAAGGAACGAGATGAAACCACAGGAGAATGCCTCAAAGAGCCGTATGATTCATTGCTTTTTCACAATGGATACATGAGGTCTGGGGCTCCTTATATAGCCTCCACAGAGCCTCCAAGTCCCACTACTGGTAGATGTGGGACTAAACACCTGGATGGGGTAAATGGATCTTGAAGGTATCTATTTACCCATCTGCAACATAAGAGTCACACAACCAAATACTCCAACGGGGTATATGGAGTGAAAAATGTGACAAGAAAGCTGCTATGTTTTTAGCCAACAACTATGCTTTCCATGAGTGAACGGAGCATGTAGAAGTTGATTGCCATTTTAGTTGAGACCTGATCAGAAGGGATTTACATACATATCTAGTACTCAGAAGATCAAGTGAGATATCTTTCACCAAGACTCCCTAAGAACTAGTTTGCACAATGTGGTTCTAAGCCGAGCATGATTAATATCTATGCCTCATTTTTTAGGGTATTATTGAATTTTCTGTATTTTGTTTTTCGGTTTTGTTTTGTTGTTTTGAGTATTTATTATCTTGTGTTTCCCGAAGAGGGCCTTCTTGTCATTTTCTCACTAGACTTTCCGTGTAAGGGAAGGCTGGTGTACCATTAATGGTATTGTGGAAGGTTGTGAAAATGAAAGTTATATTTCTCGTAGCCCTAGAGCTCTCTTATATTGTCGAAAAGCTCTAAGGGAAAATTACATAAAGTAGACTGGAGAAATAGACAAATATGAATAAAGACGAAGAGATATAAGTATCTCAACACTCCCCCTCAAGCTAGAGCATATATGTCTATCATGCTCAGCTTGGAACAACAACACTGAAAAGGACCCTTCGCAAGAGCTTTGGTAAACATGTCTGCAATCTGATCGCCTGAAGCAACATGAGAAGTGGAAATAAGCCACTTTTGGATCAAATCACGGGTGTAGTGACAATCTACTTCAATGTGCTTTGTTCTCTCATGGAAGGTTGTATTATTTATTAGCTACGAACAAAGCCGCTTGATTATCATGTTTGAGGTGCATAGGAAGAGACACCTTAATAGTTAGGTCAGTTAGGACAAACTTATCCCACATCATTTTCGTGCTCCCTTGGGCCATGTCCCTATATTCTGATTCAACGTTGGATCGAGCCACACATATCTGTTTCTTACTCTTCCATGAAACCAACGAGCTACCAACAAACACAGTGAAGCCTGAGGTGGACTTACTGTCCTTGGGGCACCCAACATAATCCGTATATGCACATCCAGTAACTGTGAGAGACATATCTCTTCTAAAAAGAAGACCTACACTTGGATAAGACTTCAAATATCTCAAAATTATAGAAGGAAATATCGCAATATATTGACGATATATCACCGGTATATCGATATCGATATGAGATCGATATCGGTATCGATATGCCGATATATCCTCCTTTTCAGGCCATTCCTTCACAAAATATCGTCGATAGCCGATATATCGTCGAAATATCGTATTGATACGATATCGAAACAATATCGATATCGATATTGTCTTCCATGCTCAAGATCATGCAAACTGCATCCATGTGAGCCTGTCTAGATTGCTCCATAAACTGGCCGACTCTGCTCACAACAAATGATATATCATGCCTGGTAATAGTAGCATATAACAACTTTCCTACTAGCCATGACCTCAAATTTCAGCGAAATTCGATCGAAGATGTCATCAATATAGACAAGAACAACAACAATACCTCTCTGAGTTCTCTTAACAAAAAGAGAATGATCTGCAGTAGATCTGACAAACCCCTTCTGTTCAGTCAATTCTGAGAGCTTCTGAAACCAAGCCCTCGGCTTTGCTTAAGGTCATATATGGCCTTGTGAAGTTGATACACCATACTGGACTCCCCCTAAGCAACAAACCCTGGTGGCTACTGCATGTAAACTTCCTCTTGCAGATCTCCATACAAGAATGCATTCTTGACATCTAATTGGAAAAGCTGCCAGTCACGTACCACAACAACAACAATAATCCGCAGCGTAGAGTGGCGCGCAATGGGAGAAAAAGTATCATGGTAATCCACCCTATAGGTTTGGGTGAACCCACGAGCAACCAATCTGGCCTTACATCTGTCCACAATACCATTAGCTTGGTGTTTCACAGTAAACACCCACTTGCTGCCAACAACATACGCACCTGGGGCAGCCTGTACAACATTCCACGTAGCACGAGAATGTAAAGCTACCATCTCCTCCTCCATGGCCAAACACCATTGACTACTCTGCAACACCTCCTGAAAGGACCTTGGTATCTCCGCGACAAATAGTCCCACAACAAACCTCTGAAAATTCTCGGAGAGACGCTCCAAAGAAACATGAGAAGCAAGAGGATGCATAATGCATGCCCACCTCTGCCTCCGTAGAGCAATAGATACATCTAGATCCTCTGTACTCGTAGAAGATGTATCATCCAAGACATCCTGCACCTCAAGCTGTACATGCAAATCACCAGTGCCATTAGAAAAACTCAAATGCTCAGAACATACCTCGAGCGTGCTGGATGATGGAGGAGGCACATGAACACGGGGTCGACGTTGGTAAACCTGTGGAAAGAAAGTAGGTGGTGGTGGAGGAGGTGGCGTGGTGATGGTAGAGGAGAATGTGGTAGTGGTGACGATGATGGTGTAGTGGAGATCGGAGGTAGAGGCCTGTAGACCTTTCTCCATCCTCTGAAGGAATGAGCTTGTCACATGTAGGAGATAATACATAATGAACTCAAAGAAGGTGACATCTGCACTAACATAGTACCTTCGTCGAATTGGATCGAAGCAACGATATTCCTTTTGGGTCTTGGAATACCCAACAAACACACATTTGATAGCTCTGGGAGAGAGCTCGTCAAGATCAGGAGACATCTGATGAACAAAAGCCACTGAATCGAAAATGCGAGGCATAAGTGAGAAAAGATTTGTCTCGAGAAACACAATCAAGAATGGAATCTTCTCCCCCAGATCCGATGAGGGCATACGATTTACCAGGTAACAAGAAGTTAGAATCGCATCCCCCCAGTACGAATGAGGATCACGACTCTGAATCAAAAGAGTCCTGGTAACATCCACAAGATGATGGGGTTTTCGTTCAGCTACCCCATTCTGTTGGGAAGTATACGCACAAGATGTCTTATGCACAATACCATGAGACCTAAGGAATTGGGAAAACTGAGTACTGCAAATTCAAATGCATTATCTGAACGTATAAACTTGACTTTTGCTGGAAAAAAATGCTCCTTATTTCATTAATAAAGGATTGAATAGCAGGACCGGCATCAGACTTGTTCTTAAGAAGGAAGACCTAAGACAATCTTGAAAACTCATCAATTGCAACAAGATAAAACCTATGGCCCTGATGATCTAGGACACGATTAGGATCCCAAATATCAAAATGAAATAACTCAAACAGACTATGACTACTCCAACCCTAACGACTCTGGAAAGTGGATCGATGATGCTTCCAAGCTGGCAAGCTCGCACTGAAAGGTAGAGTGATGAGAAATCTATGGAAGAACGTGCCATAGCTTTTGCAGAGGAAGATGACCAAATCGAAGATGCCATATATAGGGAGAAACAGATCTAATGGGAAGAGAAGAGGCACCGACATAAGGAGATTGCACCAGTCTGTAGAGACCCCCTTACTCACAGTCAGATCCAATCACCCTGCCCATGATAATGTCCTGAAACATAAGAGCATACAGATCATATATGGAACGATAGTGTAAATCCTCGGTGATTTGACTAATTGATAGTAAATTCATAGAAAATTCAGGAGCGTAAAGAAAATTCTGAAGTCGCATTGTAGGAGTCAACTGCACCTCTCCCTGACCGGTAATGGGAGAGTGTTTCTCATCTGCTATAACAACAGATCATCCCATGCTAAATCAGACGGAAATCACTAAACTGACCTCTGGTTTCCACAGAGATGATGGGATGCTCCTGAATTCATAATCCATTCTGACAAATCTGCCCTGTAACAACTAGTAAAAGCATATGCTATACTTGACGTGGATGTGGATGCTGAGGCAGCTACCTCCGAGGATCCTGAATTAGAGCTGGTTGACCCAGGAGTAGGCATGATCTTCGTGAGTCGTGCCACAAGTTCGTCGAATATCTGATCAGAAACATGTAATGGACTCCCGACCTGTTGAGTCTGCTCTGCAACCTGAGTTGAAGCAGGAAACTCATGCTTAGAATATCAGGTTTCCTCATAGTGGCCTGACCTGTGGCAGTAGATGCACGACTGACAGAGTCGACCACCCCCTCATCTGCCACGACTAGGCCCCCCTACCTCGATATGGTGTAGGGCTCCCTCTACCACAAGATGCAGCCATAGCTGAAGATGTCTGAGACTGCAAAATACCACCCAAGGATATAGATAGCCTACTTAATCTGCGATATGCCTCCTCCATTGGAGGTATAGTAGCATCAAGGCTCGAGCAGTGTCGTACTCAGGATTAAGAGCTGTTAGAAAGACCCCAATCATTACAGAGTCTCTGTATGCCTTGAGCTGTTCTAGCATAGCAGTAAAGGGAATGCAACAATGTAACTTTCTCAAACATAGCCCTCAAAGAAGTGTAGAGGGTATGAAGGGGACGGCCATTCAGCTTCGATGTGAAGGATATTGTGTTGGAACTGCAGTATCTTTGACTCATTTTTTGCCGGAGAGTATGTAGCGGCGAGAATGTCCCACATAGCCTTTGTAGTTGGCTGACTCAAAATGTCATTAGCTAACTCTATCGACAGTCCCAGATAGCCGTACACGCGCATATGCATCATCTGCCTCTCACAAGGACCTGCGCCTACACTAACATACAGGAAGATGGTTGTGGGTGTAGATTCATACCACAACCTCTTCCATTCTTTGGAATCAGTCTCCTTTGGGTACCTAGGGTGTTTTAGATAATCACGTCACACCCTAAGAACCCAAGAACATGGTGGCAGAACCCTAGGTGCAGGAATCACAACCTTACTGGCAGCGTCGACGCACGGGCATGTAGCGGTGGTGCTGCACAGATGGTAGCACAATGCGATATAGGAGCACGTGCGGCACAACAAGGAGCAGACCGCAGGGCTGGCGATGCGATGTAGGTGGGCGGGTAGCGCGACTGACGCACCGGCGACGCGGCTGGCGCGTGCAGGTGACCCAGCGACAGAGTAGCGCAAGCTGCGCGGCGGGCGGTGCAGGCGGCACGACGGGATGGCACATGCGGCACGACGGGGCGGTGCAGGCGGCACGACGGGATGGCACATGCGGCACGACGGGGCGGCGCAGGCGCACGAGGGCTTTGGTGGGGTGGGGCTCTAGGGCATAGGCTCCGGTCTCGGACCGTCGCTCTGATACCATGTGGAAGGTTGTGAAAATGAAAGTTATATTCCTCATAGCCTTAGAGCTCTCTTATATAGGTTGAAAAACTCTAAGGGAAAAATACATAAAGTAGACTGAAGAAATAGATAAATATGAATGAAGAAGAAGAGATATAAGTATTTCAACTGGTATCCTATTCATTTCTTCTTAATGAAAAACATTGCTCACGTATCAACCTGCAAGGCTGGAATAGCAATTTCTCACCAAATTGTATATTATTTAAACTTTGAAGTTATCAATCTCTCGATGAGACATTTTTCGGGAAATAGGTGAGGCAAGTTAGCTTGGTTGGCTTGGTAATATCGACGTTATCATCTTCTATGCAAAGACTGTTGTCAATGCCCGCCCTTTAGACTACATCTGCCTCAAATTTTTGATCTACCATTCTTTGAACATGTGATATCGTCCAGAAGTAATTGGGCCACAGAATGGTTATTGAATAGTTAAATTCTACATCAAATCTTCTCATTTTGCATCAATGTTGTAAAAGTCATCTGACTAGCCTGACTAGTAGGTCCGGTTAGTCTAGTCAGTGGGGTGGCCGACCGAGTACCGATTAATTCCGACTAGGTCCATTAGTCAACCAATTTTTGCTTGGAGATACCATATTTTCTTACTTTTTTAAAAGTAAACTTATTCTAATACGCTTAATGTTTTATTTAGATTCAATTACTTCTTTTGATTTATGATAGTAAAAATATATATAAATCTATGAAAATATATTATAATATATGTATAAAAATGATATTTAAAAAAATTAAAGCCGATTAAAGTCCGACTAAATCTGATTAGTCACCTGACTACTGATTAATCATTAGTCAGTGACCCGTCCGACCGAGTACCGACTACCGACTTTTATAACCTTGTTTTGCATAAGCCTACTGATTTTTAAATAAGTTAATCCTGCATTAGTTGTGCTCGTTTTGTTTATAAGCGCAGAGATGAATAAATTAATCTGCTCAGGTGCCTGTTCAAATAAATACCTGACTGTATAATGTATATGCTTGTTGATAATATATATGCTTGTTTCTTATATGGCAGGATAACGATCTCTCAGAATTTTGATGAATCCCAAGAGATAATAGAAAACCTCGTAGAGGAGTACAAGGCTTGTGAATCCCCTGATTATATAAAATGGGGACTGGAGGTTTGCTTTCACGGGCCTTATTATTTGCAAAATATGCACTTCAGATTATATTTCTAATATGCATCATTAGCAGGATCCTGATAGCACTCTGACGGGAGAAGGTAGTTTGTCTGGGACATTGGATTCCAAATTGAGATTAGATTAAGGTATGTATACATTTTTACTATCGAAAGGATTTGTCAGTTTAGCACCGATGGAAATCTTTTTCCGCTGAGTAATCTTCTTTTGTTTTTAAAATATTATCTTCCTACTTCCTCGATAGTAAAAAAAATCTATTATAAAGTCAGTTTGATTCTATTCCATGGATCTAAGATGTAGAACATGTAGATAAATCAAGCTGTTTAGAATGGATTACTAAACCTTTTTGGGTGATATTCAAGTTGAACTAATTGAATGTCAAGTATGAAGATAGGCTGGAATAATATCATGGTCAAAGTTCATGAGTCCAATAATCTGAGAATTACACAATAAAGACGTTCAAATGGAAAAACTATTGTTGCACACTAAGGCAGATTTGATGATTGGAATGATATCATTTATGGAGTTTGGCAACCTTAGTGTCTATTGCAATATAGGACATATTATTATGGTTGCCATTTTGAACAAAAGAAATATTAGAAACATTAGTATGTCTGGAAGAAGGATAACCAGAAGTTAGCTCATGTTAGATGGATAGAGGCCAGTCATTAAGTTTAGACGACTCATTTATGACCTGGAACTATGCTCTACTTGATTGTTTAAAGAGCACCTTTATTTATATGGGTGAATTCATGAGCAAGTATTACCAAGAATATAATGGCACATTTACGACGGATTAACGGCTCATGGAGTCTTTGGACTTCTATTTCCGCATGTTTCATCCAAACACCACCTTGCAGATTCACTCTGTAGCCTTGCCTAGTGCTCATGTTGCATCTTGTGTAGCAACTTGAATTTTGTGCACGCTTGCACTCTTTGCGACTGTTGGAATAACTTATGCTTTCCCCTTTCTCATTCGACAACCAATTTATTTTTCGTATCTCAGAAACAATGCCATATACCTGAATGAATCTGTGAAAAGTTACCTGAACTCCCAACTTTGTTCGGGCTCCGAAAGGCGCATTTGGATCCACATACCGAAAGACCAAAAATCAGGGCGAAGCTTCACAATCTTTATCAAATCATCCGCAACTTGCTTATATCAACTGCTTTTGTTGCTTCTCAGCCTAGATGATCATGTTTACTATTTCTACAATATCTGATTATTTAAGCTTTATGTCGGTTGTTTTCTGGTAGTTATGCTGTAAACATCAAGTGATGAGAATATTGATATATGATGATGGCGTGAACTAGGTTTCTCCCCTAACCTGAGATGGTCTTGTTATCTTGCCGTGCTTTCTTTATTAGGTTAGGTGATCTGAAGAGATTGACGACCAATTTCCACGTCTCCCTACATGGTGTCGAAGCAGTTGCTGATCCAGTGGATTGATCCTCTAGTGATATCAAGGTGCTGCGCCTCTAGATGTGCGGGGTTCACTCAACTGCCCGTGGAAAGAATTGTCTGCTTGTTCTTTTTTCTGGTACCGTTGAGCTTGTAAAGTAGCTTTTGCACGGATTGACATGGTTGTCCATCTTGTTATCTATATACATGTCGACAATGCGATCGCAAGGCATTGCCCGCTACGAATAGCATTTGCTTGGCTAAAATGAAGGATGTTTCGCAACTTGCTTCTTGGTGGCATCAACAGGCAGGCCAACGGTGTTGTTGACAGTTGGGGCGATCAGACGGTGGTTGCTGGATCCTATCTGCAGATCTGGATGGTGGGATTAGGGGGGTCGAATCAATGGCGGGGAGACGAGTCTGCCCACATCCACCAGTTCCAACTGGATACTGAAAACTTTTGGCTGATTCCAATCCATTCGATCGTCTGGGTCGCTCTTTCAGCTCCCACGGAATAGGAGACACATAATATTTTCTGTGGTTACCCACTGCCCAATGTGGATATATCCCTCTCCTTCACCACCATCCATTTACTATGTCCCGCATGCGCTCTCTCTTCTCAATTTATTAATACTCGTGGTCCTGTATTTATAATTGTGCTACACGTGATTTTGTGCATTGGGCCCTTGGATTGACGGCAGACTTACAAAATGATGCTCACTTAAAAAATCGGACTTCTATGTAGAACATTGAGAAGAATGCGTACTTGCCCCGTGCATGCAAGCAAAATATTTAATTCCTTGAGCTCTGTAATCCTGAATAGGAAAATGGAACCTCTATTCAACGAGATCTCTTTAGGATCATGCGTGTATGTTAACGTGTATGTTGTTCCTAGACATGTAGGATACATGCAAACTACTGTGGAATAAGAGGTAATTACTGTAAACGATTGTTCCGAAGGGATACATCATAATCATAGTTTAAAGAATGGAATAAGATAAAAAATAATAGTTATGTAAGAAAGAATGTTACATTGGTAATAACTATTCCGGAAATAAGCTTGATAAGAGGAGTTATCTTGAGATTCTCTTTCCTATGTAGAAAAGAACGTGCCGCAGAAATTTGCATGGCTTAAATTAGATTCAAAGACATCAAATATCCCACTGGAAGGAAATTCCTATTTCATGGTCATATCGGAAACAAGAAAGCCTTTGTGGAGTCCAACATGCAAATTTACACACTACATGGGTTTATGTGCAAAAAGGAAATAAAATAAAATAGGGAAATGGGGGCGGCATGTTTGTTGTTTGGATGCGGACTATATTTCTAGTGGACGAAAACCCCTTCGCACTCGGAGATTCCCCACTCTCTCTCCCTCTCTCTCCACACACACCGGTCTCCAAGCGGGAGCAAACCGGAGAAGGAGCGAGTGACTCCTGTTATCCAGGTATATCGTTATCCCTATTCCTGGTTCCACTTCCGGCTCTAATGCTAACTTGGCGGGCGGGAGCAGGAGATCATGTCAAGGGGGTTGGATTACGAGACTCTGAATGAGAACGTGAAGAAGGTCGCCTACGCCGTTAGGGGGGAGCTCTATCTCCGCGCTTCCGAGCTCCAGAAGGAAGGCAAGAAGGTCTTGATTCTCTTCTCTTCTCTTCGTCTAAAGCTGCTTTCTTCTTGTAATATATAATATAAGCTAATGCTTTCTTGTCACGTGGAATTATGTAGCAGATGACGAAGTAAAAACTCATTATTTAAATTCTTTTGGTTTTGGTTGGGATCCCTCAGACATCTATTGGATGGAATTATATGGAATAATGCATTTTTTGGGTATCGAGACTCTCAATTTGAAGGCAAGGCGGCTTAAAAGTCGGATTTCGGTTTCGTTTCGGTGAGGGACCGAAACGATTCGACCGAAATTTCGGTCATTTCGGTGGCTTTTTGAACTAGACCCCCCCAAATTTCGACCGATATAGCCATTTCGGCCTAATTTCGGTCACTTGCCGAAACCGAAATTCGACCGAAATTCGGCTGAATTTCGGCGAAATTTAAGGCCATTAATTGAAGGCCTAAAGGTATACATATATATATATATATTTCTAAATATAATAATAAAATTATTAGTTTGATTGTTCTTAAAAAACAAACTTAGGGTGATTGCTAATAGTATTTTAATCACTCCGTTAAGAAGTCTCTTTTCGGTTAAAATTTCGGCTTTTGAATGAAGAATGAAATATATTGTGACTCGGAGTCGGAGCGCATGTCATGTGAGATAGGGTTAATTGAGGTAAATTTTTTTTGCCCAACCTTATCCTCTTTGAAGGGATTTTGTGACCTTTGTTTTCCCTTCTTTTTTGATAAGTGCGTCCAAGCAAGTAAAAAGAGAAATTATGCATGCCTTATCTATTATTCCATCTTTTATTAATTTATTACCTGTTTCATCTTCTCAAATAATAGGTTATTGGATTCATGTCATTTATGTGTTTTTACCACATGAATAACTTGAATTTTGTGCATCTTTGGGAAAAAGATAAATTATTTACTTAGTTTGTCTCTATAATAAGGCTCCAGCTTCCAAGGAAACCTTTTTTTGTAACATAGTGGCAGGAACTGCAAGTATCTTATTTGTGTCTTGGCTGATACTGTTTGGAATTTTAAGTTTAAAATTTCGGATATGTAAATTTCTAGTAGGAAGTGGTTTTGTTTGGTGCAAAGATTTAACATCCTGCCAATTCTTCTGATGATAAATTTGACGTAAAAACTTGAAATTGAAATGATCACATCGCCTGGCTCGGTTGACTTGATCATTCTAAGGATGTTTTCAAAGTTATTATTTCTGTACTTAAATAAGAACTTGCTGTTTTAGCCATAACTTCTTATGGACATCATCTAGTTTCAGATGCACTCCTATGAAATTGCTAAACCCATTTATAGATTTCCCATCAACCTGGAATGTGCATAATCCATGTTAGACTATCCAACAATTTCTAATGAAGAATGATCTTGTGTCTTAAAGGGGCTCAATTAATATGTTTTATTTGGAAGCCATTCTTTATTAGCTATTCATGGGAAAATATGAGTGCATATAATGCAGGTCCCATAGTTGACCGGAATTCACAAGTTGCTTATGCATATTAGTAGAATTGCTACCATGTTAAATGTTTCATGACAAGGATCGAAATGGATAGTTCTGGCCCAGAAGAATGCCGACTCATATTATCAAGCTAAGGTACAGATTGTAGCGAAATTGAAGTGGTTTGAATCACCTCTTTTCATTTCTCAGAGAAGCTGCTGTGGATGAGTTCTTGAAGAATCGTCTCTATTGTTGAACCTGTGATTATGATACGTGGCAAGAAACCAATTATATTATTGTGAATATTCGAGCACTCAGGAATGTGCAGAATGTATTGAGATAGACTTTTGATCAGGGACACGATTCTTACGGGTTATCTGTACCTCTCATGTTAACCTGGTTGACCAGGTTGCGATGTGTTCTCTCACTGGGGCCCTACCAAGTGTGTTTTTGTCTGCATGCTGGGCCTAGCTGAATCTGATTTAATACACACTCACAAACACACCAGTTTGAGGGGTATGGTAGATAATGGTCAATTTATAGATATTTCCTACCATTTCCTTTTTCCTTTGTCTGGTGGATTAGTATGCAATCCTTCCTTTGCGCGATCTTTATATTTAAGCCATTGTTTTATTTAAATGCTAGCGGAAGTTGCATAACCTCTTATAAAATGAAAGTTCAACTTATGACTTTGATATTCGTCTGAAAACTACAAAAGGTTTTAGGATTGCTGTGAAGAAGGAAATCAAAATTTTTAGGTCTTTGGAGAAGTACTCTTTGGTAACCATGGTAATTCAGCTGCAAATTTGATAACTTGGATTGTAATTATACAGTTTAGCCGAAACATCAAAGTATACATCTTGGTCCCTGCTGTTATTTTTATACCCGTGGAGATGCAAATGATCCGTTATATATCTTCTCCATACAAACATGATTTTTAGCATTACAAGTGGGACTTTTCTCGATATTTGTCAGGGTAGCCTGTTGCACAGCTTGTGTCACCGTATACAATTCAGCAGTATTTGAGGTGAAAGGGATGTTCAATACTGGAAAGTGAAAAATATGTATTGAATGCAATATCAATGTGGAGCATGCATTATCTGAATCTAGACAATGTGGCATTTATTTTTAGAAAAGAAAATCATTTTTTTGCCTACCTGAAGCATCCATGCATATATCCTACCCTGCATGCAACCAAAATGTTTGCGATCCTTCCTTTGTTGGACCACTTGGTCTCTACCAACTCCCTTAATTGAATGCATTACTGTTTGAGTTATTTGTGTGGCAGCTGTTTTCTGATCTTCTTTTGGAACTCCTTGCAGATCATTTTTACAAATGTTGGCAACCCTCATGCATTGGGACAGAAGCCACTAACTTTCCCTCGTCAGGTAAGAAAATGATCACAATATTGTGCAGATAATTGCTTCCATATTTTTGCAGTGAAAATTCTGAATACCTTTTGTCTAAAAATACTGCTCTTTGTTCAGTTCCTCGAAACATCAATTTTTATTTATGGTAACCACGTGGAGGTTTATCAACTTTAGGTGCATATTAGCCTCCTATGCAATGTTCTGAAATTTGAACCGGATTGATATGTTTGGTCGACAGGTCTTGAGTTTACCCCTGCCTAACTCTTATCTCTGGCTGATGTTTATTCACTTCATCACTAATCAGTTTTCAAGGTTGAATATGGATCTGGCCAACCAGGTTCCATGATTCACACTTGCTATGAAATACATGAAATAGTCAAAGTACATTGGTCGAATGTTTGAAATTATAGGACATATACTGTGACAATTCTTATGCAGATATTATTACAAACAAATTAAACTAGTTTGTGGCATCCATGTTTCCATAATTGCAATCTATCGCTATAGGTTACTGGTTGGTTGTCACACTTACCAGGAAAAATAGTTTTATTGGGCCCTTGGAACAAGCTTTCCATAATGCTAGCAAATAGCATGTATTTTGTAGCATAAAATGAGTCTCGAGGTGTTATTTGCAGTCTTTCTTTGGGTCAACTATTCGTCCTTATGGTGGTAGTCTCTTTAAGAAATCTTTTTGTTAAATGATTTAACTATTCCATCATCTTTATAGGAGCCACTCCTGGATCTTAAGGAGTTGTCTCAAAAAGTCCATGGTACCTGGTATATTGAAACATGACCAACGGTTTAGGTTGAAGTTTCCATGCTGCACAGGTTGGCGCAGTCTCATTATTAATGAACCATCTCTAGATTCTTCCATCACAAGGGCCTCACAAACTTCAATCCGCTTCTCTGAAAAACTAAAATAAAGGGGAAATATTGGCATCCATGTAATCTCTTACCTTTGTATTGGTGGTCCTTATGACTATGACATTAACCAGATGATCCAAGGGGCCTAGCTGCCTGGGGGGCTGGGGGTACTCCCATGTCTCTATGAACCACTTGCATTTTAAAGTTACATTCTACATTGGGGTCATGCTAAAAATGTGGCATGCTATACTACATTTGATTTTCCATCTTCAAATTGATTTCTAAAAGAAAGATTGTTCAGTGTTTTATGAATTGGACTGTATTAGTTTCATAAGCACCTAAACCGGGAAACCTGTAATTTCTATAAACCATCTCTTGCAACTTACAACCTCACGTCTGCGCTCTACCAGATTCTCTAACATAGAGCTCCCAAAATAGCAATTAACAATTGACAACAAAATGCTTGTGAAATGTATTCGAAATAAGAAAAGAAAGAAAATAGATGGTTTGTGGAATTTTAAGTACCTCATCTTTACAATTGTTTTTGTCACCTGCCTAATAAATATCATAGGTTAATTGCTGCTGTCAAGCATAAAAATGGCGAAGCCTTCTCCCACTATTAAATAGGGTTGGCTACATTGATTCTTACTAAATCCATGTTAAAAGATTCGGCTATTTTTATGCTAACTGTCGGCTACCTAACACTATCCCCACAAGAGGGATTTGAACCATGGTCTTTTTGGTGGTAGGCACACTGCACTACTGCCAGACCATCAGTGTGGGTTGTTGCTATCAAGCATGAACATTAAAAAACATCAACAAGAAGGAACACAACATTGGAGGCGATGGATGCTTTAGATATAGTGGAGAATCCTAGATGGAGTAATACATTAGTAGGACCTTCGAGAGGAGACGGAGAAGAGAGAAATGGAGCAACGTGTTGTGTGGAGTGAGGATGAGAATGCATAGATGGATTGGAGGCACCTATCAAGACATACATGATTGAAGAAAGGAGACGCAAATGCGAGGATCTTCCCTATCTAGAAGAGAGCAAGGGAGCAAAGTGTTGTGTAGAGTGAGGATGATAATGCAGAGATGGACTGGAGGCGCCTATCAAGACATATATGATTGGAGAAAGGAGAATCAAATGCGAGATTCTTCCCTATCTTTGCGAGTTATAGGAGGTAGCAAAATACAATATGCCACCTATTTGTATGCACTATGAAGGTGGAGGGAAGGCGGAGATTGGGTTTGCTTTAACATCTCTCTTTAGGAAGTTCATGTCTGGAGGCGTGAAAGTTCTTGGAGGTGGCAAGGATTGAGCACACAAATGTTGTCTTCAAAGCTCGTAGGGAGTGTGGTTAGTGATGTTAGTAAGGAGGAGGTGATGATGACTATGAAGTCATTGAAGCAGGATTGCTCTTACAGTTTGGACAGATTCTCGATCTTGTCTTACATAGAGTTCTTGTTTAAATTAGTGGCGATGTGCAAGCAATGATTCAAGAGTTCGTGGAGGAGAATGCAGGGATGGAGTTTCTTAATAGGCTCTTTCTTTTCCTTCTGTTGAAGTACATTAGAGTAGGTGGAGGAGTTTTAGCCTATTACCCTGTCAAACTCCATTTTCTTCTGTTGAAGTACATTAGAGTAGGTGGAGGAGTTTTAGCCTATTACCCTGTCAAACTCCATCTACTTGATTATTGCCTGACAATTGATGAAACGTCTGCATGAGGTGGTTTGGAACATCATCACCTCGATGCAGAAGGCCTTCATCATCATCGTTCTATTTTGGAGAATTCACCGTCATGTTTGTAGTTACTGCTTCATTGGAGAGAGGAGACACGACTTCCTTTAAAAGGCAGACTTCTGTAAGGCCTATTATACTTTGTGTTGGTCTTTTCTTTACTCGCCATTTTGAATTTATCTTGAAAAGCGAAAGGATGATCCTTAGAGGTTGGTGATACAACAACAAAGCCTTTTCCCACATTGAGTAGGATTAGCTACATATCTTTGCCTCAATTCAGATCTATCTTGGGTCATTCTAGTGCTTAGATTCAAAAAAGTAAGATCTAATCATGTTGCAAAATTGATCCCAAGTATCGAAAAGAATCTTTCTTCTGAATGTTATCATCACCAATCTTGACCTCAATTCCTTCACCATTGCTTCCATGAAAAGTACACTCCATATATTCAGTCTTAGCCATACTTATACGAAATCCTTTAGTCTCTAATGCATGTCGCCAAACTTCAAGCTTCTCATTTACTCCATATCTAGTCTCATTAGTCAACACAATATCGTCAACAAATAACATGCACCAAGGTATCTCATTCTGAATGCGACTAGTCAACTCGTCCATAATCAAAGTAAAAAGGAATGGACTCAAAGCTGAAGCTTGATGCAGACCAATGTTGATGTCAAAATAGTCAGTCTTCCCAGACTGGATCCTTACACAAGATGAAGCCCTATCATACATATCCTTTATGAGGTTAATGTATAGGTCATTTACTTGTTTCTTCTCCAAAACTCTCCGCAATATCTCCCGTGGGATAGAATCATAAGCTTTCTTCAAATCAATAAAAATCATATGAATGCTCTTCCTTTTTGCTATGTAAATCTCCATTGTTCTTCGTAGGGAGTGGATGGCTTCAATAGTTTAACGCTTGGTATGACATCGATTTGGTTTTCTTTTACTTTGGAAACTTGCCTTAACCTTCTTTCGGTCACACACTCTCAAATTTTCATAGTAGGACTGATCAACTTGATACCTCTATAATTCGAACAATTTTGCATGTCTCCTTTGTTCTTATAAAGAGGCATCACAATGCTTCTTCTCCAATCTTAAGGCATTTTCTTGCTTCGCCCAATTACATTGAATAAATTTGCAAGCTAAGTCAAACCATGCTTAATAAGAACTCTCCATACTAGGATTGTCATCAGGTCCTACACCTTTCCTAGGTTTTATAACCTTCAAAGCCTCATCTACTTCCTTCCTTTGCATTCGTCTATAGCTTGCACGATTCAAGTAACTATCACTACTAGCTAGATCTCCCAAAGTGATCTCTCTATTTCCTTCCCCAATAAAAAGCTTATGAAAATAATGCTTCCATCTAGTCTCTATATCCTTTTGAGTAACAAGCACGCGTCCTTCCTCATCCTTAATGCATCTCACTTAAGAAAGGTTTTTGATCTTTCTTTCTTTTGCTTTGGCCAATATGAATATATCCTTCTGGCCCTTCTTGGAGTCAAGATTTTTGTACAAAACTTCATAAGCTTTCTGACTTAGCTTCGCTTACACCCTTCTTTGCTTCATTCTTCATTATTTTGTAGGTTGTGACCGTTTCCTATGTTCTATCCTTAAACATGGCTTTAAAGCACGCTCTTTTAATTTTAAGCTTCTCTTGCACCCATCCACTCCACCACCAAGCCTCCTTTCGGCCTGGAACTCATCCCTTTGACTCGTCGAGCATCTCCTTAGAGGTTGGTGATCTTAAAAAAAGTTCCATTAGGTAAAAGTATACACAAAATGTTACATCTCTTCATTCCAAATACTTCAATAGTAATATATCCATTGTATTGTTTAAATGTAAGGTCTTTTCGATCTAAAAACCACTTCATTTCTTTGCAAATGAAGAGCTCAAGGCACAAATGAAGGTTTGCAATGCCCCTCTCTCCTCAATCAAATCTGTTAGAGTATTTAGTTATGCACCCATGAGTTGTAGATGGGTAAATGGATACCTCCAGGATCCATTTACCCCATCCAGTTGTTTAGTCCCACATTGTCCAGTGGTGGGACTTGGAGGCCCTGTGGAGGCTATATAAGGAGCCCCAGGCCTCCTGTAACAGATGAGAAAGTGCAATGCATAACACGCCCCTTTGAGGGCTTCTCCCGTAGTTTCATCCCGCTCCTCACGGAGTAAGGTTCCACGTTAAATTCCATGTTCTTATTGTCTTTATCTTCTTCCATGTTTTGCTTCCGCTTCCTATTTTCTAACATGGTATCGGAGCAGGTTCGATCCTCGAGGATTTCATGCTTCAGTTTTATTATTCGAGATTCGATTGTTCTTGTTTGCTCAAGTTTTGTAAGTTCTAGGGTTTCTATTGAAACCCTAATTTTTGGAGTCATGTTCATGATCATAGTCCAAGATCTGTCGGTTGCGTAATCACATATTCGGAGATCTGTCGGCTAAATGCATATTGCTGGTTTCTGATTCGGATTTTCACCGCTCGATTTCAGTTGGAGGCAACAAGGAGTTTTTCCTAGATTATTCAAGCAAGCATCAAGTTTCGATCTTGGGCATTTTGCGGTGGCGAAGATACCGCTCTCATCACAGGTGCTTCTCCCCAGTTCATCGAGGAACCCAAGCTGCGTCGCACTGCAGCCCCAGCATGCCGATTCCATCTCACCATCCAGACGGAGGACTCCCCCTTGGAGCACCTTCCAGATCGCAGGCGCAAGAAGCAGCCCGCCCTCAGGCGACGCCCCTCATGCGGCTCCCCCCTTACAACCCCGCAGTCGTGTTGCGAAGCATCTCCAGGCGCACTCTCCTCTCCAATCGCGCAGGCGGCGCGGTTCTCTGGAGGACCAGACCCTCACGGAAGCCGGTGAAGACCCTCTCCAGGCCCGCTCACCTCCTGCGCCTATCGCCTCGGGGCCGCAGCGACGCATCCAGGCATGGCGTGCCACCACCATCTCCGTACAGGCGGAGCCTTCTCCTTGCGATTCCAGGCGGCGACACAAGCTTCAGTCACGCCCCCCTGCCATTCCAGGCGCCACAAGCCGACTCCTTGCAGCAGCGCGCGAGCGATTTCCAACAGATCTCCATGCGGCGCGTGAGCGAAATCCAGTCCCACCAGGCGTGAAACCCATCGCGCGTCAGCCCCCTGCGATCTCCTCGCGCAAAGCGCACGGTGCTCCCATCCAGGGCGGCGCTCGAGGAAACCCCATCGGGGGGGGTGCAACGTTTCGAAAGGGGGTTCCCAATGGATGGGAACCCTAATAGGCCATGTGCGCCATATAAAAAAAAGAAAAAAAGAGGAGCTATTGGGCCGGATTTAAAAAAAAAGAGGCAGCAAGTTTTCAAAAAAAAAGAGGGAGCTGTTTTTTGTGGGCCTAATTAGGGCCAAGAGTTTTTTTTTCAAAAAATAGGAGATAAAAAAAATAAAAAAAAGAGCGCGTACAAAAAAAAGGGTGAAAAAAGTCGCAAGAACGGCTTAAAAAAATGATGATGAATAAGTCGCAAGAAGTGTTTTTTTTAATGTTCATATGTCTTCCCATTTTATGTATTATCGTGTCTTCTCCCAACTTGGTCAAAAATGACATTTCGACCAGTATGGGAGAAAGGGGGAGTATATATGCAGAGTCACAGGTCTTTATCCAGATTTAGATGCCAGCCTCAGAACAGTCAGATATTGTTCAGACTTCCTCAGACCAGCCAAATATTGTTCAGACTCTACAACAGATATTCAGACTCGACGATTGATGTTCCGAGTCAGTTTTCAGACACACACATGTTTGCGGTCATTTTCAGATGAGCACATGTTTGCCATCTTCAGTTTCGAGGTCCCCATCATTATTCTTGTTTTGTCGGCCAGAGTTTTCATGTGAGACATAGGGACTCCAGAGTAGAGGACCATTCCCTATGCCATGTTGGCAAGGGTTTTCATGTGGTATTATAGGTACACCCGAGCAATGCACCATTCTCTGAGCCAGATGGGAGAGACCAAGTTCTCCGACGAGGAGACTATTTTCAGACTCCATTCTCAAGCGACCGTGGACTCCGACGAGGATTGCACAACCACGACCCTTATTCAATTTGACCCTTTTCAGAGATGGAGCAGTTGTCCACATTATTGTGGCGGGCCAGAGTACTCCGACGAGGAGACTCATTTCAGTTGCAGTGACTCTGACAGATGTAGTTCAGAGCACATGCTCTCCGACGAGGAGATTCAACAGACTCACACTCCAGCCCGTTCGTCCTCCTCACCTGCACGGCATGAGAAGCAACGTCCTCAACAACAGCAGTTGTGCGCGTTGGGTTGATATTGTCCGTAGTGTTCTGTAGCGTTGAGTTGAGTTTCTTTCTGTTTGTCCAAGCTGAGCATTGCATACTCCAGCTTGAGGGGGAGTGTTAGAGTATTTAGTTATGCGCCCATGAGTTGTAGATGGGTAAATGGATACCTCCAGGATCCATTTACCTCATCCAATTGTTTAGTCCCACATTGTCCAGTGGTGGGACTTGGAGGCCCTGTGGAGGCTATATAAGGAGCCCCAGGCCTCCTGTAACAGATGAGAAAGTGCAACACATAACACGCCCCTTTGAGGGCTTCTCCTGTGGTTTCATCCCGCTCCTCACGGGGTAAGGTTCCATGTTAAATTCCGTGTTCTTATTTTCTTTATCTTCTTCCATGTTTTGCTTCTGCTTCCTATTTTCTAATAAAATCATTTCTATCTCGTCTGCCCTCTTCAAAGTTGTGATGTTGAACGAAACTCGTATGCGAGAGATATTTCGAGGGTAAGAGAAAGAATGGAGAAACACGCCATAACCTGGGATTTATGGAGAAGCACATAGACACGTGTAGAGGGAGAAGGAAGAATGGAGAGATAGACGTGGATAAAATTCAAATTTTAATATAATTAAATCTATCCTCATCAAATCCACCCACAAGCCTCTTTATATAACCCGCAAGCCTCTTTATATAGGGGACATGATGAGATTATAAAATGAAATAACACCATACTCAAAAGTCAAAACCCTAACAAACACTAATTTTACTCCTTAAATGACCCAACTTAAATGACCAAACCACCTTAAATAAATTGCGGCATACTGGGTTAAAATTAAACTTTAATTTTGCCCTAGTGCCCACTTTCACGCTGCATCAAGTTACAATAGTATGATGTAAAAGAGAAATGTCTAGCTATTGAATAGAAAAATGCCCAAAAACTATTACAAAAGGACATGTGAAAAAAATGTTGGATATCTTAATTCCCACTGCCAAAAAGGACATCAAAACATCGTACTCCATCCGCATTTCCCCTCTTTGGAATGAGAAAATTGGAAAAAATGTTTGATCTTGTCAAATTTAAAATTACCAGCCAAGAATTCTCTAATCACTTTGTTGAAGAACGTCATCAATTCACCATGGTACATGGATCCCTCCCGCTCGAGGGACTTGGGACTTCAATTTAGAAAAAATCCTTTGCGGTTACAATTCTTACAAGTGACCATGTAATTGCTGGATCTATCTTCAAGTCAAATTTGCTTCTGTATCTCTTACATCTCAGAGCCGCTAAAACTAGTAAATCTCATGATGTGTTCAACTATAGTGTCCCCAATTGCAACTTGTCTCCCTCCACCTCAGCATTCACCATAATTTTCTTATGTTTTCTCTCCTTTTATTTGCTTGTATGTAAAAGAATGGGATGTTTGCATCACCTTCATTTAGCCATATGTGTTTACTCTTTAGTGCCACCTCCGTTCCCTCTTAAGATTTATATACCTTGACATTTGCTTGTGTTGTGAGTAACACAATCAAACAAGCACAAACACAAACAAACAAACCACGCTACACACATATTTATAAGGTTCACATGCAAGGGCTACATTCTTGAGTGACATGATGATCGTTTTCATTATTTCTGCAGAAGGGAAATACATAGGATATATAGCCCTTACATTAGGTAGTTTATATAGTACTCCCGATACACATGGCTCCTAGGGACAAATGAGTCCAAATACTCTAATAGAGTTTCATTTGGGGATGGGGGCACTTCGAGACAAGTGAGTCTCCCATGCTAGTAGGGTATGGTACGATAGGCATGTGTTCTTCCCTTCTTGTGAAGGCCGCAGAAAAATGATTCTTCAATTGGGTTTAGCAGAATGGTTAGTTAGGATTCAAGGCATATCAATAGCTTGCATACTTGCCAATATAGATGATTCATCCATTGTAAGAAACTATCATCCTCATGATTGTCAAATAGGGCAGTCTTGGGTAAAGCAACAGTCCCATGTTGATCCCTTTCCTTTTTTATCTTTCATCAGAAAATTAATCAAAAAGAATTTAATGGACCTTAACTTGGCGATTAAAGTTCATGTAGATAAGTATTTTTTCAGAACACCTCATTAATGAGCTACTACCATATCACTGAATGGTGTCTCATGCCTCCATAACACCACTTGAAATTCCATCATCCTCACTTCAAATTAGTGGTGTCCGATCAATTAGAGGCCTTGGCATTGTCTTATTATGGCAACCCAGATAACCTCATCTATGGTAAGATTAATAATCGATCTAGTCTGGATTTGTAGGTGGCAGATGCGTAGTTGCACCAAGCAACAGTTTGAAATCAGGAGATCCACCATGCCCAAGCCCAACTCCTTAAAGATGTTTGGGAATTCCAACATAACACTATGGATTCAGATGTCGCGACATGCAAATGGTATGCCGATGGCACATGCCATTTCCCCAGCTTTTTTGACATCGATATGGGTGGAGTGCTCCCCATTCCCAGATGCCAACAACATATATAGCGACATGTTGGTCGCTCACTTTGCTGATATCTACGAAATTAGGAGATTTCTTCTTAAATTCTTTGAAAAATCGACCATTATGAGCGATATGAGGAGGCATGCCACTACTACAGATATGTCTAGAGATGTCAAGAAATGCTGCAACGTTGTAAGGATGGTTTTTTATTGCTATTAATATTTCTTACTTGCTTTTCTTACTTTTATCTTCATTTTTAGACGAATATAGGCTTTATTATTTTCGTTATGTATCCTTCTACTTTTATTTCTTTTGAAAAGAAAATAGGTGTGTGCCCAAAACTTCACATTTATTACTTCAGAGTAATTACAAGCCTAGTATAGGCATTGAGATATGAATAGGTTACAAGTTCCAACTCTCAACAAGCGCCTTGGCATGTACCACTTCATTTTCACCATATACACGATCCTAATGAAAGACTGTACCTTCTATTTTTATGACAATCCATTTCTTCTTAAATAATATAATGATTTAGTAGGTAGTATTTTTAATATATGAAATATGATAATGTTAAGATAATAAAACTACATAATTTTACATATCAACTTCCAATAAACCCAAAAAGCAAGCTGATAATAGAATTATATTATTTATACTTTTAGGAATTAGTAAAAACTATATTAATTCAAAATTAATTGATTTTATTTTTTACACAATTTTAGGATTTATTTCTATGGGCATGCTAGTGACATGTTTTTTTGATACTGGTGAAGCGATATCAATATCAACACTTGAAAGCTTGCATAACACTTGCCAAAAAAGGCATACTGTTAAGCCACCATCAATGGAAGGGGTGACATTAAAATCAGTGTTGTAAAAGTCACCCGACTGGTCCAACTAGTAGGTTCGACTAGTCTAGTCAGTGGGTTTGTCGATCGAATACTGACTAATTCCGACTAGGCACACTAGTCGACCATTTTTTTTCTTGGAGATAACATATTTTTTTGCTTTTTTTAAAAAGCAAACTTATTATAATATGCTTAATATTTTACTTAAATTCAATTACTCTTTTTATTTCATTATGAATGTATAAAAACGTACAAAATCTATGTAAATATATGCATAAAAATGATCTATATATTTAAAATAGTCTAAAATTCAAAACTGATTAGAGTCTGACTAAATCCGATTAGTTGTCCGATTGCCGATTAATCCTTAGTTAGTGACCCAAGTCATCCAACCAACCAAGTACCGACTATCGACTTTTGCAATCTTGATTGAAATCACCACCTAACTAATGCGACCTTTTGTTAATAAAGTTAAAACAACTATGCCACCAGTTAATATCTCCTTTTTATATGACTCAATCTATCCATAAATTGAAATGCATACAACCACAATAACAAAGCATTTTCCCACAATTAAGTAGGGTCAACTACATGGATTTTTTGCCTTCATTCAGATCTATTTGGGTCATTCTCGGGCTTAAATCCAAATAACTAAGATTCCTTCGGATAGTTTCATTCCATCACTTCTTGGGCCGTCCTCTTCCTCTCTTAACTGGCTCAACATCCCAAATCTCGCCTCTTCTAACTGGTGCATCAACCGACCTCCTTTACACATGACCAAATAATTTTTTACGATTTTCTCTCATCTTATCCTCTATCGGTGCTACACCAATTTTCATTCAGATGCATCATTTCGAATCCGATCTCTTCGTGTATGACCTTGCATCCACCTTAGCATTTTCATTTCTGCTAATGACATTCTCTGCTCGTGACTATGGTTCACATGCCAATATTTTGATCCATAGAATATAACATGTTACGGTTGCTTTGTAATACTTTCCTTTGTAAATTGAAATATATAAAAAGGTGAAATTGCTTTTCAAACGATGGAAAACCACCACGATCCTACTGCCATTCTAGCAGCCTCCAAGTGAAAATTATGTCTTCTCTTACATTAAGCTGACCAACAGACCTCCCTAGAGCTTCCAACTCATGGAATGAGAAATCTATCCCCCTTCAGTCCATGTTGTCTAAACTTGCATATCCCTGTACTTTGTCTCTCCGAGGAGGAAAATGTCCAAACCCTTTTTTCACGTTTAATGCCTGATGGTTTGTCTTTTTCTAGCCAGTCCCAGGTCCTCATGTTTCAAGTGATAACCTTCATTAATTAATCAACCTTAGATGTTATAGTCATTGCCTCATGACCCGATACTTATTCTTGAGCTCCAATATTCGCCAATCCTGAAGTTGCATACATTTCCCACTTATGAGCCGTGAAACCCATCTCAGCCTCCTGGATCAGATGTAAGTTGGTATAAGATGGAAGTAGAAGATGCTGCTCGGTCATCATCCCCGCACAAAAGGACAAGGCAATATGTATGCAAACATACATATTCAAATAGAGATGTGGGACTTGCATATTCATATATGTTCATGAAGTTAGATACGAACATGGATTTCAGACTGATACAGAAAATATATGAAATCGTATCCTTGAAAATGGACACATATAGATATAAATATCTCTTTGATAGTTAATCGGTAGTCAGATAGGCATTATGTGATAGGCATTATGTAAAAGAAATGTTGTAGGCTTGTAGCACATGCCACATGCTCTGTCTTGGTCTAGCATGTTGTAACCTTTTGTTGAGTTTTTAATGGAGTTCTGAGTGATTACCTCCCAAGGGTGAACATCATTTCTCATAGTGGATAAAAAACTCTCGGATAGCATCTACCATGCTTTAATATTTAAGTAATACATAATGTTGATAATATTGTGATGTTGTGTATTTATTAAAATATTTACTATTATAATAGAAATGATTACTTTGAATAGTATAATGGCAAGATAAAATAGGACAGAAGACAACAATATGTATGAAGAGGTCGTGATTGATTTCAGATAATAACAAAATGTATTTTTTCTAGGGATATTTACACCCATAACCCTGAGTAACTTCGTAATTACCCCGAATACCTTCTATAATCATGAATTACACACAAGCCCCTGAATAACCACTCCGTTTTACATTCATAACCTTCCGTTACTTTAGTTCAGTAACTCAACCAGATGGCTGAGTTAATCTAACCCAATTAATAATCAACGGCTGAGATTAATCGAAAAAAAAAGGAAATAAAAGGAGGTGGATTCGAGTGCTGGAGCTTTCTGCAGAGGTACGACCTGGGGTTTGGCTCAGAGCGGAGCCTGAGCGACTGGCAAGGGAGCTACTGGAGCTTGGGGGCGAGCGACGGGGGAGGCAGGCGAGCAGCGGGAGTGGTTGGAGGGGTTGCGGGCTCGGATGGGAGGAGGGGATGTGGACGCTGAAACTTGAGAGCGGGTGGGGGGGGGGGGGAGCTCGCAGGCGAACGGAGCTCGCAGGCTGGAGGTTGCGGGAAGGTGGAGGCGCGTGGGGGTGGGGGGAGGCAGGCGAGCAGCGGGAGTGGTGGGGGGGGGGGTTGCGGGATCGGATGGGAGGAGGGGGTGGGGACGCTGAAACTTGAGGGCGGGTGGGGGGGAGCTTGCAGGCGAACGACGAGAGTGGGCTGGAGGTTGCGGGAGGGTGGAGGCGTGTGGGGGGAGGCAGGTGAGCAGCGGGAGTGGTTCCGGGGAGGCGTGTGCGGGGGCAAAGCCTGCAGCCAGGGCAGAGACGCGCGGGGCAGGGGGTGGGGCTGCAGGCCAGAGGAGGGGGCTGCTGGGCGGAGCCGTACGCGGGAGTGTGGGGTGGGTCTGCAGGTCGGAGCGCCGGACGGGGCGGGGGGAGGGGGGGTGCTGGAGCGAGCGACGGGAGAGGGGAGCTTACGCGTGGAGGTGCACGCAGGGGAAGTTCCGATCGGAGGTCGTGCGGGCGGGGAGGGGGGATTGGGGTTTCATTTTGTTTCATTGCATAATGGCATCATCTTATAAATATGATCTGTTTTGATGGGCAAAGCTATCAACATATAACTTTTTCCATCCAAGTTAACGGATAATTATGACGGAACTTGACACATAGTTATGACATGTAAAGGTTAAACATTATTCGGGGTTCTGGGTGTAATTCGTGATTATAGAGGGTATCCGGGGTAATTACAAAGTTACTCAGGGTTATGGGTGTAAATATCCTTTTTTTTCTATCATAATAATTTAAACATTTGTACATGAGACCTTGGATGCAATGACCTCAAACAAAGTCTGACTCTGCATTGTATCTGTAACCGTTCAAGCCGACATCACTGTAAAGGCATCATAGGTAGTATTCCATTTTTAATCAACAATCAACACCACAAAGGATATATTCAGGTTGGCTAAAGAAAGAGAAAGAAAGGTCAAAGACCTTTCTCAAGTGAAATGCATTAAGGATGAGGAAGGTCACGTGCTTGTTACTCAGAAGGATATAGAGTCTAGATGGAAGCAGTACTTCCATAAGCTTTTTATTGCGGAAGGAAATGGAGAGATCACTTTAGGAGATGTAGCTAGTAGTAAAAGTTACTTGAATCGTGCAAGCTATAGGCGGATACATAAGAAGAAAGTAGAGGAGACTTTGAAGGTTATGAGACCTGGGTTTAGGTGAGCGTGGTTTGACTAGGCTTACAAATTTATTCAATGTTATTTGGCAAAGCAAGAAAATGCTTGAATTTTTTTGAATGAAAGAAAATACTTGAATATCGGAGGTGAAGCATCGTGGTGCATCTTTATAAGAACAAAGGAGACATTCAAAATTGTTCAAATTATAAAGGTATCAAGTTGATGAGTCATACTATGAAAATTTGGGAATGTGTGATCGAAAGAAAATTGAGGCAAGTTTCCAAAATAAAAGAAAACCAATTCAGATTCATGCCAGGTCGCTCAACTATTGAAGCCATCTACTTGCTGAGGAGAACAATAGAGATTTATAGAGATAAAAAGAAGAACGTCCATATGATTTGTATTGATTTAGAGAAGGCTTATAATTCTGTCCCACGAGAGAAATTGTGAAGAGTTTTGGAGAAGAGACAAGTACCTTTCCTACACGTTAACCTCATCAAAGATATGTATGGCTTCATCTTGTGTAAGGATACAATTCGGGAAGACTGACTATTTTGACATCTACATTGGTCTGCATCAAGGTTCAGCATTGAGTCCATTCCCTTTTACTTTGATTATGGACGAGTTGACAAGTCACATTCATGATGAGATACCTTGGTGTATGTTTTTCGTCGATGATATTGTGTTGATTGATGAGACTAGAGATGGAGTAAACGAGAAGCTTGAGATCTGGTGACATGCATTAGGGCCTGTTTGGTTGCTGGGTTGGACTGGGTTGGCCCAACCCTGGTTACTATTCACAAGGGTACTTCTTCCTCACAGATTACTATTCACCCACCCCAACCCAGCCCAACCCAACCCAGTCCAACCCAGCAACCAAACAGGCCCTAAAGGATTTCGTATAAGTAGGGCTAAGACCGAATATATGGAGTGAACTTTTGATGGAATCATGGAAGCAATGATGAAAGAATCGAGGTGAAGATTGGTGACGATAACATCCAGAAGAGAGATTCTTTTAGATACTTGGGTTCTATTTTGCAACATGATGGATAAATTGATGGAGATGTTACAAATAGAATAAATGCAGGTTAGCTGAAGTGGAGAGGGGCCTCTACTGTTCTCTGTGATAAGAAAATTCCTTTGAAAATCAAAGGAAAGTTTTACAAAGCAACGGTGGGACCTGCTATGCTTTATGGATCTGAATGTTGGCCTGTAAATCATAGACATGTGCAGAGAATAGTAGTAGTAGAAATGAAAATGCTAAGATGGATGTGTGGATGGAATGAAAGTCGATGCAGCTCCAATCGAGGATAAGATGCGAGAAAATCGCTTAAGGTGGTTTGATCATTCGCAAAGGAGGTCAGCTGATGCACCAGTGAGGAGATGCGAGTTTTGGGGTGTTGAGCCGGCTAAGAGAGGACAAGAAAGGCTAAAGAAGTATGGAATGAGACTATACAAAGGGATCTTAGTTTTTTGGATCTAAGCCCGAGAATGACCCAAGATAGATCTGAATGGAGGCAAAGAATCCATGTAGTCGACCCTACTTAATGCGGGAAAAGGCTTTGTTGTTGTTGTTGATCAACACCACGAAATAAAAAAATACTACATCCCAACATCGCATGGAGCTAAAAAAATGTTTACACATGTTTCAAGCAACCCCATTGAACATCGCCTTCGGCTCCCCACTGGGTTTATATATGAAGGTTTTTGCACTTTATTTTAACTTCAAGGAAGTCTCTAGTTTTTTTTCTTTCTGCTGTTAAGCCACCTTTTGATGCAAGTTCTTTGAGTAATTGTGGATCGATGGTACTTGAAATGGCTCTCTCATATTGATTGATTCTGTCTAGTGGCATTCGATCACATAATCCATTGACAACAACATAAATGGCTAGAATTTGTTTTTCAATGGGAAGTGGTTCATATTTTGGTTGTTTTGGAACTTATGTTAGCTTGGCACCTCTATTTAGTATAAATGGCTAGAATTTGTTTTTCAATGGGAAGTCGTTCATATTGTGGTTGTTTTGGAACTTCTGTTAGCTTGGCACCTCTATTTAGTACTGCTTGAGTGACAACATCAAGTTCTGAGCCGAATTAGCAACTAAATTTAAGATTTGAATCATGCCGGCACTAAATTCTCATTCCAAAACTGCTCCAACTATTTAGGGTGTGGCTCACCTTGAACCTATACCCCTCCTTCATAAAAAACTGCTGAAAATACTCGTCCCACTATTATCATGAGTCATGACCACCACCTCATCTGTAGCACCACCACCAGTGTCCACACCCACAAAACATCCACAAATTCCATTCTCATCATTCAAGAGCTTCTATCAGTGCACGTCCATTGTCTTTGACTGATATTTTAACACCTGAAGCAAATCACGGGTCTTGACAATCACATGCAAGATGCCTCCTCACATCATGATGAAAGCAAGCATCCGTCTTTATAGCAGTCACATGGGAGGAGCCCCCTCATATTCTCTCCTCCGCTGTATCGACCGTATGCCCTATCATCCACAAATGATAGACAACGGGCCACCATCCCCCACTTTCTGTCTCTGCCCTTCCGCAATCTCTCTTTCTCCCCTCTCTCCCCTCCTCTCTTTGCATCTAATCAAAAGGAAATGTTTGGGAGCCTCTCGACATTTTTTTTGCTTAATTCTACATCGAAAACAACTTTCTTCTAACAGACTTTCAGGGAGGCCAGAATGAGTAAAAATGACGCTGTCATCATCCGGAGGCAAGACTGGGCTAGACCACTCGTGATGCGGAGAATTTGGTTCTTGAGAAACCATGAGGGTTTTAGGTTCATGTAGAAAATCTTTTGTACTCGGTCTCACATTACTAGAATACTTGAGAAGGGGAGGGATAATTTGGGAAGACCCATGGCCTCAAATTTCGGCGAAATTCGACCGAATTTCGGTCGAATTTCGGTTTCGGTGGGTGACCGAAATCTGACCGAAATGGCCGATGTCGACCGAAATTTGGGGTCCCTATTCAAAAACTGACCGAAATGACCGAACTTTCGGTCGAATTTCGACCGAAATTCGGTCGAAATTTCGTTTCGGTCACTTACTGAAATGGTGACCGAAATCGAAATTTGAGGCCTTGGGAAGACCTTAGGCATTCCTAAGTTATAGATACTATGTAGTCATCACAAGGTTTCTCTATTTTAGTCACACTAATTTTTACTGTTGAAATTTATGAATGGAATAATTGTTTTGACCATAAAATGACTAGTGTGAAAAGATGTGTTAATTTGACTCCCTATTGGTGGCGTTGTACTTAAAAATATGATGGCAAGTGGCAACTGAGCCATTTCCCCATTTTAAAGGAAAGAACCCAGATTTTCCTCATGAAGTGGGGTTAGTTACATCAACCTTCTGCCTCCATTTCAGTTCATCTTGCATCAGAGTTTTTTATTGTAACTGAAATCTTGTATCATCTATATTCTGCATTAATACTTTGTTGTATAAAATTCCTCATTCAGACAAGTAATATTACAGGTAGTGGCATTATGCCAAGCTCCTTTTCTGCTGGAGGATCCAAATGTGGGACTTTTATTCCCAGCAGATGCTATTGCAAGAGCCAAACATTATCTTTCAATAACTTCTGGTGGTCTAGGTGTGCCTTACCCTTTTTTTTCCAAACTCCATCTTATGATCGACCATCAACAAATGATTGTTGTTCGTCCATTTCTTTACATGTGTAATTCTTTCCAAGCAAGAGTTCTTTTCTTTGTTTAAATTAGGTGCATATAGTGATTCTCGAGGGCTTCCAGCAATAAGGAAGGAAGTTGCAGAATTTATAGAGAGGCGTGATGGATATCCTAGGTAAATTGAACAGCTTTGTGAAAAGTTTGTAGTAGTTGCTTAATCTACCTGATCAAATGAAAGCATAACCACTTGTCTGCTTGCAGTGATCCAGATCTTATTTTTCTCACTGATGGCGCCAGCAAGGGTGTGATGCAAATGCTGAATAGTATAATCCGCAATGACAAAGATGGGGTAAAACTTTAATATGCTCGAAGACCACACGAACTTCCTTTTTTATGATCATGATCTCTAGATGATGCATTACTTTCATTTATTTTAATAAGTTTTTTCCGAACTTCTAAATTGTTTTTGCCTGTTGCTTGTGGAAAGTATATTAGCTCAAGTATTTATTTTGCTCGCACAGATTTTAGTTCCAGTGCCCCAATATCCCCTGTATTCAGCAACAATTTCACTATGTGGTGGTTCTCTAGTGCCATACTATCTTGAGGAGACGGCTAATTGGGGCCTTGACATAAACAATGTCCGACAGTCAGTAACTGAGGCCAGGCTAAGAGGAATCACTGTAAGTCTCTCTGTTACATTTCTAAATATTTCGCGCCCTTTTAATCTAGAAATATGTTTTTCTTTAAAAACTGAGATAATATAAACATCTTTATATTTATGTTGCACCAGGTGATGAAATGGGCTTTAACTTTTATTTTTCGATTTTTTTAGCTTTTAAAAATAGAAGGAGCTTCATCCTAGTTTGATGGCATAGAGCCTCTAAAAAGTGTCGAGCCTATTTAAGCACTATTAGAGTTGCATGTTAAGTTGCCAATGCACCAAAACAGTTGCACTACAGTTCTATTTTCACTAATAAAGCGTCCACGGAGCTTACTGTGCTACTTTTGGACATTTTTGTTATTTTAAATGAGTCTCTTTTGTCTTCAATTTGAGCTTACCTTCCATGACACCTTTTCATAATTCAGGTTCGAGCCATGGTGATCATAAACCCTGGAAACCCTACTGGACAGTGCCTCAGTGAGACCAACCTAAGGGAACTCTTGAAATATTGTTACCAAGAAAACCTTGTCTTGCTTGCTGATGAAGTTTATCAGCAAAACATATATCAAGATGAACGGCCTTTCATCAGCGCAAGAAAGGTATACCATACTTTTCATTTTGTGACTGGTGAAACTTATTTGCATGATGTAGAATTTCGGTTTCAAACTCTGATACCAAATTAGTTAATAAATTACATTCTGAAAATTTTGGCAGATAATGTTGGATATGGGTCCCCCCATCAGTAGAGAAGTCCAACTTGTCTCTTTCCATACTGTTTCCAAAGGATATTGGGGAGAATGTGGACAACGTGGAGGATACTTTGAGATGACAAACATTCCTCCCAAGGTGAGCTTGCCTATGATGTGCAGAATAGCTCTTAACATACATTGGTAACCTCCTAAAAATTATTGAGATCCGTTTCTTTCTTGCAGATCCTCTAGTAAATTTTTTGTATAAACTGAACATTACCTAAAATATATGCTTGCAGTTTGATATAACTGGTGCTAAATTTAACCACTCACTCGGATAGAAACCCTCTTGCCAGCCAACTCATGGCTTTCCATCTCATCTAATAGTTGTGTGCTATTTCACGCACTAATAGACTAAAGAAAGGCAGACATTCGTTGGGTGTCTAGTTTTACAAGGTAAATGTCACCTGCATTATTTGAATACATCAGGGACATGATATTCTTAGTTTACCATAAGTTGCAAGCAAATTATGTAGTCTATACCCACATAGCACATTAGAAGTTTGTATTATAGGATCGTTTTACAGTAAGGAGGTGTTATAGAAAAGATGTGAGCTGAAATAATAATAAATCAATAAATGAATATTTTGTTTAATCAAAATGGTTTCTGAAGTTCCCTGGATCTAGTTTCTAGCCTTTATAAGTTTCCCATGTCTGGGAGGTCACCAACACTTGGGTGACTCTCCCTTTTTCTTTTCAGGAAAAAAGTCTCTTGTATTGGAATTTCCAAAGTACAGAAGCTAGAGTAAGGCTAATGTCGATAATGCATATGCTTTTTAACTACATTGGAAAATAAGGACTGAACTGAATATCTCAAGTTCGAAAACATTGAGACGAAGATAAATCATTGTAGTACAAAAAACAAATGGAATTATGGAATTATGGATATACAAAAAAATAAATCTTAGAAGAAAACATATAATACATTGAAAACTGTATCAGGTCAGATAACATCCTAATGTAATTCAAGATCATGTTGGTATTGGATTAAATTATCAAAGGTTTATAAAACACTAAAGAGGACTTCTGTAAAGTAATATGGTTTTGTGGATCAACAAGTGTACATTATGATGAATTGGTGAAGTTTATACTTCAGAAACTTATCATTGATGTTGCACGAGGTACGCGATTGATCTTTAAAACAAGATATGTAAAAGGTTGTGGGCGTGCCATAATGAAATAAAGTTCCACAGTAAAATTCATCGATAGATTGTTCTTAAAACAACTTGACATGCCAGTGGTTTCTCCAAGATTAAGTATTTAATAAAATAATAAAATCACGGATTTATGTGGAATGGTGATCTAAACAGATACTGCATGACAATCACCTAAAGTGGTATCCATCACCAGCAATTTGAGAAGTTTAATTTGAGTTCCATTTAATCGAGAGAACCAGACCTGGCAGGACCTTGCGCTTTTCTTGTAAGGGTTTTGAGTCCATGCATAGACGAAGTTTCTATATATTAACAAGTGGCGATGTACAGCATATCAGTTCTTTACTTCGATATCTTTTTCTGTGAAATTGAATCAAAATCAGCCTATCTTGAATTGATACGTGAGGAATAGATCGATCATACATAGTAAATTTTATTATATTCTCTTTTGACATTTGCCCGTTCATTTTTATCCTCTTGGCTAGCGAAACATTAGCTAATTCATAGATCTTTGGGCTTCAATTATCAAGGTATAGAAACTTTACAAAAAAACCCGAGGATTGAGACTCCACTGCTTTCATTCATGTGTATATGGTTACAATTATTTACGATCTCAGTGTGCTTATGATGTATCACCTGGTGGACTTTTAGCTAGTGTGTATCATCTTACGATATGGAAATCAAAGACCAGGCGAAGGTACTAACACCCTTTGCTTCTATTTCTGTGCAGACTGTTGAGGAGATATACAAGGTTGCTTCCATTTCACTCAGTCCCAATGTCCCTGGCCAGATTTTTGTAAGTGGAAATGTTTCGACATTCGGTAAACTTTTTCTGTGATTGATTTACGTATCACGACGTTGACCACTTTACGTGACTTGAACATTAATCCTTTTATTCTTTCAGCTTGGGTTGATGGTTAATCCTCCCAAACCAGGTGATATTTCATACCTGAAGTTCCAAACCGAGAGGTAAAACGTCTCCCTTTATATAACCTGAATGCACTTTGAATCTGTTTAATATTTGCTCCCTTGTATACTGAATATTTCTTGCATTAAAACATAATGTTCTATTTTTACCTTTCAATCTTTCAGAAATGAAAGTATTCACTAGTTTTTAAAATCACACAGCAAGGCGATCCTCGAGTCACTGAGGAAGAGAGCTCATATAATGACCGATGGCTTCAACAGCTGCAGAAATGTGGTTTGCAATTTCACAGAGGGTAAGTTACTATATCTCTCCCTTCTTCTCACGAAGACTTCTTGTCTCTGTTTATTTCACCTGTGATCCTTTCAGGGGCTATGTATTCGTTCCCCCAAATACGACTGCCACCGAGGGCGATTGAAGCTGCCAAGAGAGCTGGAAAGGTTCCGGATGTTCTCTATTGCCTCAAGCTTTTGGAAGCAACCGGCATCTCCACAGTCCCAGGCTCGGGCTTCGGACAGAAGGAAGGGTAATTGCTGTTTAAATCATGGCCTCCCGATTTGCTTTCATGTTGTTTATCTTTGTTTTGATCCATGCACACATCAATGGCAGTGTTTTCCACTTGAGAACAACCATCCTGCCAGCAGAAGAAGAAATGCCCGCAATAATGGCCAGTTTCAAGAAGTTCAACGACGAGTTCATGGCGCAATACGAAGATGGTGGGAGCTTTTCGAGGTCGAGGATGTAGAACCTGTTTTGCAGAGGATGACCGTATCCTATCCATATAGTGGAGATGGTGGCTGCCCATATTCTGTATTTTGAGATGCCTGATGAAATTTCTGAGCAATATTGTATTGGAATTCTCTCGTTCAAGGAGTGCCGTGTAGGTATAATGGAGGTCTACTTGGAAATTTATATGGTAAGTTGTATGTTGTCAAAATATCATGGTTGTGTCTAATATCATCAATACTTACTATAAAACAATTTTGGGGTTTTTCGCAGGAAGAACAATCCCAGAAAAAAACACTACTTCCTAACATTAAATCTATGTATGTAACTAGTTACAATTCATCAACATAATTTGTTGTAGATATTGCACATTTTTACGTCGCATATTTCTATTTTATAGTAATATACACATTATCATAAATAGGGTAAAATGGGCCTGCCCAGTGGGAGGATCTAACTTGGCTCCTCCTCCGTGGATTTTCATAACTATATCTAGGGGTGCACATGGATCGGATTTTGGCTTAATCCGTGTCCAATCCATACTCAACGGATTTTTTATTTTTCCAATCCAATCCAATCCAATCCAATCCATTAAACATGCAAATCCAATCCAATCCGATCCATCGGATCACGGATTGGATCGGATTGGATCAGATTTTTAATGCTCACCTACTATCACATCATCGGCTATGATTAAGTTTGTAGCACATTAGACCTCGACATTTGAATCATGGTTCTAAAATTGAGAGCACTAAAGAAAATGATAGTTATTTTTTTGAAAAAAATATATGCTTGTTATTGATTTAGTATGAACAATAATTGTATAACTAAATATAAATAACGTACCTATAATTTGTAGAAATTATAGAAGTATCACGTTGACTTTTAATAAAATTGCAAGTTTGTGTATATCAAATAAGAACTACAACTAACCTGCAACCGACCTGCTTGACTACGCGGTGCGAGAGGGAGGGTTATGCACGAGGGAGGTTTGGGGCGAGGACCATGCGCGATGGCATGATGTTGGAAAGAGGCGCCTAAGGTGCTTGGCCGCAGCGTGAGGGAGGTCTGAGAGAGCCGAGGACTTGGTTTGGATGCTATGCGCGATGGAGGTTTGGTTGTGCATACACGAGGGAGATCTGGTAGCATATGCGCGGTTGGAGACAAGGGTGGCAACCAGCGGAGATATGTACTTTCGAGGGAGGAGAGGTGTGATGTCGAGGTGGGTGTTTCGTTTGAAAGGGGCTCAAAGGGGGTTTTGAGTCTAGGTATGCTTTTTTAAGATTGATGTTTTCTTTGAAAAAATGGAAGGACGTGAAGACACTGCGGGTAACTATTACTTTTTCTAAACCAACTGATGGAGTGGGCTAAGGGGGTTTCCAACAAGTACGATTGGGTGTAAACTATAAATGTGAGTAGCTTGGATATTTACACATAGCTTTCAAATAAAATTAAATATATGACATGCTCTAATAATAACAAATGAATTTTTATATATTATATATTTATTTATTACCGGATTAACGGATTGGATCGGATCGGACTTTGACAATAATCCGATCCAATCCATAAATGAACGGATTTTTAAAAGTTCAATCCAATCCGATCCATTCGACTTATAAATCCAAACCGATCCAATCCAATGACAACGGATTGGATCGGATTACGGATTTTATCCGATCCATGTGCACCCCTAACTATATCCATATATTATTTCATTCAAGTTTCGTGCGAAATATAAACTCCTACGACCTCCGTTCAGACGAGGTCGATTTCAACAATTCTACGATTGTTAAAAAATGATCGTCTGGTTGGAGGTCGTAGGAGTCTATGTTTCGAACGAAACTTGAATTACATAATATAGGGTTACAATGATGAAAGCTCACGGATTTATTTTTTTTAAAATAAAAAAAGTAAAAAATAAAGCGAGGGGAGCCAAGTTAGCTCACCAGCCCCATTTTTCCTTATAAATATATGGGGTAATAATTATTCAGAACACCGCACCCAATTTAAGTCAGAGACCTGAACTAATCTGAACTTGAACCTTAGATAGATTATAGAGTTAATTGTCAACTAGAAAATACAGTGTAAGTTAAAAAAAAAAGGAGTTTTTAGGAAGAATACAAGCGCAAGTCGATATTTTTAATTAAAACTTGGTGGGGATAAACTTAGATTAATAAGAAGAGTATATGTTTCAAATTTCATGAAATTTTACATTTCTAATATATCCATTTGAAAGGGTCAATTTAAGCCATTCTTAGACTGTTAAAATTTTAAAAATATACTAATATGAACCGTCGGATTTCAATCACTGACTGCAGTTAATACCATCATCATTGCAAGAATACCACAAAAGAATCCTTAAATTGTCTAAAATTAAGGAGACTCTATTATGATCATATCATATCCAAAAGCTACTAAATATTTAGTTTAGAAGGAAATAAAAAATCTATGTAGGGGAGTGGGAGAAATGGCACCGTATTGAATAACATTTGATTTCTCGACATATTTGCGAAGTATATTACAAAGTTTATAACGGTTCTTGCTAACTGATATCCAACCTATCAATAATTTTTAATTAACATCTTACACAGTTGTCATGAATTTTCATGTCTCTCCCCTTAAATATTATATGTAATTTGAATTGTATTATGCTACTCCTACCTTATTATTTATTGCGTTTCTTTTTGTTTTTAGTTTAAAAATCGATTATTTCTATATAATAACAATTGTATCGTGCTCAATTGAAATATCAATCCACTTATTTTCATTACTAAAAGGAGGCAATGATATCAAATTGGTTTAGTATTATTAAAATGAGGTAAATGAGGCAATCCACTTGTTTTCATTATTAAAATGAGGCAATGATCTCAAACGATAGTTGTTTTTTTAATAAAGAAGAGGGTGATATCCCGAGTTGGGAGTCACCGCTGAAATTTTATAATATTAAAATAAATGTTACAACATGGATTACTTGGTCTCCCAAAAACTCAAAAGAGCCCTACAATGTAATACAACATTTTCTGAGTAGAATCTCTGATTTCTAAAAATAAGCTCATTTCTTGCCAATCAGATTGCCCACAATACCACAAAAGATTTAGTGACATTGTCATTAGAATTACCTCCTACCCTTCTAACTGATTCCTAGAATCTCGAAAAACTTCCCGTGTCCACCCACGGTATCGCCACTTCCCTCCAAACCTTCGTGAAGGTTTCACATATCAAGAAAATGTGTTCAGAGTTCTCCATCAATAGTCCGCATCTGTCACAATTCATCTCTTGATGTCCCAACAACCTTGCTCCCCTTAACTTGTCACACAATTTTTCTCTCATTAGGCTCTAGAGGAACGCCTTTATACTGCTTGGGATCTTGTACACCCAAATAATCTTCACATCATGTCATAAATCAGGGTCTTGAGTCTCCTCTCCATTCCTCAACTCCTCATATAGACGCTTGGCCGAAAATCTTGTGCCAGTCCATTCGTAATGATCCCTGTTTTGAGAGAAATCATCAGGGTAAGGAACAACAACCTTTAATATATTCAGCTCATTTATCCTTCTATCAGAGAGAACCACGTCAAAACTTGGTTTCCATTCACCTGAATGCGCAACTTCACTCAACGTGGCCTCCTTCGAAGTTGTCATCGCAAATAGTCTTGGAAAGCATGTCTTTAAAACCCCTTTCACCGGTCCAATCATCCCTCCAAATCTAAATCCTCTCCCATCTCCCAGTTTAGACCATAGCATTCCTGCCACAAGTGGTAGAACGTCCCTCACCCCTTTCCACAAACTTGATTCTTATCGAATATTCTCCGCCATCAGCTCTCCTTTCATCTCATAAAATTTCCTCAACAATCTTGATACAAGGTCCATCGATGACCCCCAAATGCACAATATCCACTTTGCCAGCAATGCCTTATTCATGTAGGACAAGTCCCGAACTCTCAACCCCCAGCTTACAGGTTTTCGTGATCTCCTCCCATGCCACCCGATGTAAGCCAGTTGTTTGTTGTTTCCCATCCAACTAAAAGAATCTTCTCATCAACTTTTCAATCTTCTTTTTCACTCCCACTGACATCAATCTAGTCGAGAAAAAGAAAGTCGGAATAGTTCCCAAGACTGTTTCAATAAAACCAGCTTTCCAACTCTAGACAGGGTGACCCCCTTCCATCCAGCCATCTTTTGCTCTAACTTCTAGATAACCATGCCCCAATCTGTTATTCTGAGTTTGCCAACCACTAAGGGAAGGCCCAAGTACGTAATCGGCATGTCCCCCAACGGACATTGAAGTATCTCTGCCACCCGTGCCCATTTTTCGTTATGTATCCCAAAAGTGATAGCCACTAACTTCTGCAGGTTGACCTCAAGACCAGACAATCTGCTAAAGATATCCAGCAACTGAGCCGCTCTATTAATCCTTTCATCTGTTCCGCCAAGAAAGAGTATCGTATCCTCCACGTACTACAATAATGGTATATAGATTTCACCGAGGCAGAAACCTTCACACCATCCACCATCTACCGCTTGCCTAAGCATAACGGCCAACGCATCTGCCACCAGCACAAAAAGCATATGTGCCAGAGGACATTCCTGCCGGATCCCTCTCCGTAGTTGAAAAAATCCTCCTCCTGACCGTTCATTCACTAATACCGAGAAGGATGTAGTTGTGATACACCTTTTCTCATCTATTCCGCCAGTTGTTACTGTTGATTTAGTATTAAATTTATTGTTGTTGTTTGTGTTATTTTCAAATAAAATTGCACTTTACATAACTGTTGTTTTGTTGTTGTTATTGTTTCTTCTTTTTATTTGAGTGCAATCACTTTTTATTTGAGTGCAATCAATATTATTCATGCTAATTGATATCCGACTTATAAATTATTATTATTATTAGTCAATATTATGCTTTAAACTATTGTAGATGTGTTTATAATGGAAAAAAGGCAAAGTGATTTTGATGCCTTGTATGGTCATAATTTTGAAAATCATATGTTTACATTCAATTTTAACTTTAAAAACATATTAAATTAGAAATAAATATAATAAAAGCATGGGGGATCAAATCAAACTTATAATTAAGAGTAAATTACATAATATTTTCTCAAATATGAGGGTATCAAAAAAGATCTCAGAAAATGAAATGTATCATAATAGGTCCCCAAATTGGGACAAGTATCAAATAAGGTCATCGAAAATGAAATATATCATAATAGACTCCTAAATATGGGGTTGGTATCAAATAAGGTCCTAAATATTTCCATTCTCATTGATATCTATCCCATATTTGGGTCCTTATTGGATACCAGACCCACCTTATATTTGGAGATTTATTATGATACGTTTTGTTTTGGGACCTTATTTAATCACTACCCCTTATTTGGGGATCTATTTTGATATATTCGTTTATCGAGACCTTATTTGATACGTGCCCCATATTTGAAGACCTATTGTGTAATTTACTATATAATTAATGGTAAAACTAATCACACAATCAAAGTGATTACGAGCCTCTATTATTTCCCACCGCGAAGGGCCGTTATGCACTTTAGTGTAGATAATTACCAAGAAAAATATCTATTTGAAGAGAAGTTTCTAGAATGAAGAGAGGTGGAGATGCTATCTGGATATTTTTTCACATGCACCATAATGTAACATCGTTATCCCTTTACTGCATCCAATATGCAAGATTGGGTCCATTACAATAAATATCTAGATATTTCCCTCATTTCACCAAAAAAAATCTACTTAAGATCAGAATGAGAATCTATCCCAGAAATCTATTCTTAAAATATCTCCATCCTCTTTGAGAGCCTATAATAATCATCTAAAGGGTTCATTGAACACAACAACAACAAGAAAAACATAACACTACATACACGACCACCATAAGTTTCCACCAAATTTCAAGTATTGTATGCCTCTCTGCTCTTCTTATATCTATTGTAAGCCATATTTTTATATGAGCAAAAGCCTATATGAAATTTGAAGATTCCGATGAAAAGAAGATTACAAGTCCATCCTTCTTTGGGTGTTTATCCTTCTTCATTCTCTCTAAATTGCTTCTTACTTACCACCATACTTATGTTTGATGATTGTCTTAAGGGTTTCATATGCGATCAAATACCTAAGGGCGGTCTGTTCGAACCTGCAGATGGCTATTATTTCTCTGATTTTGAAAGTTTGTAATTTTCTCAAATAAAATTTGAATGACTGGTTTTAAAAGGGGTATTGGATATTGTTATTGTTAAATTATATCTTAGTGGGAGGAATTTTCATTTATAATTTGAAAAAGTAATAAAAGATATAGATCACCACATTGATTTTACTATAATATTTGATTTGCACAAATATCTTTCTATTCTACATGATTGTACAAATACCGAGACCATATTATATAAGTATTTTGTTATTTACCTATGTATTCCACTTTTATTTTTAAAGTACACGGGTTAAGTTTTTTTATTTTTTAATATTTAAGCATGGGTATTATATTAAAATTAAAAATAACTTTCTATATGTACAATGGAGCGTCGTAGATGGTATATATTGTAGCTACAATGTCTATAAATAGTATAAACTAGTGAGCATACCCGCGCTTTGCGACGGGTACTAAGGCATATTAAACATATTTTTTAATACATATATAATGCCTAATAAATTTGCATGTGAGAATAAAATATGAAATAATTTTTTATTATAAGTAAATTAGGACCTTCAAAATTCAAAAAACATTATACCTCAATATTTTAATGAAAATTAATGTTTATAAAATAAATCAACAACAATAGGAGGAATACATTAACATTGTAAAATAAAACAACTTTACATAAAAATATAAAGAAAGAAACATCATAGTAATCATAACCAATAAACTTAGACAAATTGTAGATCGTTTCTTGTATGTATGTACACTATCGATGAATATTAAGGATGTGATAAAAAATGCAGTAAGTTTAATAAGGAATAGCCATCGCAAAAAAGTTACCTAAAAATTACAACACATAAAAAGTTGTATGCTAAAAAATAAAAAATAGCCTTGTTACCTTAAGATAATTATTTTTACTAACCACTTATATTATAAAAAATCTTACAGTTTTGTTTGTGGATACCGTAAAAAATAATTTGTGGCACTTTTTTTCATTACCGTAATGTTGTCCATATGATAACAACAATTATCTGTAAAAAAACAGTTTAAAAGAATCTTAACAAAACACAAAAAAATGCTTAAAATAGAAAGGTAGATGCTAACATGAACATTAACTAATCAAAAGTTTGAATTACTTGAGCTTTCTAAATTTACTGATACAATCTTTGGTGCAATCTTAAATAAGAAGATAACAAAAAATAATGAATTGAGTATTATGTTTTCTCAAAGATAACTATTACTGTTTCTTAAGAGGAAAAAATTATCATTATCGAAGGTTCTCAATTTCAGGTATTCAAAATTAAAGTGACCGATATCAATCGTCACTTTTTTCAACCTAATTAATATTCGCTAAATTTTGAACTAAAAATTAACGACGATTAGTTGATATTTTAAAAAATAGTGACAGATAAGCGTCGCTATGTGGACCGTTGATAATGATATAACGACAGATATGATATTCATCGCTAATTTTGAGTACGAAAACTCATTTCGCAATGAATAATATGGTCATTATGTATTTAACAACGGCTAATTTAGTGACAGATTTTTAAAACGTTGTCACTATAGCTCAATTTTGTTTTAGTGTGTTAAACAAACGGTCATTATTTCTATGAAATTTTCCTTAAAGTAGATCATATTATTAAATAAAAATGTAATAGTGTATTGCATGGATTAAAATAAAGCATGCATACCCCTTGAACATTGCATAGTCATAGCTGAAAAGATGACAATCAATGGCCTTTCTTTACGTAGAACGATGCCTTTAGGAAAATCTTGAGCTAAGGATCCTCATATTGTAACCAACAATTTATTTTTATTATTTATAATAAATAATTAAAACTAGTGGATAGAAATATTTAAATGATTAAAACAACGTAAGAAGAAAATACGTTTAAAAAATGTTTGACCTGACATATGCAATTATCAGATTTCTTTTTGGAAGCCACTTTCTACATAATTGAAAACTATCTGAGTTGTGGATACCATCTTTCCCAATATATCCGCATAACACATAAAAAATGAGAAAAAAGTACAAAATTAAACTACGTAATAACAATAGTTTTTTACATGCCAATTAGATACATGTCTCTGAAAATGAATGTGCTAATATTATTGAATTCAACAAAGAAGAAGTTCTATATTGGAATCACTTCAATAGTCGCAGGGTGACAGCTAACCGAAGTTGACCTTGTAACTCTAAAATAAGGTCGTTTACCACTATCTTGAAGGTTTGTTTCTTAGGACATACTAAAATTATTGACATAGTGTAAGTGTTGTCAATTGTAAATGGCATTTGAAAAAAGTTTATATGTATAATTCCTTCCATTCCAGTGTCCTATTATAAAATAATTACTTGAAAAGAATGATTAGTTAACATAATGAATATCAAAAGTATGTAAAAATAAATAATAAAAAATGAAATTAAAGTAATTATGAGTCACATTATTCTCAAAGAGGAAAAGAATAGGAGATTGGGTTCTTCTAATATTACTTATGTGATAAAAATAAGGTACATGCTTTGTTGAAGATGAATGATTAAAAACCTTGAGAAATGTAAATACTTTATAGAGGTATCAAGATATATAGATACTCACTTATTAATGATGTTTGTATATTTTTTAAATATGTTCTGGAAAATTATAACCTTATGGACCAGGTTATTTCTAATCTTAACTTTTTCAATTCATGAGATTTATGATTAATAGAGGATATATATGTTATGTGTGAGTAACATGCCGATAACAGAAATAATATTTAAATTTTATATATGATCCATGAACTATTAGACTTCTTATATCATCCCATTAATTAGTCTTTGAAAATTTATTGTTATGTAATTATTTTTTTACAGTGGTTGATGTTTCAAAAAGTGAAAATAAAAACTTTACCTTATGTTTTTTTAACAATAATAGCCTCCATTAAATTGGTTCAAACATCCTTTGAGGATTTGATTTGTAAGCTTCTATTTTAATACAAGTAAGGAAGCCTATAAGTATAAGTTTTAAGATTGGAAGATAATTATAGAAATAAACAATTGTAATAATTGAAAAATAAATATTATGGAATCCTTACATAAAAAGGTATTTCCAATGATAAAAAATATAAAAAGTAGATGATGATCCATGATGTAGCAAAATTTCAGTGTTGACGATAGGGGGAGAGAGTGCAAGAGGAGAGATTTGGGAGAGGATCAGATGGTGCCACATGGAAGATCAGAAGAAAGAGTTAGGTAAAACCAAACTTTAGATAGAGTATAATTTTTCATGATTTTTGCTTGTATTTTATTATTTTTTGTACATGATTTAAAAAATATTGTAAAATCTATTTAATAATAATATTTGGATTTTTTGTTAATTAATTTGAAATTTTGATCTATGATATAGCAAAATTTTAGTGTTAACAACAGTGGAGAGAGCGTGTAAGAGGAGATATTTGGAAGAGGATCGGAGGATGCCATGTGACAGACCGTAAGAAAGAGTTAGGTAAATCCAAACTTTAGTTAGAGTATATTTTTTCATGATTTTTTGTTTTGAATTTTATTATTTTTGTAGATGATTTAAAAATATAGTAAAATCTATTTAATATTGATATTTGGATTTTTGTTAATTAATTTCTAAAGTTGAAAACTAATTTTGTTTTGGTTTTTGATTTATGAAAATAGAAAAAATGATTTTATTTTTTTAAATGTTTAATATAATATATATATATATATATATTTTGACTTTTTGTTTTTTATGGCTTTTTTTAAAATTTGAAAACTAACTTTCATTTTAGTTTTTAATTTATTAAAGATAAAAGATATTTTTTTAGTTTTTAGAAGTGATCTAACACTATATAGTATTTTATAAGATTTTTGTTTTATATTTATAATTTTTTATTTATTATGAATTTATTAAGGGATAATATTTAATATTATACATTAACGGTATGTAATTACTTGAAACTAAAAGGAGCATACGTGAAAATTTTCTCAAAAATTGTGGGTATACATGCATTAAAAAGACCATCATTCACATGGCTTTTATAAAGTATGTTTTATTTAATATGAATATATTAAGGGATACTATTTACTACTATATAATAAGGGTATGTGTAGAATTTTAAAAATAAAAAGAGAGTGTGTGAAATAACAATAAATGTATGTATACACGCGTAAAAAGTCATACACTCACGTGGTTCTTCATGTGGACTCGAATCATCCTAGACCTGTTAGTGAATACTAGAATGTTTGAAGGTCCTTCATGAAGAAACATCAGAACAAATTCTTCATATGTTCCGGTTTCAGCGTGAAGGGCACATATTTTTGCCAAATATCGAAATGTTCAAGTATACATACATCTTTTACATTGTGAATAAATAACATGTGAGATACTAGTTATTTTATAACAATTTAGATCAATTATATTTTTTGTTGATTGTAAGATATATTTTACGTATAGAATTTTTTAAGGATTAAAACTCATATTTAATCCCGATCTATATTCGCACTCGTAAATTTAACATATAAAGATCTAATAATATATATATTCACATTATTATGCACAATTTATTGTTGTGTTTAAACCCTTGGAAAAATATGGTGGATTATTTCCTTATTAATTAGCTCACTTTAATTTGATATAAAATAATATGATAATGTTACCAACCCTTCTCCAAGAAGAATTGTGCTTAAATGGCGATGCATTGTCAATAACCTTATAATATGGTTAATAGTAAAATAATAAATACGTATCCAAGAAGCTCACTCTGTGAAATAATGTATGAATATAGAATATTCATATAAAATATTGTATTTTATTTTTTTAATGATCGTCGAAAAAAATTAAGAAAAAAGTAATTGATTGGGTAAGAATTTACTTCAGCAAATATAAAATTCATTGTAAAAATCAAGTACAAAAAATTAATGGTATACAAAATTCCTAGTTAGAAAATCATACCAAATTGTACGTCAATGAATTTTCATAATATTTGATCCTCTAGTGGCATATTATATAATAAATGGAGTAAACATATACTTTATGTATGATCATTTATTTAATATTTTGTGATAACAACTTTCTTAAATAATTAAAGAAAATGTATGTGAATAGAAGGGAGCATTGAAGAGGGAGAGGGGAGACGAAAATGGATGGGAGAGAGAGAGAAGGCATTTGCATTTAAGAGGGAAACGAAAATGGATGGGAGAGAAAGAATGTATTTGGATTTAAGAGAGATGAAAGAGAGAGAGAAAGCATTTGCATTTAAGAGGGAAACGAAAATGGATGCGAGAGAGAGAGAGAGAATGCATTTGCATTTAATAGGGAGACAAAAATGGATGGGAGAGAGTGAGAGGGGAAAGTTACTTACATAAAGTAGAGTTGTGGGTGGAAGTGTATATTTTTTATGGAAAGGAAAAAAGAATGGGGATACCATATGAGGTCACGTGCAGGGAGGGAAAGGATTTGAAGAGAGTCGCTCCTGCGGTGAGAGAGAACGGGGGGACGCTTGAAAGATGGAGAGAGAGCCACGCGTAAGAAGGAGAGGAGGAGCTGGGAAGAGCCCAGCTTTAGTATAGTTATAGATATTTTTTAGTGAATATATATTTTTATGTAAATTGGAGCTATAATTTCTGATTTTCCACCAATTATAGAAAAATATGCAACTATTATAAATTTACACTATAGAGGTTATAACAAATGTAATCTTAATATAAAATTTTAAATAATAAAATGGGTTTTATGCTAGCTTGTTAATATATTTTGATCCTTATGAAAAATTGTATATGTATGATCTTATTCCTAATATATAATATTTAATTAGTTAATATTAATCTAAAACTACAACTTTATAAATTAGAGGAGAGGAGAGATGAAAAATAATAGATTATTTAATATTAATCTAAAACTATATCACTTTATAAATTAGAGGGAAGGAGAGAGATAGATAGAGAAGATAATGGGTAGAGGGGGGGGGGGGGGAGAAGTGCTTGAGAGTTGAGGGGAGAGAGATGGGTTTGAGAGAGAGAATAGAAATGGAGAGAGAAAGATCGATGGAGAGAATGAGTGGAGAGAGAGAGAGGGAAAGAGGGAGAGAGAGAACGGTGGGGAGAGTGAGTGGAGAGAGAGAGAAAGAGGGAGAGGGAGAAAGAGAACGGTGGGGAGAGAGAGATTTCCCATTCAGGGCATGGCCACCGCGAGAATACCCAGTCAGGGCATGACAGTGCATAATTACCCAATCAGGGCATGACAGTGCCTAATTACCCAGTCAGGGCATTGATCGGCAAACCATTTGCCGATCGGCAAATGGTTTGCCGATCAATGTAACATAACATATTTCATTATTCATTTCGGGGCCAATGGATATGAATTTATTATTAAATATATATATGTTGCATGAAAACGGTGAATGGTTTGCTGTTTGCATGCAACATATATATATTTAACATTTATTTAATAATGCATACATATTTAATAATGAAATATGAAATATGTTATGTTGCATTGATCGGAAAACCATTTGACGATCGGCAAATGGTTTGCCGATCAATGCCCTGACTGGGTAATTAGACACTGACTGGTATTCTCGTGGTGGCCATGCCCTGAATGGGAAATCTCTCGTGGAGAGAATGTGCGGAGAGAGAGAGAGAGAGAGAGAGAGAGGGAAAAGGGGGGGGGGGGGGGAGAACGATGGAGTGATGGAGAGAGAGAGAGAGAGAGAGAGTGGAGAGTGGGAGAGAAAGAAAGGGGAGACCCCGAGAATGAGAGAAATAGAGAAGATATGGGGTCCGACGTGTCAAAGAGGCTGGAAAATTACCAGTTTTAGTAAGGGTATAGATATTATGATGTTCTTTATTGATTTTATTCTATATATTTGTTCATATATCATTTAGTGACAGTTTTTTGATTTTTATACCCAAAACTCTGAATAAACGTAAATTACATGGAGAACCCTGAATAATGCTGAACTCTTACACAACATAAACCTATGATATGAGTAATTGGATTTTGGGTGACAGGTGTTTGCATGGACAAAAATTTGGGCCCACCACTTCCAATAACAAAAAATATAATCATTGGTGGTCTTCTCCCCCATGGACATGCCTTTATATTGAGGGAAGAAGACCTCCATCAACCCGAAAATATAAGTTCAAACCACACCAATTTGCTCATTTCCATGTGAAAAGATGCAAATTTTTTTATATACACAATACTGGAAACACTACAAAACCATGCCTTTGCGCTTTCAGTGATATGAAGACATGTAAGGAGGAGTCATCCTTCTCACGTTCCTAATGAGTTACACTAGTAAGATTCCGATTCTTCATTTCGTACATAAAGATGGATCGTCCACCTTGTTATAGATGTTGTCTAATACAAGTCTTTATTCCCTCCATAGCCTTATATAGGGTATGCGGGTATGGAATTGCTCGGGATATCCATTGAAATAATGCATGGACAATCATCCTTAGATTATCTCAGATCCAAGAGTCAATGTATTTCACTATCCAATCTTGTGATGCCAACGAGTTACCAACCCTATTAATAGATGAGCAGCATGCACCCATGTAGTATTATAACTCTAAAAGGCATGCAGTCTTGGATCTTGGATGCATGTATTCTCCATTTGCAATCCTCTTCACTACATATGTTACGACTCGTTACACCTTGCTCTTGATATACTTGACATTACATTCATGCTTCAGATAATAAACATACATTGTAAACTTGAACTCATAGTGTCCATCGAACTTTGCTCTAATCGATAAGTCCAGAATGCCACGATCATCCTCAACTATTGGACCTTCAAAGTCATCAGCATACTCGAACTATGAATCCAATGGATAATGTTAGCTATTCTCCGACTCAAGACCATTGAGTTCAACATCATCTTCACTATCAATTGTGCCATCAATTACAAAATTTGAGTCATCCAAACCACTAATGTCGACCCTTTAGACATGAGACAGTAACACTCTCATTGATCTCATTTCACGAAATTTGTGAGAACCCTTTACTTGGATGCTAGTACTTCTTGATTCCTCCATATGCGTTTGTGTTTCTTGTGGGTTGCCATATATTAAATCAACCTCCATGTCCACAGCAACATCCTCGATATCAACCTCCATCTCCACAACTTCTCCCTCCGTCTCCAGCACTTGAGGTGCACCCCTTCAACCCCCAAACCTAGAGACTACTCTTGAAGATCATCATCTTGCATTTTGTCTATCAAATCCTCCTTACTTTGAGTAACATTCTGCTCCAACCCCACGTCGTGGACAACTGCCTCCAACGCATCTACAGTCTCAAGCACGACATTCTCCAGTGAGTTGGTAGTTGGATTTAGGCCCACATCTACCTTATCTTCCATGACGTAGAGTGCTTCAATGCATTATTCGGAAAATTCAACAATTGTCTCAATTTGCATCCCATGATGCAGTTCAGACATCCCCATCATTTGATTCTTATACCATAAAATCCACATAATTGTAAAAGAACACCAATGGTGATTGACCCATAGACGATGCAACCATAAATTATATACATTGCGCATACCTGCATTGATGGAAGTTGAGAATTTTGTATGTCAATTGCAATGTGTTCATGACTTGCTAAGGGACGACTTCTACAATGTCGTCGATGACATTGATCCAACATGTGTAGTCTAGTTTCGTGCTTATGATGGCCTCCTTTCCACGCAGTTACTTCTCACCACCTTTCCCTCATGTGTTCTTGAAGTAGCTATCATACCAGATGATAATGGCAAGTCTTCCTTCACGCTCAAATCAACCCATCCTAAAATTTACCTGCATGTCACATTCCAAGAAGGTGACTGCAATTTCCAATGAAGATACAAGGGATATTGCAAAATAGGAGTCCATAAGTCACATACTGATCTTGCCTGCTTCATCTTCGTAGATGAAGGCACCTCGATGGTGAATGGACTTCTCTGCTGAAGAATACCCCACGATGGGGTTTCTCTTTCGCTGTAGAAGAGTTGGCGATGGAGCTTCTCATTCACTTTGTTGTTCTCATTCGCAGGATAAAATTTTAGATATGAACATGAAAATCCTTTTTAAATTATCCTTTTTAAATTTTAGATATGAATATGAAAATCATACAAATGTATAAAATATTGATAAATATGCTCAAAATACGAATATGAGTGCAAGACAACTATTGACAATTTCGACATAAATATTTGAAAAATGAATGTGAATTAATTTACGAATGTTAGATATCTATACTTAATAGATATAAACATATTAAATTCATATCAATATCCAATATTAAAAGTTGAGTGTGGATATAAAAAATAAATAATATAAAAACATTCGTATTTATATCCTCTGCAATTTAAATATTCATATCCATATTAGTGTTTCTTGAAGTTTGTTAAATGTTGAATCTTTGTATTTGTATTCGCATTTGTAATTATGGATATAAGAAAATGACATCCATATCTTATATTTGACAAAGATAGATACTAACAAATACCAATATATATTTGGGTTTTTATCACTTATGCCCCTCTGAGATATCACAATTTCAGTTATGTCCCTATCTTTTTGGTAATATCAGTTGTGCCCCTCACTTCTTTCTCCGTTATCACTTGTGCCCTTTCGTTAGATTGACCGTCAATGAGTTGACTTAATCATGGTTTTTTCAAACCTTGATGCAGTTAAGAGGGGTATTATAGTCCAGACTTCTTCTTCATCTTCTCCCTCCTCCATTTGTTCTTCTTTCTTTCTCTTCATAATTTCTCTCTCTTAGTGATACTTTCATGCATCCATCGAATCTCTAAAATTTTTGCATTTTCACGGATATATCACTCATTACAAATCAAACGGTGAATTTTATTGAAATTTTTGATGAATTTTTATGAATCAATTAGTAAAAAATGTATCCTAACTTTAAAAATAATGAAAGCCCTCATGTTTCAGCCCTTCCTCTCCAGGTTCTCGACGATGGCTGGCAGGGGGCGACCTGGGCGCGGGGGGCAATGGGGACAGGAGGAGGTGCGGGGGAGGAGGAGGCACGGGGAGGGGGAGGCGAGTGGACGATGCGTGCCGAGGGAGGGGTAGGCTGGGGCGGAGGGGTGGCAGGGGGTGGGGGGAGGTCGGGGCAAAGGGGCGGCAGGGGGTGGGGGGAGGTCGGGGCGGTAGGGAGGCTGTGGCGAAGGGGCGGTAGGGGGTTGGGGGAGGTCGGGGTGGCAGGGAGGCCGGGGCGGAGGGGCGACAGAGGGTAGGGGGAGGTCGGGGCGGAGGGGCGGCAGATATGGGGGGAAGTCGGGGCGACAGGGAGGTCGGGGCAGAGGGGCGGCATGGGGTGGGGGGAGGTCGGGGCGGCAGGGGGTGGGGGGAGGTCGGAGTGGCAGGGGGTGGGGGGAGGTCGGGGCAGGGGACGGGGGGAGGTCGGGGCGGAGGAAGAGGGCAGACCGGGGGTGAGGGAGGAGTTCCGGGCGGAGAGGGATGAGGAGGTTGGAGCAGGAGGAAGAGGATGGGGGAGATGAGGAAGAAGAAGAGGATGAGGAAGAGGGTGTCAAATGACCATTGAACCCTTTTTTTTAAATTAATTCCGTTTATGTTCTCAAAGTTAACGTCCGTTTGCAGTGTGGATGGATGGCAACACCCAAAGGTCACAACTGATAGAACGGCAAGAAAAAGGGGCACAACTGATATTACCAAAAAGATAAGAGCATAACTGATATTGCGATATCTCAGAGGGACACAACTGATAAAAACCCTATATATTTCTATTGGTTTTCACGAAACTGAATCCAATCTCATTTAGACGTAGTAAATTAAGCACGAGACCAAATAAGACAATGTACTTTTAACAAATATTATCAACTCTGGTTTTGTAAAAGGATAATCAGAGTAAAGTCTAACTCAAAGATCAATCCTCCGTAAGATGCAAAAGAGCATCAAACTCCATGGGAGGAAGAAGTTTCTTCAATTGCTTCTCGTCACTCTCTGCGATCCACAAGGATTCACAGGGAATAGGGGATCATCCCCCGGATCGCAAACTCCGCCCGAGCGCCGGTCCACATATCGTACGTCGCCATCCAGAGGAACACTTTGCCGTCCTCCTTGAGCTTGACCACCTTCGGGAGCATCCTCTGCGGTTGCGACATCGGCACATGAAAGCACCACTTCGTCACAGTTCTGGGAAAGAGGCAACCCGCACGCAATGCGTCAGCTCCCACGACGCCATCCTCCTTCCTCTCCCGCATGCAGAAGCCGCTCACCGGACTTGATTGGCACGATCATGGCAACAGTGAGCGTGGCATCTCGTCGTTTATGTGATGGACCACTAAGAAACACGCTGTCCACCTTCGGAGTTGCAACTCCATCCTTCTCCTCTATGGGCCATCACTCCTTCCTCCTCATTCGGACCTCGTCGGGCCTCCAGTGTCATCGAGCCAGAAGGTTTTTATATAACCCTATCTCAATCCCGCTGCCCTAATCCCAATTTCCATTCTTTCTGTTCCTTTCCATGGATTCAGCTGCCCCTAATCTTCTCTTACTCGTCCGTAGCGATTTGTGTTGCGCTCAGTTGCAACCGATTTTTTGAAAATGCTGCTCAAATCTTCTACTCACAGGTAAGGATGTGTATTATTAGTCTAGGTTTTCGATGGCTTTTTGTGTCAGTTTACCCTTGAAAAAATCCACAAAGGCTCTGCCCGCAAGCTACAAGATCCTTTTGAAAATCTTATTAATACAGGATTTGAAAATCATATCCATGGGGTCTCTGCATGCAAGCAACGAGATTCATTTGAAATATGTTTGAAGTATCACATATATTCTGAGCATTCCGAACATTGTTGCAATTTGGGGTAATGATAGGTTGGGACTGCATGTACAGTGCAACCCATTTGATGAAGGACAATCATAAAATGGGTTAATGGTTGTCTGGTATTTTCCCCCTAATAATCTATATCTTGTCGATATTGAAGTTAAAATACCCCCAATGAGGTGGAGACTTGCTTATTTACCTTACTCTATTTTTAAAATTAATCACATGGAACCACTTCTGATTTTCAGATCGAATTATATCTCTGGCATTCTCGTAACTATTTTTCATTATTAACTACGGAACATGGAGTCAACAAGATCCCTTGCTATAATATATCGGACTGAAATTTTTCAGCCACTTGTATAGATAGCATTATAGTTAATACAGAGAAGGGACTAGCTGTTCTGGGTAGTTGGTGTTATTTTTCAGGGACAGATTCAACTACAACTTTACTTCTTTATTTATAAACTAAGAAGTAGTGTTAAGTAACCATCCCTATGTGTTTATTATTTTGAGGGGATTTCAAAAATAGAATATATATTTTTTCAAATTGAATAAGAATTTTTTTACAATGCATGAGCCTGGTGGCAGGGATGGAGCTATGCTTTTGAGTTGCATATGGTAGAGGATGCATTTATTTGTTCTGGCAATAATGATGCATTTATTTGTGATTTTGGTTTCCTTCCATACATTAACACAGTTTTCACATTTATTCTGATTGTAGAGCACTCAATTTTCGCACTGAGTTGGAGATGGATAAAGCTTGTACGGACATGTATAACTCTAGTACCTCCTCTCAGGTAATGAATTGATTATTTTGTAACAAGTATGAAGATTCATTATATTTAATGCATTTTGATCCAAATTATGTCTAATATAGAATGTAAATGCTTGATTTTTTTATGCATGTGCGTGATCTACATATTTATTTTATGCATGTGTGTGAAAGAATATTCCAATGAATTTCAAGAGGTTTTTAAGCATTTAGAAGAAGAAAATCTGATTTAATTTGGAAGCTATTGACAGGGCAGTCTCAAGTGTACACATTGCTTTCCTCAAAGTTCATTACATCATAGGAGCTTCTTGATACTGAATAATATTGCCTGACTATAATAGTTGCGTAAGAGGTGCCTGTATGGCTTTTTTTCCCGTACAAAAGTGTTACCTCTTTCATTTTTGCAATTCATCTAACTCTATCAGGTTACAATTTAGTCCCACATTCTTCATTGAGATGGTATATTCAACTTTTCTTGAATTCCATCGCAAGCTTACCATTTTCCTTCCATTTTCTATAAGCACTGCTTTAAAATTTTACTGTCTTGCAGGAAATCCTTCTCTAAAATATTCTTCTAAAAATCATTTTTTTAAGAATATGCTTGAGATGACGAAACTAGGAGTGAACGGAAGCTCTCATCAATATAATGTTCAAGCTCCCCAGATATCTGTCTTGTTCTAACTATAGAAAAGCACCTAATGTAATAAAAAGAAAGTTATATTTCATACTTTTCATCCATTTTTCTACTTAAGGGAACTTTCTATCCAACCATAAATTTTCATTACTTCTGAAAAACTTGTTATGACATTACTTCAATTCCTTCTTCAGTCTTTAGTTCCTCTAAATGGAAGTAGAAATTTGGCATGTAAGGAAGGTGGTGGAAACCCTTTATGAATTTGTCACCTACCTTGTTTTCTCACGGTTTGGTAAAGAGACTGAAAGGACTTTGTTCTGGCTGCTTGCTTGAGTGATGAACTGGACTAAGAATGAAGGCAAGGCTGAAGACTAGAAGAGATTGGGCCCTCGAGTCCTACCGCAACTAGATATTCGGGGCCTTCGCACACATTCCGTGATTCGGCTCCCTGGGAGCCTCAGCAATGACGCTAGAAGCTTGTGCCGGTGTGAAAGGTTGGATATATAATGAATCCGTTGGGATTGAGAATCTATCTGAAAGAAAGGTGGAATTGAGGATCCCCCACATGGATAATACACATTCCAGTTGACCAAGCCTAATTCTAATTGTTTTGTTCCGAAGCAAAGATATCTACGGGGGCCGGTTCGGCCTATTCAGATATTCACGACCAAGAGATACTGGATTCTCTTTCGGATAGGCCCTGAAAGAAAGGAGGACAGGAAGAAGTTCAATCAAGACCATGAGAGGGTGCTGACTTTTTCTTATACGAGAGTCTTTAGCTTAGACCTTTGCTTTCCTCACTGAATAGAATATGGGCCTGACCGACCATTTTTCTTCGTCACCGAGCCTGACTTAGATAAAGAAAGAAAAAAGAGAAGAAAATGGTGACCATATTCAGAGTTCAAACCTGGGAAACTCTCACAAAATAAATGTAACGTCCGGGATCCACGTGACCAGTGGAAGCATGATAAAACGACATGCCACGTCAGATCCGAGGGTTACTAATGCATATCAAATCCACAATCTAGAAGATGGTCGAAAAAAATACGTAAAGAAATAGCTTGAGATACATCAAATAATTAGATAATATCACTTAGTTGCTTAACATAATCAAAGATCAAGATCGCATCTCTCAAGAGACCTCATTGACAAAGACAATAACTATAATAGAACAACTCATAAAATGTTCATTGGGTACATCTAAAACTAAGAGGACGAAAAGGGAAAACTAACACTGCCAAGATGAAAAGTCAAATCTTCCGCCAGCCAATCAACAGCTTCAATGCTCCACTCCTCCGAGGAACCTGCGACCATGGTTCAAAAAAACGCGCCTCGAGGCGCACGAGGCGTACGCCTCGAGGCGAGGCGGCCTCAAACCGCCCCAGAACGGCCGCCTCAGGGGGCCTCTGAGAGGCGAACGCCTCAGTTGGTCGAGGCGTTCGAGGCGGTCGAGGCGGTCGAGGCGGAGGCGAGGCGGTCACTGAGGCGTTTTTTTATTTTCAAATTATTTTTTATGTTAATCATTTATCCTATTAGTAATTTCATATGTTTATAAAGGTCTAGTTGTTTAGGATATAAATATACAAGATGAATGCTTAAATTTGGCCACTTTCATGTTCATATTTACCATTAAACATGTCCAATTATGTCTAAAACTCTTAAGTTATACCATTAAACATACGAATATGCAAATATCATTTAAAGCATTACTTGTAAACTTAATTTTAAGGAGTTGTTACACAATAAGCTATGCAATATGCCGAGAAGGACAAACAAGATAGAATTCAAGGGGAGTTCATGTACTATTCTTATACAAACAGATCCATATATCCGAATAGAAATAAAATCTTAAATAAAAAATTTCGCCGGGGGCGCTGCCCCCACACCCCCGCAGGGGGGGAGCGCACCTGCTCCCCCCTAGACCCCCCCCCAGGCTCGCTGACCGGGCAGTGAGACCCCCGTCTTGTTGGGGTATGTTATGGCAGGAGGGGTGCATACACTGGTTCTTCAACTTGGGCTAGATAGTTGGAATTCTGATGAAAACCGACAGATGCATTCTCATACATTTGTATATCTTTCTTTCGGTGTTTTTATCTTTATAATTTTATCATATCTTATAGTGATATATATCATATGTTAGTCAGAATATATATAATTTCATTTAGTATATATTTATTGTAGTTTTTATATATATTTATCCTTGTAAACTGAGGCTTACGCCTCGACCGCCTCGAGGCTACGCCTCGCCTCGATTCCAGGGAAACCACCTCGTTCCGTTTTTAGTTTTTTTAAACCTTGCCTGCGACAGGGCAAACCACAGGAGCGACAATAATGCTCGTAAGCCAAAGAGCTTAGCATGCTTTAAGAAGGATTTAGAAAAAAACGGAGAATCACTTGATACAATTACTAAGAAGGATGATGGAACAATTATACCCATAAACTTATCTGAGTTTTTAAACATTATTGACAATGGTATCTTAAAGTGGCATTTATACCCTTAACTCACTCTTATGCTAATGTTGGTCCATTAATACCTACCACTAGGCACTATTGGCTTTCACTTGTACATTTGATCATTCAATAAACACATCGTGATGACATCAGCGCTGAGTCAATCAGTGGACTTTCCACTAGGTTCTACCGAACCTGACTCCCCCAGAAGGTGTTGCCCTTTAGGCGATTGATGTCCATATCGGACTCGGTAATTGGACTCTAGAGGTGGCTCCCACCACGAGGCGTAGCACTTAGCTCCACTTACCATTAATGTGCCATTGTTATTAAGTTCCACTCATTCATATGTAAAATAACTTACTCGTTTGTTGGTAATATGATTCTTTTAAATATTCATACTTAAGTATCCATCCATATGGGTTATGTAATCACACTAAGGACAATGATAAAAGGTACATATTAGGATTAGGTAACTATAGAGTTCTTTGATTACACGCCTATATAGTGATTGTGGGCACTTAATATCTCGAGGGTTGTCTTTCCTGATTCTCACTACACAATAGCTGGAAAGGGTACTGTTCCTAGTGTTTTGATATACTATAATTAGATAGTTAGAAGTTAATGGGTGTCTGTGTATGATATTAGGCACGTGTGCATGTAGTAAAACTAAAGGCTAATATCTACAAATTGTTGAGACATCCATGTACTCATGATATTATATTCTGATTTGACTATAAAGCCCTCTCATGATTCGGATACGATAACCATTTAAACTCATATATTTGGACTACAATATATGTATCTCCTATATATGGCTAATGTGTGACTCTATATAATAATTGAATTAGCAATTTACTGTTGGGGATATATGGCACAATCAACCAGGATAATCCCCCTAATTCTGTCCTGCAACAAAGATGGCACACAATATGTGTTTCCCACACGGGAACTCAATGGCAACAATAATGAAAGACCACAAGCAAGCACAACAATCAATCACCACAAGAGATAAGGATTTTACGTGGAAACCCTTACTTGATGTGAGCAAGGGAAAAACCACGGGGCAAGACCAGCAACGATTTCACTATGGTCAAAGCGAATCAAAGTTCTTCCCGATTTTGTTGCCCACAAAACTGAGGTACAAGCCACACACAATGGATAGTTCTTCTACAAGTAGCCAACTATCCTTAGGTATCTAACAATACCAAAATGTGCTCAATAACAAGGAGATGGAATATCTTCCCTTGTGGGCTCCCGGATGGAGACCCAAACTCGGCTTCGGCTCCTTGAGGTCGTCCGCAACGACCTCCCTGATGCTCCTCTCGAGCTCGGCCAAAGAAACCGGACTCCCTCCCAGCCATAACTGCAGCCCGCGTCGACGGGTGAAGAGGGAAGCCCTGCTATGACCTCCTTCCCTCTCGACCTCTCTCTTCCTCTCACGCGTGGAGGAGAAGGGCTTCCACGAAACCCTTGCTGTTGCACTCGGTCTTGGCTGGAATGGGGCGTTCTCTCTTCTCTGGAATGGGTCGATGCTCTCTGAAAACACCCAAGAATGGGTTCTCGGATGGGGCACTTCCGTCCCTGGAATGGGTTTGCACAATTGATGGCAAAATAGCAAAGAAGCCACAACAAAATGGGCATATTGCTACAACCCCAAGTTGGGACTGGAAAACTTCAAAGATACCCAACAACCTCCCCCTCCAGTCCCAACGGGGAGGTGTGGCTCAGTGATGGAGATCAAGAAGAGGTGACACCGCTCAGCTCTCTACAGAGCTGAAGCTTGTCACGAGTGATTGCCTTAGTCAACATGTCTGAGGGGTTCTCATCTGTGCGTATCTTCTTCAACATGAGCTGCTTCTGATCAATTGCATCCATCAGCCAATGGTATCTCATATCAATATGCTTTGTGCGAGCGTGATGCATGGTACTTTTGCTCAAATCTATAGCGCTCTGGCTATCACAAAACACAACCGGCTCACTGTCACCCAATCCAAACTCACCAAGGAAGCATTGTAGCCACAACACTTCTTTCCCAGCCTCTGCTGCTGATATGTATTCTGCCTCGGTAGTTGAGAGAGCAACACATTTCTGTAGCTTAGATTGCCATGATATGGCTCCCCCTGCAAATGTGAAAATGTAGCCTGAGGTGGACTTTCTCTGGTCCATGTCACCTGCCATATCTGCATCAGTGTAGCCACAAAGTTTGGGATCTAACCTCCCAAACACAAGACACATACTTGAGGTCCCTCTCAAGTATCTCAAGATCCATTTCACTACCTCCCAATGGTCCTTGCCTAGGTTGGACATGAATCTGCTCACCACGCCCACTGCATGGGCTATGTCGGGTCTAGTGCAAACCATGACGTACATGAGTCTCCCAACAGCTGACTGGTATGGGATCTTGGCCATCTCTGTTCTCTCCTCAGAAGTAGAAGGACATGACTCTTTGGTTAGCTTGAAATGAGAGGTTAAAGGCGTACTGGCAGGCTTGGCATTCTTCATATTGAACCGCTCCAACACGCGTTCAACATAGCTCTCCAGTGACAACCACATCATGCGCTTCTTCCTGTCCCTTGTAATCTGCATTCCAAAGATGTGACTGGCCTTGCCCAAATCTTTCATCTCAAACTCTTTGGAGAGTTCTTTCTTGAGCTTTGCAATGAGGTTGGAATCATAACCTACAATCAACTTGTCATCCACATATATCAAAAGAACGACAAACCTGTCATTGGGAAGACGGCGAACATATACACACGGATCGACTGTAGTCCTCTTGAAGCCATGCTTTCCCATGAAAGCGTCAAACTTCAATTACCACTGTCTCGGAGCTTGCTTCAAGCCATAGAGACTCTTCCTCAACCTGCAAACCATGTGCTCTTTCCCTTTCTCTTGAAAACCCTGTGACTGCTCCATGTAGATCTCTTCCTTTAAATCACCGTGAAGAAACGCCGTCTTCACATCCATCTGCTCTAGCTCAAGGTCTATGCTAGCAACAAGTCCTAGCACCATTCTCACTGAGTTCATCTTCACCACTGGGGAGAAGATCTCATCATAGTCCACTCCTTCCTTCTGGCTGAACCCTTTCACGACCAATCTAGCCTTGTACTTGACCTGCTTGTCGCTGTCATCTGATTTCAGCTTGTAAATCCACTTGTTCTTCAAGGCTCTCTTCCCTTTGGGAAGCTCAACAAGATCACAAGTGTTGTTTTTCTTGAGAAATAACATCTCTTCATTCATTGCATTTTGCCAATGACCCTTGTCCTTATGCTTCTGTGCCTCCTCAAAGGTGTATGGCTCACCTGCATATGTGAGCATCACATACCTAGAAGTGGGGTAACGAGATGATGGCTGGCGTGTCCTCTCAGATCTCCTGACCTGAGGCTCTGCTGTGTCTGCAAGTGGATGGGGCTGCTCCCCCTGCCCTAGGTCCCCTGGACCTGCATCAACGGGGTCTGCATCTGGCTCTCGCTGCTCTAGCTGCCCATCCTCTCCATCTGTACCCTATACTGGAGAGGGATCTGTGTCCTCACACTGTCATTATCCATGGAAAACTCATATGCATCACAACTCTCAGTGGTGTCCTCAGCTAATGTCTGATTCTCATAAAAGATCACATCCCTGTGTTTGGTGACTGTCTTTTCCCGTGGATCCCAAAGACGGTATCCAAACTCCTGATCTCCATAGCCAAGAAAAATGCAAGGCACCGCCTTGTCATCCAACTTCTTCCGCTGCTCTTTGGGTACCAATGCATAAGCCTTGCATCCAAACACCCTCAAATGAGCATATGAGGGGTCTTTCCCTGTCCAAACACGCTATGGAATATGAAAACCCAAAGGAACTGATGGAGATTTGTAGATCAAATAACATGCGGTGCGAACCGCCTCAGCCCAAAAGGTCTTGGGCAACTTCGTTGTCTTAAGCATGCTGCGAACTCTCTCAACAATGGTCCTGCTCATCCTCTCAGCTAGACCATTGTGCTGGGGTGTGCCTGGCTCTGTCCTCTCATGCCTGATGCCGTGCTCTACACAATAGCCCTGAAAGCTATGGGGGGTGTACTCTCCCCCATTGTCCGTGCGTAGACACTTCAACAATTTCCCTGTCTCGCGCTTAACCATGGCATGGAACTTCTTGAAGCAATCAAACACTTGATCCTTCGATCTCAGCACATACACCCACACCTTCCTAGATGCATCATCAATGAAGGTGACAAAATACCTGTTGCCTCTCAAAGAGGCTGTGTCCATAGGACCACAAACATCCGAGTGAACCAACTGTAGAAGGTCTCCCTTCACCTTGGATCTGGTTCTGTATGGCGCACTCGTGCTCTTCCCAACCTCACATGCATCACAAGATGACAAAGTGATGTCATTGTGGTAGGGGATCAACTCTCTCTTGCTAAGAAGCTTCAAGCCCTTCTGGCTCATGTGCCCAAGTCGACGGTGCCACAAATCTGAATTATCTGCCTCACTAGCATGCAAACTGCCATCCATGACCTTCACTCTAGTCATGTAGAGTGTGTGACATAAACTGCCTCTAGCCATGATGAGAGAACCCTTGCTTATCTTGCACTTGTTGTTGCCGAACTTCAGATGGTAGCCTTCACTATCTAGCTGTGAGCCAGATATAAGGTTAAGCCGCACGTCAGGAACATGCCTCACATTCAGGAGAATCATTGAGCACCCAACATCCGTTTGAATCGAGATGGTGCCATGCCAATGATCTTAGAGTAACTCCCGTTACCCATCAAGACTCTCCCATAATCACCCCTTGTGTAGGTGGTGAAGAACTCCCTGTGTGGTGTCACATGATAGGAGGCGGCTGTGTCAACGACCCACTCCAAATCGCTCCCTGCATGCAAGCAGTGATCCTGGATGGTGAGAATCACCTCATTTGCACTTTCATCTATCACAACTGCAGCTACATTCCCATCTTCCTTTTTCTAATCTTTCTTGGTTTCAGCTTGCTCTCTCTTCCAAATTCTGCAGTCTCTCTTCCAATGACCGGGCTTCTGGCAATGGTGACACTTTCCTTTGCCCTTGGACTTATCCCTGGATTTCTGCCTCTCATGTGACACTCCTCTACTACTGGATCTTCCTCTTCTCTCAACTGCATACACATGTGAAGAGGAGGATGCCTCTCCCGATGAGCGACGTCTAATCTCCTCATTGAGGAGACTGCCCTTGACCATAGCCATTGTCAACTTGCTGTCCTTCGCAAAGTTGCTCACGGTGACTACTAGAGTCTCCCAACTGTCCGACAAAGAACCAAATAAGAGAAGTGCTTGCAACTCGTCATCAAGTGCCAATCCCATGGAGGTCAACTGGTTGATTATGCTTTGGAAGTCATTCAGATGCTCCGCCACTTTGCATTCATCTTTGTATTTCAAATTCACAAGCTTTCTAGTCAAGAAAGCCTTGTTGGTTGCGGTCTTTTGGTCATAGAGCTCGGATAGCTTGTCCCACAGCTCCTTTGCATTCGTCTCCTCGGCAACATGATAGAACACGGACATGTCAAGCCACTTCCGAATGGTCCCACTGGCCTTTTGGTTCAACTTTGTCCACTCTCTTGCGGACATGTTCTCCGGCTTGGCACTCTCCCCCTCTACCGGATCGTGGAGGTCATTGCAATACAAAATATCTTCTATCTTGGCCTTCCAAATCTGCCTGTTGCTGCTTGTGAGCTTAATCATAGTGCCTTCATCATCTTTGCCCATTTTTGCTCAACCTGTGCTCTGATACCACTTGTTGGGGATATATGGCACAATCAATCGGGATAATCCTCCTAATTCTGTCCTGCAACAAAGATGACACATAATATGTGTTCCCCACACGGGAACTCAATGGAAACAATAATGAAAGACCACAGGCAAGCACAACAATCAATCACCACAAGAGACAAGGATTTTACGTGGAAACCCTTACTTGATGTGAGCAAGGGAAAAACCACGGGGCAAGACCGGCAACGATTTCACTACGGTCAAAGCGAGCCAAAGTTCTTCCCGATTTTGTTGCCCACAAAACCAAGGTACAAGCACACACAATGGATAGTTCTTCTACAAGTAGCCAACTATCCTTAGGTATCTAACAATACCAAAATGTGCTCAATAACAAGGAGATGGAATATCTTCCTTTGTGGGCTCCCGGATGGAGACCCCGAACTCGGCTTCGGCTCCTTGAGGTCGTCCGCAACGACCTCCCTGATGCTCCTCTCGAGCTCGGCCAAAGAAACCGGACTCCCTCCCAGCCCTAACTGCAGCCCGCGTCGACGGGGGAAGGGGGAAGCCCTGATGTGACCTCCTTCCCTCTCGACCTCTCTCTTCCTCTCACGCGTGGAGGAGAAAGGCTTCCACGAAACCCTTACCGATGCACTCGGTCTTGGTTGGAATGGGGCGTTCTCTTTTCTCTGGAATGGGTCGATGCTCTCTGGAAACACCCAACGAATGGGTTCTCGGATGGGGCACTTCCGTCCCTGGAATGGGGCTGCCCAATTGATGGCAAAATAGCAAAGAAGCCCCAGCAAAATGGGCATGTTGCTACAGCCCCAGGTTGGGACTGGAAAACTTCAAAGATACCCAACATTTACAACTAAGCTCCCCTATTTTACATAAAAAAATCAATTGTCAAATAATATAGCTAAGGGTGAACGTGCAATATGTATACTCCTTTCCATGGCCGCAACCTTACTTTGACGATTATATAGATTTATCCATCGTATGCGAATTCAAAGATAATTAGTACTATAATCACGGATTAGAGATAGCCCTTCAAGGTCGATGACAAAGATGAACCCTCCGGATTAATCACTGGCAGGCACATGGTATGAGACAAAATACTTATATACCTAAGAATGATATATATTCCAAAAAAGTTGGTATATTAAATCTCTGTGTACGGTATGGATATGGGAGAAATCCATGTATGAATGATTCACAAGTAGATATAATAAATGATATTTTCGAAGAGGTCAATCTGTGCATAGGGATGCAATTGACATATTGTATCAGAGATGAACATTTGATACGAACAAAGAAGTAACACATACCCGTCAATGCGTTGCCCTTAATGATTATGTGTATCAGCGATCCGGCCCCTTAGCCGCAGGGATCCCTCCGTCTCCAACCTTGTCGAATGATCTAATCTCTTGTCGTTATCCTCTAAGACCATAACATGGATGAGGTAAGTTTCGGTGGTCACAGTTGAAAGCACAATGGAAAAAGACACTGCTTTAATTCCCTGATACTAATGGTGATGGAGTCTATTTTTAAGGACGGTTAAAGGGAGCGCACGTCCCCTGGCAATTGGCTCGTGAAGAGAGAGGGAGTCAAAAGCACACCCCCTTCTCCACGTCCCCTGCAACCGTTCACTACCATTTTTGATTTTTTTAAGTCCACCCAATTTAACCCACGAAAATATATATTATTATTTAGTGTTCGTTGAAGTTATTACAATAAATAAAAAGGACTAATACATGTTCTACATGATTGACCTCAGTTATTTGATAATGGATCCGATGAGTCGGTTTGTATAACTTTGCTTGATCACTTTCTTTTTCAAACAATCATAATATAATACACAAAAACTTTAGAGTGGTTGGGATGCATAAATTGAATGATCAGATTGATTTATTTTTTGCTAGGGATATTTGCGGTATGCATTTGATTATATAACTGCTGTATGGTTCCGTCAAAGGAGGAATTGCTCTGATCTTGTAAAGGAAACTCCATTATCACATTTAAGCTGTCTGGAGTTTAGAGCTGTTGCTAATTTTTTCAGTTCATATCTGTTTGTAGAGTATCGTTTTTTTCTTCTTATTTCTTTCTGTTAGTGAGGCAGGAAATTTTGAGTTTGTTTAAGGTGATAAGATTATACTATTAAAACAAACGCTGGAATCTGTAGATGAGATGAGTGGAGGTTGTTCATCATACTTGCTTTGCTTGTTCATCATATTCACAGCTATCATCTTCTCGTACTCATTTGTCGCGAAGGCCAGGCATTATAAATGGGAGGTTGGCTACAACTTATGGTCCCCAGACTGCTTCTAGAGCACCATGATCACTATCAATGGCCAGTTTCCCTTCCCGACCATCCGTGCGAAAGCCGGTGACTCAAGAACACCCTCCATACCAAAAGGGTGGTCATCTAGTGGCACAGGATCCTTCAGGTGCAACCATTTCTCCAACTTCATGTAATTAACCTGAACCTCTGCTTAATTACCTTAACCCACTTCTTAAATAGAGGATTTATTTTGAAGCGTATCCATACCTTTTTTGCATATTACAACTTCTAGTCGCTTGCAGCTTGGAACGCCTTGACAGACGGAAGTCAATCGATCTCACAGTGTGCGATCAACCCCGAGGAGATGTTTGTCTATATGTTTCTCTTCTACAAGGTGAGTTACACAGTAGCCAGTTGTGAATACGATGCAAGATAAGTAATCACTCGTTACTAAACTTTTAACGCCTTATATAACAACAAAAATGACAACGAATAATATTGATTCTTTCTTCCTGTGTTACGAGCATTGTATCTTCTCACGTTGTGCATGAATTTGTCATCTTAAACATCGACAAACGTTATCCCTGTATAAAGAAGTTGATATAATCACACCGAGAAGTATATACTAAACTAATAGTATCTGTCATCAATTAGAGTTTGAACACTTTTGAAGTTGTTATTTTTTTTACATCATATTTATATATTTATGTGAATTTAATAAAATATTTTTATTATGCCCTTTCGAGTTTTCTATTAACATTTATACTCTATTTTTTTACAATTACACTTGTAGCCATATATTCTTAATAGTGCACAATATTGTCCTCACATTGATATAATAGAGAAGCAAATGTATACTAATAAAAGGTCAATACCATGAGTGTTGTAAAAATATAAGGATAGAACATGTAATTGTAAAAATATGAGAATAAGTGTTACAAAATCTTTAAATACATGATGCAGTATTATTCGTATGCATTTATAAGAAATAATGATCTAACTCGATTCGATCCAGTGGACCATACAACTAAATCAAAAATACAATTGTTTGATTTTTTCAGCTCTTATGAATTGCTGACATTATCATCCGTTGGACCGATCGATCCCCAATTGATTCGATCATAAAATCCAAAATCGATACCTACCAGATACGGCAGATATGAAGTCCGGATCGTTTTTAGAACCTTGATGTAACCAATATGTCTTCACAAGAGAAACCCTAACATCTGGTGTTAATTAGTGATTACCCATCCGATACTCTGATCCCGACCTGCTTTTTTTGAAAGAATTTAAAACCCACTCCATTTATTTTTAGGGATTTTTATCCGGAAGACCCTATAGTCTTTTGCAATTACCTCTACGACCTTTGAAACATCATAATTCCTCTCGTGATCCTGTAAACTTTCCAACCCTTACCCTAAATACCCTGTGGTTAACCCCCGTTCATTTATTTGTTAAAAGTAATTGGATTCTGTTATGTTCTTTTATATTATACCCATTTTGTTTATCAAATTTACGTTGAGTGCCACTCCATCATCCGAGAGGAGCTGATCCCCCCTGCGTCGCCCCCGCCAGCACCAAGCTTTGAGCCTCGCTACTGCCGCCGTCGAGGAGCCTCGCGAACAACTCCTCCTTTGCTGTACCCCCTGGCCGCCGAGGAGGCCCTCCTTCCCTCCTCCCATGCTCGAATGGCCCGTAGGAACACCCCCCTCCTCCGCGCCGATGGAGCCCCCCCTGCCACCCCCGCCGCCCAGCCTCCCAAGCTCCTAAACCTCCCAAAGCCGATGGAACTTTGCAGGATTTTTTTCTATTCTTTTTTTATTATTTTGGCTAATCCTAACCGTTCGATGGTAAATTGGTTAGGTTAACTCAAGAGTAACCCAACTAATTGACTCAAATATAGTTAAAATTGACGGCATGGTTTCTTGGGTAAGACGGAGCAAGTTTACGAGGTCGGAGGAGGAATTAGGATGTTTCAAAGGTCGTAGAGGTAATTGAAAAAGACTATAGGGTCTGCCGGGTAAAATCCCTTATTTTTAATGCGTTTGGATTTAAATACCAGTTTCCATGGGATTAGGTTCGAGAGGACATTAGAATAAATTTGGATCCAAATTAAATAAGACTTTGGATCTGTCATTAGCCGAATAGTACAGTATTTTGCCATAAAACAAAAGTAGGATGCCGGGATCCTAAGTATTATAGATAATTAAGCCCGTATAGGCTCTCTCTGTAGCTACTTAAGCAACCTTAATCCAATTCACATTCTATACTTTGTGTAGCCACTCTCATCAAAATCACATCTCCTAATAATATAATAATCAGAACATAGTATCCAAACATTCAATCGTGACTATCCACTGCAAATTTATCACAATGCTTAGATTGAACAAGTGTTTTATAAATTACATCAACCTTTTTGTATTTGAAATTCACAAACAATGAACGATATCCCTGCCAAAAATAAGCTCGATTTGTTAACTTATCATACATTCCAATTCAACAAATTCCATTACCACAATTATTGATGACAATGCTTTGTCCAGACAATTTATAAATAAAAATTTTATCCATCACTTTCATTATATACAATATTAAACATGTTTACTTATTCGTTGATAAAAGTACTTATAGTGTATCATAATCTTATTGCTTGGTTCTATTTTTTGTTGCAAAAGTATTAACTAGGTTAGAAATTGGAAAAACTTAGTAACGCTGTATTAATTCATTTCAAAGTATTTTTCTTGTCAAGTTTGAAGATTTTATTGTTCATACCAATTATAATAAGTAAAAAATTCAGAATGAGTAACATTGTTTAATGGAAAATGATTCAAATTTAAGATCGTTTTAGCAAAATGATAACTAATGCAAAGTAAACTTAATATTTTGTATATTATTGTTGTTAATGCAAATTGAGTAAATTACATAAAAGTTCCTGAACTTTACACTTGATTTCAATGTGGTACGCAGACTTTTAAAAGTCACAATGTTGTACATGATCTTTATAGCCGATTTTAATGTGGCACTTTACGTTATATTTTCCATCAAGCGAATGGTCAAATTTCATTTTGTGAACGAAAATACTCTTTCCCCTTTCTCGACCTCTTATTCTTCTTCTTCACCACACACAATACGTCATACATCACCTTACATGTTTTTCCCTCTCCTCCCTCTCAGGACTGTTGATTGATCAGATTCAACAAAGGAAAATAACCACTCTTCTTCGATTCTTGATGGAGCATGGATAAGACATGCTAGATCCAATGGAATCGGCGATTGGGTCAAAATGTTTCCTACTCCCCATCTCAGGGGTGTTCATGGAGCGGGTACCCGACCCATTCAATCACGACACATCCCGACCCATCGTTACCGGGTCAACGGGTCGACCCACCCCATTTCAACGGGTATCCGATTCTAACGGGCATCCAAATCATTCGAATGGGTAATGGGTACCCGTGAGTACCCGTGGGTCACTATAACAAATATATGCACATCAAATGAACAATACCAGAGCACAATAAAAAATGTGAAATCATATATAAAATATCAATCAAAAGTCGATATTATGATTATATCGAAGAAAGGCTACGAAAATCACCGTTCATTATAGCAAAAATAGAAACCCGATACTGACAGGGGTGTTCACGGGTTTGGTAATCCTACCGTTTGATCATTGACCCACCTCGACCCGTCATTACTGAGTCACGGGTCGACTTGACTCGTTCCAATAGGTACCTGATTTTAGTGGGTACCCAGATTATTTGAACGGGTAACAAGTACTCGCGGGTATATGTGGAATATCTCTTCCAAGAAAAAAGGTTACATGAATGGTACTCAAAATAACAATTTTTTATAATCCATTTATTTACAATTATAGGAATAACATGGCGATAAGTTGAGCAATAAAGATTGATAGTCATTCATAAAATAGCCATCATATTCTTATATTATTCAAAAACAGTAATAAGTGCGGAATATGAGATGACAAGAAATAAGGAAATCGAAAAATAAAACATGATTGAGTAAGCATGTCGTTATGATATTCATGAACGGACACAAATGGTTAATGCAACAACACCATTTCGAAGTTATTGAACTATAATTGGATACATGGATATGATCTATATTGTAGTCGAATAATAAACGAGGACATGGATATCCAAAGATATCCATAGTACTATGAATTAAGATTTATGATTAAGGACATCAAACTTTTTTGGTTAAATCACTTTTTCCCCTATTCTTCCAATCCCTTTCTAGCTCATTTGAAGCAAACCCGTGAGTCAAAAAGCAAACAGCAGTGGGCTCTGAGCATCCAATACTGAACGGGTACCCGACTCTTCCAGCGGGTTTTCTAGCGGGGCACGAAGGTGGAACGAGTCAGGTACCCGATCCGGATATCTTACTTGGGTATCCGTAAATTTCGGGTCAAAAAAGCCAGGTCAGATCGAGTGTCCATTTGACCCGGCTATTTTGACCAGCCCTACCCCACCTCGCCTAAGGGAGGTGTTTGATGGTTGATAAATGCGGGGCAGAACGCACAAATGTGAAGCATATTGAATCGCTCCCTTCTAGCCAATCTGATCTTGCAAAAATATATAGCACTTGAAAAGTTACGATCTTGTCTCGATTCTCAACAAATCGGACCCTCATGCATAGTTATGATATATGTTCACAAAAGGGTTTTTATCATTTGTGTCCCTTTGAGATATCGCAATTTCAGTTATGTCTCTATCTTTTTGGTAATATCAGTTGTGCCCCTCACTTCTTCTCATTCTATCACTTGTGTCCCTCGAGTTAGTTTCCGTCCATCCATAATACAAACGGACGTTAACTTCAAGGACACAAGTGGAATTAATTGAAAGAAATGGACTGAAATATCCAACTCTTCTTCTTCCTCCCCATCCTCTTCCTCACCCTTCTCTTTCTTCTCCCAGCCACCACTCCTACTTCAATCTGGTGCTGATCACCAACGTCGGAGGCGCCAGCGACGTGCACTCGGTATCGACCAAGGGGTCCAACACCGGATGGCAGGCGATGTCACGGAACTGGGGCCAAAACTGGCAGAGCAACTCGTACCTCAACGGGCAGAGCCTGTCCTTCCAAGTGACCACCAGCGACAGCAAGACAGTCACCAGCTACGATGTCGCCCCCTCCGACTGGCAGTTCGACCAGACCTTCGAGGGCTCCCAATTCTGAAAGCACACGATCCACGATCAATCCCGATTGTTGGAGTATAAAGTTGTATGCGTCTATTGTGTTGTAGCAGGGTAAATGGATCCTGGAGGAGATCCATTTACCCCAACCAGTGTTTAGTCCCACATCGTCCAGTGGTGAGACTTGGAGGCTCTGGAGAGGCTATATAAGGAGCCCCAGACCTCCTGTATCCATTGAGAAAGTGCAATGAAAGACACACCCCTTTGAGGGCTTCTCCTGTGGTTTCATCCCGCTCCTCACGGAGTAGGGTTCCACGTAAAAATCACGTCTTATGTTCAAGTTTTTCTATCTTTATTTCTGATACGCTTCCGCTTCCGATTTTCTAACATGGTATCAGAGCGGGTTCGATTCTCGAGGAGTTGTTTTTAAGATTTTTTTACACTCGATTATCAAGTTGTTCTTGAAGACGATTATTATTTGTTCAAGTTCTGTCCAAGTCTTAGGGTTCCTATTGAAACCCTAATCTCTGCATATTTTAAAGATCATTGTCAGTTTTTGAAGATTCGAAGATCTCCAAGCCGTTGTTCTCCATGCTTTTTGGGTTTCTTAGAACCCTAGATCCACAGCGTGAGTCCAGCCATCCTCTCCACGCTCCAGGTGCGAGCCCTAGCGCCCCAGCATTAGCATCGCGTGCACAAGCGCACGCAAGCCCCAGGCGATGGCGGCATCCTGACGGCGCTCTTCGAGCGTTGCTTCCTTCTGGCGCTCCTTCATTCCAACCCAGCAACAAGGTGGTGCTCATCAGCCGCTATCGTGCAAGAAGCGTACGGCGTGCAGCATCTCAGGCAAGCTCCTAGACGAAACCATATACCTCTGCAAGGCGAGGCTGCAAGAGGCAGCCACAGAAATAAGTCCTCGCGCCGCCTTGAGCATCTCTCTCATCCAACCAACGAAGCAAAGGCGGCCCCCTCCTCCTCTAAGCGGCAATCGTCCAGTCGGCGTGCTCCCTCCACCGCGCGCGCACGAGTTCTAGGCGCTGCCTCCTCCTCTAAGCGGCATGACGCAAGAGCCTCCTCGCGTGACCAGATCTCGCGCTCCCCAGACCTCGCAGGCGACGCGAACCACTCGCGCAGGCAGCGCAGGTGGCCTCCTCACATCGCGCAAGCACCCTGCCTCGAGTCCTTCTCCAGGCGATGGCGCACTTTCCCATCCCGGTGATGCTTCCCCGCACGCACCTCTCTCCCAGGTCATATTCCAGGCGATGGCGCTGTTTCGCGCTCCAGTCGCGTAAGGCGGCGCGACTCTCTCTTGTGCAGGAGACCACTTTGGGGCGGCGGCGGTTGAGGGTTCCCACTAGGGCTGGAAGGCCCTGCTTTATTTTTTTTTTAAAAAAAACATTTGTGCTTTTACTGTAAAGCCCAGTTGGGCGGTAAAAAAAACTTGAGGGGGAAAGAGTGCCGTTAGAAAAAAAGGTTGAAAGGCTGTTGATGAATCTCGTATTCATCATGCTAAAAAGTCCTTATTAAAATCCCTGCTTAAACAAACCAATAAAAATCACCTCTAAAACTCTATTTTTATCATGTATTATATTGTCTATATTTAACCTTAATTATTGTGTATTTAATTGTCCTTATTTTTCTGTAATTATTTTATCACTCAAAAACCCCTAAAAATTAGGTAGATAAGTTGTCTATAATTCACTGACCTTTAAAACCACAAAAATACAAAAACAACTCAAAACCACAAAATCGGTGTTTTTATCCCCTTAAAAATGCCCCCAAAAATAGCTTTTGTACAGATGACCTCTTTTGGCTTTTTGCCCAACATGAAAGTTGTAGATCTCGTCGAGACGAGCAACTTTCATGTTTTGACTTTTTCCAAATTCGGCCTCTAACTATTTCTTTTCTATTTTTCTTTGATTTTACTTTTGAATTGCTCTGATTGGGCCACGTGGCGCCCTCTGGGCCGCCCACGTGGCCCGCTCTCCTTCCCGCCACCTGGCGCCCCTCCTGGGCCGTTGGATCTGCTCTGCCCAGCCTCCATCCTCGCCGTTCACTCCGCTCCAATCCTCAGTCGTTGGATCCGACCTTCAGATCAGATCTCAAACCGCTTCCTTGCGCCGCGTCTTCAGCCGTTAGATCGATCTCCCATCCAATGACCAACCACCGGCCACGTCTCCCCTCACCACAACCCTTCGATTCCCTCTCCATCCAACGCTCCCCCGCAATCCACGTCACCCAAACTTTCCCGACCATCCGATCTTCTCCAACTCTCCATCAAAACCGCTCCTTCGCGCTCAACCCTCAGCCATCCGATCAGATCTATTGATCTGATCGCAACCCTCCATCAGCGCCGTTGCCCTGACCGTTGGATCGCAAGATCCAACGGTTCAAACACCTTCGTCAACCTCCGTAACCTCCCTTGCCTCCAGCCGTTTCATCTCGCAGACCCCCGCCCCCTTCCTTTTTTGGGCCGACGCTCCAGCCACTCCTCCACCACCTAACGGCCGCTCCACGTAGCCCATTCATCCGCCTCCCTCGCGCCACCACCATCAATTACCATCTTCACTCCCACGCCATCAAAGCCCCGCTCCAAAACGGCCATCCACCACCGTAACCTCCGACCTTCTCCTCCTATATAAGCCCATCCCCCGCCACCAAGCCAACCATCCACCATTTGGGGGCTTCGGCCCGAGCCCCTGGCTCTCCGGTGACAGCGGAGGAGCCCTTGCAAGGGGGCGTCGACGGCCGAAGCCCCGGTGAGATCCATGGCTATTCCGCCATGTGCGCTCCACCTCCTTGGTGGTAGCTAAGCTCCTTGGAAGGGTCGTCCAGGTCGAGCCATGACCCGAGCACCCCCGGTGCTCATCCCAGACCACCTCCTCCGCCAGGGTTCCCCTCCCCGATGAGGTCTTCTTCCTCCTTCTCTTTCTTTCATTTTCCCCGATTTATTGCGCCCTCCTCAGCCACCGGCTCCCTCTTCAGACCAATCCATCATCTTCGCCACGCCACCAGCAACCTCGCCGACCCTCTTCCCCGTCTCCAAAACCTCCCCCGCTCCGATTCCCCTCTCCTCCAGCTCCGCCGTAGGAGATGATCTCCGGCCACCATTCCCGACGCCTCCACGGCCGGCCACTCACCTCACCTCTCACCCGCACGCATTCGCACGAGCCTCGGCTATCACTAACACTTGCAGGTATCTTGATTGGCCGGATCTCGCGCCGGGGCTACTTCAAGCCTCGATCCTCCGGCGGAGCTCCATCGACAGCCCACGCCAACCACCTCTGGAGCATCGCTGCACCTCCAGCTCCTTCGCGAGAACCTCAACATTCTTATCCGATCTTCGGAGGGACTCGCGGAGCCTGGCGGAGCACTAGGGGGCACACCGGAGCCCCGCCTTCTCCGGTGTCCCGCGGCGGAGGACGAAGAACAGTTACCGTCCGATCATCTGGATCGGACGGTTCTGTCACTGACACGTGGCGGTCCAGACCTCCAAACGAAGCTACAGGCTTGGGTCATCCGAGCCTCCTGACAGACCTCCAGACAGCTGCCACGTGGCCCGAGCCAAAGGTGTCGTCCCGAGCCTGAGTCCTCACGTGCCCCGCACGTGAGGGCTCGGGTAAATTACATGAAAGACCCTGGGAGAGCTGGAATTTGCAGATTGGTCCCCAGGCACGTGCCTCACGTGCGTGCCTGGGTATTTTACAGGGACGCCCTCGAGCTTTTGAAGAATTGCAAATACACCCCTGCGCGTAAATGGACAAATTACAATTGGGCCCAGGCGGTTTTTGGTATTTACATTTAGGTCCTTCCAGGGACCTAAATGTAATATTTATCCTTTACTTTCCTCGCATTTTTATTACATTTATGCCCTTGCATTATTTTTAGCATAACTTGAGCATCGTAGGTCCAAATTGCATGATTTTAGTGTCGTTTTGATCCTTGTTTTGTCCTCTACAATCTAGCATACTTATTTGTCTCATTTGACACTGTTTTAAATTAAGTGAATTTTTATGTCAAAAATGGGACCATGCTCTATCTGTCTTGCTGGGTTTGATGACCGATTTTTAATGATGTGTTCAATTAGACTCTAATTTCATTCTACATTGCAATGCTCACATTTTAGGGTATAATTGTAGCATTTTATTCTTCATGCATATTTCTTAGCATTATTTGCCCATGCATCACTTTAACTTGCATAAAAATATCTAAAAAAAATTACATGCATCATGGCATTGCCTTGTAAATATCATCGTGCATCATAAATTGCATATGGACCTAAAATTGAGATTACTTGACGTTGAACTTCAAGAATCAATATTCAAAAGCTATAATTAAGCAGCTGTATCCCTGTGTTCGACCTTGGTACACTTGCCAAGTATAAATACTCCACAGCATTCAAAGTCTGTGGTTTTTGCTGAACAAAATTCGCCTCCTATGCTACAGCGTAATTCATCAATATTATCGAGGCGAATTTCGCGCTCATCAGCTGTGAGTAAAAAAAATAGAGAGAGAGAGGACGAATGTTAAAAAGGAGCTTGGGAATTAAAAAAAGAGAGAGAAGTTAAAAAAAAGGGAGTCGCATACAAAATGAGAAGGCGCACGCATATTTATTTCAAAAAAAAGGGGGCAGAAAAAAAAGAGGCGTGTACAAGAAAAAGCCGTACGCAAAATTTACAAAAAAAAGAGAGAAAAAAAGGTGAAAAGCCGATAAAAAAATTATGTTGAAACGACTTTTAAAAAAATGTGCTTAAAAAAAGTGACGGCTTAAAAAAAATGAAGAAAAGCCGCAAGAAGTTTTAAGTAATGTTTTGTCCCCGTTTTTATCTTGTCTTCTCCCAACTTGGTCGACGTCCATGTTTTCCGACAAGTATGGGAGAAAGGGAGAGTATAGTGTAGAGTCACAGGTCATGTTGCAGATTCAGATGTCAGATCCAGACCAATCCAGATTTCCAGACTCTACGGTTGTTCAGACTCGACGATTGATTCCGAGTCCAGTTTCAGACACGCACGAGTGTGCGGTCATTTTCAGATGAGCATATGTTGCCATCATCAGTTCGAGGTCCCCATCATTCTTGTTGTCAGGCCAGAGTTTTCATGTGAGCCATAGGGACTCCAGAGCAGAGGACCATTCCCTTGAGGGCAAGGGTTTTCATGTGGTATCATAGGTACACCAGAGCAGTGCACCATTCTCTGAGCCAGATGGGAGAGACCCAGTTCTCCGACGAGGAGACTTCAGGCGCAGTTCAGACTCGATGGTCAGATTCCGAGTCTTCAGTTAACTCACACTCCAACCCGTTCGTCCTCCTCACCTGCACGGCATGAGAAGCAACGTCCTCGACTGCAGCATGTGCACGTTGGGTTGATATTGTCCGTAGTGTCTTGTAGCGTTGAGTTGAGTATCTTTCTGTTTGTCCAAGCTGAGCATTTCATGCTCCAGCTTGAGGGGGAGTGTTGGAGTATAAAGTTGTATGCGTCTATTGTGTTGTAGCAGGGTAAATGGATCCTGGAGGAGATCCATTTACCCCAACCAGTGTTTAGTCCCACATCGTCCAGTGGTGAGACTTGGAGGCTCTGGAGAGGCTATATAAGGAGCCCCAGACCTCCTGTATCCATTGAGAAAGTGCAATGAAAGACACACCCCTTTGAGGGCTTCTCCCGTGGTTTCATCCCGCTCCTCACGGAGTAGGGTTCCACGTAAAAATCCCGTCTTATGTTCAAGTTTTTCTATCTTTATTTCTGATACGCTTCCGCTTCCGATTTTCTAATACCGATGCTGAAGTTGTTGTTTTGTCCGCACCCGCTGAGGCCTTGTCTTGATTGTTGGTAGTGGATTTATCTCTGCATACTATTGAGATCTGTCAGCTTCTAGGATGAAGATCAAACTATGTTATATATGATTTGTGGGTTTTTCGAAAGATTGTAGCTAGTGAAGGTGGAAGAGTTGAACAGCGGGCAATATGTAATATATTGAAACCCATATCTTCCTCTGTTCATTTTCTGTCTTGAGTACACCACCTTCAATCAGAATCCGAAGCTTAAAGATTTCTGACAGTGGAGTTATGTGGTGATGGAGTTGGTTTTTTATCGTTTAGCCATTGGTGTGCTGCGCTTGAATAAGACGGCGCTGCGTGTTGTTCCATCTGTTTTTACCGAAATACATATGAAGGAAAGGTCGATGAAAGCAGCAAGTAATAAATATGGATAGACACCTGTGAGGAAGGAAAGGCCGCCGATCATGTTGGATCTTTCTGATAGCTAGTAGCAGGTGACAGTTTGTAGATGCGCGTGGTTTGTGTTTTCTTCGATTTGGGAGTCTGCATAGACTTGTTCCAATGGAGAAGAGGAGGTTTTGCCGACCATGTCATGATTCTGAGAAAGCTGCACGAGGGTTGGATGGATTCTGGGGCGATTAGAATCTGCAGATTGCCCTTCATCTTCCATAATAACATGATCAATGTGATCAGTGTCAAGTAAGCAGATAAAAACCAAACTTTGGGATTGTAAGACGACCGCCCGCCCCACGCAGGAATCCGAGCTCCGTCCCCCTTCTTGCTCTTATCCTCCTCCCCACCATGAGCCACTGTTGCCGTCAGCCCACACCTCCTCCCAGCCCCGCCCCTCCTCCCCAGCCCGCCCCTCTTCCCCAGCCCCCACCTCCTCCCTCGAGCTCCTCCCCCACACCTCCCTCCCCGCACCTCCTCCCCAGCCCGTACCTCCTCCCTCGAGCTCCGCCCTGAGCTCCTCCCCACACCTCCTCCCCAGCCCGCCCTTCCTCCTTGGCCCGACCCCGCCAGCCCCGAGCTCCGCCCCGAGCTCCTTCTGACCATAATACCCTTTTTAACCACACCATGGTTTGAATAAACCATGGTTATTTTAATTTTTTGACGGTGAATTTGACGGAAGGGCACAAGTGATAACGGAGAAAGAAGTGAGATTCACAACTGATATTACCAAAAAGATAATGGCATAACTGAAATTGCGATATCTCATAAGGGCACAAATGATAAAAACTCTTCACAAAATCCACACATTCAAACCAATATAAACTCCCATAAAAAAATAACAACAAAATGTCTACACTCTTACAGCTTTTTAAAGTCCGTTAATATATCTTCCCTTGCTAAACATATTAGGAGGATATTATTCATTTCAAAATATTTTTATATATTTAAAATTAACGACGGAGGTCATACTCGTAGCTATGTCATAAAAATTGTCAATATAGCGATATGTTTCCATTGTTTTTATAAAATTCTAACTAATCATTGTTAACTTTGTAATAAAAAATTTTGAATTTAAAAATGTGGAAACACTTGTTATTGGTGTAACTCAAAAATAACGAGGGATAATCGTTCTTATATATACCGTGGAAAAAAATCATTAATTTTTTTTAAAAAAGAAGCTTCCTTCAAATCATTGCAAATTCACACTGATTGATACGAATTTTAATGAAAAATTACATCTAAGCTTGTTAACAAAGACTATTAGATATGAAATGACATTCTTTTTGCAACGAAATAAAAAATATTTTTGCAATGAAAAAGTTATACAAATATAATTTAAGAAGATATACCAACAAATTAGTTGCTATAACTAATTGTAAAAGTAAAATTTGATAGGATTTAATTAGAAAATCATTATCTTTTTCTTCATTCATTTTTAATTAGAATTTTGCATTTAGTTGAATAATTTAAGAGGGAGAACGTTGATAGGGAACCGACAAAAATTAAGGGGGGAATTATGAGGATTATATAGTAACTGGTGTGCAATTAATTAGAGGTACGTGTAGCTGATTGTGATGAGATTTGTTAGAATCGCATCGATTAGGAGTGCGAGTTTAACTGTGGCTTGACATGATATTGAAGAGCATAATTAATTAACAGGGGATGGAATAACAACGACGGCAGGGGGGCACGTGCCCGGTTTAATCATTTTGTAGGCATGCCCCTAAATAAATCTACTGTTAAGGTTATCATCCAAATTTCCCAAAATCTGATATCATTTGCTATTTTATCTAAACAGTTAAAGTTGATCAACGCAACTTAAGTTCCATTTTTTCTAAAAGAAATAAACCTTTGAACGTTAAGATAAAATATCAATTTTCATCGAACGAAATATAAAAGATACATAGAAAATTTATCGAAAATTCAATTCGTAAGGATGGACTGTTTGGACTGCAATTCAAAAAAAAATGCAATTACAACACATTTGTTGTCACTCCCATCACAATTGAGAATCTGCTTCTCAGGTAAATAGCATGATATTGAGTCCCGTACAAACCCTCTCGTCCATAGGATTTCTCAATTGATTTAAGGAATTTTTAACCGGCAGACCCTATAATCTTTTCCTATTACCTCTACGTCCTTTGAAACATCGTAATTCCTCTCCCGACCTCGTAAACCTGTTAACCTTTACTTGGCAAACCCTGTGGTTATCCCCCATCAATTTGACCGTTAAAACTAACCAGATTCTGTCATCTTCCTTTACATTATACCCATTTTATTTACCAAATTTACCATAAGTTCCACTCCCTCACCCACGTCAGCCCTGCTGTCGAGCCTGCTCGAACCCCCCCGGCACCGTCGCCCATGTTCGAACCACCCCCGACCACCTGCCTGAAGCCCCCCCTCCCCCCCACCGGTGGCCGGACCAACCCTGTACCCACGTGGGCCACCTACGGCTACCTACCCTGCACCCATCCGCCCCCGACCTCCCCTGCACCCACGCACGGGCCACCTACGCCCAACCGCCGCTCACTGCTCTCCCCCACCTCCCCCCGCCACCGCCGCTACTCCGTGACCCCCCCTGCCGAGGCGGTCCTGGAGGTCGTAGAAATGGATGGCGATGGCGACAGAGAAGCCTACCCGACGGTCGTGGAGGCCCTTGGAGGTGAGGACCTTGCTGTGGCGGTCCTTCCCGTCGGAGGACTTGGAGACCCTGCAGATCCTGGAGGGGTTCAGCCACGCCAAAAGCCTTGTCTTTGCATCACCTTCCATCTCCGCCGCGACTCCTCTACCTCGATCCCAGGGCCTCCATGGGCGAAGGTGGCGCTTGTGTGGGTTCCTCCTCTACCCCCCCACCCACCCTCCACCCGATGAGCCACCCGCCGCCGCTCACTGCTGCCCACCCCCCCCCCCCCCCCGCAGCTGCCCCCTGCGCCGCCTAGCGTCCCAAGCTCCTTGCTTTTTCTATTTTTTTATTATTTTGGCTAATCCTAACCGTTGGATGGTAATTGGTTAGGTTAACTCAAGACTAATCCAAGTAATTGACTCAAATATAGTTAAAATTGACGGCATGGTTTGTTGGGTAAGACGGAGCAAGTTTAGGAGGTCGGGGGAGGAATTACGATATTTCACAGGTCGTAGAGGTAATTAGAAAAGATTATAGGGTCTGCCGGGTAAAAATCCCTTGATTGAAAGTATTTGAGGATCCGATTTCGGGATGGAGTCCCTGGTCTGATCCGTCACTGTATCTGTTTTATACAGATTTTGACATCCATATCCATATTCGTTTTAAAATGGATATGGATATGATTTGATATCCTCAAACATTTGTATCCGTATATCAGTTTTCATATATAAATATATTCATAGATTTATTTTTAATCCTATATAACATATACCTTCTTTTACCATATTTACATACTTTTTATAATACAAACACATCTAATAAATTTATATCATGTGTTTTCCATTCAATTCATATACATTCAAGTCGATTCTATAGAGTATTTCTAACATTAGTAGGATGCGATCAATATCCGTTTTTTAAAGATATGGTAGATAATTTTCATATCCATCAATATACGTATCCGCACCCGTATTCGTATTAAAAAGAGATAAGGATACGGTAAAACTATATCCGTATCCGTTAGTTTGCATCCCTAGTCCCAAGGCTTGGAGATCCGATTTTGGGTTTGGATCCTAGATGGTCGACGCATTCTACGGATATAGTTGTGGTTAGAATCTAATATATTAATTTTAAATCTGAGTTTGTTTTGGACGTTGAGCATTTATTTTTATCGCATTTTGAATTCCTTATCCTCAGGTCCACCTTTTCGAAATTATCTTAGAGTAAGTTAATTTCCACGTAAAGATTGACGATAGTTGAGATGATCTAGAAGTTCTTAAAACTTGTTATTTCCACAATCAGGGATGAAGCGAGGATTTCGACTTGGGGGGCAAACGAAGAAGTATTTTTATAGATAGGAATTTTATTACTTGATATTATAAGAGAAATTATTTTAACTTAAATATTGTCATTCTACAAATATTGACAAAAATGTTTGAACAAATTGCATCGATTAAAAAATGAACAGAATGACTTAAATGATAAACTTCCAATGAACTTTTTATTTAAAATTTAGAACTTAAAATTGGAATACTAGTTTTCATACAACAAAATTTTTTTAATCAAACATATCCTCTTCTTCATAAATGAAAAACATATACTTCAAGTTTTTTTAAGTTAAATATAATTTAATTGATATAAAAGATAAAAAGTGAGATGAATTGGGATCATGATAACTATATATATTCGAACAAAATCAATACATCAAACATTTTTATTAGTTTCAACAAATCTCAGATTTTTTTGTTTTAACAAATTTCACATTGCATGATATCAAATTACAAAAAAGCCTTAACTATATCATAATTTCCAATTAGAGGGAACATTTTTAGATTGTAACAAATAGGGGGTCTGGCTTTTCAACTTAAATGTTTAATGTCAAAATATAAGGTTTGCTGAAGCTTATGAAGGCGTTTATTTGAGACAAAAGCATAGATCATGCCCCGCTTTGTTGTAATTAAATAACAAGTCCCTTCATTGGTAATTGAGACATGATTGGATCCTTTGTGTAATTTACCCTAATATCTATGATTTCTCTTTGTACGTTGTTTCTATTATATCCAGGAAATAATTAGCTATTACCTTTCAGTTCATTGACATCTAAACTTTAAAATCTCACCAGTCTCGACCCACACAATAAAATTTAATTTATTTTTTTTATAACAAAATATATTTTACAATTACTTTGCAGCACTGGTGCTTCCTCATAATCCGATTATATTTGAGATAATTGAACCAAACTTGGATATAGTTACCTTTAAAAAAATGCCGACATTATACATTAGAGTTAAATCAGATTCATCTGATAATAGCAATAAATCAAGCAATAAAATATATAAACTTAATATTTGAAATCAAGTGATAAATTAAAAATCAAGAGATAAGTCAAGCAAAAAATCACGTGATACGTTACAGTTAAATGAGGAAGTCAGAGTGACGTAGGGAGAGGCCGAGCGAGAGACTGGATGCTATTTAGTAGATTTTTTATATTGTAAATATTTTTTTAAAAAAAGAAACTAATTAGTTGTTGAAGTATGTCCTAAATCTTAGGGATGGGAACCCATCTCCTCTAACTTCCATCCGGGCTTCACCAATCGAGGGAAATTTTCCAAAATAGGTTGATGAAATATGGAAACATTAAAGTACACGAAGACGAGGATAAACACACATGCATGATCCATTCCAATCAAGGTTCTAAAAATCGGACGGACATTGAACCGGTCAGTCATCGGTTTGGTCCAACCGGGTTGAATCGTCGGTCCAAACCGGTCAGACTGGTGGTGACATCAACATGACGTCATCATTCTTATCGACTCAGAAAAAACCAGACCGGGCTTGATTTACTGGTCAGACCGGTCGAACCGATTTTTTGAACCAATAAATCCGGATACATATATGTAAGTATGTATTTATATATCAATGAAATAATCGTTAAAAAATTCAAATCTTTAAATAGAATAACATGATTGCATATTTCGAGTAAAACTCTACAAAGTTAGTCGCATTTTCTAGAATTATATATAAATATAATATTGTAATCATTTATTTATAGTTGGTTTCAATAAAATTACTCTAAGAAAGAATTGACATAACGTATATTCCAAAAAAGAGAGGGACATACCTTATATCGCAGAAGTTAAGAATGACATACATGATAAAAATACCATTATTTCATTATTTAAACTTTTATTTTTTTTAAATTACCAAACCATCAAAATGAGTCAATCCGGGTCAACCCGGCCTGACCATCCGGGTCAACCCGGTCTGACCTCTGGTCGGACCCGTTTTTTATTTTTTATTTTTTTTGAAATTAATTACAAAGAACCGGCCGAACCCGGGCCGGTTCCTGATCCAACCGGTCCGACCGGCCCGTTTTTTAAACCCTGATTCAATTCCACCCAAAAGCTGATAATGTATATTGCGGTTAACGATATAATTGGTCCACATCCAAGTTTATCATACATTTTCCTAGAAAAATTCCCTGTAATCAGTAATCAAGACTTTGTAAGATGTGCAAGAGATGATCAAACTCCATGGACGTAATAGGAAACAAGTTTCTTCAGTTGTCTTCTCGTCACTCTCTGCGATCCGCAAGGGTTCACAAGGCAGGGAGAATATGGGATCATCGGCGTCCAGTAGCCGTCGGTCGGCTCCGTCATCCCCCGGATCGCAAACTCCGCCCGAGCGCCGGTCGACATATCGTACGTTGACATCCTCCTCCCCGTCCAGATGAACACCTTGCCATCCTCTTCGACCTTGACCACCTTCGGGAGCATCCTCTGCGGTTGCGACATCTGCACGTGAAAGCACCCCTTCCTCACAGATCTGGGATACATCCCGACCTTCTCCCAAAGAGGCAGCCCGTGCACGCAATGCATCGGCTCCCACGACGCGTCCTCCTTCCTCTCCCACATGCAGAAGCCGCTCCAATTGGTAGACAAGAGACGCACGGATCCGCAGCTGGAGACGTACAGGAACGGGCACCGAACTTGGTTGGCACGGCCATGGCAGCAGTGGAGTGTCTGAGGCTGTGCCTCTATGCGCATCTCATCGTCTCTGTGATCGACCACTAAGAAACGTGCGGTCCTTCGGAGAACGATCAACATGAAACGTTCGGTACATACAACATCCCTCGCTTGGATACCCTTCAATGCATGCTCTCCTTCCAACGTAGACGATGTTTCGATCCACTCGCCCATCTCACTGGAGAATATCATGTTTTTCAATGTTAAATGATCGGTCTGATATATAATAACAACCTTGTAATGTGAGGAGACACGCGGATCGAAGTAGATCCCTGAAGCGACCGAAGCCTCACTTTTTAACGGCAAGGGAGCACCGTACCGGGTCGTCGGATTGCAGACGTAGAACGAATCTGTGTCGCTTCGTCGCAGTAACAGCAGCCCGTTGCATGAGGAGACGATGGACATCCGTCGTATAAGAGAAGCGGCGAGATTCCCTTCTTCGTGATGGCGGATGCAATGGTACCTGTATCCATCGCATCCGGAAACCTCCGGCTTGTCGTGATGTGCACGGTAGAAGAAGCCCGAAGTTTTGAGAGGTAACGTGGATAAGAACTTGGCGTCGGAGAGCATGGCATTGCATTTCTTCGACATAATTCGGAACCGAATAATGGATCTGCATGGCAGTCTTTGGAGAATCTCCAAAATAATATCATCCGGAAGAGAAGAAAACATAGTCGATCTTGGTAGTAGCTGCAAGAAAAATATATAACACACGGTAGGAATCAAGATACACAAGAACAGTATTCATGAACTTCCAGAATGAAAAAAAAATCTAGATACCTCTCCACCAAAAAGTTTAGAACTAGTCCACGCGCTCTCCATCAAAACCTTTCCAAAACCTTTAGAACTAGTCCACGCGCCGACTGTTGAGGAGAGGGAGAGGAGAGATTTTTTTCTGAATGATCGACGGGAGCGCTCTCCACCAAGAACTAGTCCACGCGCCGACTGTTGAGGAGAGGGAGGGAAGTTTGGAATGATGGAAGGGAGTGTTTAAATAGGAAACGATATGTGATTTATTTCAATTTGGAAGGGAGATAATGGGAAGGGGTTAGGATTTTAAAAATTTCTCTCTCTCTCTCTCTTTCCAATTAGAAGTAGGAGTCTGAACTTTCTAGGATTTTAAAAATTTCTCGAGCGCTACGTCGCCATCCTCCTCCCCATCCAAAGGAATATCTTGCAGTCCTCCTCAACCTTGACCACCTTCGGGAGCATCCTATGGAGTTGTGACGTCGCCACCTGAAAGCACTCTTTCCTCACAGATCTGGGATACATCTCGACCTTCTCCCAAAGAGGCAGCCTGTGTATGCATTGTGTCGGCTCTCACGACGCTTCCTCGTTCCTCTCCCACGTGCAAAAGCCGCTCCAGTTGGTAGATAAAACTAAAGAGACACGGATCCGCAGCTGGAGATGCACAGGAACGAGCATCGGACTTGGTTGGCACGACCATGACAACAGTGGAGATAGGGAGACTTAATATATAGATATTCACTTGTTAACGATGTTTGTATATTTTTTAAATATGTTTTGAAAAATTATAATCTTATTGGGTTAACTTATTTCTAATATTAACTTTCTTAATTCATGAGATTTATAAGAAATAGAGACTCACATGTCCTCTATCCAGAACATGTCGATTAGAACCATTCTAAAACTGTTAAAAGTACATGTTCTAGATGGTGGATATGGAAATCTCTATTTTCGATGAAATTGGAATGACTTATTATGGAGATATATTAATGAAATCTATGATGATATTTTTCAAAAAAAATAAAAAATAGTAAAAAAAAGCATGTAGTAGGTAAGGTTACCTACTTCATGATTCATGATGTATGCTCCCTTTCCTCATATTATTATAGTTTAGTGAAAAGGATATGATGTGTTTTGGACGTTTGTTATTTACGTAATACGTGATTTTCATGGTCTTTTGCATACATAATCATTGCTAGTGACATTACTTCATCTATGTCAAGAACATTACCTCACCTATGTCAAAATAGCTTCTGGGCTGGGCCGGGCTATCTCGGGTTCTCATGGTTTCGGAATGGGCCCGGCCCAAGCTCGATATTTTCGCAATATGGGGGCCCGAGCCCGGTCCATATGTACATCGGATTCGGGCCGGGCTCGGGCTATTGTTGGTTGGGTCAGGGCCGACCCCACCCAATGCTCCACCATAGTTCTAGATGAGGGATATAAGACTCTGTTTCTTACGAAATTTGAATGACAAATTAGGGAGATATAGTGATAAAAAACATAATTTTATTTTCCAAAAAAATAAAAAATAGTGAGAAGGGATGAAGAAGGAGCAACCCGTTGGCTACTCCCAGGTAGCAGTTCCATTTTCCCAACAATAAATATGGTTATATGCGCGTAAAATGTCATGCCCTCACATGTAGGGTGGAGCACTGGACCGGGCCAGCCCCGACCCAAGCATGACCCGGCCACCAAAGTCCGGACCCGGTCCGAACCCAGTGTATATATGGGTTGGGCCTGGGCCTCTGTTTTTCTCAGATTTTGATTTCGGGCGGGGCCTAGCCCAAACCCGCGAGGACCCGAGTTGACCCGCCCCGGCACGAATGTATGCGCAAGTTTCCAAAACTTTGGTACTGTTTGTATAATAACTAAGAAAGTATCACGATGATAAATTGTAACTTAGAGTAAACAATTATATTATGTGATAGAGCATTAAATTAGGGTGGTAAACGTGAAAAAAAACTTTCATGCTAGCGGCTAGAACTATGTTAGGAGAGACACCACAAGATTGGACATGGATTTCATTTCCTGGATACATGTTAGTTATTCACTTCTCTAGTTGGTTGCTTCCGAAAGTGCTTTGTTAATAAAACCATTAAATTTGCTCTAAAGCTTATTTTGATAAAACTAAGCTTAGTTGTTAATATAAGAGTTTACGGATTACGATCATAACACTAACTAGGATGTTAGGGTACATTTAGGATTTTTTCATGTAAAATAAAATATTTATATATAATAATAATAAATGCATATTTGTGAAGAAATTTGGTAATTATTTAGAAAAAATATATTGTTGATTCTCAGAACAACTTATATCAATCATATATAACATGTTCAAATCAAGATGTTTACATAAAATGCACGATAGATGAAATTTGATTTCCAAACGAATTTTTAAAATATGATTAATGATGTCTAATCAAACTAAATATATCCACAATTTCTTGATGTAGCATGTTACTCTCACTTGCTTTATTTTTCTTAATAAATGACTTGCTTCTCTGTTGGACTGCTGACTTTATTTCACAGCTGTTGAAAGAGCTACGTTCAAGATTTCAGAAGAAATACTAATATACGTGCAAGATCAGGCGAGCCCGCTTTTTTAGCCACGGTAGACGTAACTTATGAAAAGCTTGGGAAAAAGAGGTAGAAAATGTGAATGTTAAAAGAAGAAAACACAATAGAGCGGGTAAAATCCTAAGTACTATAAATTTTATGTTAAATATTTGCAGATATATCTGCAATAAAATTGGTAATAGGAAGGTAAAATAATAATTTGATGTTACGTTAGCAAAAAATTTTATAAAGAAATGACAAATGTGGAACCATGTAGTTTATTACTTAAGCTATTAAAATAATAATTTGATGTTACAACAAAATTGAGCTATAGTGATGCTTTTTTCAAAATCTGTCACTAAATTAACCGTTGTTAAATATATAATGACGATATTATTCATTGTAAAATGAGTTTTCGTATTTGAAATTAGCGACGAATAGTATATATGTTGCTATATTATTAGCAACAACCTATGTAGCAACGTTTATCTGTTGCTATTTTTCAAAATATCAATTAATCGTCGCTATTTTTTTAGTTCAAAATTTAATGACGATTAATTAGAAGTTTGAAAAATAATAATGGATAAGTGCCGCTATGTAGACTGTTGCTAATGATATAATGACAGATATGATATCCTTCGTTGCTTTCAAGTATGAATAATCATTTTACAACGAATAATATCGTCGTTATATATTTAACAATGGCTTATTTAGTGATAGATTTTGAAAAGCGACACTATAGCTCAATTTTGTTGTTGTGATTACAAAAAAATGATGCATAAGGAATGTATTGATTATATCAATCAATAACTGTTTAATTTAATCTGCAATAAAATGTTAGTAACAGATAATAGACATCAAGATTTTGATAATTATAAAAGTAAATTTCATCCTCAATTAGAATCTCCTTCAAACCTTTTAAAACCACCTCGGAGAGCTCGATTTGTAACAACAGTCGTTGGCATGAGTAAAATGTGAAATACAGGGTCGACTCCATTTTAGAGTGAACACTTGCCCACATTGCCAGCCAAGGTTGCTCCCATCAGCAACCAAAGTCTCAACCATCCATGGTCACTCCAAAGCAAGCACTCACTGCAATATTTCACAAATTACAACTCCAACAATATCCCGTTTAATTTCTATCCTGAAAAATTATCTACATCTATATAAGATAGATCCCATTATGCATTAGATACCCCAAATATACCCATCTCCTCGAATACCTGCTGAGAGCTTTGACTAACCAGAGATGGCGAAATTGGGAGAAACCTCGTGCCCACGAATGTACATGGCCATCCCAAAATTGAGCTTTATCTCCAAACCATGCTTTACTAAAAGTAATTAGTATATCGATACAAATCAAGGTTACAACCAATGTTTTAAAACCCAGACCGGACCGGGCGGTCCAACAGGTTCAACCGCGAACCGATGAACTTCCAGTCCGTCCAGCCGGTTCTGACCTTTTAACTTAAAAAAATTAAACCGCATTTAAACCGGTTCACCCGGACCGGTTTGACCAAAATACCGGACCTAAAAGATCGGATTTCTCAATTTTCTAGGGAACCCGAAACGTCACTCCTATAATGTACCTTCCGTTCTTGTTCACTGTTTGCTTTTCCCCAGCCGAATCACATTCATGCGACTCCAAATCTCCCATCTCCAGTCTCCGAGTCCAGTCTCTCCAGTCTCCCCCATTGATCTTGAAAGATTCCCTATTCCCTTTGGAGAAGACCTCGCATCAGGTGACGATGGCCTCTTCACCGGCGGCGACCTGCTAGTTGATGATATATCCGCCGGCATCGCTCTCTCCAATCAACCCGCAAGGCTGGTCGGTGACTCAGAGACCTACGCACTCTACGAACCGGCGACACCATCCTCTTCCATACCTTTGATATTGCAACTTGTAAGTCCACGTCTTGTAAATATATTAGAGGGGTCAATCGTCGTCCCTCTCCATTTCTCTGATCTCAGGGACGAAGAGGAAAGGAAACAAGTCAAACAACTATATATTATTATTGTCCCTCTCCATTTCTCCCGTCTCAGCAGGAAGATGAAGCAACTGTTACTATATTATATTATTCTTTGCATATGGAGCTAAGTAATTCTAGAAGGCTAATGGCCCCTCAAATTGTAAAAGTTGTTGCATTTTTCTCATGTCATAATCTCAAATTCTCAATGATAATAACATGGAAGATAAACATACCTGATTTATTTGAAAAATGCCTCCTCATTGCATATTCAGGACGCATATAACCATTGCAGAATTCATAAAAATAATATATAATACAGGTTGTTAATAACTTATATAATTTTTCATCGAGCACTCACAATCTTCTAGCAAGTCTGGATTTAATTCTCCATTCCCTCTGATAGGTACGACGTCGACAGTACATCGTGTGAGTTGGAAACATTCATCACATACCTGCCGGTATCACTCGCCGGCTACGTCGCATCCGGCGACTAGGAAGTCAACTTTGCACCCGACAACGACATCCTCCTCTTCATCAACGACCTGCGGGTTGCATACGACAAGCCGTCATCATTCCCTGATTGCGACTTGCAAGCAATAGAGTCTCTTGCATGGTATGATGTTGTATAAGCTTCTCTAAATATATTCGTAATATTTTGTTTGGAGATAATGTGACCATGATGTTTTGTTTGAAAATAATGTAACCTAGTCAATCAATCCAAAGCAATCAAACCGTAATTATTATAATGTGAAGAAATATACACAGATGGTGAAATCTATCAACCATTACAAAAATCATTGATTTCCAGTGGAGATGATGGGTAGTTGTAGTGCAGCCATGAATTTTTTTATATGTCGTATTATCTGTAAAAAGTTAAGGGTCATCTTAATTGTAGCGGATGATGAAAGCATATTTGATCAACTACAATAAGAGAGTGAGTAAGAGATCTTTGCACAACATGCAAGACTATCTAATATTTTTTTTGTAGATGGAAGAATCACAAGATATGCAAATACCTCTTGAAGCAAATATTCCGCCAGAATCATTAGAAGATGCTATTACGAATGTTAGACAAAAAACGGATATTGCGTGGCAATATGTGACCTTGACAGATGATGGTAGGAAGAAATGTATGTATTGTTCTAAATTATTTTTAGGTGGTGGGATACACAGGGTGAAAGAGCATTTAGCTAAGAAGAGAGGTTCTGTTGCACCTTGTAAAAAAGTGCCAAATCACATTCAATTTCAAATGGAGGCAAATCTAGATGAATACAAAGTGGAGAAAAGGAAGAGAAATTCCACATCTTCTAGTAATTCATTCGGTATTGAAATTAATGAAGATAGTCCTATGGCAGAGGGATTGTTAAAGACAAACTTAACAGGAGAATCTTCTTCAAGATAAAGTCCTCATTTTTCCCACAAAGCACCACACATGGTAGTCAGCCTGGATCAAATCGGTACTTCAAAGAAAAGATGAAATTGAAAAGGTTGATATGTTGATTGTTGGTTGGTTGTATGATGCGGGAATAGCTTTTAATGCTATCTCTCTTCCCAATTTTCAAATGATGGTTGATGGAATTGCATCCGTCGGATTTAGTTACAAGGCACCAACACCACATGCAGTTCGTGAGCCACTTATGAAGAAAACCATTATTGAATTGAAGGAACATGTGGAGACACATAGGAAAATTTGGAGGATGAATGGATGCACCATTATGGTTGATGGTTGGACAGATAGAAAACAACATACATTGATAAATTTTTTGATTTATTCCACTGCAGGCACTGTATTTTTAAAATCTGTCGATGCCTCTGAACGCTCCAAAACAACTGAATTGCTATTTCAACTTTTCAAAGGTTGTGTTGACTTTGTGGGATCTGAAAATGTGGTGCACTTTGTCACAGATAATGCTGCCAATTATCAAGCTGCAGGAAAAATGCTAAAGAGACACTATGGTAATATTTTTTGGAGTCCTTGTGTTGCACATTGTCTTGATTTGATATTGGAAAAGTTTGATCGGGTTCCAAGAGTAACATATGTAATTGAAGCAGCTCGGAAGATTACAAAATTTATATACAATCATAATTTTATTCTTCAATTGATGCGAAAATTTTGTAATATTGAGATAATCCGCCCTGCCAGCACTAGATTTGCAACTAACTTTTTAACAGTCCAAAGTCTTTTTGATAAAAAAGATGGTCTAGTTTCAATGGTTGCATCAAAGGAGTGGACTGACCATAAACTCTCAAAAACCTCAATGGGAAAAGAACTTTATGAGATGGTGCTCAACACGTCATTTTGGAATGAATGTGCAATAGTCGTTGGTATATCCGCACCAGTTGTGAAGGTGTTACGTATTGTGGACAGTGATGAGAAACCATCTATGGGATTCATATATGAAGCCATGAGAAGAACACGTGATGCTATTAAAGCAATATTTAACGGAAATTCCTCTGAATACATGCCTTATATTGATATTTTTGATGACAAGTGAAATCGACAACTTGGTCATCCACTTCATAAAGCAGGGTTACTTTTAAATCCGGAATTCTTCTATAAGGATGACACCATATCCTTAGATCACCATATTATGGCAGGCTTTCATGATACAATGGAAACTTTGTTCTACAACGATGAGGAAAAAATTGATCGCATCAATGTAGAGTTTTCTTTATATAGAGATGCAATGGGTGATTTTGGTCGTGCATCTACCATTCGAAATCGCGCAAAAATGGCTCCAGGTAAACAATGTTGATAATATTTTTTTTACTTCATTAATGAATATATAATCTTATTATATTTTTTATTATAGCTGAATGGTGGAAGATGTATGGCGGGGCAACTCCTGCACTACAATCATTAGCTATCAAAGTTCTTAGCCAAACATGTTCAGCATCTGCATGTGAACGCAACTGGAGTCTTTTTGAACGGATCCATACTTTGAAAAGGAACAAATTAAGCCACAAGCGATTGAATGGGTTGGTTTTCATCAATGCTAATCGATGTCTTAGGTTTGTTCTCATTCAAAATATTACAAATATTAACGAGTATGTAATTTCATATTTTATAATTAATAATCTTTCTTTTTTAGGAGGAAAAATGAAAGCAATGCAATATCAGATCCAATATCATTAGATGACATGGATTTGTATGGTGATTGGGTGGAAGAACCTAATATTGAGACATTCAACATAGAAGAGCTGGATGCTTGGATGGATGATCCGGGTGATCCTATATCAACGTTGCTCGATATTTGATAAGGTACAATTATATAAGATGAAAATCAATATCATTACTACTATATCATAATACCACAATTGAATAAATTTTATTCATATACTTTTTTGCAGATACTAAGAGTTGGGATCACAATAGGCATGACAAAGTCTACGATTTCGAGGCATAAATTTTTGAAATGCATTATGTCATTGTCATTTTGAACTTTTGAGGATAGTTTTATGAAACTGATTTACTTGTCTAATGGAACTTTATCATTTGATTTCAATGAATGATTTTGACTCTTAAGTATTCTGATATATTTTAACTCTTTACTGCTTATATCATTTCTTTTTTTGTTATAGTACTACATTTTTTTGTTTGATTAATGCACAACATGCAAGAACATCCGTATATAATGTATGCATTGTGTAAAAAAAGGTATTGATTGATGTCGGTGGCGGATGATCTTTCTCCACCAACACATTACACATACGATTTGAGCTTTTAAAGAATAAAGTGGAGACTCCAAGTACGCCATAATTTTCATTATTTACATACTATATTGCTGTACTTTTGATTAGATGATATGATTTTTTCATGTAAAGGCATATTTGTTTGTATATAAACTCTATACCCTGAATAGAAAAGTTCATTTTTTAATCTATTTATATTCCGATTCAACCGGTCCGACCTCTATAAAATGAGCGGTCCGATTTTTTATCAATATGTGTGGAAAATGACGTCATGCTGATGTCATTAACGGTTCGACCGGTTTAAACCACTGGTTCGACCCGGTCCAACCAAACTTGACAAAATACCGGTTCAATAGCCGGTCCAATTTTTCAAACCTTGGTTACAACAACACAAATGGAGCATAGAGTATCTAGACAACACACAAAAATTCTCCGTTCTCCATATTATAAATGTAAAAAGTATCAAAATCATCAAATAGAAACCATCCAAGATAATCACATTCGTGAATAATAATCACATTCGTGAATAGTTCAGAAACATCTTCAGCAAGAGTGGTGGCTCACTTGTTCCCCACCATTGGATAACAATCTATGTATATAAATACTACAACCTCCCACTTTAGCTTCTTCCTACTATGCCCCTTCCACGTCACCAAAAAATGACCTCAGCTGCTTGTGGCGGTGGCGAGAGGCGTGGCAACGGTGGTGGGCATGGAGACAACTATGACCGCAGCGGAAGGAGATGCGGGAGAAGAGTCATGATGAAAATGGAGGCGGCGCCTTCATTGGTCTGTGTGGGGACACTGTCAATGTATGAAAAGGCATTGCCTTTGCCATCTAGAGACGATCTCAAGGCTCTGAAGTTGCCGAAGAGGCCAGACTTGGGGACTATCGGAAGAAGGACGACCCGCATGAACCTCTTTGTGGTGGACAACACTAAGGCCCTGCACATCTTCCGCTACGATGTATGTTGTGATGATCTGCAACCTCCCGATTTTTGTGATGATATTGGTTTTAATAATCTCGTAGGTTTTGATCGATCTGGCTGGTCGAGGAGGCTGGTTTCCTTGCCTTTGGAGCTGAACAGAGGGGTGTTGAGCATGGCCATGCAGCAGTATGACGAGTCGCACCTTGGAGGAAGGTTGTCCTCTTATGATGGCATGAAAGCAGTATGACGAGTCGCACCTTGGAGGAAGGTTGTTCTCTTAGGCCTTGTTCGTTTGGAGGATAAGGGGGAATGAAATAAGGGGAATAAGCCCCCAACACGCTTCCCCGTGGTACGATTATTCTCCATTATTTCATCTTATTTCACTCTTATTCCTATCTTTATCCCACCTTACCTACCGTTATTTCACCTTATTCTCCTTATTCCTGTCATCCAGCCGAACGGAGAATAGACCCTTATTCCCCTTATTCCTCATCCTTATTCCTGCTTATTCTCCTACCGAACGTGCCCTTAGGATGGCATGAAGAACGTCTACACCGCTAGGCCGTTGCTGCTGGAACTTAGATGTTCGTTGTGAAGCTCTTGGGTGAAAAGGATGGGTGAGTTCATCAGAGGGACCTCAAACTCTCTCACAGAACCACTTTCATGATGATAATTGGAGAGAGAGAGAGCATGAGAGGAGGGGAAATAACTGGAGAGAGAGAACGTAGATGGGAGGAAAACAAAGTTTTGAGTGATGTGAGAGAGAGCGGGAGAGGGGAGGAAATAAAAGGAGAGAGAAGAGCTGAGATGGGGGGAAAAGATGGGCAGAAGTTGGCTCGGCTACGTGACTTGAAGTTGGGTGAAAACCCAGCTTTTATATATGTATATAGATGTTAAAAAGGCTGTTTGTAAGTTATCCAATTGTCAATAAGTTGTAGATGTGATTAGCTTCTCATATATTTTGAACTTTGTTGTGGACACTAATAAAATCGTATTTGATTAGATCATTATTTTTGTGTAACATTTTTTTAATCACTAGAGTTAGAATTACTGGAAATTGAAAGTTCTATCCATCAACCTTAAAAATGGATACAAACAATCTTACCTGTTATAATTGATGGACGTAACTAAAATCTTAATTGTCACGGGCACGAAAGCTTCAATTCTCTTCAAAAGGCCGATATGCAACAACTTTGTAACGGGCCAAGCCCGGCCCGAACCTGGGCCCGGCTATGCAGGCCTTGGGCTGGGCCCGGGTCATCAATTTCTCGAAGACCTCGGGCCTCAACCCAGCCCACAGCTTGAGGAAATTTGGTAGGTCCGGGCCGGACTTTTTCGAGTTGGGTTGGGTCGATCTTAATGCTTCACCTTACTCACATGGTTCTTGATGTGGACTCAAATCATCCTAGACCTGTTAGTTAATAGTAGAATGTTCGAGGGTCCTGCATGAATAAACAACAGTCCAAATTCCGCCCAATATCAAAATGTTCAGGCCGACTTTGGTATTTTCCCTTTGTCAAGTGCAAAGCATGTGTCAATTGTAATTTTGAATTTGGCAACGAATAACTAATAGCTATGTTAAATTTGCCAATGAATAATCACTGGTTGCTAAATTTTTAACGCCTTTTATAACAACTAAAATCTCAACGAATAATTAATTCGTTGAGAGGTCACATAACTGTGATTAATTCATCGACTTCTTTTAAAATTATCCCCTGTCTTCGGTGCATTTTGTTCTAACCTAGTTTCATTCTAACATAACATATAGTATGATACTCCTGAATCTCTTCTCCTCCCTCATTTACTAATGGCACAATATTGATTCTTTCTTCTCACGTTGTGCATTAAGTTGTCATCTTTAAACATCGACCAACGATATCCCTATGTAAAGAAGAAGTTGACACAATGACACAATGAGAGGTATATACTAAACTAACAATAATTATCATCAATTAGAGTTTGAACAATTTTGAAGTTGTTAATTTTGTACATCATATTTATGTATTTATACGAATTTGATAAAATATTTTTGTCATGCCCTTTCGAGTTTTCTATTAACACTTATACATCGGATTTTTTACAATTACACTTGTACCCATATATTCTTAACAATGAACAATATTGTCCTCACATTGATATAATAGAGAAGCCAATGTATACCAATAAAAGGTCAGTACCATGAGTGTTGTAAAAATACAAGGATAGAACATATAATTGTAAAATTATGAATATAAGTGTTATTGAAAAAACTTATTCCTTCCGAGCATTACAATTTCTTTAAATACATGATGCTGCATTATTTATATATGTTTATAAGAAATAATGATCTAACTTGATTCAACCCAGTGGACCATACAAATAAACCAAAAATACAATTATTTGATTTTCTTTCAGCTAGCTTTCATGAATTACTGACGTCATCATCAGCCCGACCAAACGGCCCCAATTGGTTGGATAATAAAATCCAAAATTGATACATGTCTTCACAAGAGAAACCCTAACATCTGGTGATAACCAGTGATTACCCGTCCGATACTCTGATCCCGACCTGCTTTTTTCGAAAGAATTAGAAACCCACTCCATTTATTTTTAATGCGTTTGGATTTAAATACCAGTTTCCATGAGATTAAGATTGAGAGGACATTAGAATAAATTTGAATCCTAATTAAATAAGACTTTGGATCTGTCACTAGCCTACAGTACAGTATTTGAAATTCACAAACAATGAACTATATCCCTGCCAAAATAAGCTCGATTAGTTAAAGAAAATGTAACAATATGTGGTTGTGCCTCCCGTCATCCAAGAATTAAGAATTGGAAATCCACCTGCGTCATATGTGCCATCACTATCAGCCATAAATTTAGAATTGGAAATGTACTCTACATCTGAGGATGCAAACAGATATGGACATATCGTTATCCTAGCACCACCATTTATGTCTTATAAAGATTTTGACATTCGTATCCATTTTAAAATGGAGTCACATATGGATATCACTTTGATTTTTGCGAGCATCCATATTCGTATCTGTATCCGTATCCATATCCGTATATTTATTTTAATATATAAGTATAGTTGTAGATTTATTTTTAACAATATATAACATAATTCTATACTTTCTTTCACCATATTTGGCATGATTTTTTATATAAGCATATTTTAGTATGTTTATATCATGAGTTTTCCAATCCAACTCATTTATATTAATTTAAGCCAACTTATAGAGTATTTCTAATATTATTCGTATGCAATCAATATCCGTTTTACATCCATGTCTATATTTTAATAGTGGATGATATATATTTAATATCTGTCTATCCATATCGACATACATATTTGAAAATTGATAAGGCTATAGTAACACCTATATCCATACATGTATCCGTTTGTTTGCATCCTACCTCCATCCCCCTCGTGTCCTCGTCCCTCCCTGTCCCCAGCTCGGCTTCGCAATTTCCCGCTCGGTCACTGCACTTTTCGGAAACCTCTCCTACGCAATGATACCACACTCCAATACTCTGCCTCCCCCCTTCAGTCCCAGACGTGTCACGACATGGACTAGGAGCACATCTTGGCACCTTTGGTGCCTATGTGTCAGACGTGTTGTAGCCACGTACCCCCACATATCCGCTCTCAATCCTTCATGGACACACTCTATGTCAAGTTCATGATCATAAAACGATTTAATCACGTACTCCAAATCTTCAATTCCAATGTATATAACAATAATACTATATCTCTATACTTTGTATGCATATATGTATGTTAATACAAAATAAACATCATTTTACCAATTGAATAAGAAAATCATTTTACCAATATGCACTTTATTGTTGTAGATGGCCTTCGAGTGTTTTAAGTATAGATATGTATTTTCAAAATATGAAAACTAGACGCACATCTTTTTATATATCTCTATGCACATTGACGTTTATACTGATTTATTTTTTATTATTGCAATCTTAATTATTATTATTATTACTATTATTATTTATCGACGTGCCCCACCTAGCCTGTAATACTAGGTCCGCCACTCGTCACAATTCTATGCTAACAATGCTAGCAATGTTCTTGCAAATGTCTTCATGAATGGTTTGGGAGGTGACCAAAAAGGTATACAAATTCCCCTTCCCTACATAACATGAGAAAACATGTTATATACCTTGAAGAAATATCTGCCAGCAAAAAAAGAACAAAATATTATAAGAATATAATCTAAAATTTTGCTATTATAATTTTATTTAAAAATTATATTCATCGCTTTCATTATATACAATATTAAACATGTTTACTTATTTGTTTATACAATGTAGTTATGATATATCGTAGTCTTATTGCTTTGTTCTATTTTTTGTTGCAAAAGTATTAAATAGGTTAGAAATTGGCAATTAGTAACACTGTATAAATTCATTTCAAAGTATTTTGTCGTCAAGTTTAAATATTTTCTTGTTCATACAAATAATAATAAATAACAAATTCTAAATGAGTACCATTGTTTAATGGAAAATGATTCAAATTCAAGATCATTTTAGCAAAATGTAACTAATACAAAGTAAACTTAGTATTTTGTAAATCATTGTTATTAATTTGATACAGACGTCTAAACCCGAGACGCAAATTGAGTAAATTACATAAAAGTTAATGAACTTTACACTTAACTTTAACGTCGTACCTAAACTTTTAAAAGTCACAATGTTGCACCTGATCTTTATGGCCGATTTCAATGTTGTTACTTCTGTTGTATTTTCCATCAAGTGAGTGGTCAAACCCCATTTTGTGAACCAAAATACCATTTCCTCTCTCTCGGCCTCTTCTTCTTATTCACCACACACAATACATCATACATCACCTTACCTTCTTCACCCTCTCCTCCATCTCCTCTCCTCTCACGACCGTTGATTGATCAGATTCAATAAATGAAAAGGGAAACCCTTCTTCGATTCTTGATGGGATCATCATGGAGAATGAATAAGACATGCTAGATTCAATGGAATGTTGAAGAATGGTCTTGGTGGGCTATGTTTAGTACCACATCTTGGAGTGGTGACTTTTGGTCACATTGGTGGGGCTATATAAAGAGTCCCACACCCATTGTAACCTTTGAGAAAGATTAATGCAAAATCAGTCCTTTGAGACGGTTCTCCCATGGTTTCATCCCGCTCCTCACGGAGTAGGGTTCCACGTAAAATCAAAGTCTTCTTTTTTATCTTGTTATTGCTTTGATCGCTTTCACAATTCATATTTCAACAGAATCGACTGTTGGGCCAAAACGTCTCAATCTCAATTCATTGTCTCGGTGTCAAGTTGCGAACTGCTCAGAAAAATTTAATTTTTAGTGTAATTCAAGTTTTTCAAGTCAAAAACTTGAATTACACTAAAAAAAATAAAATTTCATGAGCAGTTCGCAACTTGACACCGAGACAGTGAATTGAGATTGATATCATAAAGAAATATCATAGCAAAACAAGGAAAGAAATTTAGATTAAGAGAAAGAAACATGAAAGAAAGTTTGGGATGAGAAAATATGTATAAGAAAGGATTGAGATAAAAAAATAATCAAAGAGAGCGGGGAGATGATGATGGAAGAAAACCTAGACGGCAACTAATGGATCCCTTTCTTGATGTTGTGCTTCGAGCACAACTCTTTCTTGCCACGATGGAATATAAAACCTCCGGGGAGGGGGGGGGCTTCCACTGGTAGAGGAACCCACCTCCCTAAAGGCTGAAGGTGCCCACAATAGACAGTGATGAAGATGAAGACGGCGGTGCCGGAGGAGACATGGATGACCGGTGTTAGCAGAGCAACATGGAAGAAGGGCTCTATCATTGCCATGTTCAGGGTCCCATCCCTTTTGTAGTGGGCCCTCTCTGGAATGTGAGCTCATTGGATCAGGAAGGTGAGGGTGAAGGCCAGACCTCCGTTCCGCCGGAAGGAGAAGAACTTTGCCGAAGGCCATGCGGTAGGCAACGGAAATCGACAAGTAGGTGGAAACATGGCGCAAGGGGGCATGAAGGTAGGGTTGACAGCATGCTTCTTCTTTAACCATGAGGTAAGCAATGGTATTGAAGGTCGTATCGGTGATATATCGGCGATATATCGCCGATATATCACCGATATATCAATATCGAGATGAGACCGATATGGGTACCGATATGTCGATATATCCTCCTTTTCAGGTATTTCATTCACAAAAGTGTGTCGATATGGACGATATTTCGACGATATATCGCCGAAATATCGTCGAAATATCATGTCGATATGATATCAAAACGATATCGAAATCGATATGACCTTTCATGCAACGGTATGCTCCTACAAAGGATGACCAACCTCAACAAGCTCTAGATGCCAATCGAGGTGGCTGCCAGTCGTTGTCACACTTGGTGACCATACATATTGCGTGTGATGAAGAAGAAGAGGTGGAGAGAGAAGAAAGGATATTTTGATCCATAAAATGGAATTTGGCATATCATTTAATGGAAAAGATCATGTACCACGGTCTGGCTTTTAGAAGTTCAGATACCATATCGAAATCAAGTGTAAATTCAGGGACTTTTATAAAATTTAGTAATGGAATTTAATACAATAATGTTAGTTACATAAATGCCTTTCCCAAGTCCAGTTTTTGGCTCCGTCCACGGATGAAAAAAATTATACTTGCGAGTGGTACACACGGCTAACTGATGAATATGTGATTCATTACTCTAAAAGTTGAAAATAAAACTTTGTTCCTGAGTAAATAGATGCATTTCATCACTTATATTGCATAATTAGCATTAATGCATGTGTAAATAATATCTGCATTTTAGCATTCATATTAGCATTAAATAATGAGCCGAATTCACTTGTAAATATTCACTTGTATATTAGCTAAAATCACCTATTTGTATATATTTTCTACTAACTCCAAATCCAATAAAATCAACTCTATAGTGTATATATTACTAACACTAATAAAGGAAAAGTATCAAAAAAATACTAACTTGTAAAATTGATCAATAAAAACCAAATCCAAGTTTGAGATTATGAACCTTAAAATGCATATCTCTCTCATACAGTGTTCGATTTAGGTCTACTCACTTTTAAAGTAATATACATTCAAAGACCTTCAAAATAAGACTAATTTCATAAAAAAATCAGAGATCGTATGTGAAACTTGGATTTTGGGCCCCTATTGTATATTGTATATATTGAATATAGAAGCTATACAAAGTCAAAGAAAAATAACCAAAGAAGCCGACAACCAAAAATTCCTCAAAAAATTGAGCTTCGGAAAAAGCCCGCTTCTTGGTGAAGAATCGGTTACAATGACCGACTTCACAAGAGAATGAAGACTACACCGGTCCATTTCCACTTCTTTTCCTCTTCTTCTAAACTTCTTCCTTATTTGGTTGTAAAGACCGGGAGTACCTGACCATAGAAGGAAATATTTTTCTCCATGAGGATGAGTTACCAGAAGAGCAGATGCCTCGATAGTTCATCAGTTTTGTCTGGGGAGAGATGCACAATTTCATACACATGGTTCTATCACTTCAAGGTATCAAGAGTATGCAACTAGGAGGATGGTTCTGACCTGGTTGTGAATTGGACTGGACAATAGGAGTATGGAACCTAAGGGATGTTGTGTTACAATTCCTGACTTCCATGTGGTTCTGAACACACCATTAATCCAAAGGCCTTCTCTGAGCTCCAAACTTTGATTTTAAAATAAGTCTAAAAGTCAATAGTTATTCCAAGTTCTTTCTGTTTCTTTTTTTATTTTTTCTTTTCTACACTCATTGCATAAGTGGTTGCTAGGAACTAGCAAAGGCATGTATAAGAGGATGGTGAATCTCCATTTCATCATCTTTATTCTGTCGTTTTGGCCTTAAAAATCCTACCTAATGCATGTAAATAACATTATTTTCTAGCAATTAACATTCATCATTTATTATATTTATTGTATATAAAATATAGCTTTTAATGTCATAATAATAGCATAAAGAAATGAAAAAGAATAAAGTGCTCATGGCATTTTATGACCCTAAACCTTGAAACTTAGGCATTTTGATGACTTGGTCGATGAGGAATAAAGTATGGGGAGAAAAGGGTCAAAAATACAATAAAATCTCATTCTTTTATTCATCAATATTGTATTTTGGGATCTAGTTTATTTTCTATTAATTATACATCAAATAAAGAAACTTTGTACTTGAAAGTTATGGATAATAATATATAGAAAACACAAAATTGATCTCATACAAAAATGATATACATTGCACATTTTATACTCAGAATAAAAATCCAAAAACCAAACTTGTCAGACCCATGTCTTCCCAATAAAGACTCAAAATGTATCAAAATCACCTTTAATTGTATATAACTTTTAATAAGCTATTTAATGAAGTTGATTTTATTTAATTTGGAGTTAAGGTGTGAAAGTTAGATTTTGGACCCCTATTATACAATATACATGAATAAAATATTCATTTTATTTATTCTTTATTATTTATAATTATATATTTTTATAATTTTTTAGGTATTATTTATAATGGAGTAACTTCAAATGAGGCGGGGTCTCACCATATATATGGTGAGCCACCCTCAATTTAGGAATCTTTCCAATATATTTTACAATTTCTTGTTTCATACATATAACAATAAATATTAACACAACATGTATAGTGAAATAAATTTATGAAAATATTAGTATACTGGATGGAAATGTTGATTTAAATTTAGATGTTATATTTTACAAAATTCATTTTTTTACAATGTGCAGTTTATACTTTTACAAAACTATTACATAATTTTTACTAATTTCGCAGTGGCTATTACAATTTTAGAAAAGCCCCACCTCATTTGAAAGTTCTCCTATTTATAATATATATATATGCATATTTACAATAAAATAAAATCATAAAGAAAACACAAAAATAAAAGCATTTTATACATATTATATCAAAAACATTTAATAAAAATATATTTATGTGTATAAAAATAGCTTATATTTGTATAACTTATTATAAGTATTTATACATATTATAAATATAAATGAAATATTTATACCTATATATTTAATACCTCTATTTATTTAAGTGTACATATTATATCTGAAAACTATAATAAAATATATTTGTGTATAAAAATAAGTTATAATTGTATAAAATATGAAAGTGAAATAATAAATCAAAAATACAAAATAAAATACTCAAAACATAGGTGAATATACTTATAAATGAACCCTAAAAAACTAGCTTATAATAAATAAGCTCATAAAAATAAATAAAAATCACATTAAAATACTACATTAAATAATAGATATTTTTCATGTTTTAATAAAAAACTAAATCATTTATTATTTTATTTATAATTATTAACGAATTTTGAATCTGTTTTATCCTCATGTGGGTGACGTGGCCCAATCAGGGCCCATCCCCATTTGACCTTGGTCAACTCTCTGACCAAGGCTATAGAATACATCAGATCTCGTTTGACCTCGCTTTTCTTGATTTTTTTTCATGCCTAAATCTTGCAATAATTCGACTCGATCTGGTCTTGACTTTTAATCCTCGATCATCGAGCTTTCATGCCCAGACGATTCATTGGTCGAGGAGTCACTATATCGATTTCCATCGCCTGATGAATACGACTTGTACAAAATGTCTCTTCCAGGCTCCCTTGCCTTTTTTATCCTTCTTCAACCGATAAACCATAAACCTAAGCTTCAAGCATCCTTTTAGGTAAAAACAGGAAGTGACTCTTCCTTTCAATGGTCTGATCCGTTGTAGAATTGAGGTTATCGAAGCCGTCGCTGCTAGATCCATCGCGAGTTCTCCCCGCTCCAGTCAAGGTTAGGTAGCTTCTCTTCTCCTTGAGTTTTTGATTCCCTAGAGTAGTAGTAGAGTAACTATGCCCTTTATTTTGATCAATTTCACCTCGTTTAGCGTAAAACCCTCTGCCCATAGTTCGTCAGAGCTCTGCTCCGGCAAACTCTCTAGTGTCCCTTGTCTGTTCTCCAGCATGCCATGCACCTTCATTCTTATCTCGTGCAGTTTCCCTATGCCTCGTTCATCAGATTCACCCAAATCTTGCTCTGATTTGGAGATCGGATCTCCCTCCTCTGCCGCGTGTCGGAGATCCCCATCTGATCCTTCTGCACATCCATTCCAGCCCTTGAAGCTCCCCAGAGCTTCGCTTTTTGTCCGCTCACATTTCCATGCAGGAAACAACAAGAAAGAGCCCCGTTCTGGGGTCATTCGATCCAGGAAAAGGATCTCCACATCCTCTGCCTTGTTGTACCACCTTGATGGACATGGAGCCATTTTGACCAAGCATGGAGGTGCGGATCCACTCCAGTATCATTTTGGGCCATCTCCGAGCTTTTGAGAGTGGAGGACGATGACGAACAACCAGATTGAAACTCGCGAAGGGCGAGTTCATACTCTGTTCTTCCACCACCATCCAACGTTGTTGGATCACGAGTAGTTCTTCCCAAGGAGCAGCAACCGTTGGATCTCCAGAGCCCTCCACCGTAGGATCCTATCTGGGGACCTAATCCAGCCCGTCAGGTGCCGGAGGGGTATCGGTCGTCCACTTGCTGGACACATAGACAAGTGACGCTCATCTCGCCGTTCACGCATGCCTATTAGGGGGTAATTTGCATATTATACCTCCATTTTTGTCGTACTTAATTTATGGTCATGTAATTATTTATATTAGTTCAAAACTTTTTGATAAATTTGCAAGGAACCCCCTATAGTTAGTGGATATTGCACTTGGGTCCAATCTAGCTCACCTCGCGTGTCGTCGTACGTAAGGTGGGCATTGTGCATAGATAACCTTGCGAGTTTTGTAATTTAAGTTTAGTCCATAAGCTTTCATTAGTAAATATAAAATTTTGGAATATGTGCACTTTATCCCTCACTTTTATTTTTATTTACATGTATGCCCCTACTAGTTCATTAATTTTTATGCTTATTTTCTATTTATTAAAAATATCATACATACTCCAAAAAATCTCAAAAAAATAGATGAAGTGTCTGCTAGATTGAAGTTTCACAACATATTTTTAGAAAAACATTTTAGGCCTTTTTACTATTTTATAAAAATAAAAAATAGCACAATTTTGCCCTATCTGACTTGAAAATTCCAAAAAATATAAACATTTTGAAAATTCTCAAAAAAATATTTTATTTTTTACTGTATTTTCTAACTCCGGACCAAAAAATTCCGAAAAATAGAAAAAGTAAAAGACTAAAATTAAAAAGCTCTGAAATCTTTTATAAAAATATAAAAAAACCCCAAAACTCCAAAAATATTCATTTCTATTTTATAATTTACTTTACATTATTATTTATATATTAAAATTGATTTGGAAAATTTTAACACATTTTGCTATTTTTTATCTTCAAATTAATTTGGCTGATTTATTTAATCTCTATTTTAGGGGATTTTTTACTTTAAAAATCCATAAAAATCATAAAAAAATCCCTAAAAATTTAAAAATAGTAAAAAATTAGCTGAAATCTGAAAATATTTTATATTAAACTTTTTTGATTATTTTAATAGTATTTATAAATATAATACTCTATCCTGTGTATATGGCCTTATATATTCTTATATTAGTTAATTAAAAAGAAAAGGAATTAAAAATCAGAAAATAAAAAAAGAAAAAATTATAAAATATAAAATAAAAAATATATAAGAATTAAAATCCACCAAAATACAAAATTAAAACCCACTAAAAAATCTAAAAATCCAAAAATACCAGAAATCACTTAATGTCTTTTTGGCCAATTTTTGATTGTATATCTTCAGTTGCTCCCATTGTTCGACCTATACTTTATTTGTCACTATACATCTTATTGTAGGGTATAATAAATTTTGATTCACACTTGCTTGCTTGCTTGATTTATTCATTGTATGGGTTGATTGTTGATTGACCTTGAGTTTTGTTTGTGGTCGCCTCAATGAAAATATATCTTTGCTTCTTTAAGGATATCATTTTAGACCCTTGCAAAACTTGAGTCATCAGTTATCCCTCTCCAAGTCATCCCAAAGAAAACTGGGATATCAATAGTCAAAAATGAGGGAGGAGATGACAAACCCACCATAATAGCAACATCTTTGAGAGTTTGCGTCTATTATAAAAAAACTCAATAAGGCCACACACAAAGATCACTTTACATGTCCATTCATCGACCAAATTGTTGAAATATTAGCTGGAAATGTTTGTTTTTGCTTTCGAGATAGATATTCTGGCTATAACCAAGTCGTCATGGCACCATATGATTAAGAAAAGACCACATTCACTTGCTCGTTTAGGATACCTGCCTTCCAACAGATGGCTTTCGGACTATGCAATGCACCTACTACTTTTCAGAGATGCATGATGGGCATTTTTGTTGATATGGTTGTTGGCTTCATGGAGATTTTATGGATGATTTCTCTATCTATGGAGACTCTTTTAAGGAAATATTAAAATTTTTTAATAGAGTTCTCAAGAAATGTATGAAGTTAATCTGATATTATCTTGGGAAAAATCTCATTTAATGGTCAAATAGGAATAGTGTTAGGACATATTCTGTCTAAGAAGGGAACGAATATGGATCCCTTCAAAATTAAAATTATCACTCACTTGAGCCCACCCGTGAATATCAAAGGAGTTCGATCTTTTTGGGTGTCGATTTCTATCGATGAATTTTGGATTTTTCTAAACATGCATGACCACTCACCGAACTACTTGAAAAGGATCAAGAATTTACATTCACAAAGGAAGCATTTGAATCATTTATTCTATTGAGAAGGATCATCACTGAGGTTCCAATTTTGCAACCTCCGGACTAGACCCTTGAGTTTGAGATAATGTGTGATGCTTCAGATTACATCGTTAGAGCAGTGTTGGGACAAAGGAACGACGGAAAACTATATGCCATATACTATGCTAGCAAAATACTAGATGGGGCACACAGAAATTATACTATGATTGAAAAATAATTGCTAGCTGTGGTGTTTTCACTTGAGAAATTCCGATCTTATATTTTAGGATCACATATCATCATCTATACTTATCACTTTGCTATCAAATATTTGTTCACAGAAAATGATGCCAAGCCTCGAATTATTAGGTGGATTCTATTATGTCAAAAATTTGATCTATAATTAACAGATAAGGCTGGAGCAAGGAATGTTGTTGCCGATTACTTATCAAGACCTCCTTCATCTCTACTTCCATAAAACTTTGTCGAATCCACAATCCCCATTTCTGACAACTTCCCATATGAGAATATTATGGTTGTCTCTCAAATCCTTTGGTATGTTGATATCATCAATTTCCTTGTCACTTCCAAACTAATTGACGATTGACCGAAACACAAAAAAGACAAAACCAAGGCTCAAACACGAAATTATCATTGGTACGCCCCTCTACTTTTCAAGAGGGCGATGATTTGATATGGAGACGATGTATACATGACTCTGAAACTCTTAATTCCCTAACTCATTGTCACACTATTTGATGTGCAGGGCATCACTTAGGTAGACGAACTGCAACTAAGGTTTTACAATGTAGATTCTATTTGCCAACACTATATAAGGATGCTAATAAATTTGTTCAAGCTTCTCCTGAATGCCAAAAGGCTAGAACCATGAACCCTAGAGACATGATGCCTCTTTCACCAGTTCATGTTGTCGATACGTTTGATAGATGGGGCATTGATGAATCTCGTATTCATCATGCTAAAATTGGTCATTTAGGCTCTGTCCCCCATCATCCTCTTGTAATTAATCGTTAATAGAGCATTATTAGCCATCATGCATGTGTAAATAATATCTGCATTTCATCATGCATAAATTGCATTAAAAATCCCAAGTGTAAATTAGCCCAAAAAGCCGCTAAATTCTCTTATTTTTAAATAATTCATCCTAACTCTGATTGACCCAAAACCACTCCATTGTGTAGATATTACTAACTTTATTAAATAAAAAATACAAAAAATTACTAACCTCAATAAGTGTCAAATAATCCCAAAGTCTAATTTCACATCTGACAGACTAAAATGAGCATATCTTCCACATACAGTGTTCGATTTTGGTCTACTCACTTTTAAAGTACACCATTTTCAAATACCTTCAAAACAAGACTAATTTCATAAAATTCGGAGCTCATTTGTGAAAATTGGGTTTTGGGCCTCTTTTGCGCATTTTGACTTTTTGCCATTTTTGACATGAGTTTTTATGTACATAATTAATCCTTTTAATTTTATTTCTTTTTCATTTGTGTCCTTTGATGAAAGTGTTAATAAGAAATGCAAAAATTCAAATCCAGATTAAAACTGAAATCAAAGAAACTGACCAAGTCCAAGTGCCCCTTGTCGGTCTGTGCAAAAGTTGAGCGTTTCTTACTTTTATTTTATTTACCTATTTCTTATTTATTAAAAATCGAAAAAAAATTAGATTAGTATGTAAATAATTTTCTTATATTTTATCTTATTTTTTCTATATTTTTTATCCCCTTTAAAACTACCAAAAAAATACAAAACCCCTAAAAGTCGGTTTTCTATACACATGGAGAGCCACAAAAAATACCACTTCGCACAGGGGACCTCTTTTGCTCCTGGGTCCTTCATGAAATTTGTAGATCTCGACGAGACAAATAACTTTCATGAAGGAAATTTTTCGATCCGGGTTTTCCTTCTATTTCTTTTCTATTTTTCTTTGTCTACAAATTTTGAAATTTTTTGGGGTGCCACGTGGCAGCCCCTGGGCGTGCCACGTGGCACCCCACTTACCTCTCCAGCCCTCCTCCTCTAGGTCACGTGCCTAGCACGTGACCCCTGTCACCTTCTCCCCCAACGCATGCAGGAGCCCCTTCCAGCCGTTTCTCCTCCGCCGCATGCGGCCATCAATGCCGCCTTGTGCGGCCACCATGCACGACTGTTACATCTCTCTCGACCTTCCTCCACCGTTGCATTGTCTCCCTATAAAGAAGCTCCTCCGCCGGTGCCCAAAGATCATCTGCCATTTTTGGAGAAAGGTCCTCGACAACCTTGGTGACAGCAAGGTGCCTGCCGATCTCCGGCGAGATCCAGCCGCCTCCCTCGCGTGCTGCCTTGAGCTTCTAGGCTCTTCCCAGGTGATCACTCGCCTCCTCCGTCCTCCACCCAATCCCAGACGACCCCCTATTTTCCTCCGCCCGCACCATTCAAGTCGGCCTTGCACATGCCTGTAACCTATCTCTGCCATCGACATCACTGAGCACCATCGATTTCGCCATTTGTGTTGCTTCTAACCCTTTCAGGTCAGCCGCATTCACCGTCGACTCCGCCCCAGCCTCTCGGCCACAAGCCGCCAACGACCACCACCGAGCACTCCGCCTCTCCACCCTCGCGCCGCCCGCGTGCTGCCCTCGTCTTCAGCCCACCTCCGCGCTTCGAGCGCCGCCTCAGCCGAGAGCAGCGCCTCTACCGTGCTCGCCTCCGCGCGAGCACCGTCTCGCTGCCGCGTCTCCACCTCAGGCCGCCTCTGCCCTCGCACCATGTGTCGGCCGAGGGGCGGCAGCACCGCCTCCACCGCGCCCTCCGCGCCCGCCCAAGGCGTCGTTCCACCGCCACCGCTTGACGCCACCACCGCCTCCGCTACTCATCCCGCCTCCGACGCACATGCGCCGTTGGATCAGGCAGGAGGCCCTTGATCCAACGGCCCTAATCGAGCCACGCAACACCCCCCCCCCCCCTCGAGCCTCGGCCCGAGCCTCGAGGCTCGGGGCTCCGAAGCGCCAGACGCCGCCACGTAGGATCGGGCATACGAGCCTGTGCTCCGTTGTCCGAGCCTCCCGCTCCCCCCCGAACCTCAGGCTCGGCCACCCGAGCCTCAGGTTCCACCACCGAGCCTCCTGGGCGCACGTGCAGGGCACGTGCGCTATGGGCAAATTACAAAGACCCCCCTGCAACTTTCAGAAAATGCAAAAATACCCCCGCCTGGGGTAAATTACGCAGGGACCCCTCCGACTTTTTGAAATTACAGATAAGCCCCTCCAGGGACCTTTTTGAAAAGAAAACTTTATTTTAATTACATTTTAGTCCAAAAAACTTCATTTTATCATATCTTTGTCATACGAACTCCGATTTTAGCGTATAATATGTCATTTCGAAGCTAATTTCATGCTCTATCTCTTTGCATAAATTGTGGACAGATCTGTGATTGTTCTTTGATAAGTATTATTTGAGGATTTCTGTTGACATATGTAGGCTCATTTTGACATATTTGCGATTGAGAATTTAATGATATCTTTTGCAGGAGTTCTGTTGAGGATTTTAATTTGATCAACCTCTTGATATCTTTATGGATTATTCCCAATAAATTAATTTGTGCAGGGGACTATTTTGAGGATGAAGTTAATTAATTTCTTGATCACTTCTTTGATTAAATTGTGCTTTTGAGGAGCGAATTACATTGAGTCCTTACGGGATAATTCATTACCCTCCTTGCAACTTTGATTTGATTGGACAAATTACATTTTGAATTTCTTTTTGATCTGTGATTTATTTTGAGGATTTATTAAACATCACTAAAATACAGATCCGGTGCTTCATTCTCTCTGTTTAACTTTCTCCATATTGCATCACCTTCATCATTGCATTGTATATTTTTGCAACACACAAATTAATCGAGCATTAATTGATTATTTAATTTGATTTAAAAACCACACAACTAAAAATCTCTGTTCCCTGTGTTCGACCTTGGTAAACTTGCCAAGTAAAATATTCCACAACATTCAAAGCTTATGGTATTTTGACGACCGAAATACGCCTCCTATACTACAATTATCGACTATTAAAGAGGTAGATTTCGCGTTCATCAAATGGCGTCATTGTCGGGGAACAGTGATTTTTTAGGGTTTTAAATCATTTTTTGTAATTATTTTTTGTGAGATTAATTTTTGTGTGATTTTTTTCCTGCATTTTATTTTGCATTTCTCTCTTACTTCTGCTACTAACCGCAAATTCTCTCTTCGCAGACTTCTAGGAGCTGGATTTTGATATTAAATCAAGGATCTACGATGAAGAATGGATTTTAATTTTGTGAGAGAGAGCTTAGCATAGGGTTAATTTTTGCAATATTCTCAGGGTCCCTCTCATTGAACCCTTGTAATAATTAAGACTGAACATTCCTGTGGTGTGTCGGGTCTGTTTCAACCCCTTCTGTGTGGTTGGGACCCGACTTGAGTGGCGTAGGACTTAGGCACGTATATGCTTGTTTGTTTATCATTGATTGTGCTCGTAATCTTTAGGCCACACTTTTCACTAATTAAACGCACTGTAGATCTTTCATTATTAGCCAAAAATTTCAATCAATTCTTCCCGCTAATAGAACTATCTGTTTAGGGCGTTTTCCATCTGTGCATATCATTTAATGTAAATTTAAATTCCTTGTCTTGCACCCCGCATGAAGAACACGAGGATTCACTGTAAGTCCTTCTCTTAAGCATGCATCATTGATTTTCCTTCTCTTAAGCATGCATCATTGATTTAAGCTTGCATTGGCTTTTTCGATTCTCCCTCCTCGAGTTTTACAACTTAGGAATTAACGGAATTGGGACTGCTCGTTAGGCGTGAATTCCTGTGCTCACATAAACTACAGTGGTAACCTTAATCTAAAATTGGGACTGCTAATCAAGGTGACTGTAAATAAACTGACCTAAAATTTACTTTTGTTTCGTGGAGAGAAACCCACTCATTGTTTGTGTAAGGACAAGATCGCACACCTTAGGGTAGAACCAAAAACCGAAATACTTCATTCAGACTACTGATTTTAAAAACAATTAGCTACTTTTCAGTGAGGGTCTCGAGTAGCCGTTTACGGTCCGATTTCCCTTAGCAGAGTAGATGGTTTAGAGGACACCGCGAAAGGCACTGTCCTCAAGTAACACGGGTAGCCGTTTAAACGGTCCGTGCTTACACCTATACTGGCTGAAAGTGGGTGCAACTAGTTGTATGAATTTGGGACAGTCTTTATGAAATATTTCAGCACCTAACAGCTCCACTTAATTTGCAAGATTGTCTTGTCATTAAATTAAAATTGAAAAGATAAGCGGTCGAACCCTGACGTGCCTTCATCTGTGTTGAGTGGTGAAGCTGAAAATTGGCTTGTGTTTGCTTTGTGTCTGCTTTCTCGTAAGGACTCTCTCCATCCTCCTTGTCTTAGCATCTTGTTCTTTTCACTCCTTCGCTAAGGAATCTCTTATCCTTAGCAAAAACCTCATTCAATTCCGGCACTTAACACTGAACTCTTCCTTTCTGAAGGTGAATCACAATGCCTCCAAAGAAGAACCCTGCTGACGATGAGAACAACAATGACCCTATCCATGCCCTCTTGGCTAGGATAACCGCTGCCGAACAAACCAATGAACTACTTAGGACGCAGTTGGCAATAATACAACAAGGCCAGACTGCTATGGAAGACACATATCTCCCGGAATTAGATGAAGATTATAATTGATTGAGACCTGTACCCCCTGAGGATGCGTTCGAACACAAACCGCATTTCCTTGCACTATTGCCAAAGTTCGGAGGAAATAATCATGAAGAACCATATATCTTCCTCCGCGACTTCGAGTTAGTCTGTGCTAACCTCTGCCACCCTAAGGTTAGCCAGGACTACATAAGGTTAAGAGCTGTCACCTTCACCTTGACTGATAAGGCAGCTTACTGGCTGAAAAATCTAGGGGAAATAGTCACTACATGGGCTACATTCAAGACTCTGTTCTTAAAGAAATTCTACCCAGCTAGTAGAATTAATCAAATGAGGATCAGGCTCACGAGTTTCACCCAGCACCTGAATGAACCATTTCATGAAACATGGGAAAGATTCACAGACTTAGTACAGAAATGCCCAGGACATGGGATAAGTAAAATGATGCTGGTCAAAAGTCTTGTGAGCGGGCTGAACCCTGAGACTCAAGGGTTGGTTAGTGCATCCTGCGAAGGAAGCTACATGGGGCGCCACGAGGACACCGTCTACAAGGTGTTCGAAAGACTTGCTGAATCTAGCCGTACACAAACCACTAGCCGGGCTTACATAGTTGGCTCCAAAAAGATGGTGAATAATCTGACAACCGACCACAATGCTAATATGGGAATAATAGATGATAAGCTAACTATGGTTGAGCAGATTTATAAAAAGTTGGATGGGATCCATAAATCATCTGATATGGAGAAATTATCTAAATTGCTGAAACAAATGGAGGAATTAGCTGACAGGGTATCAAAGATTGCACCTCGCGCACCCATACACCAAATTCACTACATTCAAGGTCAGAGGGTAGGGCAACATAGCCATTGGGGTGGAGACCAAGTCTTGTCCTCTCAAACTGATGAAACCTCCGCTCAGACTGATTTTGAGAAACCTCCACAGGTCATGGAGATAAACGGAGTCTGGTATAATTTGGAACCGGTCAATCGCTCAGGCTAAAACTCTACTCCAAACCCTCGTCCACCGCAAGCCCAGCCCACCTACCAGCCTCAACTGCAGCAGAGGCAACAATATCGCACGGGTTATCAGAACCCACAACCTCAGCCACAATAGAACCAACGCCAAAGCCAAAAAGGCCAGTATCAGCGACCTCGGGCCAGGCAGGGCCAAGGGTCCTCCTCTTCTGCTATCTCTCCAGAACTCCAACGAGTGCTGGACGAGCTTCATGATATAAGAGTCGACATAAATCGACTCTCTCGCTGGAGAGATGAGGTGACTGCAACCCAGACCGTGATTCCAGCCCAAGTCCAGGCTAACCCAAATAGCCTTGGACACAATCAGGTATTAATCTCTGACTATTCCATACCTGAACTTGAGCCCTACTCAAATAATAACTCTTATCATATCTCTCTTAGGAGCGGAAGGATCGTAACCATGCCTGATCGAGCGAAGGAACACGAAGACATAGCCCCAGTGTCACCCAATTCATACAACCCTGAGGGAATTGACAAGGGAAGACAAGAAGACCAAGAACAAGTCCCACCCACACCACCCGGTTATAATGGAGAGTCTGAGGCTGAGTCAGACAGAGAAATGCCACCAAAACACCAGCCACATCTGCCCACAACCCTATATGAGCATCTAAATCTAGGTCCTCTTAAGCAATCTGCAGCTGTACTGCAATTCGCAGACACATCAACTAAGCGACCTAGGGGCGAGATTCGAAACGTTGTCATCAACATAGAGGGACAAAACTACCCAGTGGATTTTACAATTCTTGACATGGATGTCCCTAGAAATTAGAAAGATTCCCAGTTGATACTAGGGCGACCCTTCCTTAGGACCGCAGGAGCTATATTTGATTACACATCCGGGAGAATCCAGTTTGGAAAAGTTGAACTTAAAATGCAGCAAACTAGGTTCCAAAGACCTGACACTGAGTCAAGCACCGAGTCTGAAAAATCAGAAATTGAGACTGAAATTACAGAAGCAACAGTTGGGCCCTGGAGACAAAACCCAATCGCTAGGATAGAATCAACCTCATCTGGAGAGGAAATTGTTGATGATTTAGTCTGCCAGCTCATTTATGCATCTACCTATACTCTAGGAGACTCAGAGGCCCCTCTGGACCTGTCAGTCCATTCTCCTTATGGACAATCCTTGAGTAAGGTACACAGATCAGACGCGGCGATTGCCACACCTCATTCCATCATAAGCGATCCGATCCCTGATACTACCACGATGGTGGCCAACATTGATACACTACAAGCGTCCACATCACAATAACAAACATCACTGACAGAACCAGATTCGAGAAACATCATTGACTTACCTGAACTCAAACCATTGCCCCATACATTTAAGTATGCCTTCCTTGCTGGAGAAAAGGGACAATTTCCGGTCATTATCAGCTCACATCTGACCGAAGAGCAGGAGATCCATCTGCTTAATGTTTTGGAGAAAAACCGCAAGGCTATAGGCTGGAGATTGTCTGATCTCCCAGGGATTAACCCAGCCTTGTGCTCACACCATATTTACTTGGAAGATAATGCTAAACCCTCTCGTGAATGCCAACGTAGATTGAATCCAAACTTACGAGAAATGGTTAAGACTGAAATCGAAAAATGGTGTAAAGCTGGGTTCATATATCCCATCTCCGACTCCAAATGGATGTCACCTTTGCATGTAGTCCCGAAAAAGTCGGGACTTCAGATTATCACCAATGAGGAGGGAGAAGAGATTACGACACGGGTACCTACGTCGTGGCGTGTCTGTGGATTACAGGCGCCTGAATGCCGCAACGAAGAAGGATCACTTTTCGCTGCCTTTTATTGATCAAATCTTGGAGAGATTGGCAGGGATAGAATACTTCTGTTTCTTAGATGGGTACTCGGGCTACAATCAGGTAGCCATCGCCCCCGAGGACCAGGAAAAGGCTACTTTTACATGTCCCTTCGGCACATACGCATTCAAGTGAATGCCTTTTGGGCTTTGCAATGCCCCCGACACCTTTCAGTGATGCATGATTGCGATTTTTGCCGATATGGTCGGGGATTTCCTGGAAGTCTTCATGGATGACTTCTCGGTCCATGGTGATTCATTCGATGATTGTCTAGCGCACCTGGATCGAGTCCTCCAAAAGTGCAGGGAAGTGAATCTGGTGCTCTCTTGGGAGAAAAGTCATTTCATGGTGAAAGAGGGCAGTGTACTGGGGCATGTCATCTCCAAGAAGGGAATGGAGGTTGACCCTGCCAAAGTTGATGTGATCAAAAAGCTTGAGCCACCTACAAATGTGAAACAAGTACGGTCTTTTCTAGGGCATGTCGGATTTTACAGGAGATTTATCAAAGACTTTTTAAAAATTACCCGACCGTTAACAGACCTTCTTGGGAAAGACACTGAATTCCTGGTAGATCATAAATGTCTAGAAGCCTTCGAATTACTCAAGAGAAGGATCATTGAGACTCTCGTCCTACAAGCTCCCGACTGGTCTCTTCCATTCGAAATCATGACAGACGCATCCGATTTCGCTGTAGGGGTTGTATTAGGACAACGAAAAGATGGAATCCCGTATGTTATTCACTACGCAAGCAAAGTTTTAGACCCTGCTCAGAAAAATTACGCTGTGACCGAAAAAGTAATGCTTGCTGTGGTTTTTGCCTTGGAAAAATTTCGATCAATACTTCTAGGATTTAAGGTAACAGTTTACACAGACCACTCTGCCATTCGCTATTTAATGGCCAAAAAGGACGCAAAAGCACGACTTCTGAGATGGATTCTACTGCTTCAAGAATTTGATTTGGAGATTAAGGACAAACCTGGCGTTAAGAATGTCGTGGCTAATCATTTATCACGGATTGAACATAACAAAATTCTGGAATCTGAATCCATCCGTGAAACCTTCCCAGACGAGTCAATTTCTGCTATTGACTCACTCCCTTGGTATGCAGACACGATGAATTATCTCGTCACCAATGAAGTTCCTCAAGGTTGGCCCAGAAACAAAATCGATCGATTCATATCTTAAGCGAGACACTATCATTGGGAAGATCCATTCCTTTTCTTTGAAGGACCGGATTGCATATGGAGAAGATGTATTCCTCAAGAGGAATACCACAGTATCCTCAATCTATGCCACACCTTGGAGGCGAGAGGACATCACTCTGGGAAGAGGACCGCTGAGAAGATATTGCAATGTGGATTTTACTGGCCGACCTTGTTTAAGGATGCTTACAATTTTGTTAGGTCATGCCCCATCTGTCAGAGAATGGGAGGAATCATTGATTCCAAAGATGCCATGCCTATGCAACCAGTGATCATCTGCGATGTATTCGATGCATGTGGCATTGACTTTATGGGCCCATTCCCTCATAGTCAAGGATTTGAATATATTCTTCTCGCGGTAGACTATTTATCTAGTTGGGTGGAGGCTATCCCTACTCGAGCTGCAGATAGCAAAACTGTTTGCAAGTTTTTGAAAGAGCATATTATTTTGAGGTTTGGAATTCCAAAAGTTTTAATATCTGATGGGGGAAGCCACTTTGTCAACCGGGAGGTGAAGAAGTTGACTAATGAATACGACATCGAGCACCGTGTCGCTACTCCTTACCACCCACAATCCAATGGCATGGCCGAGGTATCGAACAGGGAGGTTAAAGGAATTTTACAGAAGCTCGTTCGCCCTGACAGGAAGAACTGGTCCCAACTCCTGGACCAAGTTCTATGGGCTTACCGGACGGCTTATAAGACCCCATTGGGCACCTCCTCGTTTCGAATGGTATATGGAAAGCCATGCCATTTGCCCGCAGAACTCGTGCATAAATCAGAATGGGCAATTAAAAAGATTAAATGGAATTGTCACCAAGGAAAGAATAACCGAGAGATGAATTTGAATGAACTGTCTGAAATCTGAAATCATGCTTATGAAAACAACACCATCTACAAGGACCAAGTAAAGAGATGGCATGACAAGAACATTCGAACAAACATCTTTGTCTTAGGGCAGAAAGTTTGGCTATTCAATGCAAAACTGAAAATTTTCCAAGGGAAATTGAAATAAAAATGGACGGGACCCTTCATTGTAAGAGAGGTACACAATAATGGGAGTGTTGAGATCTCAGAGACCGCAGATAGCGCGCAAACATCTATGGTCAACGGTCAGCTACTTAAATATTTTGTCGAATCCAATGAGCAATTAGTACAAGATGAACAGATCTCCTTCACTCACGGCATACATTTTGACGAAAAATTTGATATGCCCAGATAGTACACCTCTCTGGAACCTACACTCTTCTGTAAATCCATTTACCTGCTCTCGATCCCCGATACTTAGGGGACCGATTTCGTTGTTTATACATCGCTTCTCTTCTTTTATTTTTGGCTCATCTATACTCCATACGAGCTATGTCTACATTTCACTTTGTGCCATGAGGACATAGCACAAGCTAAGTATAGGGGGTGTATTTGTATATACTTTATCTACTTTATCCATAGCTCGCACTTTAATCGTTTTTATCTAACATCGGGGATGGGTACAAGTAGTGTGTATAATACCTGTTTTTCAAAAAAAACAACAACAAAAAAAATACAAAAGCAAAAACTTTTTGCAAAAAAAAACTGCATTAAAAAAATCATCACTCATGGTCTTGCATTTCATCAAGCATTTCATGCATTCCTTGGTTGATATATTCCCGACACATTCACCATCACTCAAGGCTTGAGGATTTCTGAGGACACTTGAGTTCTGAGATCTTGAGATTCTGATTTAGCATGCCTTAGTCATTAGGGTTTTGAACTTAATAATCCACACTTCCCTAGTTTGAAAGATTTGAGCGCTATATTGCACTCTTCATCTCTACCTTCAAAGAATTTGATCAGCACAAATCACTTCCACAACTGCATGATTGATGAGATGAGTTGATATATCACTTGAGGAACTAGGATCGGAGATTTGAGTTTAGATCCAATCTAATGATATTCGAGGATGGGATAAAGTTAATGAAGGCTGCAGAAAACCTGAGTGTCAGCAAAACCTAGCCAGTATGTGAACAAGTTCATATGCTATCTTTTTGATATTGACCTAATGCCAGAGTGTGTTGAAACTTAATGAAAAATTGTTGATCAGTGTGCGCCAACTTTTGATAAAAGCAGTGGAGCTAGCCAACAAAAGAAAAGAAAAAGAAATATTAAAGAAAAGCTCTATCATCCAAAGTCAAATTTGCGCTCCCAAACATTTTTAAAGTGTCCACTTGGACCAAGCGCTAATTAGGACCATGGAGTCAGGCTGACACCATAAAAGGGCTCTGCATCGTAAGCAATACAAGTCTGGGTGTCGAAGGTATCTTAGATACTCAAAAGAGACACACCCCGGTGTACTCCTAGAAAAACAAGTGCATACGACTCCAAATTCTCTTGACGGACACATTGATCAACAAAATAAAATATACTTGTGTTGAGTAATAAGGCACTCGAGAGGCACCTTGTTCCAATGTGAGGAAGAGAAAATTAGACACAATCCTATGCCCTCCATCATCTGGTCGTCCATCTACACTTTCAAGTCTGACAAACTAATGAGACGGTTGACTGAAGCAAGAATAGACTTATTCCCTAGTATTGAGGATTAGGTCTAGAGGAGGATCTTTGGGAGTGGAACTTTGAGTGATGCCCCTACTCGACTCTCATGAAATGCAGTACACTTAAAATCATATCCTTATATTATATGTACAAACAGAGAGTCTGAAAATTAGAGAAGTTGGATTCCTTTTGATTAAAGCTTGGTTGAGACAGAATTTTAGGATCACTCAAATTAAGGGTCTTCTATGAATTAAGCCTTGAAAATTCACATGCACAGTCAGGGATATATTCAACTAAGTCATTCATTCATGCTCAGGGACGAGCATGGTCTAAGTATAGGGGTATGATGAATCTCGTATTCATCAAGCTAAAATTGGTCATTTAGACTTTGTCCCCCATCATCCTCTTGTATTAATCGTTAATAGAGCATTATTAGCCATCATGCATGTGTAAATAATATCTGCATTTCATCATGCATAAATTGCATTAAAAATCCTAAGTGTAAATTAGCCCAAAAGGCTGCTAAATTCTCTTATTTTTAAATAATTCATCCTAACTCCGATTGACCCAAAACCACCTCCATTGTGTAGATATTACTAACTTTATTAAATAAAAAATACAAAAAATTTACTAACCTCAATAAGTGTCAAATAATCTTAAAGTCTAATTTCACATCTGACAGACTAAAATGAGCATATCTTCCACATACAGTGTCCGATTTTGGTCTACTCACTTTTAAAGACTCCATTTTCAAATACCTTCAAAACAAGACCAATTTCATAAAATTCAGAGCTCATTTGTGAAAATTGGGTTTTGGGCCTCTTTTGCGCATTTTGACTTTTTGCCATTTTGACCTGAGTTTATATGTACATATTTAACCCTTTTAATTTTATTTCTTTTTCATTTGTGTCCTTTGATGAAAGTTTTAATAAGAAATGCAAAAATTCAAATCCATATTAAAACTGAAATCAAAGAAACTGACCAAGTCCAAGTGTCCGTTGTCGGTCTGTGCAAAAGTTGAGCGTTTCTTACTTTTATTTTATTTTCCTATTTTCTTATTTATTAAAAATCGAAAAAAATTAGATTAGTGTGTAAATAATTTTCTTATATTTTATCGTATTTTTTCTATATTTTTTATCCCCTTTAAAACCATAAAAAAAATACAAAACCGCCAAAAGTCGGTTTTCTATACACATGGAGAGCCACCAAAAATACCACTTCGCACAGAGGACCTCTTTTTCCTAGATCCTTCATGAAAGTTGTAGATCTCGACGAGACGAACAACTTTCATGAAGAAAATTTTTCGATCCGAGGTCTCCTTCTATTTCTTTTCTATTTTTCTTTGTCTACAAATTTTGAAATTTTTTGGGGTGCCACGTGGCTGCCCCTGGGCGTGCCACGTGGCACCCCACTTACCTCTCCAGCCCTCCCCCTCCGGGTCACGTGCCTAGCACGTGACCCCTGTCACCTTCTCCCCCAACGCATGCAGGAGCCCCTTCCAACCGTTTCTCCTCCGCCGCATGCGGCCATCAATGCCGCCTTGCGCGGCCACCATGCACGGCTGTTACATCTCTCTCGACCTTCCTCCACCGTTACATTCTCTCCCTATAAAGAAGCTCCTCCGCTGGTGCCCAAAGATCATCCGTCATTTTTAGAGAAAGGTCCTCGACAACCTTGGTGACAGCAAGGTGCCTGCCGATCTCCGGCGAGATCCAGCCGCCTCCCTCGCATGCTGCCTTGAGCTTCTAGGCTCTTCCCATGTGATCACTCACCTCCTCCGTCCTCCACCCAATCCCAGGAGACCCCCTATTTTCCTCCGCCCGCACCATTCAAGCCAGCCTTGCACAGGTCGGTAACCTATCTCTGCCATCGACATCACTGAGCACCATCGATTTCGCCATTCGTGTTGCTTCTAACCCTTTCAGGTCAGCCGCATTCACCGTCGACTCCGCCCCAGCCTCTCGGCCACAAGCCGCCAACGGCCACCACCGAGCACTCCGCCTCGCCACCCTCGTGCCGCCCTGCCTCAGGCGTGCTGCCCTCGTCTTCCGCCCACCTCCGCGCTTCGAGCGCCGCCTCAGCCGAGAGCAGCGCCTCCACCGCGCTCGCCTCCGCGTGAGCACCGCCTCGCCGCCGCGTCTCCACCTCCGGCCGCCTCCGCCCTCGCGCCGTGTGTCGGCCGAGGGGCGGCAGCACCGCCTCCACCTCGCCCTCCACGCCCGCCTGAAGGCGCCGTTCTACTGCCACCGCCTGACGCCGCCACCGCCTCCGCTCCTCATCCCGCCTCCGACGCACAGGCACCGTTGGATCGGGCAGGAGGCCCTTGATCCAACGGCCCTAATCGAGCCACGCAACCCCCCCGAGCCTCGACCCCAACCTCGAGGTTCGGGGCTCCGAAGCGCCAGACGCTGCCACGTAGGATCGGGCATACGAGCCTGTGCTCCGTTGTCCAAGCCTCCCGCTCCCCCCCCCCCTCGAACCTCAGGCTCGGCCACCCGAGCCTCAGGTTCCACCACCGAGCCTTCTGGGGTGCGTTGTGGGCAAATTACAAAGACCCCCCTACAACTTTCAGAAATTGCAAAAATACCCCCGCTTGGGGTAAATAACGCAGGGACCCCTCTGACTTTTTGAAATTACAGATAAGCCCCTCCAGGGACCTTTTTCAAAAGAAAATTTTATTTTAATTACATTTTAGTCCCTGAAACTTCATTTTATCATATCTTTGTCATACGGACTCCGATTTTAGCGTATAATATGTCATTTCGAAGCTAATTTCATGCTCTATCTCTTTGCATAAATTGTGGACAGATCTGTGATTGTTCTTTGATAAGTATTATTTGAGGATTTCTGTTGACATATGTAGGCTCATTTTGACATAATTGCGATTGAGAATTTAATGATATCTTTTGCAGGAGTTCTGTTGAGGATTTTAATTTGATCAACCTCTTGATATCTTTGTGGATTATTCCCAATAAATTAATTTGTGCAGGGGACTTAATCGAGGAAGAAGTTAATTAATTTCCTGATCACTTCTTTGATTAAATTGTGCTTTTGAGGAGCGAATTACATTGAGTCCTTACGGGATAATTCATTACCCTCCTTGCAACTTGGATTTGATTGGACAAATTACATTTTGAATTTCTTTTTAATCTGTGATTTATTTTGAGGATTTATTAAACATCACTAAAACACAGATTCGGTGCTTCATTCTCTCTGTTTAACTTTCTCCATATTGCATCACCTTCATCATTGCATTGTATATTTTTTCAACACACAAATTAATCGAGCATTAATTGATTATTTAATTTGATTTAAAAAGCACGCAACTAAAAATCTATGTTCCCTGTGTTCGACCTTGGTAAACTTGCTAAGTAAAATATTCCACAACATTCAAAGCTTGTGGTATCTTGACGACCGAAATCCGCCTCCTATACTACAATTATCGACTATTAAAGAGGTAGATTTCACGTTCATCAGGCATCGACTTTATGGGACTCACATGGATATCAATACGTACTATTGGTTGTTGATTATGTCTTCCGTTGGGTAGAATCAATCCCTCATCATGTTGCTGATAGAACGACTATAGTCAAATTTCTGAATGATTTGTTCATTGGCTTTGGCCTCCCAAAAGTAATCATAAGTGATGGAGGAACACATTTTTTAAATGCCGGGGTAAAGCGACTTCTGAATAAGAATGGAGTCCAACACCGAGTCTCGACTGCATACCATCCACAAAAATGGTCTCATTGAGCCCTCCAATCGTGAGATAAAAACCATCCTTAGAAGTTAAGAGCCTGACTGATATTACAAAAAGAGGGGCATGAACTGATATTGTAGAAGATCTACAAGGACAAAAGTGATAAAAATCCAACAAAATAGATATAACAAGCTCTGTTGTACCTAAGAGAGCGAATCCTCTGTGGTACTGCAGAGGTCTGCTGCAAAGGCTCACCAAGCCCGAGCCGCTCGATTTTGATCGAGCGGTTTACACGTTAAGGGCTCATAAAAACCCGAATTCGTGTGAGCCACTCCATCTTGATCGAGTGGCTCGGGCTTGGTGAGCCTTTATAGCATACCTCCGCAGTACTGCACAAGATCTGCGCTCTTTACCTAAACCTACGGTAGAGAATCTGCTCCCAAGATCTCTACCAATATACTAAAATCAATACACCAACGGAATGTAATCCCAAGATCTCTACCAATATACTAAAACCAATACACCAATAAATGCTAATTCTCCCAGCAAACGCTATATCTCCTTTACCGGACAAAAGACATGCCTCTACAGTGTATCCATTCCTTCGTCAAAATAAATTAAACTTAGTTACAGACAATAAACAGCCCCGTTCTTTACAACATTAAAAGAACACTTCTTCTTGACAACGACCTTAAACAACGTTACAACAACAGCAGCAACAACAAAGTTATATATTTGTATACAATTGCAGACATAAAAAAGAGAAAAAAAGAGGGAAGGAAAGAGATCTGTAAAAAGAAGAGCAAATGCTGTAGTGTGATCAACGTATCCAAGCATGAACGAACCAAGTCACCAGTCCAATGTGATGTTCCTGCAAACATAGAGCTCGTCGATGTAGTTGATGATGGGTCTCGACGCCTCGATGTACCTCTTCATCTCCCTCTGCACCGACTCTTCGGTCTCGTTGAGCCTCATCACCAGCTGCTCCTTCGTGGGGAGGGCGTACATGCCCGCCCCCACCGCCTTCCTTATCGTCCACGTGTGGAACGGCGCGCACACCTGCGTGTACGCCGTCTGTGCCGCCTCCCTCAGCGAGCCGTCGTCGGTCACCAGGAACTGCTCGAACAGCGCCTTGATGAGGTCCAGGCCCTGCCTCACCCTCCTCAAGTTCCTCGACAGGCTCCCCGGCTTCCTCACCGTGTCGTTCTCCACGTCGTGGTCGAGTATCGAGCTCAGGCTGTCGTACGTCTTCGACGCCTCCGCGAGGTCGTGGACCTTGGAGACGTACTCCATCTCCGCGAACTTGAATGCGAGCCCGAGGCAGCCGAAGAGCACTGAGACGAGCGAGCATGCTTGCGTGAATTGCGCGAGATGTAGCCCGTCCCGTCCCCCTCTCTGCTTGAGGGACGTCGATAGCTCCTCGAATGCGTCGGCTATGGAAGCAAGCGGTGTCCCCGACTCCGCCTCCTCGAACGACTCATTGAAGGTGGACGAGGATGAGGACGAGGATGGCGACCGCCCCAGCTCTGCAGCGGGGACGACGGTGCTCTCCACCGCCGCGACGACCACCATCTCGACGTTTAGTTATTCGGATGTTACTTTGGCGGGAACCGGAGCAGGAAGGCTGCCAGGTTATGGAGGTACATCTGGACCAGATTTGCTCTCCTCCCAACAAGAGGAAGAAGAAGAAGAAGGAGAAGGGAAAGAATGCTGCATCAACGAATGGCAATTGGGATTCGGGAAATGGAATATAGGAGGGTTGCTGGTGGCTACGAGGAGGAATAGGAGGAGAGGCAAATAGAGACCCCTACCTTCTCGTCAGATTTAAGATTAACATGTCTGCTAAACATAGTAAACTCCCATTTAGATACTGACCCTATTTCAACATGACAACAAAGATTCGTGTGTTGTGTGTTTGAAAGCAGTTGTTCTCCGTCCAAGATCCAACATGAAAATTTAGTGGTGATTAACTTTAATGCAGATTGTTGTCTTTGTGTTAGGGGTGCCTCAGGTCTATTGAGCGTGATTCTGACTCAACTCGATAAGAGCTCTTGAATCAGGCTCGAAAAGTTATTGAGTCGGAGTATGAGTCGGATAAATGATTCGTTAGGTTTACCATGTCAAGTTCGAGTTGAGGCTTACTCAACTCGATGACTCGATTTGATTTTATTAGCTGTTTATACATTTTTTCATTCTATTGGGCATACATGCTTACTCAACTCGATGACTCGATTTGATTTTATTAGTCGTTTATACATTTTTCACTCCATTGGGCATACATGATGTATGAAACATGTTGGATACATTTGATACACTTCTTCTTTTTGCAATTGTACTTAGTATTATATATCTGATTTTTATAGCTCTTATTAAATCTACATGAGTAAATACATTTATATATATTGCTAGAAAATTTTATATAATGATTTTTATCATTAAAGAGATCATTAATGGGTTCATTACTTCTTCAAAGAACGTTGATAGAGAATGAAATGAAATCAACAATTAAGAGACTCGTGAGCCAACTTGAAGTCGACGAGTTTGAGTTAGGATTTTATGGCTTGAAGCTTATCGAGTCTGATTCATTATCGAGTTTGTGTCCGAATCAAGGTTAACTCGACTCGTTCAACTCGATAGACACTCCTACTTTCCTTGCATACTATCTATTGCGTGAAAGGACAATGACAAAGATAACAAAACACAACAAGGAAATAAGTTGTGACTACAGAACTATGCCCACGGATGTTGGACTTGTGGCCACAGAATTGAGCTCTGGCCACAACACGTCGTGGCCAGTAGTCATATCTGCAAGTCTCGTCGTGAGAGTTCTCTAACCACGAATATGACGTTGCCACTACAAGTGACCACAAAACTTGTCGTGGCCACAGCTCTTGTATGAAGACTTTGGCCACGAAATTTTAGCTACGAGAAACTAGTGGCCACAGAATTCTCGTGGCCACAAGTTTCTGTAGCCACATTCTGTGGTCACAACTCATTTTTCTTGTAGTGAAAGCTTGTCAGAGCGTATATTTAGAGAAAAGCAATCACATCTAATAGATATGAGAATAAGTGCAAAGTTAGTAAAATATATCAAAATTAGTACCATGAATAAAGCATTCAGAATGCCAGTCAAGCTAGTAATAATCATACACTACAAGAAAAATGAGTTGTGGTCACGGAATGTGGCTACAGAAACTTGTGGCCACGATAATTCCGTGACCACTAGTTTCTCATAGCTACAATTCCGTGACCAAAGTCTTCATACAAGAATTGTGGCCACGACAAGTTCTGTGATCACTTGTAGTGGCCACGACATATTCGTGGTTAGTGAACTCTTGCCACGAGACTTGTAGCTACGGTTATTGTCCACGACGTATTGTGACCAGAGCCCAATTCTGTGGCCACCAGTCTCACATCCGTGACCATAGTTCTGTGGCCTACGTGGCCCAATGGGGACTCAGCCTTGGTTGACTCACCGGTCAACTTGCCCGTCTGGTGCCCTAGACGTGTCAGAGCCACTGATCGTATCGTTTCCTCGATTTTCCTCCATTAATCCTTGCACCAAACCAATTCGATTCCTTTGGAGATTTTATGCATCGATCGACGTTCTTTCATGTCAGCATCTCTCCTCGATCGATGGAGCTCTACATGAAGCTGTGTTCTTGGTCAAATATCCTCCTATACATATATCCTCCTTCGGCTCCATTTTGAACTTGATTCTACATCAGCCTCGAAATCCCCAGATCTTCTCGTGCCCAAGATTGCTGGTGACAATAGTGAGCTAGTTGAACCTTTTGGCGTGGAGGAAGAGACCTGGAGTAAGTGATTCGAGCTCACCAGCGACCTCCTAGAGACGGTCCTCCTTGGCTCCCTCTTCCAACATGTTGGTCTACAGTTTCTTTGCCTTTTATGTTCTTAGCATTAGTCTTAGCATAGTTTAGGTCTTAGTTTTGCTTAATTTTCATTTTTGTTTAGTTAAATATCCAATCGTAGTTTACCAGAGATTGCGCTTTGGCCATCATTTCCGCCGTGTCCGACTGTGCTCCACCTCATATGAACCCTCCATCTCCTTCCCCTCCAACTTCTCTATGCCCCATACACATCCACTCACCTCGATTCACTCATGATCGAGTGATCGGTGCTCCCTCCTCTGCCACCTGCCGGAGATCCTCCACTACACTTCATCCCTGCTCATTTTACACCAAATCCAGCCTAGACCCTCCTTTTGCTTTTGCGCATCTAACCATGCGGGGTCTGGAACTAGAGGACCCCATCTGGGTTAAATTTTACTAAACCGGAGGTTCCCCAATAGGTAGTTCTTCTTCGACCATCCAGGTCCCCTCCGATGGGTCTCGGACTTGTCTGAGACGCCCATCTGTCACAGATCTCTCCTGGCCTCCTTTTGCTCCATCTGATAGCCACTCCAGTGGTTGGAGTCGACCAGGAGACCAGATCGAAGCTCACCCCTTCGGGTGTTCTTCCATGTTCTTCCTGGTAGCTTCCTTGTTGTCCGATCATGCCCCACCTCCAGACGCTATACCCACCATTGGATGCAAGAGCCCTTAACCACCAGATCAAGATCCAGGATCTAATCTCGATTGCACATCTACGAAGAATCATCGACCGTTCTACAGCCGACGTGTGGTAAATGGCGCACCTCAGTTGTCTGATCATGCCTCAAGGGGTAATTTTGCCAGAAACCCCTCTACTTTTATATTTTATTTTAGTCCTAAAACTTTTATCGGTAGTTCAAAATATTTTGTAATATTTGCACTTTAGCCCTCACATTTATTTCATTTGCTATATAGTCCAGTCCACGTCAACTTATGTATGCATACACGAGGGGTCTGGACATTTTGTAGAGGATCCTTGCGGGTTTTGTTATTATTTAGTCCAAGAATTTTTTTAATTATGTTTAATATTTTGTGGAAACATTGCAAGTATTCCATGTACTTTCTTAGAAATTGCACTTATACCCTACCTGGCTTATTGAATTAAATAAGTTTGGAATTTTTGCACAGAGGCCCTCAGAATTTTGGATTGTGTTCTGGATTGACTTGTAGGTTTATTTCAATTACATTTAGGTCCCTACCAGACCAATTAAATTTATTTATGTATTTCTTTTTTAAAAATATCATTTTTCATCCAAAAAACCATAAGAAACTTATTTTATGTGCCTAAACTTTAATTATATCACATATATTTTTCGTAAGGCAACTAAAATTAATTTCCTATTTTCAAAAATACAAAAACATTGCATATTTATCCTATCTTCATTTAAAAATACAAAAATGTTTTGAAAAGTTCTAAAAATATGTTATCTTTTTATTGCATTTTAAAATATAGATCGAAAAACAATAAAATTACAAACTCTTAAAATCTTATAAAATTTATAAAAATATATAAATAAAAAATATTAGTTTTTATCTCTGATTATTACCTATATTTTATACCATATATTAAAAATAGTTTTAGAAAATTTTGAGGTATGTAGCTATTTTTAAATTCCAAAACAATCAGGCCTGTTATTTTCGCTCGCTATTTTGACATTTTTATTCAACTAAAAATACAAAAAATAGGGAAATATATAAGAAAATTTTAAAAATAGAACAAAATATTAAAAACATAAAAAGAGTTTATTTTATCTATTTTGAGTTTTTATAACTACATCTATAAATATAACAACCTAAATTTAATATATATATATAACTATATATACTTTATTATAAATATTAATAATATTATTAAAAATATCCAAAAACTTAAAACCTTTAAAAAACTAAAAGGGATTTACCCTATGGTATTTTTCTGATTTATATATATTATATATTTATATCCTTTACATCTATTAAAATATACATAGTATCTATATATACTTATATATATATATATTTCTATTATATATAAATTAAAAAGAAAATTAAAAATAGGAAAATAAAAAAAGAAAATAAAAAATTATGAAATTAATATATATAAAGCATAAAAAATCATAAAAATACAAAATTGAAACCCCATAAAAATAAAAAATCCTTATAGAAACACAAAAACATTTATTAATTCTTTTTGTCAATTTGTTTGGCTATTCCCGTTGCTCCTTTGTGGTTCGACCCCTACACTTGAATATTATGCATATTATTTTGTAGGGTATAATAAATTTTAGCTCACATTATTCATTGCTTGAGCATTATTGTGGGTTAATTGCTGATGAGAGATTGAGTTACGATTCGAGTACTACGAGAGTGGTCGGCATAGCGATTATCAGACCTGACTTGTCGGGCACCGCAGACCCTCCAAGTCCATGTGTTAGGATCCCCTGTCAAAATACCCTTTCATCTAATGGAACCATTGTCATGGATCAACAATTACGCTAGATTTTGTGTTGATTTTTATTTCATTTTTTTCTACTTTATTTTTGCTTTATTGATATAATTGTTTATCTGTGCTAATCCATTTTCTCTATTGAATTTCTTGCGAGGGACCACGTGATAAAGACAACTTCCTAAGAGGTTGGTGCATCCGAGCTGCGAGGAGATTAATTCTTCTTTATTTGAGTCTATTGGAGAGAGCCGGAGAGATATTCCGAGTAGAAATTAGCAAAACATCTTTCTTTTATTTTTGTGAGAGAGTGACTACCATTTTATTTCCATTTATTAAATTGTCACAATGTAGGTGGACATTTGAACATTCGGGCCTATTTTACCAAGCAATTGTTCACTTGGAGGTTAGTGGATTGTTTACATATTTCTTCTCCTTCTATCTTTTGTTCCTCCTATTTTTCCTTTAATTTCTTTGTTTCCCATGATTTTTGCTTTCCGCCTTTATTTTTATTTATTTCTATGATTGATCCCATAGAAATTTTAGGGTTGCTTTATCAAGTAAGCTTGGTCCACACGGCTAATACCTGCATGTTCCTATAGTCTACATTTGGATCTAGATAAAACTCAATTTTGTACTTAATGGTAATAGCAATTCCTTATTAGGGTGATTTCATCATCTTGCATCTCATATAGATAGGTTTAAAATTCATGTTTTGCATCACGCTTGGAGAGAGATGGGAGACTATAAGTCCTCTATCTAAGCATTCATCATATTGACACAAGGGTGAGATTTCCATCCTAGTGTAGCCTTGCATTACTTTGTTGCTATCTCCCTCTGATTTTGAGTCTTAGGTTTTAAAAAATCCAAAAAAATCATTACGCACTTATTTTTGGAAAATACTCAAAAATGTGAAAACTAAAAATTAAAATAAGAAGACTTCTAAATAAACTTTGACCTTAATTAAAACTCTTAATGGACATCATTATTTGGGTTTCACAAAGCCCTCACTGTATTCAGGTATGCTCTAGACAGAGTGAGGCATGACCCTTAAGGAATAGAGGCAAAAACACGATATGTGGCTGCCTCAATTATCACATGGGACCGACAAAGTATTGGCACTTCTATCGTATGTAGGCGAGTAGGGCCTTGTTGAGGACGGTGATCTCACCTTGTGTAGAGCATTCAGCTTCGTCTGAAGTATTGAGCATAGGCCATGCCCTCACCGGTGTGTCTTCCTCATCACCTTGCATCTGAGTACCTCGTTTTTTAGGGAAGTAGTGGTTTCGTCTATCGGCTTCCTCTCTTCTTCTTTGGCTGAGTAGCCACACAAGCCTGATATTGAGGATCTCAAAAAATGCAGATCGCATGATACAAAGGAGGTGGAAAAAGTATGGGGATACTTTCCTGGCAGTACATTCTCTCCTCTAGAACTAGATGATAAGGATGCATTATAATTTTTCCTGATCAATAACTCTAAAATTGAAAAGATAAAAAATAGCTGAACCTTCACGACTTCACATGTGTTGAGTTGGCGAACCATTTTGTTTGGTGTTTATTTAGATCTAGACTAGATTCAAAGATCAAGTCATGTACACATGTGCCATTTTGCTTTTCCTTAATTTGCATTTTCTCTTTCATCACCGCTCATTGTGGGTCATCTACTGTTTTACAGTCTTTTATTTCTTGTTCATCATCGTATCTTGCATCCTCCCTCGATCTTCCTTTTTCCTTCAAGATCTCAACTCCTAGAAGGTTTAGTCAGGACTCTACCGATACCTACATCAATTCCATGGGTTCAACATCTCCAATAATTCGGGGTGATCCCCAAGAGCATGGTTCAGACTTTACGAACCATCCTCAGGGCTCCCCGCTTTTTGTACTTCCCATAGACCAGGAAAACTCTCTTCCCGAGTTCTGCCATTTTTGGATGGAAATTGATTTCACTCCTTACACTTCTCTATCATTAAAAAAATTAGAATTAAACCTAATTTTTAATTATTCTCTACATCCGATGCTTGCATGCAGACTGATCGGTGTATTTTATCAATTGTAGATCTAGACCTCGATCTGGGGCCCTAGATTTCACAGTCTGATTCTGAGATGGCTCCTACAGTTAGAGGAAAGGGACCATCCTCCAGCAGCGCAAGCATCCCACCACCCGGTTCTCCACGACTTCCACTTCCAACCAGCAATTGGGGTGCATCCACGCAATCCCACGCCACCTACCGCAATGCGAACCAATGCCACTCCCAAATCCACTACGTCGCTCCAGGCGCTGCCACGACTATCGTGGTGCCTCCGTTGCCCTAGTATTCTCCAGTCCACCTCTCGTGACCCCGTGCGAGGATCTCTTGAGCGATGCTCACCTCCAGCCGTCAAAGCCCGCCGCCGGCCCTAGTGCGCCTCGGCTGCCAGCCACCGGAGCCGCTACTACAGCCCAGGAGAAGGCAAGGCGGCGGCACTCTCCCCCTCTGTCGAAGAAGAAACAAGGCCGAAGAACCCTAAGGGGTTTTAAAATTGGAAAAATGTGGAAGAAGAAGGAGGGGGAGAGAAGAAGAAAGGAGGGCCCTTGGATTTGCTAGGGTTAGATTAACTCAACTTAAACCCAAACTAGTTAACTTAAAAAATCTCAAATTAACGGTAGGATCTATAGGGTAAGACGGAGCAAGATTACGGGGTCTAGGGAGGAATATCGATGTTTCAAAGGTCGTAGAGGTAATTTACAAAGATTTCAGGGTCTGTTGGGTAAATATCCCTAAAGAAAATAAAAAAAAAGAATGAAGTGTCAAAGACATTGAGTGACCTTAGACCCCAAGGCCTAGTCATCATGATGGTTTCGTCGACAAGGAATAAAGTAGGGGGAGATAGTGTAGAGAAACTGTACAGAAAACCACATAAAACCTTAATTTATTTTGCTCAATAATTGCATTTTGGGACTTATTTTATTTTATTATTTACACCTCAAATAATAAAACTCTCTACATTAATGTTGGAAAATACAAAAATAATTTCACTAAAAAATATTGTACAGTGTGCTCGGGACACACAAAATAGAAAGCCGCAAAGAAATATTTGCAGACCTGTATCTTCTCCATCCAGATTCAAAATTGACCAAACTCACCTTTATTGTTTATAAAAGAAAATAATCTATTTAATGAAGGTGGTTCCACCAAATTTGGAGTTAAGATGCAAAACTTTGATTTTGGGCCCTCCTTGTGCAATATACATGTATATTATATTCAATTTATTCATCTTTATATTTTTATTTTTTTATAAAAATATAAATATGATTTAAAACACATATACATAATTAAACTAAAATAAAACTATTAATAAATAAATAAAATAAATAAACTACTTCAATATATATAGATGAAGTATACCCAGATATAGTTATAACGTATATGTAATTAATTTATTAAATATCTAAATAAATTCAAAAAAATGAAATAAAAATACATAAATATGTATCTAAATAATTTTAAAATATATAAAATATATGTATATAATAATAAAATGCAAAATAGAAATCAAAAATAAAATACACATAATGCATGTATATATACCTATATATATGCATGTAAAAAGTAACCTGTAATAAATAACCTTGCAAAAATAAATAAAAATATGCAAAAAAATACTACATAAATTATAAACTTTTTTTGTTTTTTAGCAAAAATATTAATTCATTTATTATTTTAAATGATTTTACATGGCATTTTGGATCTCGTTTTTCTGGTTGGTCCACGGGGACCAACCAGGAGCCTCCAATTGTTGATTTCGGTCAACTGTAAGCTCAACTTCGATCACCCGTGTCAGATCTCATGGGAGGCCACTTTTGCCGACTTTCCATGCCATCTCTTTCACCTCCCTCATCTTGATCCCTCCACTGATCCCCGCACACCCTTCTTCCACGCCGGCCCATGCTCTTCCACCTATCCCCTCGCCACAACACACAACCATCCCTCGAAACTCACCATTCCTTAGCCTATAAAACTTCCACCTCTCCACCATTTTTACCCTTTTATCATCCCTGGAGAACTATCAACCCCTCAGATCGACCCTAAAGGCACGAGGATTATGAGAGGAGCTCTTGATCGTGTCAGCAACGAGGAGGAGCTCACTGAAGGTCGATCCAAATCCATCGCTGGAGCGAGCTCCAACAGTTCTGCCTCTTCAACCCCCAGGTCGAATCAAGGCCCTTTATAGTTGTTTCTAGGTGAATCTTAGGTCCAATTTTTATTTCCATCTTTTAATTTTTATTTTTAATCGTTAACTTAGGAGTAATTAGAAACCCCTAATTTGACCAGGAGCTCGAACTCCTGGCCAATCCATCGTGAATTGTCGTTGACTCGCCTCGCCTTCCATCCATTTCATTTTCCCTCATTTTCTCATGATACCCCCCATTTATCCAACCCAGATCTCACTAAGATCTAGGAATCAATCTCCTTCTAACGTCCTTCATCGGAGCTCTTTGTTGCCCTTCCACCCCCTTGCTTCCAGCTTCAACAACCAGTCAAGGAGGACGCCCTCGAGTCTGCGAGTCTTTTTTGGTGCAGGCCCAGGTCTTGAGGACACATATGGAGTAAAGTAGAACAGTAGGAGCACCTCTTGGTCACTCTTGAATAGCCTAGTCCTCAGATCCCCATCTGGACCGTTTGAAGCCTATCGGCCACCACCTGCACACGTAGAGAAGCCCCAACGAGCCGGAGCCGTCATCAAATCGAGGAATAGGCACCTAACGAAGGAGCATGAGCTGATCCAAGTTGGCTCAGAACTTGTTCTTGGGCAGTTCATCTAGAGGCCTCTGGAGCCGTTAGATCAAGAACATGGTCCATATCTAATCTAGACCATCCCTCAAGCCGAAGCGTCGTCCTCAAGCCACCATGGGATTTGCCATGTGTCCGCAAGAGAGAAGATGGATCAAAGGCCCGTAAGTGGGGTAAATTGCATGAACCCCTCTGCACTTTTTGTATTTATTAAGTACCCCTGTAAAGTTTTAATTAAATTTTAAAGTTTTGGGAAAAATGCATTGGAACCCTTATACAAATTGAATATTACAAGTAGGTCCTCTACCAGCTCATCTCGCATGGCCCCCATGTGAGTTGGGAAAATTTCACATGTACCCCTCTAGATTTTATTATTGTAATTTAGTTAAAAAATTAGTAAATTATGTTGAAAAACTTTGGGTATTTTGCATGTAACACATCACATTTAATTTATATTGCTAATATACCATTGCTGGCTTGTATAATTTAATTTTGCTTTTCTATTTTCTATAAATAGTTGTCGGACTCCAAAAATTATGCAAAAATGGAGATAAATGCCTGATTATATGCCCATTCACGTTATGAATTCCATTTAGCATATTATCTACATTTTCCATTTATGAAAAATACCAAGCAACATTTTATTCCCTATTTAGCTTAAAAAACAAAAACATTATTAAAAACTGCTGTAAAAATTCCAAAAAAATCAGCTACTATTTATTATTATATTTTATCACTACAGACCAAAAATAACTAAAAAAATAAAGAAGAAAAACCAAAAAAATTACAAACGCTTGCTAATCCTAAAAAATTAGAAAAAATAATAATAAAATCCAAAATAGCTTTCTATCCTATATATATACTTATTTTTATAAATTAAAAATAGTTTTGAAAAATTTTGGACCAATTTTATAATTTTAATCCTCAAAAAAATTCAATCTATTTATTTATTCACTGATTTGGGATATTTTGGACTTTAAAAGTACCAAAATAGCAAAAATCACTCAAAATAACAAAAATAGAAGAAAATATAAAAATGTAAAAAAAACATTTTATTTTATAAATTTTTACTATATATAGCTATATTTATAACTAGAATACCATATATTGTATTTATATACATGGAGAAAGGGAGGTTGAGCCGGGTGGTGCAGCCACATGGCTGTACCCAACCTCCCAACTGCCGGATCGCTTCTAGATTAACGACAGATGATCAACCCCCCATAGGCACACTCGATCCCCTGACCCCCCACTCTCGTCCACAGCCTCCACGCACCCATTCGCACGCTCGATTCCCCGCACATGCCCTAGAAACCGTCCCTCCTCCGACATCACGCAGCCCTCGCTGCCTCTCCCCTCACAGTGGTGCTCCTCTGCCCACCTACAGCCCTCGCACCCCTGCCCGCGGGCCCCCACTATCGCTTACAACCCTCCGCGCAAACACGACCCTTCTGCTTCCTCCTCCCAAATCATGCAGCCCTCTCACCCTCCCCCATCCCCTGCAGCCCTCGCACCCCCTCCGGGTGTTCCTAGCCGCCGACCTCTCTCGCCCGTAGCCTCCGCACAACACTTCATCGAGGTGATGAACCATCTTCCCCTTTGCAATTTTTATTTCAAGCTATACATTATCCACCGATTTCAAATGATCAAGAGATCCTCCTGCCTCGTACAGGACACCGATTTCAAAGGGATCAAGAAATCCTCCTGCCTCCACACGACACGACTTCACTCATGTGTTGAACCATCCTCTCCTTTGTAATTTTTGTTTCAAGCTTAACATTATCCGCCATTGCAAGTTAATTATTGCATTCCTGCAACTATTGTAATTTAAAGTAAACAATTGAATGTTTGATGATACAATTCCTGTGTTTTTGAAGTTAACTCCTGTAAAAATGCAAATCCAATCAGTTCTTTCCCAGTTGAGTGATTATTGGGTGATAAAGAATGTATATATAAATGACAAGAACTGCTCATAATAATTTATTGGATTCCTTGATGAATGAATTAAAAACAATAATAAACCTGGCAAAAGATCTCCATAACTCAATAGTTGTGATGTGAAAAGTTGTAGTTTAATCTCGACTTCTATTTTATGTGAAATGAGTGCTGAAGCCATGCAAGAATTGAGTATGCAAGAAATGAGCAATGATGCCATTGAGGTACAATGTGGAACTTTGGATTGTGGTTCTAATGACTGTGATAAAGGTGTAGAAGAAATAACAAAATCGGTGGATGCTAGTGTTGGAAAATCATCCATTGGCATGAAGTTTGCTTTAGACAAAAGCATGGTAGCTCTTTACAACTCATATGCACGATCACTTGGTTTCTACATACGTAAAAATAAATTGCGTCGGTCAGAGCATATCAATCTCCCTATTGCAAGAAAAAATATTTGTTCTAAGGAAGGTTTTAAAGATATGAATGACAAAAGAAAAGAGGGATGTGAGGTGAAACGTAGACGTGGCATTAGATATGGTTGTCAAGCACACATTTATGCATCCGTTGATGGTGAAGGGACTTGGATAGTTCGATCTTTTCAGGAAGAGCATAACCACGTGTTTACTAGTCCATCCAAAGTACAGATGTTACGATCACATAAAGAGATTTCATCTTGTGCGAAGGGACTGATTGAGAAATTGCATGGTTGTGGGCTAGGTGCTTCCAAAATCTCAACTGTTCTGAGTGTATCTAGTGAGAAGAATATCACGAGTCAAGTTTGTAAAGACAAAATCAAACTCAGTTGAAAGAACAATATCAGTCACGAGTGTGTGGCTGTTGTTAGATGTTTTGAAGACAAGATGACTTTAGACAATTATTTCTTTTTCAAAGTTGAAATTGATGAAAATTTGACTGTGCGAATTGTCTTTTGGGTCGATGGGTGATCGACATCTTCTTATTTACATTTTGGCGATGTGGTGATTTTTGACACTACGTATAGAACCAATAAATTTCCGATGTCATTTGCATTGTTTACTGGCATTAATCATCATAGACAATCAATATTATTTGGATGTGCTTTGCTTGCATATGAGACTACAAAAACTTTTGTTTGGTTATTTCATACATGGTTGCAGTGTATGCATGGGAAGTTTCCTGTTGCTATAAACACTAATCAGGATCCAACAATGCGTGAAGCTATTGCTTTGGTATTCCCCACAACGACACATAGATTTTGCATCTGGCATTAAGAAAGAATGCACTAATTCATTTGCATCAATTGCAATGCGACAAAGAATTTGAGCATGAATATGATACGTGGATTTACGGAAGCCAAAGTATTGAACAGTTTGAGGATCGATGGAAAGGCATTCGAACAAAGCACAATATTGTAGAAAATAGCTGGTTGCACAATATGTATGAATTGCGATGAATGTGGGTATTTGTATATCTCAAACATGTTTTCTTCGCAGGCATGTCATCGACACAACGTTCAGAAAGCATTAATTCATTCTTTGATGGAAACGTCCACTCTCAAATGCCTTTATTAGAATTTGTAATACAGTATGAAAGGGCCCTATTGGCATGTCATGAGGCTGAAGAAACTCTAGATTTTAAAGCATTGTATAGGAAGGCAGCTTTGTGGTCAGAGCATCCAATGAAATCACAAGTTTCCACCTTTTACACTCTTGTGAACTTCACAAAATTCCAAGAAGAATTTAAGAAGAGTGTTAATTGTGCATGCCTTAAAGTCGCAAAGGATGATAATGTTGTTACATATGAAGCTTTTTTACATGCGAATCAAAATTGAAAGTTTTTGGTAGATTTTTACATGCAAGAAAAAAAGATCCACATGTTCATGCAAGAAGTTTTCTTCCGAAGGTATTCTCTGTTGTCATTTTATTTATATTTTGAAGAAGAAGAGCCCACAATAAATGTCAAAGCATTATCTACTTCCAAGATGGTATATGAATGTTAGATATGTGGGAGAGAAAAAGCATAATTTGTAGAGAAGAAGACAAGCCATGTATTAACAAGTTATGGACCCTCCGATCACTGAGATGTACGATTGGGCAACTGTGGATGGGAGTTCCTTAGAACTTGTTTTGGAAATAGCTAAGGAAGGTTTAAAAAGAATGAAGCAAATGCAAGCAACCAAAGTGCTCTTCCAACCGTCTACAGTCGAAGTAGATTCTATTCTAGAATCTAGAGTTAGTCATCTTGATATTCGGGATCCACTTTGTGTTAAAGCTAAAGGGAGGCCGCGAAAAGTGGAGAGAATAAAATCTGGCATCGAGGTGTCTTCTTCAAAAGGTGAAATAAAGAAAATAATGTGTGGAAACTGTGAGACTAAAGGACATTACCAAACGACGTGTCCTGAGAAGGTAATGCAAGTTGTATAGATTTTGATTTTTGTTAGTTTGAAATAAAAATTAGTTTCCAACTATAATGCTTTGTTTCATTCCTAATTTACGGATTCCTTATTCACTTCATTGCAGGCTACATGTGGACAACCGTAGTGTCCTCGAAGTCTGGGGCTTATCGCGGGACCATTTTAGCGGGTTGTTTACAATTCTTCGGCTACTGTCCAAGTCATTTTTTTGTGTTGTAGCCCCTGCGTAACTCCTTTATCAAATCATGTTTGTGTGGCTACTGAAGAATTACCTTTGTGGAACAACATTTTGAGGATGGATCATTAACTTCTCAATTTTAAGTCGATTTTTTCTACGTTTGCTTGGCATTTCAAATTGTGTGCTATCTTTAGTTCATATGCAACATTCATTACTAAAAATGATGCCGATTACTGGTTGTAAAATGATGTGTTTTTTTCATAACCAAAATTTGAAGACCTATGAACTCCAGGTAATAATAAGTTGGAACAACCATATCTGAAGTTGATCGCTGGCATCCAGAGAATTTGAAGTCACCAAGAATGATCGTTGGCAAAGTGAATGAATCCAAATCCTCCACTCCACTATAGATATTGTTTTTTAGAGCAAACGACATCGGGGACCATAGATATGAAAGCCAAATCTCAGCAACATCCAAAATTCTGTGAAGCTTGACCCCAAGCTAAAATCTCTCTTAACCTTAGTGATGAGGTTAAAGCAACATTGTTACCCTCCCAACTCAGATCACTTAAAGTCCAATAATCATACATTACAAGTTGAGCTACAATGGGTTGGTTGATGTTATTTTAGCCAGAAAAAAAAATCTAATTTCAGGGATAATCAGGTCAGTTCTGTAACAATACCCTATATAATAATCAAGTGATCAGCACAACATAGCTACATCCACAGATTATTTTTTGCGTATGCTGGTAATATTACTAGTAAACACACAAGCATTACTCAACAGATCGCCCAAGGTTGAAACTAATAATTCATTGTAAACCTTTTTAATCCAAAAAACCTAATATTTTACCAACTTGGCATAAACTGCAAGATCTAAATTTAAGCAGGTCATGAAGACGAAAAGCAATTCTCATTGTACAAGTTGCAATTCTCATTACAGGTGCATCCACCACATCCATAAAAAAAAGTTACAATAATGACACCACAAGATTTCCAATAAGCGGTTTTTTTGTGTTGACGCATATAGGTTTCACGATGTTCATATCTCTTGCTTGAAGATCCTTTTGTTTGGCTTTCAAAACCAAATTGTAGTTCATCCAACTTCTTTAGCAATCCAAGGATCACTTCTTTGCCTCTTGCACATATCGGTGGATCATGCCATTTACAAAAGTTGCATCCACCATCATGAAAGCGTGCGCAACCATAGAATCTATGACCAGGATTTTCGTTGGTCCATGAAGTTCTCAAATATGCTTGTTCACCACAGTCACAACATTCAATAGTATTTTGACTTTTAGTGGCTGATTTCATCATCTCCTTTCGTAACATACAGATGAAAATGACATTAGTACCTAAAGTATTACAAATATGAAAATGTTAGGCGTACAAATTACAACAGTAATATTTTTAAATGAAATTCTCAATTCATTCTAAGGCTCCTATGATTTTCAGGACATAAATTGTATGCCAAAACCAACATCTTCCTCTATCTGTTAAATCTTATTCTCCGCTAATTAATCATACAAAAAAACCAAATCATCTTAACACAACATTAGTAATGATAAAAAAATAAATGCTATACAGCAAGCACCGAAATCAGGAGGATCTTTTGATCCCTGTGAATTGGTGGATAATGTTAAGATTGAAACAAAAATTGCAGAGGAGAGGTTGGTTCAGCAGCTGAGTGAAGTCGGGCCATGCGGAGGCAGGAGGATCTCTTGATCCATTTGAAATCGGTGTCCTGTGTGGAGGCAAGAGGATCTATTGATCCTTTGAAATCGGTGGATAATATATAGCTTGAAATAAAAATTGCAAAGGGGAAGATGATTCGATACCTCAGTAAAGTGTTGTGCGGAGGCTATGGGCAAGAGAGGTCGGCGGCTGGGAACACACATAGGGGGTTTGAGGGCTGCAGGGTGTGGGGGCGAGTGCGAGGGCTACATGATTTGGGAGGAGGAAGCAGAAGGGTCGTGTTTACGCCAAGGGCTGTAGGCGATAGTGGGGGGCCGCGGGCGGGGGTGCGAGGGCTGCAGGTGGGAAGAGGAGCACCGCTGCGAGGGGAGAGGCGACGAGGGCTGCGGGATGTCGGAGGAGGGGCGGGTTCTACGGCATGTGCGGGGGATCGAGTGTGCGAATGGGTGCACATAGGCTGTGGGCGAGAGTGGGGTGGTGCGGCCATGGGATCGAGCATACCTATGGGGAGCTAGTCATTTGTCGTTAATCTGGGAGCGATCCGACAGTTGGGAGGCCAGGTTCAGCTAATTGGCAGCACCGCCCGGCTCAGCCTCCCTTTCCCCTATATGCATATATATAGTTATATATACTTATTATTAATATTAATTATTATAAATACTATAAAGATTTTAAAATCCTTAAAAAAATAAAAAGCATTGTTCTTATTTGTATTTTCTGTTTTTTATATATTCATAATATATATTATACATATATTACCTATATTATAAATATTGCATTATATATACTTACATATATACTTTTTTTTTTAGAAGAAAGAGGGTGAGATCTCGAGTTGGGACTCACCGCAAAAAACTCTTTATTTCATAAAATGATAGAGATATACATTACCTTGTGGACCAGAAACGATAAAGGGAAAGACATGAAACGATTACATTTTCCGAGTAAAATCTCTGATTTTTAAAAATTAAATCATTTCTTCCTCCCCAGATGGCCCAAAGAACTGCAAATGGCAGAGAACAATCGTCCGTCGAGTTCATCCCCACTGCTCTTATTGACCTCCAGAAATCGTTGGAGTCACCATGCAGTACCCAAGATGTCCCTACCTCCTTCCAAACTTGTTCCGACAAAGGACATGTAAAAAACAAATGTTCTGCATCCTCTGTCTGGGCGCCGCATCTGTCACACTGGGTATTAGGAATGCCAAATAGCCTCCCCCTTCTTGCTTTATCCCAAATCCTACCCCTTCTGAGGCACCAAAGAAAGACCTTCACTCTGCAAGGAATCTTGCTTGCCCAAATAATCTTCATATCATGCTTCAAATCTTGATTCAAGTCCTCAGTTGTCCCTCTAAACACCAAGTATGCCTTTTTCACCGAGAATCTTTCCCCCTCCCAAATAAAATGATCCCTACCCTGAGAGATGCAATCAGGGGAGGGTAGCTCCGATAGCATTCTGCCCAACTCCCTACTTATATATATACTTACTATATATTCTAAAAATAAAAAGAAATAAAAAATCAGAAAAATAAAAAAATCTAAAAAATATATAATAAAAATTTAAAAATATAAATATAAAAAAAATCTAAAAAATTAAATAATTAAAAACCCATAAAAACACTAAATACAATACAACTAAATATATACACATATACATTATTGATTAGAGATAAATAATAATACCCGCTACACCCGTGTGTTTCCTGTGTTCAACACCCTACACATACTTGACCATTAGACACATGTATTTCTAGGGTTATAATAAATTTTCACCTTGCACTGCTTCGCATTGTTTGATTATATTTATACTGTGGGTTAATTGTTGAGAGTTTATTCGAGTATCTCGTTCGGTCAGTTCAACGACTATGCCCCGTGAATGCACACGACCATTCCACGTGTCTCGGGTAGCTTTTCATCCTACCAATACAGAGTGTTGCCCTTGTCCCAAAAGAAATTCTATCTAGGTATTTGGATTCATTTGTCTTTGTGATCTGCTTGTACTGGGAGTGTAGGTTAGTGTTCTTTGTATCCTATGTATTTTCCCCCTTCTCCACATATAGTGTAAAATAATTGTCGTTGCCCAAAAACATAACCTAATAATGGGTAGACCTTGTAAATCCGTGTGTATCTGATTTACTTGTCTATGTTTGTGCTTGCTTGCTTCTCTACACGTAACGAGCATCGTTGAAATGGAGGTCTAAGTTTATGAATACACATATACTGCCTAACACAGACATGAATACAAACGTACATACATATACTTACCCATGCAAAGCACGGGTCAAACACAAGTTAATTTCAAGTCCAAATCCAAATATATACATGCACACAATCTGTCATGCCAAACAGTACACCATAAGGGATAAGGGCAACCCCAGATGTTGAAAGCAGCATATATTGAGTACATTCATGCGGTGTAGAGCTCGAGCATCAGATGGAAGTGGATGTGGCAAGCTTAGCAACGTGGAACTGGGCAACATACTTGTGCTCTGATTCGGACCTATCATCATCATCCTCTGGTGGTTCGTTCAGGAAAGCATAGTTGCTCCTTGTCCACCTTATTATTCATTCATAATATATAAGATGCTGAGATTAAACAATCCCATAACAAAACCCACATATATTTACTTTTAGACGTACCAATCACCGGTCTTCTTTTCCTTGTCTCCATCATCAGGTGACCCCGTGGGCGTGGAAGATCCCTTCTTCTCTTCTGCACTGCCCTTCCAACCACTGCCATGTCCTCCTCTTCGCTGAAGCAAGAGAGAGCGTTTGCAATTTCCATATATTTTGTGTACTCTCAAACACTAAAAGCTCTTATATTTTTTTAAACTAAAGAGCAATTTGCATGCCCTAGGTATAGTTCTATTTACCGGGGATTCCTTGGAGAAAGGGCACAAAGGGGAAAGAGGGGATCTGATGGGATGATCTTCATCCCCATTGGATTCTCCAAACTCCACTTCAACCTTCCTTTGCACCTTCCAGAAGCTGTCGATCTCTTCCTTTGTCAGTGACTTGTTCCTCTCTATCTTCACTGCATCCATTAATTCATCCGTAGATACTATGAAATCTTCCAGAGTCTTTGTAATTAATAAGATTAATATCCTAAGCCTAATTTAAGTACAAGATATATAACATGCCTGTATCGGGATTCGTGAGGACAGGAGAGTCCCAGCCAGCCATCAGGGAACCCATATTGCATCAATATTATTGTCCTCTCACTTCTTCTTCTTCTTCACTTTGTAATTGTGTGCTGAGATTTGGGGATGAAAGAGGTTGTTTTGGTTAAGCATATATTTATAGAGACGAGAGAGAATTCTCCATAGACAGGACACTAACACACGTTGGATTGACAAACCATTAAACGGCCATTAATTTGATACATTTACAGCTGTGCATGGGATGGCATTGCCGGCAATCTATCTATCCTTTTCCGATATTAGTACTCTTAGTTAATTACATAATTAAACATTTCCGTTCCTTTTCAATGGCACAAATATATCCACATATTTGCCATTATTAACTGTAGATGTGAGATATCTGGACATCGCCATTGCAAGTCACGAAGCTGACCCAAATGTTAGGATAATTTTGGTTGGACGATATTTGATAGGGATATAGTGGATGAGTCACGGTGATAGTTAACAAAGGTATTAAGTAGTGTTTGTTTCTATTCTTTAACAGCTAACTTTATATTTTAAGGGAGATGGAGAATAAGAAACTGGTCCGTCGGCAATGGCTCATGAATTAACAAAATCAATGTATGAATCCGCTCTATCCCTTGCGTGTTTATCTTATCTTTGAAAATCTTCTGAGTTTTTTATACAAGCTAAGAATAAGTATGTGACAAGGATTGAGAAAACTTTGCCATGCGAGCAGCTGCTCTTTCTGGCTTGTACTGTTAACTCTATTTCAGTTGGTTGCTGGATGAATGAGTTGATTTTTTGCTTAAAAAAACTTTAAAAAGAAGCTTATTTGTGTTAGTAGGAGTTTCCTCGGGGCTAAGTTTTGGAAAATTCCCAATGGTAACTCTATCCAACAAATTCACAAGGTTGTAAAGAAAACCAACTCACTTATTTAATCAAAAAGGGTTTTTGGACAACTGATCAGATTCGCATGGCTTACTGCAGTAAGCCGAGAGAGAGAGAGAGAAACATGACAAATCTCACAATGAATCACGATACATTCTGTACTTTCTTCTTGTTGGAAAGATATCACCGCTTGTTAGGATGAAACTGTGTTTTTTGAGATTTTCTAAGGAGGAGAGTTTTGAATTTAATATGTTAGACGCCATTTAAATAAGGAAAGTATATATGCGTGGGAGCTATTTTTACCAAATTAAATTTACTCAAGGGGAGACAATCCATACATATAATTTTTTAAAAAAGATCGAATTCACTCATCTTAGACAGTCCAAAATAAGGTAGAAAGAGCGGCATGGATGAGTTAGAGTTGCATGCCCAATAACACATAGTTGCATGCCCTGTATTTTTTAGGTTCGATTCATTTATTTAATCGAACTTTTTTTTAATCGAATCGAACATAAGCAAATATCGAACTTGATAATTCTCTAATAAGAGAGAGTGAAAATAAATGGAAATATGTTTGTGCATGTGTGTAATTAGAATAAACATTCATTCGATTTAATTCCTTTATCTAATTCTTCTTCATCTTTCGAAAAAAAAATAGATTAATAAGGATTCATCTCTTTGAAAAAAGTATAATTATAATATATTTTTATATCCGTTTAGTTGAGGATAAGGAATAGTGTGGAGATATGTAATAAGTAAGGTTTATACTTGTTATATTGATTTGAGGATAAAGAAGGGAAAAGTACGAGACACATAGATGATGGATGTTGTAATTGTTGAGTTTTTAGTATTATTGGGCGGGTAAATGGATCTTTGGGTGAGGGACCATTTACCCCGGGCTCTTATATATGTACTCACCCCCTTTGCTTTGGAACATATGAGTGAAGAGAACCCTAATCTCGTGTTGAGATTAGGGTTATTGTGCCCCCGTGGTTTTTCCCTGATCGAAGGGTTTTCCACGTAAATCGTTGTCTTGTGCATGATCTTCTTGTCGTTTCTACATCGTATCAGAGCCAGGTTGGATCACCCCTCCTTCCGCTTCTTCCCGTCTCAAAGGTCGTGTTCTAACACACGCGGCCGGCCCCCCTGCTGCTTGGAACGAGGTCTGACGCCCTTGGCTCCCGCACAGGAGCGGCACGCGGCCGCCCCCGCGCCCTTGGCTTCCTGCCCCCGTCGAGCGTGCAGATCTCAAATCCTAGCGTGCCGCGCTGACCTTCGCGGCGCTCCCAATATCCACTGCGCCGACCTCCGCCGCGCTCCCGACCTCCGCGGCCTGTGTGCGCGGCTGCCACCATGCGCCACTTGCCGCGCCACACCTCCCCTTTCTCTTTTTCGCGCCTCCTCTGCCCCTGTTGCAAGTGCGCCTCCCCTACAGCACATTTTCGCGGGCGTGCCCTTTTAGTCTGGAGGGTTATTGTCCCCTGTCGTGGGATTATTGTTGTGCGCACAGAAGCGGCAAGTCCGCCCAAGTGCGTGTGCCCTTGTTCGTGTGTGAATCTCCTGCTGTCTGTGGAGGCCCCACCGTGGTATGGAGGTCCCACCGAGATTATTGTTGTGATTATTGCTGTGAAGTGTTTGGTTTTTCTCTGGAAGCGAACCAGATCTCTGTTTATTGTTGTGATTATTGTTGTGAAGTTCTTTTGTGATCCCTGGAGGGCACAATCAAGATTATCATCAGCCTTACGTGCAGCCTGCTTGTGCAGAGGCCGCTCTGGCCTCCTTGTGAGTTATCCTCTCAACCTTACTCTTTGTTTGTTGCTGTTTTTTTTCTGCTCCTATGGCTCAAGAAGATATTGGGCAGTCTATGGCCTTCAAGTTTGAGAATATTTCTACGAATATTACAATGATCAAATTAACGAAAAATAATTACTTGGTTTGGTCTGCGGCTATCGAAGTGGCATCACTACAAACTGGACGACCTTTGGGGACGGTTTTCGGGGATGGTCATTTAGCAACCGTCCCCTATACTATTTCAGGGGACGGTTGTTTGCTGACCGTCCCCTCTGTATAGTTTTAGCGACGGTCAATTATGACAGTCGCCGTTAACATGACATTTAGGGACGGTTATATGACCGTCCCCTGCCTGGGCCTTTCGCGGACGGTCATAACCGTCCCCGTTACTTCACTGTGGTAGTCGCTTATAAGAAAACTATAGGGGACGGTTACAACCGTCCCTTATAGTTACTTGGATGGGACGGTTGCATAACCGTCCCTAAAACAACTCTAATTGGCGCGCTGGGGAAAATTTCTGCAACCATAGGAGATGGTTCACTTGTAACCGTCCCCGATTATTATTATAAGGGACGGTTACAACCGTCCCTTAAAGTAGCTTTTCAAGGACGGTTTAGTAACCGTCCCTAAAACCAACCAGAGGGGACGGTCCACTCATAACCGTCCCTGATTATTATTAAAAGGGACGGTGGAACGACCGTCCCCGATGGTCATATACCCAACCCCAGCGAATCCATCTCCCTCATCCTCCAATCGACCCATATCGTCGTCCTCCGCCCTCCGGCCTCCCCCTCCGCCCTCCGGCCTCCTCCTCCGCCCTCCGGCCTCCGTCCTCTCGCCCCTTGCCCTACTCCTCCGCCATCTGCCTTCGCCCCTTGCCCTCCTCCTCCGCCCTCCACCGCCGCTCCCGCCATCTCTCCCCTTTGCCCTCCTCCTCTGCCCTACACTCCGCCGTCTCGCCCACTCAGCCCCATCGCCGTCTCGCCCTCCTCCTCAGGCCCCGACCGTCACCCGTCTCTGTCCGTCCATCGTCCTCCGCTCGGTCGCCCACCTCCCTCCGCCTTGATTTCATCATCTTATTTGGATGTAAGTTTTTTTTAAGTTTTTGGTAATTTATTAATATATTATGCTTGCTTATGATTGTATTATGTAGAGTAAAGTAGAGTTGCTTATGATTGTATTATGAATGCTTGCTTATGATTTTTTTAAGTAGAGTTGCTTAATTAATTCTCCCAAATTAGTTGCTTAATGATTGTAAAGTAGATGTTGTAAAGTATAATCATATATACATATATAGTTTCTAATGCTTAAATAGTTGCTTAATAGTTTAGTTTAGAGGATCAAAAAAATATAACCTATCTACAACTTTGAAAATTACCAAACATTTTTGAAATTAACTTTGGATCTTACCTTTAGGCAATGGACAAAAGTTGGATGAACAAAAGATTCGATGACTATTGGACATATAACAAAGAAGTTATCGGATTCTTAGACTGGGCTTTTCAATATGAATCGCACTATCATATTGTAGGAGGTGAAGGAGATAAGATACATTGTCCTTGCATAAGATGCAAAAACACTTTGACCCAAAATCGAGCCACAATTTACGAGCATTTGATATTAAATGGGTTTTGGCTTCATTTTGCGAATTGGACATATCATGGTGAAGGAGTTATTTAAGAAGAAGATAGTATTGTCCACGGTGATACTGAAAGAGATGTCTCTGAAACACAAGACCGTGATGCTATATTTGAGATGGTAGATAACATTCGAGGACATGACACCGATGAAATGATGGATTCGCTTCCGGATACGTTACTTGAAAAAATACAAGATGCAGAGAAGCAATTATGCTCAGGAGTCAAAATGTCTCGATTACGTTTTCTTCTGGAGATGTTTAAGATAAAAGTAAAGAATCGGTGTACATCGGTTACGATGACAGATGTCTTACAGTTGATTATGATATTACTAAATAATCCAGAAAACTTTCCAAAGGACTGGAAGGACGCTAAGTCTAGATTTCGTGCACTTGGACTGAACTACGAGAAAATTGACGCATGTCCGAACGACTGCATTTTATATTGGAAGGATTATTCAAACTTAGATACATGTCCTGACTGCAAAAGTAGCAGATATAAGAATGTTGATAATGATTCGAAGAGGAAAAAACCAGAGAAGATTTTATGGTTCTTTCCTTTGATTCCCCGATTACAACGATTATATTCATATGAAAGAACAGCTAGAATGATGATATGGTACAGTAATATCAAAAAGAAAGATGTAACCGGTGTTATGCGACATCCATCAAATACAGAGGAATGAAGCAAATTTGATGAAATGTATCCATCGTATTCTGAAGAAGTAAGAAACGTACGATTGGGTCTTACTTCTGACGGCTTTAATCCATTCGGAAATATGAGTACGAGTTACTCTATTTAGCATGTGATACTTGTTACATATAATCTGCCACCATGGATGTTAATGGCATCTTCCTTTATAATGATGTCGTTATGGATACCTGGTCCTAAGGGGCCAGGTAATGTGATAGATACATATATGCAACCGTTGATTGACGAACTAAAGATTCTGTGGAATTCTGTAGTGAGTACGTATGACGCGGTAAAGAAAGATTTCTTTACAATGCATGCTTCTTTATTGTTGACAATTAATGACTTTCCAGCATATGCCAATTTATCGGGATGGAGTACGAAAGGTAAACTCGAATGTCTGATTTGTATGGATAAAACACATTCGACATGGCTAAGTGCGAGTATGAAACATTGTTATTTGGGACATCGTCGTTTCTTACCGGTAAGTCATAGATGGTTAAGAAGTGAAAATAATTACAAGTTTGATGGACAGTCATTTGGACGTCGTTTAAGTTTGAATCGTCGATCAGGAAGCACAATGTGGATGGAACAAAAAATTTTGGGCAACTACTCTCTAGGCCGATTATCTAAGAGGAAGGCAACCGGTGGATGGCAAAAACAAAGTATATTCTTTCAGGAGCTACCCTACTGGCATACTTTACAGGTCCGTCATAACTTGGACGTGATGCATATAGAGAAGAATGTTATGGAAAATATTCTTTCAATTTTGAATATCTCTAGTACTGCCAAAGATAGTTTGCGAGCCAGACGTGATCTAATACAATTGGGTATCTGACCCGACTTACATCCGATTGAGTCAGACAATTCCAAAGTAATAATAGCTGAAGCAATGTATACTTTATCCAGTGCTGACAAAGATAAGATACTCAATTTTATTAAATCAATTAGAGTATCTGATGGGTTCTCCTCTCAAATTAGCAGATGCATAAATATGACGGAAAGAAAGATATCGTTATTAAAAAGTCATGATTGTCATGTACTTATGCAAGTTCATTTCCCGTTGTCAATCAGAGGAGTTGTACATCTTGATGTTTTGTAGCCAGTAATTGAACTCAGTCAGTTTTTTAAAGTTCTGTGTTCGAAGACTTTAGATCCGGAAGTATTGTTCAGACTAGAGACAGATATTGTTATAACTTTATATAAGCTGGAGCAGCTTTTTCCACTTACATTTTTTGATATAATGGTTCATCTAATTATTCATCTTGCTAGCGAAGTCCGGATATGTGGTCCTGTGCAGTATCGATGGATGTATCCAATTGAAAGATACATACGGAAATTAAAGAATATGGTATTTAACATACCATATGAAGTCCGGATATGGATGTTAATGGCATCTTCCTTTATGATGATGTCGTTATGGAAATACGAGCTCGCGCGCGTTGGGGTCACGATTGGACAGGAGGAAACGTTGGCCTTTGCAAGGAGCATTGTCGGGATTGTAGGAAGGTACATTACATGCTCCTTATTTTGAGTCCCTGGTATGTATTGCATCATGATGGTTGTCCTTGTTCTGCTGCCTACGATGTAACAAATATCTGCTGGTTCATTTAATTGGTAATCTATCTCTGGATTTGCAAATGCGGATGGTGTTTGACTGCATCCTAAGCCATAAATCTTTGAGCAAGGGTTACACGACAATTCATAATCACAAAATCAAATATTGTATAGGATCCTTTCTATTTACATCTCTTAAAAAATATTACTCACTGACTATTTACAGAGGTTGGGTGTGGATTTTTCCTATCACGGAGAAACAGATTAACTTGCAAACAAATGCACTTTTATATAGACAATATAGAAGTTACAGAGGGTGCATGTGGTCAGCAAACTACAATCGTATTTGTGGTTGTGTGTGGAAAGCGTCTTGCTTCCAAGGTTACGATCTGTGTGCAGGTCATCTGAGCTTCCAAGGTAATAGAGATGGTAGGCAAGGACGATGACCCGGAGTGTGCACAATCCTCATCTGGGGCTACACTGACTTGGGGAAGTTGGAACTTTGCTCAAGTTTGGGGGTGAGAGCCACCATTTCAAGGAATGATGGTTGGCTTTCCATATTCAAGTGGGTTATTCGTCGGATCCAAATGGTTTGATTCATTCATCAGTGGGTTATTCGTCAGATCCATCTGCTGCAAATTTGCGTGGGGGTGCAGGTTGTCAAGGTGATGATCCATACTTGACTCAGGCTGTGAGTGCAGATCACCTTGCTGGTAGTTTGGGATGGTTGCTTGAGGAGAGGTGTAGAAATTGCTTGTCTTATCACATACAGGTGGTCAGATACAGGTGTATTGTGGTTGGATGGAATTAGGAGGGTCGAAGAGGTTGAGGGTCACGATTGGTAACTCGATACAATTTAAATGTGTGATGGTTATCCTGCGATTGAAATGGCATATCTTTTTGCAGAAGCAGCTTGTTTGGGGGTGGCTGGAGGTGAGGTAGAGGGGTTTGGGGTGGCCTATGATGGTGGTCTTCGTGGTGGAGTCCACTGATATGATGGTCCAAACTAGGTTGAAGAGTGGTCTTGTGCACCATACAATTTAGTTAAAGATTTATTATCTCTGAAGTGATAAAATGGAACATGCCTTACCGCCTCCAAAAAGGGGTCTCATACTCAACTACGATTCCAGTGACTTGAGCATTATGCTTTACATTCATGCTACTTTTACTTGCATATTGATGGGTCACATTTTGCTGTTGCTTATTCGTGCATATTCCATTATCTAAATAACTTGTCTGGAAAATTAAGTGCGATATCACCAAGGGCGAATAGTGGTCAGAGAGTTGTCGAGGAATCATCTGAGTGTGCAGACGCAGTTGCTTTGGAGAATGCACATTGGAATCCTGGGTTGGACAGGATTTTCGTTGGCACCCTACTAGAGTACGAGTCATCGTGGTTTGTTAGCACGTTCACGGTGCCCGGATGGTAGATGATTGTGACCAGGTTCAACAACATCAGTTGTCTTCATTATAGCAAGGCGCAACTCTTGTGTAGATGGAAGAACTTGAAAAGGGACTACGTAGCTTACCTTTACCTTCGCAACAAATCCGGGTGGGGCTGGGATGTCGTCTACAACAGACCTAATCCTCCTTCCGACTCGGCTTGGTTTGAGGTAAGATACCTGAGCTGACAACCTAATGATGTTTGATAGTTTAAGTTATCTTATTATCGTATTCGTTATAGCGTGCAGATAGATACAGCAAATATCACAACAAGCCCTTCTTGCACTTCGGTGACATACAGAGGTTTCTCAGTAAGGACATTGCTACTGGGGTGCATGCCACCTCCTCTCGTCCACGTACAATCCAACAATGGAAGCATCTACCGCATGCCCTCTTTTAAGCAAGAGAGAGCTTAATTTTGACGAGGACCTAGACGAGTGTATGTCAGAACCTGAAGAAGAGGCGCAAGACAGCGAGGAGTTTACCCCCACACCATCATCTAGGAAGAGAAGTACCCGCGTCGGAGGAACCAATAGCAAGAAGTCAAGGAGTGGAAGCTCCAGTGCTCAAGTAGGTCAGGAGCTGCTTGAGAATTTTCTGATGAACTTGTCGAAGAAGATAACCGAGTCCAAGAGTGGCCCTGATGAAGTTGCCCATGCAGCATGCACTGAAATAAGCATAATACGGCCTGACCTGGCCGTAGAGCAGTTTGAGAAGATTGTCGAGAAGTTGGCTACACCAAGTGGGCGAAACGTATACATGCTTGTTCGTGGGGACCCAGTAAAGTTGAACGAATGGATAGAAAGGACCATCTCGCATTGACGACTCCTCACCGACTACGATTTCCTATTCATTACTCGTACTCGTAACGAACATTTTCCCCTGAGAACATGGCATGTTGTCTTAAGTAGAACATTTCGCTACTTTTACCTTAATAATTCTTGTCAGCTTCTTGGTCATTGTTCAAGCTTCCGTGCAGGTGGATCTTACAATATAGGCCATCAACAGCACAGGACGAACGAATGGATATTATGAGATTGATGTAGAACAAACATAACCTAATTTTCCGTGCAAGTGCAGGTGCTATGCAGGTTTATGTTTTACATGGTCCTTGTTAAATCTTGTGTGCAGGTGCTAAGCAGGTATTATGTTGTATATGGGGGATATTAGCATATTGATGTAGAACAAACATAACGTAATTTCTTACAGGCATAGTGCGATGGTGGAAATCTGTAACCTGTTTTAGATTACATGTCATGCACATCCTTATTACATGTCGCGTGAAATAGATTTACTACTGCTTGCAGGTCGCGCATGTCAGATACTCCCTTGCTTATCTGAATAGTTTTCATTACTCTCGTGCCATTTTCCAGGGATGTCTCTTCGGAGTTATAACCCATTTGCGGATATTGGGGATGCGATCGTGGTAGCATGTGCCGGAGTAGTAGGAGCTCTGGCAGTAGAGGAGTGGGTAGAAGAAGGTAGAAGCATCCCTCAGCCATTGCATAGAAGGCCTCTAACCGACGGAGAATGGATTAAGGAGATGCTTGAAGGACACGATGACCGTGCCTTTCAAAATTTCCGAATGAAACCTTGCATGCTTAGAAGGTTTGTTCGTGTCTTATCCAAGCATGGATTAACCAAGACAAGGAACATGGATGTGGATGAGCAGGTTTGCATATTTTTATATGCATTCACTAATGCACATTCCACTAGAGTCATTCAAGAAGCCTTCCAGCATAGTGCGGAGACTATATCAAGACACATTAGAAATGTTCTCGCAAAGATACTCACTCTGGAGTCAGAATATATACGACTCGCACCGCCTGTCACCCCGGAGATAATAACGTCCAACCCTCACTACTACCCCTATTTCAAAGTAATTTATCCGACACGCTGTTCGTTTACTATGCATTTTGATCTACGATTCTATTACTAGGAACTGAAAGTTTTCTTATCTGCGATCCACTCCACACCATAGGGAGTTATCGGAGCTATTGACGGAACATATATCCCGGCTCAAGTCGATCCTGAGGTCCAAGGTGCTTACAGATGTAGGAAGTTATTCACGACCCAGAATGTGATGGACGCGGTCGACTTCAACCTTTGTTTCACCTGCGTAGTTACAGGCAGGGAGGGTTCATGCACAGATATGACCGTACTTCGCCATTCAGTGGAGAGCAGGTCCTTCATTGTACCTGAGGGTTGCAAGTATCTGGTGGATTGTGGATACGCCAATACGGATACATTCTTAGCATCGTATAGAGGCTCCCTATATCATCTCCCTGCTTGGAGGGCTTGTGGGAGTCATTACGAAAACCATAAGGACCTATTTAACCACCGCCATGCATGTCTGCGTAATGTGGTGGAACACACCTTCGGGATATGGAAGAAAAGATTTTGTTGCCTTCGTGATATGCCAGCGTATCCAATCAACATACAACGGAATGTCGTCAGGGCCACGATTATAATCCACAACTTCATACGGCTCAATGGTGGAGAATCCATATCTGATGAGGAGGAGGACGACATATTGCCGGAGGAACCGGATGAGGAGCAGCATCGGGTCGTGGGCATCCTTCGTGACGACATATGGCAGGGGCAGGTGTTGAGGGATAGAATTGCTAATGTTATGTGGAATAACATACGCACAATGCAATCATAGACCGCAAATATGTGGTGCCTTCTTTGTTATAACAATATGTCATGTTTGTGCTTTTCGCGTTTGTTGTTGGTTTACATAACTTTTACCTTAATCTGTTGGAGACATGTACCTTTTTTATGACATTCTCATGTTTAATTCGGTAATTATTTTAGTTTCCAGCATACTGCACGATCAAAATGGAGTCTGCAGCAGAGAGGTGCAGTTGTGGATATCCGTTGCTTCTACGGTATGAGGAGGGGTCAGAACATCCAGTGAGACGCCTATTCTACGTATGCTCGGTCAGTCGATGCGGAACTCGGAAGCCGTACACGTGAGCTTCAAGGACATTGGAAAATTTGGCAGATGAGTTTTTCTTCATATCGCAACGTCTATGGGAAAAGGAGGCAGAGAACAGGGAATTGTGGCAGCAGCTTCAATCTTCCTTGCGAGAAGTACAAGAGAAGGAGCTCGAACTGGGTCACCTTTACTCGGAGCTAGAGGTGAAGGTGGGCAGAGATCTTCCCTGTTGGAAATGGTGGACTCACTTCGACTACAGCTGCGTGATGCAGGAATAGCGGAAGTGGACGACCACGTGGTTGACAAACACATCATCTGATGGGTCGTGATGTGTCAGGCTGTACTCAGTAGCTCCATTGTACGAGTGAATCTGTATTCAGTGGCTTCGTGTTTTCACAGTTTGTATCCAACATGCTATCGTGATACAATCGCTATTCAGTGACTTCTTCGTATGATGTAATGGTGTTTTTTAGAGATGGTATTTGATTTGACGTCCTCCCGAATTAAAATTTAGAATTTTACGTGCCAACATTTTCAAGTAATGCTTGGTTCAGTGCTTCTTCTTTTACGAATTACTTTTTTGTATATATTGGCGGTACAGGAAAATACTGTGTCTGTGATTTTTCGCTGCGTGAAAGAATTTATCTACCTGTTTTAATGCGAAAACTGATGCAGTCGTGATCACATCCTACACCACGATTACCAGATTTCTTTTTAAATCACGCATCTAAACTCGTTTATGCTTTTTTTGTTGATGGCAAAATTGCAGCCAAAAAGAAGGTATTTTTTATAAATTTATTTAAAAAATACTATACCTCAATCATCACAACACTCATTACAACACATCATAACATCACATCATGTCACATTCATCTCCAACCCAACCCTCATCCCAATCAAACACCTACTATTACAACCCTCCCAACCCTCCTCACAGTTTACTATTCACAGGGTTGCCCCAACCCAACCCAACCCAGCAAACAAACGGACCCTGTGTGTCCCAGAATCATCTCCTCAGTTGATCCTAAGATGACCAGAAATCGTTCGCATGATCTGTAGATATCGTATTCACCTCTGCTCTCGAGATAGGCTACATGTGAAGAGCAGGTGGTCTACATTCTCATAGTTTGTTGAACATCGTTAGCAGGAACCTTCAGCACCCTAGAATAATATGGCGCGCCTTACCCCTGTTAGTATACAACCTCATCTTAGTAACCAAAGGAAGGATCTTGACCTACATCCGAACCTTCCACTTTCAAATATGCTTATAGCCTAAAGAAATAATGCGCATGTCGAAAACAATGATTTCATACAAGACCTCGTCGATTGAGATCCCATTGTTTGCGTTTGATGCAAACAAGAGTCCAGAACGATCAAAACGAACACCGTGCCCAGTCTAGTCATCAGTCCAGAAGCAGAAATCTCTCCCATCACCCAGAACCAGCTTGAAAAATTGTGACATCATAAGTAGGATTGAAACAACCCCTCTTTAGAAATTCGATGGGGGCGCACACCGGCCCATGCTGCCACAATAGATCTTTAAAAATGGCATCACCCAGAACCCCTCTTTAAAAATGGCATAAATAGCTTCTCATTTCCATAGCAACGCCTGATTTATCTTTTCAAGGCTTCTCACGCCAAGCCCATTAAGGAATCTACATATCAAGCACTCCTGCCGAATATCAACCCCCACATTAAGCAATTGACTGGATAGGGAAAAATTGGAATCATAGATAATACCGCATTGAGGATAAGACGACCCCCTTGACAGGTATATTGTGTGCCACCCAGCAAGTTTTCCCACCATTCGCTCAGTCGTTGGCATCCAATCACTTCGTTTCGGGCATCCACCAACCGTTGGAAGACCGAGATAGTTAAGCAACCCCCATCTTAAATGCCCAGAGCACGCATCAATCTTCATCTCCTCCATCTCGAGGGGAATGGAAGTAAACTTGCTATTGTTGATCTGTGAATCGGAGATCAAAGTAAGCAACCGAAGAATATCGATCACATTTTTGATGAGAACGAACAATCAGCTACGGATGCGGATACACAATCGATCACCACCACGAAAGCATATGAAAGAAAGAGTAACCAGATATAATAGTAGTCAGTTACCTAAAGATCACTAAAAGAAGAACGAGCACAACTATCTCCGTTCCTTCGCTCTATTCCTCTCTCTCTCTCTCTCTCTCTCTCTTCCCTTCTCCAAGGATTACAGTGTTCTTGTGGTGGTACGGAGGTAATGCCTCCCAACCCTCTATATATAGCCCAATTACAATATCATAGTCACAATTCCTTTAGGACTGTAAATAGAATACAACTCAACCATTATTTGGATTATGAGTCCAATCCCATTAGGATTCATAATCATAATTTGACTTTAATCCTAACAATTTTTCACTGCACCAATACTGCTTCAACAAAGATCATGCCATCAACTTTTTGAAGAAGTGATGTCGGGACACCTCCTAGAGAATAGCCATGACATAGGTCCACGACAACTACACAAGACACCATCCTTAATAGCATAACTGCCGCAATAACAAATAACAACAGCTTCATAGGCTTTAGAGAAGTCCACCTTTCACATCAAATCCTTCACCTTCCTTCATTATCAATCAGTCACAATCTCATAAGCCGTAACCACTCCATTAGTCATATGCTGCCCAGGGATAAAAGTCGTCTGCATCAGCGCAATGATGGAGTCCAACACACCATGCAGACGGTTAGCAAGAACCTTTACCACGATCAAGTAGATGGCAATAGAAAATGCAATAGGTCATAGATCATCCACCTTCCGCACCACCTTCTTTGGTTGAAGGAAGATGAGGGAGCAATTCAATCTCTCAAAGCCAAATTCCTTGGCCTCAGTTCATTTATTATTGTTACCACATCCTATCAAACTATATTCTAGGTGTAACGTCTCGAGCTTAGGTCCTCGGTCCGTTATTGAGGAAAACTGGCCTTGACAATTTATTGGGTTAGTGCCCTAATGGACCCATTGACAAGCACCCAAAATATTTAAGTTCAAGTTATCAAATAGTAATCCCCACCACTTATAACCTACACTCAAACTTTGTGATTTTTAGATGTGGGACTATGTTTGGGGGTATGAATATTACACCAGGACTCTCGAAGAAGAGATCAGGAAGTCATCCTGTCCGGGAGAACCATCTGCATTCACCTCCTCAAACATGAAAGGTCGCACCAAAGTAAATCTTTGCTCGTTTGATAACCTCAGCAGAACTTTAGATATCCAACTAGCTTTGCTATGAGGAGTCCTACTCAGCTGGAGAAAGTGCTCTGCCGCCGTCAAACTAACATCACGATCACCTTCAATCACTTCTCCATCCATCTCAAGAGACAAAAGAAGGTTGCATCATCTTCTCCCATTAGCCATGGCTGGAAAAAACGTGTATTTGCATCCCCTCCTTAATCCATTTCTTCGGGATCGTTGTCACCCATCGATCTCATGTTTCATATCATCTTCCACTGGAATTTGTTGGTGCTCCCTCTTGGCCAATCTATCCTCCACCAAATCAAGACGAACCCATCTCAGTCTAGGCAAGCACCATTCTCTCCCTCCACCAGGAGCACAGATTACGCATAAACACCACATGCATCTTATGAAGTGCCTCCAGCTTAGTCGCAACAAACCTTGAAAGCCGACCTAGTGATCTTGAGATCAACCCATAATTGAGATATTGGCTCTCTGAAGTGCTCCTCCAGAGTGTTCAAACTGAAACATGCTACCATGACAACTCCCAGCAGAGTCCCAGAAAATTGGTATACAGTCCAAGTTGACACAAAACAAAGAGACAATAGCTAGCGAAAAAACCTCCATTAATTCAACAGATCCAAGGATGCAGTCCAAGCGGGTATGCATCATTAAGCTCCTCCAAGTGTAGTGTGAATTTCTGGCATCCAGTGTCTCTAAGGACATGTCACCTTGAAAACTGACAAAATCAGGGGAGCTAGGGTCCATCACCCCTCCCACTGGGGTGATCGCCAGTACACGGTGGGGAAATGGGTATGGCTTATCAGCAAATCATCCCATAAATCGGCAACCACAAAGCACCAGATGGACCATGAATCAATGACGAGAGGAGACATGCACCGTCCGAGCGCTTGTGAAGCTCGGCCAAGAGGAAATACCACACCTCTACCCCATCCACCAAATCCAAAAGATCGTCATTTATGCCACCAAGATGCAACCAGAAGTGCTAACGGAGGGTACCACTCTAAAGTTAAGAGCCGTATGCCAGCAATTGACCTCCAATTGTGAACATCCCATCTCTCTAGCTTTGTCTCTTGCGGCACGACCACGTCTGCCCTCGACTCGCTAAGGAATGAGCCCACTGTCCTATGTTTGTCCAACTACTCCATGCCTTGGACATTCCTGGAGACACGTCTTTTTTTAATCAAAAGAAGGGGAAACACGCTATGGTGTGTGCCCCAGGAGACAGACCTCATCCCCCAACCATTGTGAAAGGTTTCTTGTCACACACAAAATCTCATTACATTGCAGAGTGGTTGTCCCATTGTTTTGCATCATTTGTTGGTATTTTAATAAGTCATCAGGGCATTAATGATTTAGTTCCGTGATTACGCATGCCTTTTTCTCAAATAAAGATTTATATATGGTGTTACAATTGTCGGCAATTTGCAGTAAATTCCATTGTCAGGAAATTCTAAGAATCTCATTCAGTCGTGAGCTAGATTTCATTTTACTCGGCGAACTCTGAAGGGTGATCGTGTCATTTTTGAATGTGTTATTGGTTGCTAAAAATAATGTGCAACAAGTTTTTAATTATTAGAAGGGTGATGGTTGCTCTTAATCCCTGCTTTTTTTCTTCTTCGTTGCGTTCTTCTTCTCTATGTGTGATGGAGTGGTTCTGTTTATTCTACCGGTGGTTGGCCTTGTTTGTTTCTGAAGGTCTTCCGTGTTGTCGCGTATGTTGTTTGCCATGGCTACAGAAGGAATAGATGATACTCTTATGTGCAGCAAGTTTGAAAATTTTCTGGTGTAAATTACTACTATCAACCTTACATGGGAGCATTATGCTATATGATTTGTGGCATGCATGGAAATGGCCTTCGTTGTCAGGGGTAAAATTTGTTATATCACTGGGAAGACGAAATCACCTCACTCTCTGAGGATGCTGCTTACTGAGGGCAATCATCTTGTCAAAACCTTGATCATTAATTCGTAATCTGTCAAAATCCAATATTTGATTCTTAGGTGAAAAACCTCTTAAGAAATATAGCAAACTCTATACAGTATGTATACATGATGTGAAAATTTATTAGTTAAACATGGAAATTAATAATTTGCTTCTGGATGAATGATTTGTTCTTGTGTAAACTATGCATTCTTTTGAAATCTATATGGGAAGATGTTAGTTATGATTCTGAAGAGAATTGGAAATGTTATCATGCTGTTGAAATCTAAGCAAAAGGGTTCCTTCTCCTCCTTCAAAGGGAAGAAAGTTGTTAGTGCTGCTATTGAGTCCTCCAATGTTCCTCATGGTGAATGCAAAAAGGTCTCGCACGATCATATAAAAGAGTCATAAGGTTTTTTGAAGAAGATATTTGGCAAAGATTTGAGCTCCAAGGATACTACGAAGACCAACAAAAGAAAACTGATGGTAACATCCCTGGCTTCTCCATGTGGATCATTGATAATAGTGCGTATGATCAAAAGTGGTAGGTGTTCTAAAAATGTTTCTTGAGTACGAGTTATCCTCTAGAAAGGGAAAATCTATTGTTGCTAGCAAACCTCTGCGTCTGGATCTTCTGCTGTGGTGTTGTGATACAGCACCACAGCAGAGATCCACTCCCGCAAACCTATTGCCATTGTTATCGGGAAGCTTACAATCTTTGTTGTTGATCGCTTACTTCTTCAAAATTTTCCAAATGGGATTTGGATATAATTTCTAATCACGAATTGATCAGAATTAGGATAGATTTTCTAATATATTACAATCTTGACAGATCATTTTATCTGTCAAAACTTAGAAGGATCTTCCTATATGCAGAATATAGATGAATCACTCGTCAATTAGAATTTGAGTTGTTATTGACAACCTCCACATTGAATTGAATTTTCAAATCCTATAACAAGTACTGCTCCAAATCCGGATATAAATAAGATTTAGGAGACTAAGCATTGTCAAAAGGATTTTTATCACGTGTGCACTTCTTAACTTATGTAATATCAGTTACGCGGCTCCCTTTTTGTAATATCGGTTGTGCCTTGACTTCTTGCAAAATTCACAGATTTACCACTCTATTAAGGTAAAGTAGAGGCATAATTGATATTACAAATATGCAGAACCGTGAATTTCGTAAGAAGTCAGGCACACAACTGATATTGTAGAAGTCAAGAAGGGCACGCGTGATAAAAATCCTATCAAAAATCTCCACCTTAAATTATATCTTTGGATCACAGAAAAATAATAAACTCAGCCATGGCCGGTCCCAAGCACGGGTAAATGAGGAGGGTTGTGTTAGGTAGCCGACATCCAGCGTAAAACGGTCGGAGCATGACAGTAAGATCTTTTCAACATGGATTTAAGCAAACATACAGATTTCGTTGGGGCATTCCCTACTTGCGACGCGTTGCATCGCCCGAATGCAATGAAAAATTGGCAAGGGCCGCTACATCGCAGCCTGGATGTAGTTCAAAATTTGCAAGGGTTCTCGCATGAGGAACGCATGTGGGTATTTAAGGTAGTTCCGCTGCATCACCGCCCGGATGCAGTCCAAAATTTACAAGGGTTCTCGCATAATGGACGCATGCGAGTAAAGAAGTTAGTCCAAAAGAGATTGCAACGGAAATTGCGGATTGGTAGTTGGAATATTGGCACTTTGACTGGAAAATTGATGGAGATAGTGGATACGATGGAAAGAAGGAAGATTCATATGCTATGTCTTCAAGAGACTGAATGGGTTGGAGAGAAAGCAAGGGAGATCGAGAAGACAGGCTTTAAACTTTGGTATTCAGGTAAAGATAAGGGTAGAAACGTGTTGGAGTGGTTGTTCATAAGGATTTGAAGGATTGTGTGGTTGAGGTGCAAAGATTCGGGGATCGGTTTATTTTGCTAAAATTGGTGTTTGAAGAAGAAATTCTGAATGTAATCTCAGTTTATGCACCGCAAATTGGTTTAGATGAAAGGATTAAACAAGCTTTTTGGGATGATCTAGAGATTTTACCAGGAATCCCACAAAGAGAGATGATTTGCATAGGTGGAGATCTTAATGGACATGTGGGAAAAGATGCTTCAGGGTCTGCTAATGTTCATGGAGGACACGGTTTTGGGGATATAAATGAAGAGGGAAAAGTCATCCTGAATTTGTAACAGCATATGATCTTTTCATAGCAAACACTCTCTTCAAGAAGAGGGAGGAGTATTTAATTACTTATAAGAGTGGGCCAAAGAGAACACAGATAGATTACTTTGCATTGAGGAGAAGAGATCGGTTGTGTTGTAAAGACTGCAAAGTAATCCCGGTAGAGAGTTTGACAACCCATCATCGCTTGTTAGTCTTGGATGTACAAATAAAAGGACTGGTAAAGAAAAGGAGGGTTCCTAAGATCACTATAACTAGATGGTGGAATCTTCCACTGAAGCAATCGAGCTTCAGAGAGAAGGTTTTAGAAGATTTATCTTGAGATTGTAGTGGAAGTGCAAACGAGATGTGGGAGGCAGTATCGTCTTGTATCCGAAAGGTAGCCAAAGAGATGCTAGGTGAGTCAAAGGGAGGAGCCCCAGGTCAAAAGGAGGCTTGGCGGTGGAGTGAAGGGGTGCAAGAGAAGCTAAAAATTAAAAGAGCATGCTTTAAAGCTATACCTAAAAATAGAACAGAGGAAACTATCACAAATTACAAAATAGCAAAGAAGGAAGCAAAGAAGGCTGTAAGCGAGGCTAAGTCAAAAGCTTATGAAGTTTTGTATAAAAATCTCGACTCTAAGGAGGGCCAGAAGGATATATTCAGATTGGCCAAAGCAAGAGAAAGAAAGACCAAAGACCTTTCTCAAGTGAGATGCATTAAGGACGAGGAAGGTTATTTTGACATCAACATTGGTTTACATCAAGGTTCAGCTTTGAGTCCATTTCTTTTTACTTTGATTATGGATGAGTTGACGAGTCACATTCAGGATGAGTTACCTTGGTGTATGTTATTTGCTGATGATATTGTGTTGATTGACGAGACTAGGGATGGAGTAAATGAGAAGCTTGAGGTCTGGAGACATGAGTTGGAGAGTAAAGGATTTCATATAAGTAGCGCTAAGACATAATATATGGAGTGCACCTTTGATAGAAGCAATGGTGAAGGAATTGAGGTGAAGATTGGTGATGATAACATTCGGAGGAGAGATTCTTTTAGATATCTGAGATCTATTTTGCAACATGATGGGGAAATTGATGGAGATGTTACTAATATAATAAATGCAGGTTGGCTAAAGTGGAGAGGAGCCTCTGCTGTTCTCTGTGATAAGAAAATTCCTTTAAAAATTAAAGGAAAGTTTTACAAAGCAGTCGTGAGACTTGCTATGCTCTATGGATCTGAATGTTGGCCTGTGAACCATAGACATGTGCAGAGAATGGCTGCAGCATAAATGAAAATGCTAAGGTGGATGTGTGGACACACACATAAAGATCGGATTCGGAATAATGCAATCAGAAAGAAAGTTGGTGTTGCTCCGATCGAGGATAAGATGTGAGAAAACCGCTTAAGATGATTTGGTCATTTGCAAAGAAGACCAGCTGATGCACCATTTAGGAGATGCGAGTGTTAGGATGTTGAGCCGGCTAAGAGAGGGCGGGGACGGCCCAAGAAGTGTTGGAAAGAGACCATACGAAGGGATCTTTGTTTTGTGGATATAAGCCCGGGATTGACCCAAGATAGATCTGAATGGAGGCGAAGAATCTATGTAGCCGACCCTACTTAATTGTGGGAAAAGGCTTTGTTGATGTTGTTGTTGTATCACAAAAAAACAATTGCTAGACTCCACCGTGAATCGAATTCTCAGATAGTAGCACAACAACTTCTAGACTCCATCGACGAATTGAATTCTCTCATATCAGAACAATTGTTATACTCCGCCTTGAATTGATTTCTCTAATAGCATAGCAACCATTACTAGACTCTATCATAAATTGAACTGAGCTTCCCACGCCCAGATCTTCCTCCTCCGCTGGGTTTCGATGCTCCAAGATGCCTCTAGCTGCTCCTGCGGTTGTCCTCTCCACGCCTGGGGCTTCAAAACGGGCTGGCGACCTCCTGGGCTCCCCCACGACGTCGGAGAAGAAGAGGGGACCCAGATATCTCCGGCGAGGCCAAAAATGCCTCCAGGTGTACTTTACGCTCCAAAGACCTGCCAGAAGTGTTAAGGAGGTCGAGGGCAAAATGCCTCGACCTCCAGTGGGTTCTCAAAAAGGGGCGGACTACGATGTGGATGCTCGCCGGAGCTTGCTACGACGACGGGAATCGATTGAGCGAATCGATGGGGAACTGGGAGATAAAAGTGTGGCTAAGTGATCCTAGGATTACAGAGAATGAAAAGGGAACGAAAAAGAAGAAAATAAACACCTCGAAGGGACAAACCCTGATGTAGAAGATACCTCTACAGCACGTGGACGGAGGTGGGTGGAACGCCCTGAACCTCGTCGCTCCGCCGCCTTGAAGACACCAAGCTAGAGCTGTCACCTCCAGGGAGCCAAGGCGGGATGAAATGGGGACGAAGGACCAAAGAATGGGGCTGGAGCCTCCTGACGGTCAGGGCTAGCTCCTGGGAGCTTCAAAATACCTCGGCGGTGGCCGAGGCTCGCGGAGGAGGGCGGCGGAGCTGGAGAGCTCGGCCGAGCTCCGGCGAGACTCAAAAGTGCACCCAGGCACGAGTCAAAGGGCGTTGACCTGCAAAACAAAGTGAGAGGGTCCAGGGCAAGTTGCCTGGACCCCATGGAGGTGGAATAGCGGCGTGAAATGACGAGGAGGTGGTCGGCCGGAGGAGCACTCCGGTGAGGTGAATGGGTAGCGTGATTTGATCGACGAAACTTAAAATTTCTAGAGGGCTTTTAATCCTAGGACTAAGGCAAACTAAATGCAAAAGAAATAAATGAAAATGGGGCGACCTCGATGGCCGGAGCCAGAGGGAAGGGGGTACCTCCATGCCGTCAAAGGTGGAGGTCGTGGAGCCACCTCAGGCGACGCTCGACCCTCCTGAAGACCTCAACAAGAAGCTGTCAGCTTCCTGGAGGTTCAAGGATCGAAAGGGGAGCTAAACCTATGGAGTGAGGGGTTCAAATTTGAAATTGAAGTCGGGTGTCCATTATAAGGTGTTTGACCTGACGACTATGGTGCTCCAAAGGCCAAGGAAGATCGATGCGATCGCAAGTCATCGACCCAAGATAATCATATGGCGAGCAAGGTGGATGGTCAAGGAAAAATTTTGCATAAGGAATCTGGGCGAAAGGGTGAAAGTTTTGACCTAGAAAAATCCGCCAAAGCAGCCAAAAACTAGGCCTGACACGGGCTACAGGGGGTAGGATGGCCAGTTGATCGAGGTCAACTGGGGCCAGCACCTGGTTGGTCCACGTGGACCAACTAGGAAAAATCCTGGGAAATTATTTTGTTAATTCAATTAAAAATAGAAAATGAGCGAATTAAATTTTGATTATTAAATGAAAAATATTTATTAATTTATAAGGTATTTTATGGTGATTATTAATTATTTTTATGAGGTATAAAAATACAAGTTTACTTTTATACCCTTTATAGGTATATTACCTATATATTTTATTAATTTATTTTTATTTTGTGTACTTAATTTATTTATTTATGTTTATTATTTTATAAAATTATAAAATACTTTTATACACTTAAATATATTTTTATTTTATTTTTTGAATTGTTTTGTATATTTAATAAAATAAAAGTATAGTTTATGTAGGTATATTCATAGGTATAATACCTATGTATTTTATATACATGTATTTTATTTTGAGTTTTAGTTAGGTTTTTATTCTAATTTTAATGTACATATATATTATAAGTATTATTTACAAAATTATAAAAATATAAAATTATAAAAATAATGAATGAATATTTTAATCTGTACAATTATACAATGAGGGTCCAAAACTCAACTTTTAAACCGTAGCTCCGCCAAATGCGAAACTACCGTCATTAAATAGCTTATTTTATACTATATACAATTAAATGTGAGTTTGATGTATTTGGAGTTTTCATTTGTGAGATACAGGTCTGGGAAGTTGGGATTCTAGATTTTTATTCAGACCATAACTTTTTATCTGTACATTATTTTTGAATGAAATCAATTTTGTATTTTTCTTTATTTAATTATCTACAACTTTCATGTACAAAGTTTCTTTATTTGAAGTAAAAAAGTGGAACCAAAAATAGGTCCCAAAATGAATAAAGAATGCATTAAAAAGAATAGGTATTTTGACTGTATTTTGACCTTATCTCCCCCTACTTTATTCCTTGTCGACCTATTCATCAAGATGCCTAGGTCTTGGGGGTTTGGGTCATAAAATATTTACAATATTTTATTCTTTTTCTTTTCTTTTATTTATTCTATAATTTTGGCTTTAATTACAATATTTTATACACTAATTACACACATATGCATGGATGCTAATATGCTCTATTTAAGGTTATTTACACGCATTTGCTAGGGTTTTTGAGGCCAAAATGATAGAATAAAGATGATGAAATGTGGATTCACCACTTTACATCCTGCATACTGGAATACTCAGAATAAACCCGAAGTATAAGATCAATTTTACACTGTCTACTTCAGAGTTTTATCATTAAGTTTCTCATTCTTTCATTGGGAGTCGGTATCGATCATATACTTTCCAAAAGCATATATCATACCTAGGTCTTGATCATATACTTTCCAAAAGTATATATCAAACCTATAAATTCAGTCAAGCTTCCAAAGCGAGATGACCGTGCACGGAATTTGATTCTTCCCAATATCTCATGAGTGAGCTCATGTCTTCTGGTTCAGTAATGAACCTGTATGATCCCTTTGAGAGATCGTACTACTCATATGCCCTTGCATGCACACCAGCGCGCTGATAACCCGAAATAAATGATCAAGGCAAAGGTCTGGAAGTGGTCGTTGCGACCTCAATCACTCAGACGGAGAATATCAAGAAAAATATCGAACCGCGAAAGAAATCAGAAATCAAAACACGAGGTGCGGTCCTAGCTATGGGATTAACCTGGTATAGCTCCCAGGGTCGAACACAAGGAGCACGGGTTGGCCTAGGGCCTACGAAGAAGTAAAAAGAAAATAAAATGAAAAACAAGGATTTTTAATGGTTTTTAATAATTTTTATATTTTTTTTGGATTTTTAAAAGGTGAAGAAAATAAAAGAAAACAAATATCAACACACTTTGGCAATTTATTTAACACACCAAAAATCAAGCAAAAATTAAAGAAAAAATGTTTTTATGTTTTTTAGGTTTTTAAGTGTTTTTGGTGAATTTTTGGTATTTTTCTAATGTATAATTTATTTTATAAAAATCAAACAGTGCTAAAAGACCTAGGTACTATCCAGCAAGGCTTGAAACCCAAAAATAAAATATTTATGGATCTCAACAAGCCCTGAAGGTAATTTTCCTGTAATCTAGAAAGAATAAGGAAAATTTGGGCACCTAAATTATTGTTTTTGGATTTTTATATTATTTATTATAATTTTTATGAGTTTTTAGGGGTTTTTAGATTTTTAGGGTTTTTAAGCAATGAAAAATAGCCAAAATTGGCTGGAAAATCAAACAACACACAAGAAACAGTAACTAATTTTTTTGGAAATTTTGAAGGTGTTTTTATATTTTTTTGGTATTTTTAAACCTAGACAGTAGCTAAAAAGGATGTTTTTGAATTTTTAAAAATACTAAATGAAATCAAAAATGTCCTCAAAAATCCGTAAAATTCCTACACCATGGCAGGAGCCATGTGTCAAAATCTCATTGGATTTGGAGGTACTTTGATATTTTATTCAAAAAATAACAAAAGCAACAGGGCACAGGGACCTTTCTGCAATTAATATAAAGTTCTGGGTCCCTGGGATAACAACCCTAGAAAGTAGAGGTATAGGAGTGCAAATAACCCTCCAGGCCACGCACGATATGCGTAACTCAGGCCTGGAAGGACTAAATTGCAATTCCTATTTTTCAAAATATGAAACGTAACAGGGCAAAAACGCAGGGCCAAAGATGCAAAAACACCAAATAATCACGTGTCGATGCACGTGTCCACAACAGGCAGGGGCATAAATGCAATTTTCATAAACTAGAAGGTCCACAGTGCAAATTTCACAAAAATAAAAGAACTAAACTTCTTATTTACAGGATTAAAAACTAAATGCATAAAGTAAAGGGGCCTACAGATAATTTACCCCTTTATTAATGTCGAGGGACGGATGCGCGACGCGTGGCGGATTGGATGGTCGTGATGGCGCGCCGCAAACCCAAAGGACCCCTCGGCGCGATCCGACGGCTGGTGTGTGTCCACGTGGATGATCGGACGAAGGAGCTGCGACGTGGGTCTTCGAAGAGAAGCCTGGCTCGGATCGGAAGGACGAGATGCAGCCACGTGCTAGATCGGATGGCTGAGGGGCGTCGTGGCTTAACCTCGTCGCTCAACGGTGGAGATCGATCCTCGCAAGATCTGGCGGTGGACGTTGCTCCAAGGATGGACGGCTACGATCTGAACTGGAGCGTCGAGGCCGATCTGATGGTGAACGAAGGACCTGGAGGAACTGGCGGTCGGCGAAGTTCGCCGGCCCTCTGCGTGTGCTGGAGTCCTTGTCCGGTGCTCAGGAGATGCTAGAAAGATTCGCCATGAAGGTCCGCACCTGATGCACTGCTCCGATGGAGGCGAGGAACTCAGGAGAGCTCCGGCGACGTCGAAGAACGGAAGCTACTGTGCTCTGAAGCTCCGACCTCCAGATGAGGTCGATAGACCTGAAGACCTGCACAGAAAGAAAGAGGGGTCGAGGGCAAACTGCCTCGACCCGTCAGAGCGGGCGGAAGGTGAACGGTGAGGCGGAGTGGAGGGTCTCCGGCGAGCGGCGGAGGGAGGAGACCCGTAACCCTGCTCCGGGACGAGCCAGGGGGAATGGAGGGGCGGAGCAGGTGGTGAGGAGTTAGACGAAGGTGGTGGGCTGGTCGGATGGTCAAATGCGTGGACGGAGACGACTGGCGGAGGCGGCGGAGCTACACTACCGGAAATGGAAAAATCTAACGCTACACTAATCTACGGCCTAACTAAATTACCTGATGGCTGCTGTCGACTGGGCTGGAGCCAAGGAGGCTCCCGGTCGTTGCCTCAAGGGGTCGTCGAGCTCCCCGAGGCTCAGGCGCGCTCGCGGCTGCGCACGGCGGCGATTACCACCGGATCAATGGAATCCGTCAAACTCAGGCCTCGCTTCCACTCCGAAACACTCGCCTGTCACTCGAGTGGTCTGGAGGAGCTCCTTGGCGGCGAGCAGGGGTCCAGAGATAGCGTGATTAGGTCGTCGGAGACGACACTAAATAGTGTGGGAGGTCCGAGAAGGAAGAGGTCGGGCGGGCAGCACGGATCTCGGATCCTCCAAACCCACCCCGGGCGAGGATCCTAGATGATCGGAGAGCAATCGGAGCCCGGGGTTTGGGTAGATGGCGGCCGGGTTAGGCGGGTGGAAAATATTGAAATCGGGTCGGGCGCAACATACCCGGCTCTGGTGGTCCTGGGGGGAGAGTTGACCGGGGGTCAACAATCCCCCGTGGACCAATCAGAGCCCGCCATGCAATAAACTTTTATTTGATTTTTTTGGGCCTTTAAATGGCCGAATTTTCAAAAACTTAAAACATAAAATATTTTTATTTTATTTTTTTCTATTTTTTGTGATTTTTAATTAATTTTTGAAAATAAAAATAAGGTATATACAATAGATAGCTATACATAGGTATATATACAATATATGATTTTTGATTTTTGATTTTTAATTAGTTATTTTTATACATTTTTATTCCTATTTTATATTTTATTTATTTATAGGATAAAATGAGGAATAAAAGGCTATTTTTATTTTATTTTTATTATTTATATACATAGGTGAAATAATTAGCTATATACAACTATATACATGGTATATGTACAATATGTTTTTGCATTTTTAATTTTGTAATTTTTTATTTGATTTTTGTTTTGTTTCTTTTTATTTATTTTATTTACAATATATACAATAGAATATTTTCAAAAAGTTTTGAAAATAAATAAAGTTTATTTACAAGGTGAAATAAATAAGGATGATGGTCTATGTACAAGGTGAAGGGTTCTTTTTGGTCTTTTTAATTTTTGAATTTTTATTTTGTTTTTAATAGTTCTAAATATATACAAAATATATACAAGCATGTTTTTGGTTGAGGAAAATATAATTTTATTTATTTACATAAGTATGTACACATGTGAGCCCCTATCTCCCTCTACTTGGCTTTTATGCGGTCAGGCCCATGCTGAGCCCTCCCTTGGGTTAGGTTGCTCAATATTTATTCTAAATATTTCCCTCTTTTTCTTTTTCATCTTTATTCTTTTATTTTTGCACAAAAACATGCTAATTATCTATATTTACAAACATGCATGCTTTTGCTAACTTTTCCTATTTACACATATCTACATGCATTTGCATAGGTTTTTGTAGCTAAAATATAAGAATAAAGAGTGATGAATGGGTATTCATCACCCCCCTATACTATACTTTGCTAGTCCCTTAGCAAACACTTATTTGAAAAAGAAAGAAAAAGAAAAAGAAAAAGAGAATGTACATGGATCAAGGTTGATTATTAAACTTGCCTTCATTAAATTGAGGTATGGAGCTTAATCAGATCTTTGGATTATTAATGTGTCGGAACCTTATTCAGACTTAAGATTAAAACCTAACAGCCTCTAAGTTCCACTATTCTATAACCAAGACTCCTCAATGCTCCAGATCAGAACAAGTCATCAATCACAAACCCTGAAGACCATGAATCTTTTCTTGTCCTGTGAAAGTGAGGTCTAAGCTCTCCACCTCAGAAATGGCAACTTGACAACCCTCCCCAACAAGGTAACTCTATGACCTCAATCTGGCCACTCTTTCCTCGAGGAGCGGGGTATTCCCTTCTAAGTTCAAGTACAACCGGCTCAAGAAGAGGGGGAAGAAGAGAATGGGTCAAGGCCAGTGTAGCCAAGTACCCTTGGGAGCTTGACCAGTGTAGCCAAGTCTCCCTGCTGCAAGCTACAACAGGTGGATCATGAAACCAAGCTTTGCTTATTGCACTTATATACATACTCCGGTGGGATTATCATTTTCTCTCAGACCCACCACTTTTTTGGAGTTCTTTTCTTTTTGCATTTTTTTTCAAGTGCATCTATACAACATGTACATGTGCAGCATATATACAAGGAGTTTTTCCTCTTGAGCCAGTAGACTATCCCTCTTTTGAAGCTTTATTGCAACCCACAACTCCCGTCGTTAGACCTCATGGCAACCAGACCAAGTTGAGACGCACTTCCTTCACTAAATGAAGAAGAGAGGTTCCGCCTAGAAGTACTACCCTCATATGCTACCCCAAGCCAAGGAAGACTGCCTCCTCACCATCTCATCCGTAGAGAGCTCGGTGCATAGTGCGGTTGTCCAAGTAAAGCCATAATCTATATGAGTCATGTGTTGTTGTTAAGTGCTCTACTTAGGCTCATTGAGATGACATGTGATCATAGCCTAGTGGACTCAAAGAATTAAGTCACCATGGACCTGAAAAGCCTTAAACCTAAGCCCTATAAGGTTCCTCTTAGAAATTAGGTGGATTAAGATCTTAATCAAGCTCCATTTCTCAATTTGATTCCAGGCTAGTTTAAATGTCAACTATCATCCAGAAAAACTATATACATATGTACAAAAAGATGCATATTTACACAAATTTTACAATCATGCAAAATTTTTGAAAAATGTTTTGAAATCATGAATGATGATGCATGAAGTGCAAGTTTTGCAAAAAGATATTTACACACATTTACACAAGATTTTTGCAAACTTTTGATTTTTCAAAACATTTTGGAAAAATTTTGTACTATATACATAATTTTGATACAGAAAATATTTACACAAGCTTTACACAAAAGATTTTTGAAATCATTTTTACAAAAATAATTTGTACACTAGCTATGTATGTGCAAATAAAAGAAGATTATGTACATGAAAATTTTTAATTTTTGTGGTTTTTAGCCATTTTTATTTATTAACACACTCACACAAAGTACGAGTTATGGCTAAAGTATATATGAAATATATACACACCCCCCCTATACTTAGCTCGAACGATGTCCTCGGAGTCAAGAGCGATGAAGAAGACATAACTCGTGCTATGTATAGGGAAGTGAAAAGGAAGGCTATACAAAAGGAAAATGAAAGTCAAGAGGGACTCGGGTCTTCCCCCTATACTTAGGATTAAGTAATCCTAAGTATAGCAGGCTGTACACGAAGGGAAAACCGAGTGGAGAATGTACAGGGTCTACCCCCCCTATACTTAGGGTAAGATATCCCTAAGTATAGGCAGCAAAACAGGGGTAGACAGAAACAAAAGAAAATGACGAATATTTACAAGAAGGGGAGTCATCACTCCCCCTATACTTAGGGTGAATAACCTTAAGTATAGGCAACAACAGGAGTGATGGAACAGAACGAAGAATAACCCGGTGTTTTCACCCCCCTATACTTAGGATGAGGAATATCCTAAGTATAGCAAAGATAATCCTAAGCGAGACCTGGGGTGAAAACAAGAACGGAAGAAAGAAGGATCAAAATAAGACGAAACACGTATATACAAAAGAGTACAATGTTGAGGTGCCTCTCAACAAGCGCTAGATTTTACGCCCCTAGCTGGGCGCAAAGGCTAGGATAATCCAGTATCAAGGTTCAGGACGGCATCGGTAAGGCGAATGCCGTACTGTCGTCGCAGTCTCGGTGTGAGAACAACGACGAACTCAACAGTATAAAGTAAGACACCCAGGTATGCAATCAAGCGGGTGTCTGCTACCGGCCAAGGATATGGAAATAAGTGATCGGGATCCGGTAGCACAAAGGAAATCATCGGCTCTGGTTCAGACTGGAGTGGAAGTGTGGAGCCGAAGAAATCAAACGTGGAGAAGGATGGATCAGTAATAGAATCCTCCACGTCAATCAGTGTCTCGAGCAGGTATGAAAAATCAAGATCAGGAGACTCTATAAGAAGACTGATATCCGATGAATGAAATAGGATCAGATCAGGTAAATCATCGAATATCTCCAGGATGGGCTCATCCTTGCGAGGGTCGTCGAGGTGAGAAGAATCAGAATCAGAATGATCTAAAGACTCGGTTTCGTGTTCCGCCAGATCGGAGACACTCTCAGCAGGTGAAACCGAGTACTCATCGAGTGTGGCATCCTCCCGCAGATAACCCTCGGGGAGAGATGCAGGATCAGAAGTGAGAAGAAGAGGATCAGGATCTAGATGGGCATCTGCGCTGCTATCAAGTGTCCACTCAGTGCACCAGGCTGCATCATCATCTGAAGTGTAAGTCTCGGTAATCTGGAAGCAGGAGAAGGAACTCGTCAACATCGCGGAAGTTGGCAAAGTGTCTGCAGCTGATCCTCGCTCTGTGGCTATGCTGGCTGTCAGCTGGTCCTCAGGAAGTGTATTTCTCTCAACAAAGTGGAGGACAAAAGGCTCGAGGACGGGACTCTCTATGTCTGTACTCTCAAAGTGTTGTCCCTCCTCAAGCTGTGGCTGCTGGGCTGAGTCCTGGTGACTGTCTGCATCCAAGAAGTGTCTCTGCAGAAAGGAGACTGACTCCTCCGGGACTGGAATCTGAAGTGTCTGAATCAACGGCTGCAAAAGCTGGGGCTCCTCCGGCTCCTGGAGTATCTGAAGATCTGATATCCAAGATTCGTCAACAGAGAACTCTGGGGCTGATTCGAATTACAACTGGAAAGCCAATGGGAACTCAAGTAGACTCTGGGTCCGAACCTCTGCTATCACTGTCATCTCCTCTGTCAATGGTGCGGCATCATCCAAATCCTCGGACTGGTGTGTAGAAGCTGAATCACCATGTAAAGTGACACACCGCACTGGTACAACATCGTCCACATGTGTTGTCCCGACCAAGGCATCTCGTGTAGAAGAACTCTGTGAAAGTAGCCTCGAGATGATATCCAGAAGGTGAATGTCGGCACTGCGATGTGAACCGCCACATGTGGTAATCACCAGTGCTATCTGCTCTGCGGTCATCCCCCGCATGGAGATCTCTATCAAGTCTGTAAGTGGAAGTCCGTGCTCTGGAAATCTCCTCAAGAGGTCAAGAAACCTCGGCCATGCCTCGTGCAATGGCTCCTGGGGGTCAACTGAAAAGTTCATGATCAAAGACCGCATGAAATCTGCTCTACGTGGAGGGAAGTATCTCTGCAAGAACTCTCGGCGTAGCTCTCCCCACGTCTCGAATGTCCTTCCCAATCGTCGGTGCCACCTCATGGCTCTGTCGTGAAGCGTGAAGGGGAAGGTCCTGCTCATCAACTCCTCTGCAGTGACGTCTGAATATCTCTACGCTCTACAAAACTCCTCGAAAGCTGACAGGTGAAGATACGGCTCCTCGTGCGCCTCTCCTAAAAATGTCGGCAGTCGCTGAATGTAATCCAACTCCAAGATGAATGGACCTAATGTAGAAGCTGACTGAGCTCCATGTGCTATCTGCTCCTCCATCCCTCCGGAATAGGATATGTCTGCTAATCTCCACTGCTCTCTTTGGTCACCAACGGAGTGCGCTCTCAACTCAGCAACAGCATCGTCCGGGTCTCGCATCTGCTCTAGCTGGTATCCTCGGACGTCTAGCACAGCATGCCCAGAGTGATGAGATGAAAGGGAGGGAGGAAGCGGGAGGTTGGTCGGAGGTCCGACCTCCCTAGAAGGTGGACTGGAGTGATGGTCAGAAGACGGAGAAGAAGCCGTAAGAGTCGGCTCAAAGTAAGGGGGATCCATCATCCAGGGGTAAAGGAGAAGAGAAATGAAGGGAGGTGAGGGAGGGGAACAAGATCGAAGGGATCTGGCAATCAAACAAGATGAACAAGCAAACCCCAAATTCACCTACGCACACAGAGCTGAAGACCGAAGGGATCGGCCAATTATCTTGTCAATTTTATTTTAGGGATCATCCAATCTATCAGAGCGATTACGTGAGGTCAATAGGTATCCAAATCCCTCTCAACCGACTGTCCCGTACTGAAAGCCGGTAATCAGTCAAGAAAAGATCGGAGGCTCTATCCTAATGTGCGGATCACTCTCTCGCTCATCCAAACCAGACAAGGAGGGGGTTACTCTCCCCAAGACAGATTTTTTCGTGAGGTGTCTTTTAGGTCAAGTATGATTAGCAGTCCCGATTTTATTGTTTTTGTTTTTAGGTATTTTTCAATAAAAAGAAACGCCTAACGAATTTTTCGGTTCTCCTGGTTATTAAGTCAAAAACATGGGGGAGAAGTCGAAAAAGCCGATGCACGAAAAATCAATGATGCATGCAAAGTCAGAAATGCGTACCTGCCTCCAGCTCTCTACATGCAAAATGATCCGCGCATAAAATAAAGACAGAAAGTAAACTAAGCTATATGATGCAACGGTGAAAGCCGAGTCCTAGACGAGCACTTTCTAGCGAAGAACCGTCTAACCGGTCACCGACCTCCAAGCCAAAGGGTCCGGTCTTGGCCCGTCCCTCCCCTGCCCGACAAATCGGGGGTAGGAGTGCGCTTTACAGGACGGGCTCTCGGCGCGTAGGCTACGGAAGCTAGCGAGTCGGTTATTTTTATTATTTATTTTAAGTAGGTCCAATACGGTCTATAGGAACAGATAAGCCTTAGGTGTGTGGATCCTACTCAGTTACGTCACAGTCACCAGAAAGTCCTAAGTCTAGGGGCTCGAGCAAAAACCGTGAAAAATCCGGAAAATGACAGTAAGAAAGGAAAAACAAATCCGCGAGAAAAGCCGCGAAAAAGCCGCAGGTCCTAATGGGTCCCCCGAGCACGCCGGTGCTCGGCGAAAAAGACCCGCTACGGTCTAAGTGTCCAAACAGTCTCAGAAGTCCTGTCCCTGTATTATTACAATAATAATGAATGAAAGAAAACTACCCTAATACCTCACCCACTCAACTCTCTCTCTCTCGCTCTCTCCTGCGGCTTCGTAGAGAAAGAAGCCGCCTCCGAACTCCGCGGCTGCACCGGCTCCTCGAAAGTAGCCTCCGCGGTCCTCGGGCCCTCGCAAGAAAGACAGAAGAGTGGTCAGACCAATAAACAATAATCAAATAATGAATGAAAATAAAAGCAAGGGTATATGTGCAAAAATGAAAATAAACACTCAATTGAAAACAAAAATAAAAATAAAAGAAAATCAAAATAAAACAAAAATAAAACAAAAAAGAAACTAAATACAAAAGCCGCAAAAAGCCGCGAACTCCGAAGAGCCGCGAAAAGCCGCGAAAATAAAAACGAAAATAAAAACAAAAATACTACTAAGCCGTGCTCCCCGGCAACGGCGCCATTCTGATAACCCGAAATGAATGATCAAGGCAAAGGTCTGGAAGTGGTCGTTGCGACCTCAATCACTCAGACGGAGAATATCAAGAAAAATATCGAACCGCGAAAGAAATCAGAAATCAAAACACGAGGTGCGATCCTAGCTATGGGATTAACCTGGTATAGCCCCCAGGGTCGAACACAAGGAGCACGGGTTGGCCTAGGGCCTACGAAGTAGTAAAAATAAAATAAAATGAAAAACAAGGATTTTTAATGGTTTTTAATAATTTTTATATTTTTTTGGATTTTTAAAAGGTGAAGAAAATAAAAGAAAACAAATATCAACACACTTTGGCAATTTATTTAACACACCAAAAATCAAGCAAAAATTAAAGAAAAAATGTTTTTATGTTTTTTAGATTTTTAAGTGTTTTTGGTGAATTTTTGGTATTTTTCTAATGTATAATTTATTTTATAAAAATCAAACAGTGCTAAAAGACCTAGGTACTGTCCAGCAAGGCTTGAAACCCAAAAATAAAATATTTATGGATCTCAACAAGCCCTGGAGGTAATTTTCCTGTAATCTAGAAAGAATAAGGAAAATTTGGGCACCTAAATTATTGTTTTTGGATTTTTATATTATTTATTATAATTTTTATGAGTTTTTAGGGGTTTTTAGATTTTTAGGGTTTTTAAGCAATGAAAAATAGCCAAAATTGGCTGGAAAATCAAACAACACACAAGAAACAGTAACTAATTTTTTTGGAAATTTTGAAGGTGTTTTTATATTTTTTTGGTATTTTTAAACCTAGACAGTAGCTAAAAAGGATGTTTTTGAATTTTTAAAAATACTAAATGAAATCAAAAATGTCCTCAAAAATCCGTAAAATTCCTACACCATGGCAGGAGCCATGTGTCAAAATCTCATTGGATTTGGAGGTACTTTGATATTTTATTCAAAAAATAACAAAAGCAACAGGGCACAAGGACCTTTCTGCAATTAATATAAAGTTCTGGGTCCCTGGGATAACAACCCTAGAAAGTAGAGGTATAGGAGTGCAAATAACCCTCCAGGCCACGCACGATACGCGTGACTCAGGCCTGGAAGGACTAAATTGCAATTCCTATTTTTCAAAATATGAAACGTAACAGGGCAAAAACGCAGGGCCAAAGATGCAAAAACACCAAATAATCACGTGTCGATGCACATGTCCACAACAGACAGGGGCATAAATGCAATTTTCATAAACTAGAAGGTCCACAGTGCATATTTCACAAAAATAAAAGAACTAAACTTCTTATTTACAGGATTAAAAACTAAATGCATAAAGTAAAGGGGCCTACAGATAATTTACCCCTTTATTAATGTCGAGGGACGGATGCGCGACGCGTGACGGATTGGATGGTCGTGATGGCGCGCCGCAAACCCAAAGGACCCCTCGGCGCGATCCGACGGCTGGTGTGTGTCCACGTGGATGATCGGACGAAGGAGCTGCGACGTGGGTCTTCGAAGAGAAGCCTGGCTCGGATCGGAAGGACGAGATGCAGCCACGTGCTAGATCGGATGGCTGAGGGGCGTCGTGGCTTAACCTCGTCGCTCAACGGTGGAGATCGATCCTCGCAAGATCTGGCGGTGGACGTTGCTCCAAGGATGGACGGCTACGATCTGAACTGGAGCGTCGAGGCCGATCTGACGGTGAACGAAGGACCTGGAGGAACTGGCGGCCGGCGAAGTTCGCCGGCCCTCTGCGTGTGCTGGAGTCCTTGTCCGGTGCTCAGGAGATGCTAGAAAGATTCGCCATGAAGGTCCGCACCTGATGCACTGCTCCGATGGAGGCGAGGAACTCAGGAGAGCTCCGGCGACGTCGAAGAACGGGAGCTATTGTGCTCTGAAGCTCCGACCTCCAGATGAGGTCGATAGACTTGAAGACCTGCACAGAAAGAAAGAGGGGTCGAGGGCAAACTGCCTCGACCCGTCAGAGCGGGCGGAAGGTGAACGGTGAGGCGGAGTGGAGGGTCTCCGGCGAGCGGCGGAGGGAGGAGACCCGTAACCCTGCTCCGGGACGAGCCAGGGGGAATGGAGGGGCGGAGCAGGTGGTGAGGAGTTAGACGAAGGTGGTGGGCTGGTCGGATGGTCAAATGCGTGGACGGAGACGACTGGCGGAGGCGGCGGAGCTACACTACCGGAAATGGAAAAATCTAACGCTACACTAATCTACGGCCTAACTAAATTACCTGATGGCTGCTGTCGACTGGGCTGGAGCCAAGGAGGCTCCCGGTCGTTGCCTCAAGGGGTCGTCGAGCTCCCCGAGGCTCAGGCGCGCTCGCGGCTGCGCACGGCGGCGATTACCACCGGATCAATGGAATCCGTCCAACTCAGGCCTCGCTTCCACTCCGAAACACTCGCCTGTCACTCGGGTGGTCTGGAGGAGCTCCTTGGCGGCGAGCAGGGGTCCAGAGATAGCGTGATTAGGTCGCCGGAGACGACACTAAATAGTGTGGGAGGTCCGAGAAGGAAGAGGTCGGGCGGGCAGCACGGATCTCGGATCCTCCAAACCCACCCCGGGCGAGGATCCTAGATGATCGGAGAGCAATCGGAGCCCGGGGTTTGGGTAGATGGCGGCCGGGTTAGGCGGGTGGAAAATATTGAAATCGGGTCGGGCGCAACATACCCGGCTCTGGTGGTCCTGGGGGGAGAGTTGACCGGGGGTCAACAATCCCCCGTGGACCAATCAGAGCCCGCCATGCAATAAACTTTTATTTGATTTTTTTGGGCCTTTAAATGGCCGAATTTTCAAAAACTTAAAACATAAAATATTTTTATTTTATTTTTTTCTATTTTTTTGTGATTTTTAATTAATTTTTGAAAATAAAAATAAGGTATATACAATAGATAGCTATACATAGGTATATATACAATATATGATTTTTGATTTTTGATTTTTAATTAGTTATTTTTATACATTTTTATTCCTATTTTATATTTTATTTATTTATAGGATAAAATGAGGAATAAAAGTCTATTTTTATTTTATTTTTATTATTTATATACATAGGTGAAATAATTAGCTATATACAACTATATACATGGTATATGTACAATATGTTTTTGCATTTTTAATTTTGTAATTTTTTATTTGATTTTTGTTTTGTTTCTTTTTATTTATTTTATTTACAATATATACAATAGAATATTTTCAAAAAGTTTTGAAAATAAATAAAGTTTATTTACAAGGTGAAATAAATAAGGATGATGGTCTATGTACAAGGTGAAGGGTTCTTTTTGGTCTTTTTAATTTTTGAATTTTTATTTTGTTTTTAATAGTTCTAAATATATACAAAATATATACAAGCATATTTTTGGTTGAGGAAAATATAACTTTATTTATTTACATAAGTATGTACACATGTGAGCCCCTATCTCCCTCTACTTGGCTTTTATGCGGTCAGGCCCATGCTGAGCCCTCCCTTGGGTTAGGTTGCTCAATATTTATTCTAAATATTTCCCTCTTTTTCTTTTTCATCTTTATTCTTTTATTTTTGCACAAAAACATGCTAATTATCTATATTTACAAACATGCATGCTTTTGCTAACTTTTCCTATTTACACATATCTACATGCATTTGCATAGGTTTTTGTAGCTAAAATATAAGAATAAAGAGTGATGAATGGGTATTCATCACGCGCCGGTGTATAGACCTTGATTAGGTCATCAACCTATTGGTCTGTCAAATGTACATACTCAGACATATAGTAACACATCTGTCTCCGGTCAGAGGATGTGTGCCTATATCATGACAGCATACAATATAGGACTTTGGTTATCTCGATCTCGTTAAGTCAACTCTTTGACCTAACTAATCTGACACCTCCGAATCTCTATTCCTATGCAGAGGACCTGCATCAAGAGGTCGATCAGATATCAGCCTAACTGAGAAAGGATTGCCATCTCCTACTCAGGCTGGAGATCATCTCTTAACAATCATTTGATGGTGCTTGATGAGTCCTCAATCTAACTCTTTAGATATTCATCCAAGCACCAGCCTCTATGATTCAATACTTGAATCAACAGCTGTATGATCATCAAGATGGCCATGGTACATAACCCTAATTGTACTAAGGGGCCTATTATGCAAATTATTTATTCTTCATTTCAGATCAAGGAATGATATTTGCAATAACATTTATTGCATAATGGCTCGCCGTGGGCTCGCATGTCCAACACTAGTCAAGGGTTGTTGGGAAGAGGGTCTCATCAACTGCTCCATCAATATCTCTCTTTTCTAAACCATTCTTGAAAACTTTGTAAGATTCATATACATTATCATCTCCGTATTCAAATTTTAATCTACCCACAAAATCATATTCCATCATTTTCTTTCTTCCCAAATTTAAATCATTCCCAAGCTGATCTATTAACTCATCAGTTATCTCATGTTTAGAAAGTACATCCCTTGACTTGTAAATTTAATTGTGATTTATTTGAGTCACTGATGCTAAAATTAGTTCACTTTCTTGTATTTCAAAGTTTAATCCATTTTTAAGATCATCCCCAAAATCAATGTCTAGAAAATGCCCTTCAGAGTCCCAACATTCAAACATAATATTTTTATCTGAGTTAATATATGCAGCTTCTAAATCAATGGGAATTTCGATGATAACATGTTTCGATTGTGAATGACAAAAATTAGAGATATCATCAAAGTTAGTCAATTGTATATTCTGAGGAATCACCAAGGTATCTTCAATAAATTCTTCATCATTGTATCTTCAATATTTTCTCCATCAAAATATGACTTTGTCTTTTGAGTTTGAGAGGTTATATTACAATTATTAGTTTTTCTCTCAATTACAACTTTCTTAAAAATCCCCCCATGATTATCCTCAAAATTATCCAACAATATAATCGAGGAATCCTTATGGTGCATGGTTTTCAAATTCAAATCATGTTGAGTGGTTGTAACATATGTCAAATTATTTGTCAGAAATGGAGTTTGGGTTTCTTAGGAAGGTTTAAATGTCCAAGGGAGATATGATCGACTAAAATCCTCAAAATGATACCTCTCATCAATAGAAGGCTCCAAACAACTAGGTGACATGGAAAAAGATAACGGATAGATGGATTTAGTGACATTTGAAAATTCATCCCTGAGAGAGTCGTTAAGGAGGACTTTTCAACAAACTAGTTGATTTTGTGGATATTTTCTTTTTTTCTTTCTCTTACAAGAGTCTTGTTATATCTTTAATGTCATCCTTCAATGAATAGAGCACTTTGGATCGTTGCTTGGTCAGTAGGAGAGGATTTAGTATCATATCCAAGATCCCTTATTTTGGAAAAGCTATGGAAACGATGGCTTGCAATCTTCTTTCATGTGGAGTATTGACCAAGTCATTTGAACATACAAACTAGTTAAAGACCCAAAAGAGACTAACATATCAAAAATTATATCCATTACAAACACAAGACAAATGTTGATTCACCAACCCAACACAGTTTGCCGCAAAGCAATTATATTTAAATTTTCACAAATCAAGCACATATTTATCCTAGATATCTACACGTAAATCAATGACCATCCTGAATTCATACAGCTAGTTGCCTCTACTTTCAGTCAGTATGGGTGTAAGTACATATCGTAGAACGACTACCCGTGTTTACTTGAGGACGATACCTTATTTGTTGTCCTCTAACCACCCAATCTAGTAATGGAGACTGTAGTTCCCTCACTGAGAAGTAGCTAATTATTTTTAAATTCCAGTAATAAAAATTTTCACAAGGATTTGGGCTCTGGCCTAGGATTGTGTTTGTGTGCGTGAAATTGTGTTCAAAGTGCAACAATTCAATCGCATCAATCCGCTTTCGTCCAAGCCACATGTGACTTTTCAGACCTTATCTGATTTATGCAAGCAACAATTTGGTGAACTTATTTAATTGGTGAGAATAGGAAGAGAAATCCATAAAGATGAATGCAACATAGAAACTTGATTTTATATTTTCAAGGAATTTTTGAAGCACATAAAAATGCAATTGCCTACAAATGCCTAGATGATTTCAAAATTCATGCTTGATAGATATTTGAGCGAATAACAACACGAGAGAGAACGAGAGAGATCCTATTTTGTTGACCTAAAAGATAAATAAAATTAGTTTATAAAAACAAGACAAAAAGATCAAAATGCTGAAATTAATTGTTTAAAGTTGACAAGTCCTCAATAACGATACCAAAATGAAAACTGTGATTTTTCTGAGTGATAAGAAGTGCATTTTTACGAGTGTCATTTGTGCACACACGAAAATCAAGATATTTCGATAATTTTATTCAACTACAAGCCAAGATCCACAAAATAATGTATACAATAAGTATAGGATCGATCCAGAGTAACTCGAATATTTTTACGCAAATTTTTGTTCTATTTACAAAGGTATTTTCGAATTTATTTGACTCAAATCAAATCCTATTTTTATTTGGGTTTTTATCAGTTGTGCCCCTCCGAGATATCGCAATATCAGTTATGCCCCTATCTTTTTGGTAATATCAGTTGTGCCCCCGACTTCTTGCCAATATTTCACGTGTGCCCCTCAGAGGGGCATAACTGATAAAAAGATTTTTATCAGTTATGCCCCTCTGAGGGGCACACGTGAAATATTGGCAAGAAGTCGGGGGCACAACTGATATTACCAAAAAGATAGGGGCATAACTGATATTGCGATATCTCGGAGGGGCACAACTGATAAAATCCCTTTTTATTTTTATTCACGAATCCTTCAAATATGTTGAAACACTATCACTAGGTTACAGACATCTTAAGGATTAAACATAAATTTTCTTGTAATTTTTCGGATTTTTATACTTTTTTGGTGATTTTGGAATTGCTAGGGGCATATGTATGATTTTTAGGAAACTTTAGAGGCTTGAATGTAAACAAAAATAAAGCTAAGGGTGTGATTGTAATATCATAAAAGTATCTAGACAGAATTGAAAATATTGACTTTTAAATTAAATAAATATTAGGTAAATTGCAGATAAAAGGAGAAAAGTTTATGAAATTATAGAAATATCCTTAGAGGACTAAAATGAAATATTTAAAGAAAGAATGAAATTTAGCAATTTTCTTAGAGAATAGAATAATAGAAACTGGGTGAAAATTCGTAAAATAGATCAAAGTTTTAACTTATTGCAAAAAAATCCTAAAAATGCTAAGGAAAAAATAATTGTAAAAAGACCCTTAAATTCCAAGACTAAGGGCTAGGGACATGCTCGACCCTTGTGGTGGAGCACACATCGTGATGTGGCTCAATGATGGAGGCGGCGAGGAGGAGCGGTGGCAGAGGCGGTGACATGGATGTCACCCACGCCGACGGAATGAGGCAGTGATGCAGTTGTCGATCCCCACGGTGGAGGGAGGAGGTTGACGGCACGAAGGAGGTCAGTGAGGGGAAATGGCAACAGAGCTGCAGAGGAGGAGCTATGACGGAGGTCACATATGTGCAACGGCGACGCACAGAGGAAGGGGAGGGGCACGGAGGTGGATGGCCCGAGCTCCTTGATGGGTTCCTCCTCCTACTTTTTTAGTTGGAGAAGGATGAGAGTATACGTTGGCGATGCAGATGCAACATCGAGGAGGTAGGTGGTCGACGGTTTGGCGAAGACAAAAAAGGGAAGGGGGCGCCACCGTTGGTGTCAAGGAAGTGGAAGAGGAAGGGGTCGTGCCCTCTTCGTTCGTGCGTTGCTGGATGTGAGACGCCAGCCCCTAGATGCTGACGTCAGCACCTTTGAGTTTTTATTTTTTTAAAATTTTTCCTTTTTTAAAATAAAATGGGATGAGCTTTTGTCCCATTGTATCATGTAAAATAAAAATTAGAAACATTGTATGTGATTAAAAATAAAAATAATTGATTATTAATTAATACATTATTTTATACAAGACAATAAAAGTAAGTAAAAAATATTCGAAAAGTGTTCTTTTATTTTATTATTTATTTAGCTTTCATTATTTTCTAATTTTAGAAATTCTTAGATGCAAATTGTGTGAAAGTGAAAAGTGAAATTATGCACAACATGAGGTGAAATGTGACGAGATAAACTCAAGATTTTTCTTAATTTTGACATTTTAATATGATAAATTAGTGATTCATCAGGGAGGTCAACGACGAGGAGGGGAGGTCGCGGGGGTCGCTGGAATAGGAAGTTGGGAGTCCGGGAAAGGAGAGGAAGAGATGGGGACTATGGGAGAAAGAAGAAATGGATAGGATAAAATGTTGCCTTCCCCTTATTTATACAATACAACACAAAATAAAAAAAGTGGAAATACAATGGATGCCATCCAAACTAGAGTCTCCAATAAAAGATAAAATAAAGGTAAAATTTACGTAAGAACCCATATGAAATATCACCTTTAGGATGCGTTTGGTATGTGAGTCACCCCGGGGTAAACTGGTAGGGGATAACCCGTTTTTTTTATTTTGATGTTTGAATACAGGGTTAAACTGAGGGTGAGTTTGTTGTGATATAGTTGTATTGAAGTTTAGAAAAGTGAGTAGTTATTGTGATGTAATTGTATTGGAGTTTCAAAAAATCGGTAGAAGTTGCGTAGTTTATATTTTTTAGATGATATGATAGCATAATATATTATTTTTTTGGAATAGATAAAAGAGAAATGATTTATTTAATGTATTAGAAAAGAAAGAAAGAGTGGGTCCCACATGAGAGAGAAAATGAGAGGTTTGTGGGGGTAAAACCCCTAGTCCAACATGCACTTAGACCTAGATTTTTAGTGTGGAAACTTCTACTTAACCCTTATAATTTGAAACTTGGATTGCATCACTCCCCAATGTTGAGAAGAATTTTGCTCCGACAAGATAGTATTGTAGTAGTTATATAGGAGGTCAGAACAGAGCTTTGTAGTAACTTCTCATCTCTCCACCTCGTAACACAAAGAAGGAAGTTGAGTGCAAGCGACAAATGATTTGTCGTGTCAATGCCACATGAGCGCGTGACAAACATTTACCGATTTATACCATTCTAAGTTTTTTTTAATCTCATGCCCATTTGTGACATTATTTTGGCCATGATACCTCTATGAGAAATGTCTCGTAATGGACATAAATGGACGCATTCTCTATGAATGAATCACAGGGAAAAAAGACACAAATTTAATATCTCCGGATTAGGGGTGTAAACGAACTGAACCTGAGCGAACCTACCTGTGTCCGGTTCGGTTCGTTTAGTAGGCATATAGGTTCGGGTTCGGTTCGGTTCGATAAGATTAAAATCATGTTCAGGTTCGGTTCGGTTCGGTTCGATTGAGGTTAGCGAAGGTTCGATTCGGTTCGTTAAAGGTTCGATTATATACAAAGTGAATGCGCACAAGTTTGGTTTGCTAAGGTTCGATTCGTTAAGGGTTCGATTATATACAAAGTGAATGGGCACAAGATTTCAAAAATTGAACATATATACAATAAAAATTACCAATGGTTTAATATTTAATGGTTCTTAACAAATAATATTTCACATATCACATGATAAAAAAACATGTATTTTAAATTTTTGAGATACTAATCATCTCATATTAGGAATTGAAATGGTGCCTCCACAATTTAATGCAATACTACTATACTGGAGAATGACCACAAATCATATATCAGGAATTGAAATGGTGCCTCCACAATATCAGTTGAATGACCACAAATCATGGAGAAAAATTACTAATTTATATTCTTACTTATGAATCTAATTATAATATGCAGGTGCAGCAATGGAAAAAATGACATCGACGCAAACCTTAGAAAAAAATATGCGCCAGCCATGTGGAGAGGGGGAGCATGAGCAGCGACCACTAGGAGGAGGGGCTAGAGCATCGGCAGTTGCCTGAAGGAGTCGGGCTGCGGCAGACGCTTGGAGAGGGGCAGCAAATACGTCGGCTGCGTGGAGAGGGGGAGCGGGAGAAACGACCGTTAGGAGGAGGAGGGGTTGCGACGCCGGCGCTCGCCCGGAGTAGGGTTGCGACGACTGCTTGGAGAGGGGGAGCGGGTGCAGCAGCCGCATGGAGAGGGGGAGCGGGCGCAGCGACCGCTAGGAGGAGGCAAGGTTGCGACGCTGGCGCTCGCCCTGGGAGGGGTAGGGTTGCGGTGCCCGCTTGGAGAGGGGGAGCAGGTGCGGCGACATCGTGGAGAGGGGGAGCAGGAGCAGCAACCGCTAGGAGGAGGAGGGGATGCGACGCCGGCGGTTGCCTGGAGGAATAGGGATGCAACGGCCGCTAGGTAGGAGGAGGAGGGGCTACGCCGATTGTGGGTAGACAAGATGGAAGAGAAAAGAGGAGAAACGACTGTGACGGATTAGGAATGTTAGGGAACTTAGGGTGTGTTTGGATAGTGGGTTTAGGTGGGTTAAACTGGTTGCAGGTAACCCATTTTTGGGTTTTGGTGTTTGGATAGAGGGTTAAACTGGGGGTGGGTTAGAAGTGGGTTTATTATGGTATGATTGTATTGGAGTTCGAAAAAGTGAGTAGTTATTGTGATGTGATTGTATTGGAGTTTGAAAAAGTGAGTAGAAGTGGAGTAGCTTATATTTTTTATATGAGATGATGGTATAATATATTATTTTTTGATAGGATTGATGATGTAAAATTTATTTATTTAATTTTTTAAAAAAAGAATAATGTGGGGCCCACGTGGAGGGAGAAAATATGGGTTAGGGGAGTTAAACCACCCCGGGGGTGGTTTAACCTTGTATCCGAACAACCCCTTAGGCCCCGTTCGGTTGGGGGGTTACCCCCCACTTTGGGTGGGTAACCCCCCAAAACCCACACTTCTAACCCACTTGTGGGGCCCACTCCCTTCCCATCAAAAAAATATATATTATACCATCATATCATCTAAAAATCATAAAATACTCAACTTCCACTCACTATTCCAAACTTCAATACAATCACATCACAACAACTACCCACTTTTTCAAATTTCAATACAATCATACAATAATAACTACCAACCTTTTCAAATTCCAATACAATCACATCACACAAACCCTCCTAACCCTTAACCCACCAACCAAACACACAAACTCAAATTCAGGTTATCCACCCCTGGATAACCCAACAGTCGAACACCACCTTAGGGTTTTGGGACAATTTCATATTAGGTCCTTTGTTTTCTGAGAATTGAATATAAATTAATATATAACGGTTACTTGTGACTTATGAGCTTTATATGAGGTCCCATTCCCCAAATCATATTATATATGTATATTTATTTATTATATATTTATTTTTATCGAACTATTAACGAACCGAACCTGAGCGAACCTATCATTTCAAGGTTCGGTTCGTTTATATAAACGAGCCCAAAGTTATGTTAAGGTTGGATTCGTTTAAGATCGAATCGAATACGAATCGAACTATTATCGAATCGAACATGAGCGAAAATCGAACCTGTGATTTTTGTGACAGCCCTACTCAGATCTCCTCCAAATAAATCACACCGAGGGGAAGGTTTGAAGCTCCGCGCATCCATATCCCTTCTTTCGCTCGAGCTTTTCCTCGAACACCTAGTCCCCATGCTCAAATTTCCCGCAATCTCCCTCCTCCGTCGCCTTTGCCGCCGCCCCATTCCACCTCTACCCACCCGCAACTGCTCCACCATAACCACAGCCACTCCCCAAGAACTCTCGGAAAACCCTACGACCACCCCGTTGTCTGCCGCCGAGCTCCTCCGCCACTGGGGCTTCACGGACGAGCAGAGATCCACCATCCTCAGCCGCCACCCATCCATCTCCCGCATGAAAGTCCCCGCCCTCGATTCCAGGCTCCGCGCCCTCCGCTCCCTCGGTTTCGGCGGCTCCGACCTCCTCCGCACCGTCACCACCCGCCCCATCCTTCTCGCCTGCCACCTCTCCTTGAAGGACCTCCCCCTCCGCATCTCCTTCCTCCGTTCCCTCTTCGGCCCCGACCACCTCCGCGCCGTCCTCCGCAACCCCTCGATCCTCAACTGCTCCGTCCCCTCCATGTCCCGCTGCGTCTCCCTTTACTCCTCCCTCGGCGTCCCTCCTCGCGACCTTGGCCGCATCCTCGTCGGCCGCCCAACCGTCCTCACTCGCACTGACCTCTCCGATCCCGCCAAGTTGGACATCATCCGCCGCACGGGCGTTCCCCCCTCCCACAAGATGTACAAGTACGTCGTCTCCATCGTCGCCGTCTCTCGCCTCGACACCCTCCAGGAGAAGATCTCCAACCTCGAGAAGTTCCTTCTCTCCTCCGATGACGTCATGCGCCTCTTCGGCCGCATTCCCAACATCCTCACTCTCTCCGCCGAGAAGCTCCAGAGGAACATGACCTTCGTCGTCGGCACGATGAAACTTCAGCCAGGGATTGTGCTTAAGTATCCAGTTCTTCTGCGTGCCAACCTCGATAACGTCATAAAGCCGAGGTTCTTACTCATGAGGAGGATCGAGGAGATGGAGCTCGAGGTCGGCGTGAAGAAGATTTCGCTGGTCACAGCAATCGGGATGACCGAGGACCGGTTCCTCAGGGCGTTTGTGCTGTCCCAGGAGGTGGGCATTGCGGAGGAGCTGATAGAGTACTACCGGAGTCTCAGGGAGGTGCGGCGTCTGGCGGAGGGTGCACGAGCCAAATGCCCCAAGGGGTTCCCTTTCTAACAGGACGCATGCCTTTGCAATTGGACCGAAATGCTCGCACCTACAACGGATGATTTAATGATGCCATTCTCAAGTTTATCATTCTAGCGCAATCGGTTGGATCTTGTGTTAAAGGATCAAGCTGGTTTGCCACAACAGCACTCGACGAAGCCATAAATTAATCACTTCCATTGAACTGCAAGAAAAATCCTCATTCTGTCAGATCAATGTACCATTTTGGTAATGGAAAAAGTCGTGTACACCGGTTACACCCTCACAAAATGGTTTTGCTGTTTCGCAGCTTCTGTGCAGCTATTCTTCGGTATTATACAGTTGATTGTCTCTCTTGCACGGAAGAAGTCCAATAAAGGAAAGGATTTGATCTTGGCGATGGTTATGTTCTGGAAGATGTTCTACATTGGTACAGAGTGCTCACCATGGACGAAGGCAAAATGGAGTACCTTGTTGGCCCTGAACGAAACGAATCTATTCCAGTTAGGAGAAAAGCATTTTGGAGAAATAACTTCTTATTTGAGTCATTTTAAGTGTCCCGAATCTATAGCAGTTATGAGAAAAGCATTTCGGAGAAAGAGTTTCTTATTTGAGTCATTTTAACTGTCCCAACCTTGAGGGTGAGGAAATTTTGCGGGAGACTACTTGACTACAGCTTTTTTAGCTAACAAACATCTGGCCACGAGATGCTTCTGTGCATAATGTTTGTCCTCGGATCCTTGACACTGTAATGAAGACAATATACTATAATCGCATGCAACAGTTGACAGTGGTACCAAACTCATCAGATTATAGCACAATGAAGATACATATGATCTAATGCACACTGTATACTTGTTGGTATATCAGCTCTTGGAAGCAGGTATCAGCATCATGCCTTTTGCATATGTATTCATTCTCGACATTTGTTTAACTAATGTTCTGTGCTATTCAGAAATGGATGAAAAGCCAACATTTTGAGGGGGCTTATTGATTAATTTTGTGTTGGGAATAAATTGCTTTAGTTAAGCAGATGTGAGATGGCACTAACCAATGTACCCTGTGTTAGACTTGGCATACTGTAACTAATGGCACATCCTTCTATCCTCGCCATACTGTAATTGATGTATACTCTGTGTTAGACTTGCTCGATAACAAAAAGTGACATTTTATTGAAGTTCTGGATTTGCTCTTTAACAGGGTGCAACTTTTCGGAAATTGATTTAAGCATCTTCACCAGAGGTGGAGACTTGCGCTTGTCTTTTTGAAGTTCATTGGGTTTTACTGTCTTTGGCATTATAATAGTCCATGGTGTAAGATAACATGCCAAGACTCAAGAGTGCTTTGTTTGCCCCCTTTAGGTTCCTATCATAGTATTATTGTCCACAAACAACGTGATGTATACTTGTAATATTCATGTACTTGACTCAAAAAAAGATTCTTGTACTTGCAATGAAATCCTGTAGCATCCTCCACCTTCATTTTAATGAAAATTTCATTTTATGCGTTGGGCTAAACCCCTGTCAAGGATTGTGTTTGGCATCAAAATGATATCTATTTGCCGCCCCAATCTACACTAGCTCAGTTTTTATATATGGGATACATAAATTATGTTGAAATTCAGAAGACTTTATTCAATATAAGCCCTTGTATGGCGTATGGTGAGAGGTAGCCATATGGGTGCAGGAAGAATTCGAGATAAGAGAGGAGCCTCTTATTTCTCTGTGGTAGAAGACTTCACTGGAAAGTTCTTTGTCTTCTTTGTCATATGGTCTACATTCTGTATTTATTGGTTAATTTCAAATTTCACTCTAAGTTAAATATTTCTATTCTTAAGTGAAAAGATTCTTCAGGCCAACATAAACGGGGATTTTCATGTTCGCCTATAAAGAGGTGCATATCTTGGGAAGATAGCTTTGTACGCGAACTGACCTTTGTATACGGACCTTTGTATGCAAACTGTCCTTTGGACACACGGATCTTGTTGTCACTATATATTTATCCATCTGAAAATTTAGACATGGATATACATACGTAGATATTAACGAATATGAAAATTGTGCTTTTATATATGTTAAGTGACAGAATGAATATTGATTGTGTTGGTTCAGTTTTGAATAGTAGAAGAAATATTCTATCGATAAACTTAAATATATATATGCATTTGATGGTTTGGAAATATAAATAAAATGTGCAGAATAAATAACGAGACAAAACACAAATTCATGTGTTTATTGGAGACGTGTTATTGTTTTTTTTAATTCTTATCGTCTTCCCCGATTTGAGAGAAAGCAAGGGAGATCGAGGGGACATTCTTTAAGTTATGGTATTTAGGTAAAGAGAGGAGTAGAAATGGTGTTAGAGTGGTTGTTTATAAAGATTTGAAGAATAGTGTGGTTGAGGTGCAAAGATTTGGGGTTCGGATTATTTTGCTAAAATTGATGCTGGAAGAAGAAGTTATGAAAACTATCTCAGTGTATGCGTCTCAAGTTGGTTTGAGGAAATGATTAAACAAGTTTTTTTGGAAGGATTTGGATAAGATTCTGCCAAGAATCCCTTCCACTCCACGACAAGATTTGTTCATAATACATAATAATTAAACGCAAGTTGGTTCGAGGTGCATCGAGGCGTAAGCGTCACTCGTGAAAGAATTTTTTTCATAAAACATGATAATTAATCGTAATTACAATTTTCAAGTTATAGAAATTAATTAGTTATGATTAAATACATAACTTCATGACATTTCAAGGCTAACATCATGGTTTAAATATCTAAGTTGTTATATAACTCTTTTTTTGGACTCTAAATCTGTAAGGAGTCAAGTAAATATGGATATGCAAGCACAATAATGGGTAACTCTCCGTAAAATTTAAAGTTTTGAATAAAATTTAACTAAAGGGACTAGAGATTTCAAAAAAACTTAAGGGACTAGAGGTAACACATCATTTTCAAAATTAGGTGAGATATGTGTCATTCAATTGAGAAGGATAAGAGAATAAGCAGTGGATCAATGATCAATGTTTACTTTACCATAAGGATTGATGGATAAAATACTTGAATATTGCATGTTATGACCATCTTTGTTCATGCATACTTTGATGTGTATTAATTTAGTCCCGATTGAATAGAAGAAAATATGAGACATGTTTACAAAAATATACTTTTCTAAATTTAAGTCAAAGTAGGGGACTAGCATCCAAACATTTTAATAAAGAAAGCATTATGACTTGCCCCCATGTACAGGAACAGAGGTTGGAGGGGTTTAACAAGAACAATCATGTGCATTGACGCATGTAAATGTTGAAATTCTGTAAATATCAACATAAACACAATAAGTATAAATTAATATAAAGTTTGGCTTCGTCGCCACTGGCCATTATGACTTGCCCCCAAATGTAATAAACCGTCACCTTGTCGACATTCAAACTTTGTGATAGCTATCTTGACATTCAAATGCTGACCCAGATTATCGGTGATGTTCAGTCTTTGTGACAGCCATCTTGACATTCAAATGCTGATAAATTCTTTTCTGTTTCTACGTTCAAATGTTGAAATAGGTTGAGAACCTGCTTTAGAACAGCAACATATGTGTGATTATTTCTTCCAGAACGCAATCTGTATATTTGTATCTTCCTGCAAGAGCAGAAGTCCACCTGCGAGTATCACCTACAGTGCCAAACAGAGCTCATTTACCTCACTACTGCTGGAGATTATATTTGGGAGATGGGAGCCTACACTCAGGGGTACCTACACCCGGCCTTTTTTTCTCATTATTTTTGGATTTTTTCGAAGGAAACATTTGGGAGATTTTCTTAATATATTGTGGGGAATATGTATTTCAAATTTCATGCAAAACAAATACTCCTAACATGTTCATCTAGAATGGGTCAATTTCAGCAATTTTGAGACCGTTAAATTTTTGTAGTCTTGATGGAGATGATAGAAGTCTTGAATTAAGTTGAATTTGGAATGATCATCATTATATAGTGATCTAATTCCCCAAAAGTTTCATTTAAAAAAATAAAAAAATATTGAAAAAAAAGTCGGGGTGTAGGTAATTACCTACACCCATGGGTGTAGGATCCCTTTTCCCATTATATTTAACTCACTAATTATGTCTTAAAACTAATTAGTTGATTCTAATATATTATTTTCCAAAACAATAATGCATATTTCCTGCTCCAGTGCGGGATCGTCCTCGGCGATCATGCCTTGCAGTTCGAGGATTGTGCTGACCCACCTGCACCCCATGTGCTACTGCTGGAGAGTGGGTTTGGCGGCCTTGTTCGAAGCGACGCGAGACCGCTGCCGACCGCATACGACAGATCTCATGCAAGTACACCTCCCCGGTGGATAAGGGTTCACGAGGTGCGCTACATGCAAGAACATGACCACTCGATCACGTTTGGTCATGGAGAAGTGGTGGTAGCAGAGAAAGGCGGGGGGCTCATTCATTCCAATGGAGAGAAAAAAAAAGGAAATCAATGGGATCCATAATTATGAACCGAATATCGGAAAACCAAAAACATGAGCGGGTTGTTAAACCCTTAACTCGAGATTAATTAGTGCTTAATTGATAATTATTTGTTGTGATCATTGGGATTCATGCTTAATTGATTGGCTTGCTTGATTCTAACTGCTTGGCTTGCATCGGCTCATTTCCTCATTCCTCATGTTGCACCATTTTTCTTATCATCTAAAAACATCATAAAAAATTGCATTTATTTATTGTCTCATATATCATAGCATTATTTTTTTGCATAAAAATTATTTTGTAAAATTCATGCATCGTATTTGTCTTTAAATTAAGGGATTTTTACTCGGCAGACCCTATAATCTTGTCAATTACCTCCACGACCTTTGAAACAACCTAATTCCTCCCTCGATCCCCTAAACTTGCTCCGTCTTACCCTACAGACCCTGCCGTCAGTTTTAACATTATTTGAGTCAAATGCTTGGGTTACCTTGAGTTAAGATAACCGATTTGCACAAGTTTCTAAAGTGGCATTTGCCATGTATATACTTGATACATTCTTGCGTGGCAGTTCATCCCATTCCAAAAGCTCGATCCAACGGAGATGAAGATGACGATCCCGAGCTCGGAGGAGAGCTATCATGGTCGTGGCAGTTCACCCCATTCTAAAAGCTCACCGTTTCGGTGGAACAAGTGGTGAAGATCCCCGTGGAACCCAACGTGATAGGAAAGGGCTGTTCTGGCGTGGTCTACCGCGTGGAGATGGCCAACAGCGAGGCCATTGCCGTGAAGAAGCTGTGGCCCAATACCGGCAACAAGGAAGACTGCAGCAACCACAACGTGGGTCGTAGTGGCGTGAGGGACTCCTTCTCAGTGGGGACATCAAGGCTTACATCGCCAATTGCATTCCTCCCATCGTGCACAGGGCCTCGCGTATCTCCACCACGATTGCATTCCTCCCATCATGCACAGGGGCATCAAGGCCAACAACATCCTTGTAGGCCTCGAGTTCGAGGCCTACATTGCCGATTTCGGCCTAGCAAAGCTCGTGGAGGAGAGCGACATCTACAGCTACGGCGTGATGGTGCTGGAGGTTCTGAAGGGGAAGCAACCCATCGATCTCACGATACCGGATGATGCCCACTTGATCGATTTTGTGCGACAGAGGAAAGGGTCGACGGAGGTGCTCGACAAGAGTCTCCGTCTGCGTCTGGAATCAAAGACAAAGGAGATACATCGAGTGCTGGGAGTAGCTCTGCTCTGCGGAAACCCAGTCCCCGATGGGAGGCCGACGATGAAGGATGTGGCGACGATGCTGTAGGAGATAAGGCAGGAGAGGGTGGAGCACGCGAAGGGGGACGTGCTCCTTAAAGGCCACTCTCCGCCTCGTCCTCCCGTCAGCCCTTCTGCTACCACCTCCAGTGGTTTGGTTGCTCACGATGATATGTGCATCTCGTCCAAGCACATCAAAATGTCCACATGTTTCTGAAATTGGAATTTGCTTTGCTTGTTGGTTTGCTTCGATTAGGAATCATGTAAAAGGGTATTCATTGAAGTAGTATCGGTAAATAAAACCTGGGAGGATTGTGGAGCTGTTCACTTTTGAAATCTAAAGTATAGTTTGATTTTCTGCGTGTTGGTATGCACATTAGATTTATTTGTTTGATCCATCGATCGTGAGAGTATGGGCACCGCATAGATTAAAAAATGAAAGTCGTGAGAGTAAAAATAGGGATTTTTGAGGTTGGGGAGGTGGGCGCCGCGCAGATGGATGCGGGAGGAGGTCGGAGAGGGGAGGAGGAGGTGCAGATCGGCAGCGGCCTGAAGGAGGTGCGGGTCGACGATGACCTGAAGGAGGTGCAGGTCGACGACAGTGCAAAGGAGGTCGAGGGCGGCGCGTGCGAGGTCGGGATGATGCATGGGAGGTGGAAGGAGAAGGATGGCATCTTTTGTAAATTTGTTAGAAAAAGAGGGTAATATGCACGTCTTTTTAACGGAATTTGGCTACATTTAACGGGCAAATGGATGAGAGTTAACTACGGGGTTTGTGGGGTAAGGGTTAGCAAGTTTACGGGGTCGAGGGAGGAATTAGGTTATTTCAAAGGTCGTGGAGGTAATTGACAAAGATTATAGGGTCTGCCAGGTAAAAATCCCTTAAATTAATTACATCTTTTAATTAAAACCCATAAAAAGCTGAAAATACAGAAAACACCAAAAATTCATTCCGCTTTGAAAACCGCGCATTAAATTTGATAGACTTGACTTAGGTTGTCCATTTATCTCCTTAAGTCGACCTTAGGATTTGTCCAATTTAAATAAACATAAAAATCACCTCGCATTAATTGAATAATAGATTGTGTAATTATTTTTGATTGATCTCTAATTGTCCGACTACAACGAATCGATACATTTAATTCATGAAAATTAACATAGGGTAATTTCAGGTTCATCAAAACATTGTGCTAATCTCAATTTTATATTACCACTTAGAAGAGCTTACTTCAAGGATCAGATTATGTGTTCTTTGTCTCTACAAAATAGAGTTCCTCAACGCAACGATTGCCTCCTTGGACTCGTCATCATCTACACAATCCTCTGCCACCTCATACCTGAAATCCTTTTAAGTAGAATCACATAAAAAAACCCGATCAGCTAAAATGTATGATCTAAAACAGTGGAAAACGAGATCGAGAACATGATCTAAACCCATAGGAGTTATAAGTCGTATGTATTCTCACCTGTGAATAATGAGATTTGACGGAAATGAGGGATTCATTGAAGGATCCTGAGATCAAGATTAGGGATTAGGTAGAAAAAAATATAAATGGGGGATTAAGGCTTGTGACAAGGCATAGTATTATATAAATACCTCCTGAGTCGAGGAGGACGAAGGTTTAACGGAGTCGAGAGGTCCGAAGATGCAGTGGATCAAAGAAGTTGCAGTAAACGAAGGAGCAACGGGCCGTCGAAGGGAAGTGAGGCGGCAGAGGGCAAGGATTCTGCAAAGAGAAGAGGGAAGGACGAATTGGATTAGGGTTTTTTTATTTATACCAGTCGATGTCTACGAAATGTAGTCAACGTTCTCTCGTTATAAATACGTCAAAAATTACATTTGTATCTCGACATGTATTAGAATCGAGTATGCAAATTTCAAAATCGACGTCTGAATTTTAAAATATCGATTTTTATATATATTATTGTAGTGATGTTATTCTTTTCTTCTCTATTTTGTTAGCATCTTTTCACTAGAAGAAGTTTCTCCTAGTTCACACTCATGCACACACACATCCATACACGTGTGTACACGCACACACACGTATCCATACACACGCGTGCACGCACACACACGTATCCATACACACGCGTGCACGCACACACATGTACACATGCTCCCACCACTCACTCACACACATGAAATGTTTGTGTTTATTTAGTTACATGCATTATGAAATCGGTTTTTTCGAAGCCGTTAAAGTCCTTTTTTAAATATTTGTTTAACGAGCATACTGCCCCCCCCTCCCCTCCCCTTGCTATTAGAATTTGGTTCAGTTGCTTTCTGTTAATTTGAAGTCATGTTGCGAAAACAATGGCTACCTTGTTATAAAGTTTTAAAAATTTTCCGTACAAAACAGGCACATTCATACGAGTTCCTTCTGCAATATAGATCATTGAGCCTTGTAAGAAAAGTTTTCTTCGAAGCAGAAGTTATTCCTGAAGTCTGGAAGAGTAAAACAAACAACTATATGATAAATTGCAGAGTGGAATGAAATAACCACTGACTTGATCAGTTGCAAGCATGTTATGTTGCAAAATAAGATACATAAACACAACTGCAACCACGTCTAATTAGTTGCAAGCATGTTACGGTGAATTTAGCTACTGTTATAATTTATTTCTAATTCATACTAACTGGGAACGCAAGTTGTACTGACAGATCTGCCTGATCGCCCTTTCCATTACCTCAAAGTGAACAACCTCTGTGCAACCCAACAATACCCCACTTGCTCTAGCAACATGGGGATTAACCTCTTCTACCTCATCAACACATGGAGCCTTACTTTCAGAAGGCCTAGGCCCGCTCATTTTTCAACAACTAGGCCCAAGTCCGAGCCCAGCCCGATCTAAGATGGGTCGGGCCTGGGTTGGGCCGGCCCGCGAATCCCACAAAAGTTGGGCTATAACCTATCTTACATATTTACAACTTCAATTTTCGAAGGATTGGACTTGGAGGGTTTTTTTAGCATTTGTAATATTTTATTACAAGCACAATCTAATTTTGTAATTCTAATTTTTGGATCTCCTCTCGAATGGGAGGAGTTGTGGGGGATATGGCTGAATAAATTAGGTAGGATTTTTGAAATGAGGGGTCAGGCCTGGCTGGGCTCATGGGTTGGGCCTAGATTCAGGCCTTAAACTGGGTTGGCCTGTAGGCTTCGGGTTCGGGCAGGCTCAAGCCCGAGCCCGGTCCGATTTGATAAATGGGCCAATATAGCGGCTCAAGCCCACCCATTTAGAAAGTGGGCTCGGGCTTGGGTCGGGCTTGAGCGGACCGGGCAGCGGGCTGGGTCGGGCCGGTCTGGACCCATGCTCCGCCCTACTCTAGATCAACTCACTATGGTGTTTGATACTGTGATTTTAGTGTTCAAGATGGTTGATGATTGGGAATGGGTAGAAGATGAGTTTTTCATTTCAAGGGCATATGAGGAATTGAGGGAGCACACATCAAGTATGGACGTGGATTAACCTACAACTCACATTGGCCTCAACACTTTCTACTTTTATGTGTTGTTAAAGGATGATCACCCATCGTGTTATGTCATCCATAATATATTTAACTTTACAAAGAGCACACAAAATCTTCTTTGTATATTTTAGAAAGGGCTTATAAAATCACGTGTGATTTACACCAGCCCTATCATCTTAGATACCTATGTTTCCCATCATCCATCCTTTGGATCTGTAGCTCCTGCACTATCATTGTGCCCAATTGTATTAACTTACGTGATCACCATCATTCCCAATATCATGGGTGTCTTCGGACATGAAAAGAAAAGGTGATTCATGTCCTTTGGAGAAGATAGTGGTCTGTGAAATTTGGATTTTGGGTTCTTATTCTGACTGTAGATGGCACATTATACATTATTTTTGTATGAAATAAATTATGTGTTTTTATACAACTTTCATGTACAAAGTTGTCTGATTTGATGTATAAGTAATAAAGAATAAAATGCGTCCAATATGAACTTATTGGTGAATTTTGAATTAGGGTTTTATTGTATTTCTAGCCCTTATCTCCCTGATGAATGCGGAAATCACCTCTTTAATAAAGGGAAATTATAGTATAGGAGGCAAAAAACAATTCATCAAAAACCACAATATTTGAATGTTGTGGAATATTTTAACTTGGCAAGTCTACCAAGGTCGAACACAGGGAACGATGATTTTTAGTTGTGTGACTTTAAATTAATTTAAATAATTAATTAAATGCTAAGTTAATTTCTTTGTCAAAAAATAAAACGCAAAGGAAAAAAACTAAACAGAACAGAAGAGCACAGGATCTGTGACTAGAATTTTTAATCCCAAAACGATGATCACTTAATCCCAAAACAATTTGAATCTTAATCATAGAAAATATTAAGGGATGCAATTCATTTCTCCTTGATGATGCCCCTGTATTAACCCCTATTATTTCTCATCAATATCTGCAATCGAGTACCAGTTAGAGGAGACAATAATGTAAGTTCATAAAGAGATTTGATTTTAACAATCTAAAGAAGGATCCCCAGTAGCTCACAAAAAAGATCTTCAAATTGATACCAAGTTCGTAATTTGTGGACAAAGGCTGCAAAAGTTATTCAATATCAAAGGTAAGGTAGTACTTGCAATAAAATATGAAGTTTTTATCTCAACTAGGTCCTGAAGGGGACTTATCTGTAATTTGAAATACCCAGTAGAATTCCTTTGAAATTTTCCCTAGGCAGGGGCACAAGCGTGATTCTGGAAATTAGGAGGGGCTTTGCCGTAAAAGTTCTTCGAAAGAAGTGAGGCCCTTCCTTCCTCTTGATTGTGGGTTCCAGAGAAGGGTAGCCCACTGGTGGTGGTAGAGCTCGAGTGTGGCACGGTGTTGTGGTGGTGGGCAGCTACGTGTGAAGGTGGTTCGAGGGAGGTTTGTTGGACTGCTCTGATGTCGACGAGGGAACCCGAGTACTGGAAGGAGTGGGTTTACGCCACTGATCCGTAGTTGAGGTACTTTTGACTCATGGCTGGCCCAATTGAGTTGGTTGGTAAAGATGTTAACGATGCATTAAGATGCTAGAACCGATGTTTGCAATCATCACGGAGCAACTAGTCCCAAGCTACATTTCTCTGGAAATTTTAAAATGATATCATCAGAGCATCTGGAAACACAACTCAGCTAGTAATACAATTCCACCCGTTAATGTCCACTTAACTTGATGTTAGACTTGATATAGTAAGGCAATTAAAAGATATATCATGTAATTCCATTAATTTAGTGGTTATAAGAGATGATACCTTTATCGTGGAAAGTTCAAATCCAAATCACGTGGGATTTGGACCAACATTAAAGCACACTCGACTTAAACTATCTCTCTCTTGCTACGGCTAAAGTGAAATACAGTCTTTCCATCGTAATGAAAATTGTCTCACTTGGAAATCTTGATATTAGAACAATCTTTTTCAACAAATATGTCAATCAACAGTGTAATAGTTCACCCCACTTAAACAGAACTAGTATTCACGCAGATGAAACATGCCTGTTCAAAACAAGTGCTTAAACAAAACGAAAAGAGCAAGTTCAATTGCTATCAAATCCTGGGGTGGAAAATAGCAACGAGTGATTTTTGTTTACCTGGAATGTCTAAAAAAATTGCGCCACTTGATTTAACCTCCTGGTAAATTTTCGTCTGAACATGCGAACTCGTGGTCTTCTTTTGGAGAATGGCTTAGGTGGCACGTATGAATTTGCTGCAAAAATTCCAACAAACAAAAAGAGGGATGGAGCTCGGATGGAGTGATCCTCAGTGCTGCTTAGATGGGTTCCTGGAGACCTGCAAGAAGCTAAAGATCCAATGCGAGCTAATGTGGGCTCGACCTTGGCATTACCGCAAGAAAAGGAAGGGGATGGAGATCCTTAAGATGTGAAGGAATATGAGCAGAGCCTCAACTCCGATGAGCTGAGAAGGAGAGGTTGTGTGGGGTAGAAACGAAGCGAGGGGACTAAGAGGTGAAGGCAGAATGGTCGAGTGGGGTTCAGATTTGGATGGGAAGATCACCATAGTTGAGAAATAAAAGGGCAACAGTAAAGAAAACGAAAAAGAAATAGGGATAAGGACGAAGCAATGGGGTTTACCTAGGAAAGGATGGATGAAGTGCCTGGGAAAGGAGGAGCAGGGGCTCACTCACGGTGTTCTTGCTCGAGCCACTCGGCAAGACGGCGAGCTCAGCAGCTCGATGAGGCTGCAGCAGAGCTTGGAGCTCTGGATCACGCCGCAAGAAGGAGCACCAAGCCGCTATCACCGGTCGCGCAAGGGGAAGGGAGGATGGGGACGATAGACGATGGAGCTGGGATTTTTTAGGAGCGGGAGAGGGTGGCGGTTATGCAGGCGAGGACCAGCCTCGTTACCACCGGAGATGGAGTGACGGTGGCGACCGCCGTTACGAGGAGGTGGCGGCAGTGGTTACTAGAAAGGAGGAGGAACGACTGGCGGGGGGGGGGACAGTGCTGGGAAGGGTAGGAGAAGAGGTCACGTGTGGAGCACGTGATCGGCTGCTGGAGAGAGAATAGGTGGGTGATACGTGGCACGTCCATGGGCCGCCACGTGTCACCAAAAAAATTCAAAAATTAATAGGAGAAGAAATTTGGAAAAGAATTAGTAGGAGACCTCGAATTGAAAAATTTCCTTCACGAAAGTTCTTCGTCTCGACGAGACTACCCGGGAGCAAAAGAGGTCATTTGTGTGAAGATGTATTTTTGGTGGTCTCCATGTGTATAGGAAACCAGCTTTTAGAGTTTTGTAATTCTTGGTGGTTTTAAGAAAGGATAAAATTCTAGAAAAAATACGGTAAAATACAAGAAAATTATTTACACACTAATCTGTTTTTTATTTTTAATAAATAATAAAATAGGAAAATAAAATAGAAGTATGAATCACGCAACTTTTGTACAGACCGACAACGGACACCCGGACAAAGTCAATTTCTTTGATTTCAGTTTTGATCCAGATTTGGATTTTTGTGTCTCTTATTAAAATTTTCGTCAAAGAACATGAATGAAGATGAAATAAAATTAAAATGGTTAATTATATACATAAAAACTTAGGTCATAATTAGTAAAAAGTTAAAATGCGCAAAAGAGGCCCAAACCCAACTTTCACATAGGAGCTTCGAATTTTATGAAATTGGTCTTGTTTTGAAGGTATTTGAAAATGGAGTACTTTAAAGGTGAGTAGACCAAAATTGGACACTGTATGTGGGAGATATGCACATTTTAATCCGTCAGATGTGAAATTAGACTTTGGGATTATTTGACACTTATTTGAGTTAGTATTTTTTGTATTTTTTATTTATTCTTGTTAGTAATATCTACATAATGGAGGTGATTTGGGGTCAATCGGAGTTAGGATGAATTAATTAAAAATATGAGAAGTTAGCGGCTTTTTGTGTTAATTTACACTTGTAATTTTTAATGTAATTATGCATGATGAAATGCAAATATTATTAACACATGCATGCATGCTAATGATGCTCTATTATTGATTAAATGCATGTGAATTTTGGGGAACAAAGCCTAATAAATCAATTTTAGCATGATGAATACGAGATTCATCACTCCCCCTACTTTATTCTTTTCGACCCAGTCATCATGATGCCTACATCTCGGGGTTTAGGGCCTTTCAATACCTTTGGCATTTTATTTCTTTTCTTTATTCTTTAATTTTGGTTTTAAATGTAGTGTTTTATATAATATTTACACAATAAATACTGAATGTTATTTTATGCAAAATAATGATATCTACATGCATTTAGCTAGTATTTAAAGACCAAAATGAAAGAATAAAGGTGATGAAATGGATTGATTTTATAGCATGAGAATGTAAGCACCTAAACGAAAATGCTTTTAATTGAGAATGTAAACATTTGTTTACAAATTGAAATCAAATAAGGGGTACATATCTGTAGTTAATGAGATAAAAAAACAATAGATGTATTTTATGTTCACCGAGGTTTAAATAGACTATGGATAATCAAATGCAAAATAATGATACACAAATCCTACTTACCACCAAATATTACAGCAGAAGAAAGTTTGCATACCTTGAAAAATGCAATGGAGATGGATCGATTGGAGAGGGGAGCTGCAAAGTCCCATTGATGATGTCTAAAATGGATTGCGTCATCTTTCTCCTCAAATTTGAGTGATGAAGAACCCTAATCGGGATGGATATTATATTTAGAAACTAAATTCGAATAACTAATAAGCAGTGGGATAATGATGCAAGCAAATGGAATATTCAATTTCATATCTAAAAATGACAAGTTTGAGGTTGTTTCAATGATGATTTTGACTTTGATTATTGGTTTCGTTTACACATATACATATATAATAAAGAAATCAAAGTTATAAAAACCTCAAAAAGAGTGGAAGTCATCTACATTCATAACCAAAGTATGTACAAGACGTTCGATGTTGTGTGTGCATGTATCTCATATCAGCATTTGAATCCCATGTAGCCACTTCAAAATTATGGATACACTACAATAGTTTAACCAGATGTGCCCTTTTATTATTCAGTTTTTTATATCCATGTCCACTATATGTACTAGAGTTTCAAAGGATGTCAAGTCTTATTTGACTTGTAGATCGTCATAAGTGATAACATTATTAGTGTCCTTGATATACTTCCTCATAATTAACAAATAAAATTTTAGTTATTGCAAAAAATGTGGAGGAATTGCAAGTTCATATGCAGTCCTACTAACTTGTTGAAAATTTTCAAAGCAAGACCATAAATCAATGTACTAACTTCCCTTGTAAATTGAACCTTTGTACGCTTTCTAAGGGACAGACTTTGTAGAAGACAAGGACACATACTTCAAACTCAAGGTCTCCACAATCAGTGGCATTGTAGCCAAGGTTTTAAAAATCGGACCGAATATTGAACCGGTCAGTCTTCGGTTTCGTCCAACCGGATCGAACCGTCGGTCCAAACTGGTCGGACCGGTAATGACATCAGCATGACGTTATCATTCTCATCGACTCGGAAAAAATCGGACCGAGCTTAATTTACTGGTCAGACCGGTCAAACCGATTTTTTGAATCAATAAAACCGGATAAATATATATAAGTATGTATTTATATATCAATGAAATAATAGTTAGAAATTTCAAATCTTTAAATACAATAATATGATTGCCTATTTCGAGTAAAACTATACAAAGTTAGTCGAATTTTCTAGAATTATATATGAGTATAATATTGTAAATTTATTTATAGTTGTTTTAAGAAAATTACTCTAAGAAAGTATTGACGTAACGTATATTCCAAAAAAGAGATGAACAAAACTTATATCACAGAAGTTAAGAAGGGCATATATGATAAAAACCCCCATTATTTCATTATTTATATCTTTATTTTTTTGAAAATTACCAAACCATCAAAACTCGGTCAATCCAGGTCAACCCGGTCCGACCACTGGTCGGACCCGATTTTTTATTTTTTATTTTTTTTGAAATTAATTACAAAGAACCGACCGAACCGACCGGGTCGGAGCCGGTTCCCGGTCCAACCGGTCCGACCGGCCGATCCGGTCCGGTTTTTTATACCCTGATTGTAGCTTTTACAATAGCTCTTACCAGTTATCAGTATTTTCCGAGTAAAGTTATAGTTGTGTCTATCCTTAATTCCATCATAATCATAGAGATTATTTTATTCCAAACTCTTGCCCATATAAATGAGTCGTGCAACTATGCCTATATAATGCCTTGATGGATGCTATGGTAAAATGTTCATATTTATTATTCTTGTAGGGAAAAAAACTACAAGAGACAAATGCTTAATAGATGAATTTTCCATTCTAAGGTGCATGGCTAGTACGATTCAACATACTATCAATTTGAAGGTTGTATGTTGTACTTATGATGGTATATTGTACTCTAATAGAGTTGCATGCTTAATGCTTCTATGGACTTGTCTCAAAATCATGAATCTCAACCTAAACCTATCTTCTTTTTAGATATTGTGGAGCCAAATTACATGCATAATGTATAGTTCGACAAGTCAACCTATGCGGAATTTAAAGATTGTTCCACCTTTGTCAAAAAATCAATTATCACCTAAATTGTATCCTTGCTACCCGCGCTCTTTAGCAATCTAGTGATTTAATCCATGGGAATTCTTTCTAATTTCCACTAAGGCATGAAGAGATTGCAATAACCTTAGTGGTGGTTGGTGTTGTGTTAAAACTCAAACTTGATAAAATGAAAAGCATAAAACTTAAAAACACATAAGACAACAATATCCAAATTAGATTAGCAACCTGCAGTATTTACTCCATTCCTTTTGGGGATTTTTACACCCATAACCTTGAGTTAATTCCACAATAACAATCACAACCTTGCATAATCATGATTACATGAGAAACCCCGGATTGTCACTCCATCTCACACTCAATACCCTCCGTTAGTTTAATATATTAACTCAACTACATAAGTGAGTTCATCTAACCAATATATGATCTAATGGCTAGGATTAGTCAAAATAAAAAATGAAAAGAAAACAATAAATGACAAGCTTGCAGGGAAGGTTGCAGGTGGCGGTCAGGATTCTAGTCGGCGGATGCGGTGGGGTGCAGCGATCCGAGCTCGGCGGGGGAGGTGCTTCGAGCAAGGATCAACGTGTGTGGGGAGCGGGAGGCTTCACAGAGCTGGTGGGTGGGTGCAGGCGGGGTGTGGGGTGGGTGGGGGCTTCGAGTGGACTGGTTTGCGGAGCTCGTGGGTGCGGGGAGCGGCTTTCGCGGAGCTCGTGGGTGCATGCCCCCGAGGGAGGGGGTATCTTCGAGCTCGGAGAGAGGGGAAGCTCAGCGCGGGAGGGGAAGGATTGGGGGAGCTTTGCAGAGCGGTGACAGGGTCTTCGAGCGGAAGGGGCGGAGCCTAGAGGGGTGGGGGCTCGAGATGGGGCGGGGGGAGGGGCTTTGTAGGGCATCGGCAGGGTCTTTGTAGGAGGGTGGCCGAGGAGGCTTTGCAGGGCAACAACAGGGTCTGCAAGGAGGGGGCGGGGCGGTTGGGGGGTTGGGGGCGCTTTGCAGGGCGTCGAGCGGTAACGAGGGGGGCTTTGTAGGAGGGTGGCAGGGTTGGGTTGGGGGGCTTCGAGCGGAAGGGGCGGAGGCCTGCAGAGGTAGTCGCGACGGCTTCGAGCGAAAGGCCGGGCAGTCGGGGGGGGGGGGGGGGGGGGCTGCAACTTCGAGTGGAAGGACAAGGCTGCAGATGTGGTCGTGGTCGAAAGGGGGGTGCCAACATGCAGGGTAGGAGGAGGTAGTGCTCGGCCAGGGAGAGAGGGGAATAATGTCATGTTTGCACATAGAAATCAACATCAAGGGCAGATTTGTCTTTTTCTAACGGAAACTACCACAGATAACGGGTATACAAAACGGAACATAACACAGGATTATGCCATGAAAGAGTTAAGCATTACTCGAGATTTCTCATGTAATTCATGATTGTGTAGGGTTATTATTGTTATTGTGGAATTACTCAGTGCTATGGGTGTAAACATCCTTCCTTTTTTCTACTTATCAAAGAGACACTACACCGTTGTGCCCTTCATTAGATGATGCTTCACTTGCTCGTAATATCATCAATCATTATTTATAATCACAAAAAGCTTTTTCCTAAAAAAAGTTCTTTCAACATAAATTCTTTTACTAACTTCTTCAATTAAAATATTTTGAATGCTTTAATGACTTTTATTACCAATCTCTTCCTTTTTGTCATTTCACAAGAGGATGCAAAGCAAAACTATCGAAGTAAGTAGATGAAAGATGTCAAGATCAATTAGAAGCAATGATGGGATCAAATTGATATAAAAATATGAAATTGATATCAATTTATATGGAATTTTAGTGAAATTCATAGTTGTTGCAAATAAAGCAACATCAATCAGTAAATAAAATGATATAGTATAGTAAATAATAAAATAATATGATTTTGACCTAATTTTTTTATGGGTGTGAGGGATAAAGAGGCGAGATTTCGACATGATCTAGTTACTTTCTTTTTCTTGATAAAGTTGTCACTTAATTTGGATATCAACAATTAGGTTAGTCAAGGAATAAAAATTACTCCATAAGTTGCCCCTCTGTCATCAACACCGTTAGGTCAAACTGCGTAAATTATTAGATTTTTTCTAGGTATCCAAAAGGATCATTGGTAGAGTCATAATTGTTTTACTTTCTTTTCTAAAAATTCTATTTTGAGCACCCACCAATAGTTTTGTCTTCAAATGCTTAGTAGATTAAAGATCAGTTAACTTACAAATACGAGCTTTTCTTCTTATATAAATAAGTCTGGCTATTATACTAAAGTATCCTAACACTATGAATTATCATTACAAATAATTCAGAACACACGGTAAATTATTATCAAAATGACATTGATAGTCCATATACATTTTATATAGTGAAATACATATCATTTACCTTGAGCATTGATTACATTACGTCGTTAGTTTGTATAACCTTAAATTACAATCCACATACGTTGTAGAGGAATGATTTCATCAGCGGTTTATTTGATAATCCACGTTTTTGTATAGTTGTTTAAGTGCTTTTAAGCATGCAAAATTATATTCCAGAGTTATTTTTAGTATGTGTTCCTTCTTGGATCGATCCATGTATAATACCATACTTTTACAAAAAGTTGTGCTTTTTTTGGAGATTGTCTACTTTAGCCTTATGACTGTAAATAAATATAGGGATATTTACACCCATAATCCTGAGTAATTTAGCAATAACATTCATAACCCCGTATAATCGCGAATTACATCTAGGACCCTGAAAAAATACTTACCTCTTACATGTCATAACTCTGTGTTAGTTGACATCTATTTTATCTGTTAACTCTTACGGAAAAATTAAATATTGACAATTTTACTCCTAAAACCATAACATATTTATAAAGTATGCCATTAATTCCAGTACCATCCCCCAAGCTGAGCCCTCCAAATCTGGTCCAGAACTCCGGCCACCTCCGGCAGGACGCCCCTCCCACCCCCAGCTCACCTCCTGCAGCCCAGGCCGGCACCGACCTCGGGCCTGCGCTCACCCACGACCCCCTGCAGCCGACCTCCTCCAAATCTCGTCCAGAACTCCCCCCAGCGGGAGAGCCCCCCCCCCCCCCCCCCGGAAGGTGGGTTGCCGCCGCGGGGGAGGGGGGGTACAGATCCGTCGGGGCGGGCAGGGAAGGTGGGTTGCCGCCGCGGGGGAGGGGGGGCTACAGATCCGTCGGGGCGGGCAGGGGAAGGTGGGTTGCCGTCGCGGGGGAGGGGGAGGGGGTCTGTGTCGCGGCGGGGGACCGGGGGGTGGGAGGGCTCTGTGTCGAGGCAGGGGCTTCGGGTCCGTTGATTGACATGGGGAGGGTGGAGGTCAGATTGCCACCGGAAGGGGGGGGCTCTGCGTCAGGGCGGGGGAGGGAGGTGGGTTGCCGACGGCTTGCAGAGGGTCGCATATTGCAGGTCGGTCTCGAATATTGCAGGTCGGTCGAGGTGGGTTGCCATCGAGGGAGGTGGGTTGCTTGGGAGTGGGTGGTTGCAGGCTAAGGAACGAAGGAGAAAGAAGGGAAAGGCTTTTTAATTTTTTTTGAAAATTTAACAGCCGTTGGATAGGTTAAGGGTTGGATTAACCCAATAGTATGGTTGGGTTAAGGACAAAACTAACGGAGGGTCATGAGTGTGAAACGGAGTGACTACTCAGGGTTTCGCGTGTAATTCGCGATTATGCAGGATCATGAATGTTATTGCGAAATTACTCAGGGTTATGGGTGTAATAATCCCATATATATGGTGCAAAATTGTGTACCCAATTCTAACTGTATAGGTTGCAAGAACTTGCATGTCAATATTATTCTCTTTTCTCAATTCTTAATTTTTAATTTTATACATTCGTGTTCTTCTAATCCACTTGCTATTTACTTATGATGTAATTACAAAAGTGCCGTTTATATCTTATCTTTTTTCACGATGCAACCTTATGTGGATTCTTCACTCGAACATGAGTCAGAGATTGTCCTCTCTCTTCTCTTTTAGAAGATGATCATTTTTCTTCACTATTTCTTTCCTCTTAAAGTGAGTGTTGGATGGAGCCAGAAAATTATATATAGGGGGTACAAAGTGAAAGCAATTATATTTAATAATGTAATAAAATCAATTAACATATGAAATAATTACAATGCAAAAAAACATGTTAGAAGTCTTTCTTAAATTACCTCCTACTCATTTAACTTATCTTTCCATTTTGTTAATGCAAACAAAATGAAAATTTTAGTTCCTTGACTTGCATATATAAATTTGCTGCAATAAAAGAAAATGATTTATCTTATGTGAGAATAATAAAGAAATTATAAATTAATCATTTCACATTTACATGTTGCATAGTTTCTTATTATACAAATATATACATATGTTGATAGGTATAATCATATATTTCAAAAAAACTTAATAGAATGTAAATTATGTCTATAGCTTTATAAAAAAATCTTACATTCTAAAAATGTGTGGATCATTTGAACAATATTAATAATAATAAATCAATTTTAAGGTTTCTAATAAAATCAAGAAAAAATAATTATTAAGATATGTAATCACTATAAAACTTTATCTATGTGTATTTCTAATTTTGCAAACAACAGATTATAAATGAAAACCATTCAGATTGAGTTTTATTGTGGTTGAGCATTGAACTATTCATGTTATCTCGACAAGTCAAAATTTTATTGTTAGGCAGAAAAATAACTAAAAAACATTATCAATATTAGAAGCATTGTTTCCATATAGTTTTTAGTTATCCCAAGGCTAAAAGAATAATGTGAAGGGGAGAGAGGGGATCGACAATAGAGAGATCTAGGAAGAGAGTGCCCAAGAAAGAGAGGGTGGAGAATGCATTAGAGAGAGTGGGGAGGAAGTTACGAAAGGGGGGGAACATCTTTCTCAAAGTTGGATTCTAAAAGTAGAATTCAACTTGTCATTATCTCAATCCCAAGTGCTGAACATCTTTCCTAAAACTTAGGGGGCATTTGCCCTTCCTTGCCCCCCTCCCCCTCTATCTGTCCTTGAGTGCACTCATATATCGTAAAAGAAGGTTTATTTGGTTGTACAATCTATTAGTATGAGAAATAAGGTTGTTCGCATCCGTGATTACCAATGCACAATAGTGATGCCTTGACCACCACTTGAATGCCCCAATACCACACGAAGATGCATTAAATGAGGTTGAATAGCACTTCGCCGAAGTAAAGGTAATTTTATATGCTAAAAATCACATAGAAAAATAATCACAAAAAATTATGGTGCATAAACCTTTATACATGTTCATCTAACTGAAGGCCTACGTCCTATACCTACCATAAAGAGACTACTTTTGAAGTATCTCAAGCTTTAGTACAAGTATACAAGTCACTCAACAGGTTTATTTTCTATAAAATAGACAAATCTTCACAAAGAATGCCTCAAGGTCGAAAATCCATTGATCAGGCAAGAAAGAAGGCTTACGAGTTCCATGCCTATGTCCCAAACGAGAGCAAGACGTCAATATAACTAGCTTATCTTCCATTTTTTCCTAGAAAATATTCTCACAGAAAATCTTCTAGCCAAAAATAAATAGAAATATAGTAAATCTTAAATCATTCTCCAAAGTATGCAACAAGACAACAAAGAAATACGATGGCTATTAAGAAAAGAATCCCTCAAATGACATATGACTGCAAATCAAGGATGTCAGAATCTTTATTGATTAAATTAGGTTGACAATGTAGAACTGAGCTTCTCAAAAGAAAATTCTCTTTCAAATGTAATCAAGAAACAAGAGAAGAATGGTATTGTTTTGTCTTTGTAATTGCCAGCTTTGTGTCCATTTGATAGTGAATGAAAGTGTCTATAATATTTATAGATCAATAATAGCATTAAAAAGTGGATAGAAAGAGTGAGTTAAATATATTTATTGTTGAGAAAAACGTCAACAGCATACATACAAAAAACCATACGACCACAGATTTACATAACAGATTATCAAATGTATGTATCCAGGTTAATAGTGATAAGAGAAACATCCGTTTAATTAACATATGCATATTCGCGCAAGGGAGAAATCCGGAAACCAAAATCATGACAAACAATGCGACAAAGAAAAGTAGAGTTAGAGATCACAACCGAAGCGTCTTGTTGTAGGACTCCCCTTAGAGAGACAGCGCCCCCCACTTTACCGGCGCACAGGGCCTTGACGTACCGCTCCCAGGGTCCGACGGTCCACGCTCATTGACGGTGCGCACCGTGCTTGAGCGTCCTCGAAAGCCACCTCAGTAGACGAAACCCGAGATCGAGAGAGAGGAAAAAGGAGCGTCCTCGCGAGAGAGAAGGGCGCTGAGAATGAATGGGGTGAATGTTCGTAACCCACACCCACGCCCTTTAAGAGATACTTAAAGGCGTCCGGGCGGTTAGTTTTCGTGAGGAGATAATGGGGCGTAACGCTTGGAAATCAAAACTCGCGGTTACAAAAACCGACTTGGTCTTTGCCACGCCACGCCGCAGCCGCAGCCGCGGCCGCGGCCGCGGCCGCTCCCACGCCCGAGCCCGGCCCGGCCCGGCCCGGCGCGGCGCGCGCGCGCATGCGTGCGTGTGTGTGTTGTGGTCTAAAATCCTCTCTAGTCTGTTTCCAGACTAGTCTCAGGACTTCCCACATATAAACCAAGTCCCAGTTTTCTCTCTCCACGATGTGGGACTAAACAGCATCCCACAGGGTTGAAACATTGAATTCCAGGAATTGAGATACATCAATACAACTTGATATTGACCATCAAATTGCATCAAACTATCCCAATACCGTTAATTCCAACAATCCCCCACAAATTCACTGTTGAAACACGAAGAGCCAAGAATCTCGGGTTTCCACACTCTGCTTTCAGTAAAGGTACCTTTCGGTTTGAACCATTACCTGAGTTATCCTCTTTCACCATCACAGGAATAAAGTGAACTATGTCTTGAACTTTAATCCTTTGATGTAATGGTATCGAGAGGTAACAACGGAGTGAAGTCTATGGTGACAATCTTCTGGTTTTGGTGCTATTAATGGCCTTGCACCCTACCCTGTTTCATGAGTATATTAAAGGATAAACCCTCATCCTTTATCTGCGGCCCACAGAAATACTCATATAGGTGGCATTCTCCAAGGATGCACTGCTAACATCCTGCTCATAAAAGCTTGAATCCATTAAGAGCATAATGCTCAACCTTTTCCTGCAGCTTTCAGGCACTCGACTTTTCAGGGATAGGACTCACATGCAAAGTATTGCATAATGAGTGCCAACCAGTTCCCCTTACAGCTTGTTTTCCCATTGAACCTATTTGTGGGATCTCCACTCATTTAGGTTGGGTTGCTACTGCGGGTAAACTCTCAGTGGGTTTCAGCCCCATCCCAAGTCTGGATTTTTGGACTAAAGATCTATCAAGTCCCTTTGTAAGTGGATCTGCCGTGTTATCTTTGGTACCAACAAATTCCACAGCAATCACTCCAGAAGACACCAAATCCCTAATAGACTTAAGTCTAACTTGGATATGTCTTCTTGTTTTCTGATTGTACTTTGAACTCTTTACCTTTGCAATAGTAGTCATGCTATCACAATGTAAAGAAATTGCCGGTATCGACTTACCCACCATGGGCATCTCAGAGAGAAGCTCCCTAAGCCATTCAGCCTCAATACCTGTTGTGTCCAAAGCACACAGCTCTGCCTCAAAAGTAGACCGAGCCAAAATGGTCTGTTTCACAGACCTCCAGGAGACTGCACCGCCTCCAAGGGTAAATACATACCCAGTCACACCGTTACTCCCGGAGTCCTCCATTTGACCTATCCAACTTGCATCACTATATCCTTCTAAGACAGGAGGATATTTACCATAATGCAGTCCAAGAAGTGTAGTACCCTTAAGGTACTTCAACACTCGATCCAAGGCCTCCCAATGAGTACGGTCAGGACAGCTCGTATATCTACTTAACTTTGCGACCGTGAATGAAATATCAGGTCGAGTACAGTTCGCAAGATACATCAAGCTTCCTATAATCTGGGAATATCGTAGCTGTGCTACAGGTACTCCACTCTTGTTCTTGCAGAGGGGTTTAGATGAATCATAAGGAGTGCATACAGATTTACAGCTCTGATAGCCAAATTTTTCAAGAACCTTCTCAGTATAATGTGACTGAGACACAGCTATCCCATTAGTAGATCTAATCAGTTTGAGCCCCAAAATCACATTAGCAACTCCTAAGTCCTTCATCTCAAACTTACTGCTCAAGAACCTCTTGGTTTCTTCCACTATCCTTATGCTTGATCCAAATATCAAAATATCATCTACATATAGGCATAAGACAACAAACATATCACCTTTAATCATAGAGTACACACATTTATCGGATTCATGAACAATAAAGCCATAAGACTGGATAGTCTTATCAAACTTGTCATGCCACTGTTTCGGAGCTTGTTTTAATCCATAAAGAGATTTTACAAGCTTACAGACCTTTCTCTCATTATCAGATGCTACGAATCCCTCAGGTTGGTCCATATAGATCTCCTCCTCAAGATCGCCATATAAGAAAGCAGTCTTCACATCCATTTGATGAATTATGAGATCATGTATGGAGGCCAACGCAATGAGCGTCCGAATCGTAGTCATTCTAGTAACAGGAGAATAGGTATCGAAATAATCAATACCCTCTTTCTGTTTAAAACCTTTGGCTACAAGTCTTGCCTTATATTTTTCTATGGATCCGTCCGGTCTAAGTTTTCTTCTGAATACCCATTTGCTTCCTATGGTGGAACACCCAGGAGGTAGATCGACCAATTCCCACGTGCCATTTAAAATGATCGAATCCATTTCAGATTTAATGGCGTCCTTCCAATGCCTTGCTTCAGTAGAAGCCATCGCATCCTTGTATGTGGGAGGATCACCCTCGATTTGGTAGGAGACAAAGTCGCTACCTAAATCCTTAGCAATCCTAGGTCTCTTACTCCGTCTAGGTTCAACATCCTCCAAGAATTAATTGGGTTCAGAAGAGCTAGCCCCCACATTTGACATCTCTTCTATTTGTTGTGGAATAGAACCAGATGTTGAGGCTACGTCAGTAGTCAGATTTTCAGGAATCCCCTTTTTCATTGGAAAAATATCCTCGAAAAATGTAGCATCACGAAGTTCAACAATAGTATTAGAATCTATGCCTGCGATATCAGACCGAATTACTAAGAATCGATAAGCATAACTATTTTCCAGATACCCCAAGAAGACCGCGTCAATTGTTTTGGATCCAAGCTTCTTTCTCTTGTGTTCTGGGACTAAGACCTTAGCCAGGCATCCCCACACTTTAAGATATTTTAGGCTTGGCTTCCTATTTCTCCAAAGTTCAAATGGACTCTTATCTTTATGCCTTAAGGGAACTCTATTCAGAATATGGCAGGTCGTATTCAAAGCTCCCCCCACATGTAAGATGGTAGCCCAGAACTTTGTAAAAATACATTGACCATATCAGTTAGGGTCCTATTCTTTCGTTCTGCTATTCCATTGGACTGTGGTGAATATGGTGCGGTGACATCATGAACTATGCCAAATAGTTTGCATTGTTCATCAAATATCTTAGATGTGTATTCACCACCCCTATCTGACCTTAGACGTTTAATTAATTTCCCGACTTGTGTTTCTGCTTCATTCTTAAACATAAGAAATTTTTCTAAGGCTTCATCCTTAGTTTTAAGCAGATAAACATAACAGTATCTACTGCTATCATCTATGAAGGTGATAAAATATCTTTTGTTATCTCTAGTCATTACACCACCAAACTCACAAATATCAGAATGTACTAAGTCTAGAATCTCAGTTTCCCTATTCACAGAATGAAAAGGCTTTCTAGGCAACTTAGCTTGAGCACACATTTCACATTTGTTGAGTTTGTCTGTAGTATGATTAGGAATCATGTCAAGTTTCATCATTCTTTTCATAGAATTGAAATTCACATATCCTAGCCTAGCATGCCATAAATCAGTAGATTCAATATTTGAAACGACATAAGTAGAAGAATCAAAACCAGAAATATTATTAACTGAACTATCAATGTCACATCTTATTCTAAATAAAAGATCATGATCAGCCAAATATCCTTTTCCAAAGAAAATACCATGTCTCAGAAAAACTACTTTATTACATTTAAAGTCTAATTGAAAACCCTCTCGAACTAATAAAGAACCAGATAAAACATTCTTTTTAATCTCAGGAACGTGCAGCACCCTGCGCAAAGTCCAAATTCGTCTAGTTGAGAATCTCAGCTCGACTTGTCCGGACCCAAGCACCTTGGCTGCAGATCTGTTCCCCATCATTACTGTACTACCGGCTGAAGCCTGATAAGACATAAAGAATGCTCTGTCAGTACAAATGTGAACATTTGCACCTGTATCAACAAGCCACTCATTAGGCTCGTTTACAAAATAGAGTTCAGGGTTCACTGAGACATACCCCTCACCGGACCCGCCTCCCTCAGTCAGCACAAGAGCCTGAGGAACGACATCCGTAGACTTCTGTTGGGTCTTCAGAGAAGGGCAATCCTTCTTCCAATGTCCAACCTGTCCACACTGCCAGCAAGGTCTGTTCTTTGGTTTTTTCTGGATTTTTCCCTTGGCTTTCAGTTTCTTATTTTTCCCTTTAGCAATGTTTCCTTTTGAGCTTATCACATTAACCTTAGGGTTCACATCTACAGGCATCACAGGTTTTTGTTTCCTATGCTCCTCTTCAATGGCTATCGAGACCATCAGATCATCCAGAGAAATTTTCCCCTTCCTGTGCTTTAAGGACATCCCAAAATCTTCCCAGGACTTGGGAAATTTCTCAATGATCGACATCACTTGAAACTTTTCAGGAAGTTTCATTTCTGCCTCGGCTAACCCATGGAGTAATAACAAAAACTCATGAGCCTGTTCCGAAACCGATTTGCCCTCAATCATCTGAAATTTCAGGAACTTGGATACTGAGTATTTTTCAATACCCAGATCCTCCGTGTTATATTTCTTATCCAGTTCCTCCCACAGATCCTTCGCGGTTTTGGTAGATGCACCATAGACATCGAACAGAACGTTCGATAGTGCAGTGAGAATGCACCCATGACACAGACGGTCATGTTCTTTCCACGCATCCGCCATCTTAACCGTCTCAGGATCCGGATTTTGTTCAGATAACTTAGGACACTCGGTTTCCAGAACCGAAATCAGGCCAATCGTGGTCAGCCAGATTCTCATGCGTTGTTGCCAACGCTTGAAATTCTGACCCCCGAATTTCTCTGGCATACCAGTGAAATCCACACGAGACCGAAACCTCAAATCCGACATTTTTCTTATCACGTTATAACGCTGTCTCTCTAAGATTGTTGAGAAAAACGTCAACATCATACATACAAAAAACCATACGACCACAGATTTACATAACAGATTATCAAATGTATGTATCCAGGTTAATAGTGATAAGAGAAACATCCGTTTAATTAACATATGCATATTCGCGCAAGGGAGAAATCCGGAAACCAAAATCATGACAAACAATGCGACAAAGAAAAGTAGAGTTAGAGATCACAACCGAAGCGTCCTGTTGTAGGACTCCCCTTAGAGAGACAACGCCCCCCACTTTACCGGCGCACAGGGCCTTGACGTGCCGCTCCCAGGGTCCGACGGTCCACGCTCGTTGACGGTGCGCACCGTGCTTGAGCGTCCTCGAAAGCCACCTCAGTAGACGAAACCCGAGATCGAGAGAGAGGAAAAAGGAGCGTCCTCGCGAGAGAGAAGGGCGCTGAGAATGAATGGGGTGAATGTTCGTAACCCACACCCACGCCCTCTAAGAGATACTTAAAGGCGTCCGGGCGGTTACGTTTTCGTGAGGAGATAATGGGGCGTAACGCTTGGAAATCAAAACTCGCGGTTACAAAAACCGACTTGGTCTTTGCCACGCCACGCCGCGCCCACGCCCGAGCCCGGCGCGGCGCGCGCGCGCGTGCGTGTGTGTGTTGTGGTCTAAAATCCTCTCTAGTCTGTTTCCAGACTAGTCTCAGGACTTCCCACATATAAACCAAGTCCCAGTTTTCTCTCTCCACGATGTGGGACTAAACAGCATCCCAGAGGGTTGAAACATTGAATTCCAGGAATTGAGATACATCAATACAACTTGATATTGACCATCAAATTGCATCAAACTATCCCAATACCGTTAATTCCAACATTTATAATGTCAAGATGTAGTAGGATTATAATCATTATATAAGTACATTTTAAAAGGCATGATTCCTATTAAGTTAATAATTGTACAACATCTAGATACTAAGGTAAGTTGTATTATCCTTGCAGTAGCATTCAAGTAATGCCCTTTGATTTCACATGTTTCGGCTTGCGCTTTCTAAATAGCTTCGGCACAAAATAGGAAACGGTCTCTCCAACGCATAAATGGTTGTGAGTTGATGTTTTCATCATCTTTGGGCCGACTTTTATTAGGAACTGGATGCAGAGACGATCTGGTTCACTGCAAACCAGAGCTCAGGTCTCTCAAAATCGATTGACGTAGTAGATCTAATCTTTAAGAAGCATCTTACCAGGGAAAGAACGACCTATGGGATGACTTTTGACGACTGGAAATAGCTCCTGAGCGGAAAAGACATCATATCTTAGTTCACCTTGAAAAAAAGACATTTTCTATCCGAAAGAGAATCCAATATCTCTTGGTCGTGAATATCAGAATAGGCCGAACCGGCTCCCGTAGATATCTTTGCTTCATAACAAAATAATTAGAATTAGTCTTGGTCAACTGGAATGTGTATTATCCATATGGGGGATCCTCAATTGAAAAGATCCACCCCGAAGAGAAAGGTCTATCTATTTTCTTTCATTCTTCGGTGAAACCGATGATTCGTTATTAGAGCAGATAGCAACAATCTGTCATATCAATATGACAAAGAAAATACCTTTTGCCCATAGATATTGTACTAAATTGTACAATATCTATGGGCAAAAGGTTTGTATAGATAAAGTATATGTACTTGTATACATAAACAATGTATAATTGCAACTTAAGGTAGTAGCTAGACAGATTGTAAACAATAATTGATGTAATTGTATGAGTAAGGATCATATCAATATGACAAAGAAAATACCGGTGCATATAAGTGCATAGATTTACAACAAAACATGTCAACATATTTAAGGATGAGCTTACATGTGCACCTAAGTCTTATAACGGAAATAAACTTGAAAAGAGTGCAAAAGAAGATTGAGAATAAATAAGTTAGTCCTAATTTTCTTTCATGATATATACATAACTTTGAGAGGCTTTTTACACCATTTTTCTAAGTTCAATACAAGTGATATAAAATCTTTAACACTTTGTCTATTGAACTTTCCCTGTTTGGTTGGAGAATAGGCCCTGGAATAAGGGGCCAATTCTCCTCCCGACACGGTTCTCAGTGGTACGGCTATTCCCCATTATTCCATCTTATTTCACTCTTATTCCTATCTTCACCCACCTTACCTACCTTTATTTCACCTTATTCTCCTTATTCCTATCCTTCAGCCGAACAAAGAATAGACCATTATTCTCCTTATTCCCCATCCTTATTCCTGCTTATTCCCGAACCGAACGCACCCTTTAGAGATTTTATTTCTCTTCTTACTTCGAGTGAGTATTCCGTTGAGCTTCAACTTGGATCTTTCTAATTGATATCATCGACTCTAATGCAAGTCTCTTCTAGTAAATCATCTCTAGTTTGCACAAAAGATATATAATGTCTACATTCAATAATGATGATTCAAAACATATCGCATCTTCAAGATTACCCATGTGGCAACACGCTTTCTGACTTTCCGTCGCGACAAATGCTACTACGTCCCCTGAGGTCCAACTATTGGACATGCGAGCCCACAGCGAGCCATTATGCAATAAATGTTATTGCACATATCATTCCCTGATTTGAAATGAAGAATAAATAATTTACATAATAGGTCCCTCTGTACAATTAGGGTTATGTACCATGGCCATCTTAATGATCATACAGTTGTTGATTCAATAATTGAATCATAGAGGCTGGTGTTTGGATGAATATCTAAAGAGTTAGATAGAGGACTCATCAAGCATCGTCAAATGATTATTAAAAGATGATCTCCAGTCTGAGTAGGAGATGTCAATCCTTTCTCACATAGGCTGATATCTGACCGACCTCTTGATGCAGGTCCTCTGCATGGGAATAGTGATTCGGAGGTGTCAGATTAGTTATGTCAAAGGGTTGACTTAGCGAGATCGAGATAACCTAAGTCCTATGTTGAATGCTGTCACAGCATAGGCATGCATCCTCTGACCTGAGACAGATGTGTTACTATATGTCTGAGTGTGTACATTTGGCAGACCAGTAGGTTGATAACCTAACCAAGGTCTATACACCGGCGAGCTGGTGTGCATGTAAGGGCATATGAGTAATGTGATCTCTCAAAAGGGATCATATAGGTTCACTTATGAACTGGAAGACATGAGCTCACTCATGAGGTATTGGGACCGATCAAATTCCATGCATGGTCGTCGTGCTTTGGAAGCATGACAAGAATTTGAAGGTATGATATATGCTTTGGGAAAGCGTATGATCGATACCACCAAGATTGAGAAACTTGGTGATCAAACCCTGAAGAAGACAGTGTAAAATTGATCTTCATCTTCAGGTTGATCATTGGTCTTCCAGTATGCAGGATGTACAGGTATTGGGAATACATGAGGGTGATGTGATCATAAACGATTGTATAACCATGACGCTTCCAGTCCGAGGGAGTGACGAAACAGGTCTGGATTTTAGTGACTCCTCTCAGTAGAGAAGTAACTTGATCTTAGTCCAAGAGTTGGACATTGATCTGAAAGTGATTCAGATGCAATGAGAAGATTAAGTATACGTACTTGATTTAATCAAGCATCTGTGGGAGGTTCGTTAGATCTGGATTTGAGATGAGATCTCAACATCCAAGTCAATATACGTGGAACAATACAATCGCCCTGTCCTTATCCCCAAGTATCTGCGGAGAAGGCACATTATTCTTGAAGGAGTTCAAGAATAATTCCTATGATGAATTTAGTATCCAAGCAAGAAGGCCAAGATAATTAAATGAGATTTAATTATCAAGTATAATATGAATAAGATTCATATTGTGAGAATGATTGTCCAAGATAATTAAATGAGATTTAATTATCAAGTATAATATGAATAAGATTCATATTATGAGAATGATTGTCCAAGATAATTAAATGGGATTTAATTATCAAGGATAAACAGATCGTGGATAGTGCTATCCATAATATCTGTGTATATTATAAATGCGATTTATAATATATAACAGACAGAGAGAGAGAGAAAATTTTGTAAATAGCATTTGTTAATTATTTATGTGGATTGTATTTACATTAATTAATTAATTGAAAATGTAATTTACAAATTATTTTGGGTTGTGAATATGATTCACATATTTTTCAATGGCATGATTGAAATATTAACAAATTAATTTGGAATTAATTTGGTGGATATTATTGCAATAAAAGTTATTACAATTTATTAAGAAATAATAGGATAAAATAAAAAGGAGACAAAAACACCACAAAAAAGAGGCCCCCTATTTTTTAGGGTGGTTTGTTGTCTCTATTATTTTGTTATCTTATTATCTCTTAATAATTAATTTATGTTAATTAAATTGTGTTGATAGTAATTCAACATATATTTAATTTAATATAAATTAATGTTGTTGGTTTTTAACCAACAACAATCATGGTCTTGATTGGCACATGGATTATCATAGCCGTTGGATCCATGTATGCCATGGATTGAGATCCATTGGATCCCAAACTAATATATAAGGAGGGCAACCCTAGCCCTTTGGGATACACGACTAGATAGAGTACACGCCTACTCTACTCTCTCTCTCTCTCATTCTCATCCTCTCTCTCCCTCTCTCTAGGGTGGTCGTCCATCTATGTGTTGAGAGAGAGAGAGAGAGATCTTCTCGCCTTCGCCTTCGACTACTCGAGGATCTCCATCTTCTTTGGGGTTGCTTGCTCTAGAGGAAGACGACGGATTTCATTGGACGAAATCAGCAGATTCAAGGCTTGGATCTTCGTCGAGGATTGCAGGAGTCACGCGTCTCATCATCGCGTCCGCAAGTGATGTCTCCGTGGATCGGACTTGAGACAGGAGGATCTCTTACTTTAGAGATCTCGTGATCGCAACCACACTTCGAGAGTTATTTCTAATACTTTGTGGTTTGATGAAACGATCCAAGTGTTCTTGTGATCATGTGGTTTCATCATATGATTTAAAATTTTTAAATTCCGATGCATCTCGCGACTAGTGCGACTAGTCGCCTCGATCGTATGAGATACGATCGTCACGCTTTCGTGATGTACTTGAGGATTCTCTATATCCTTCAAGTGGTATCAGAGCCTTAGGTCGAAAAGGGTTTTGGATATGATCCATGAACCAAGGATGACTTGGGTTTGAAAGGGTCGCGAAAGTTTTAGCGCATTTGAATTTTCGCACCTCTATCTACTTGATTTTTTAGGCACTGTTTAAATTGTTTAAATACAAAATATTTAATTGGATTTTCTTCCTTATTAAATAAGGAAACCATAGGATCTGAGTTTACTAAATTTGGATTTAATTTGCTCAAGATATGGCCTTTTGAATAAGCATGTATTCACTGTTGCGGGAACCGCAAATCTGAACGTGATTATTTTGTTAATTACGGTTTTGATGCGCCTCGAAATATCACTTATATTATGTTGTAAATCAAGTTGGCAATATTAAGAAAATAATTTTATGAGTTTTGGGTTTAAATTGATCAAGATAAGTTAATTTTAGTGATTAGGAGTCACTGCTAGAAATTGACAAACTTGATCATGAACCTTGTGATAGTCATTCAAATATGTTGATGAAAATTAATTGTTAATTTTCTGAAATTGGTTATTGATAAATATTTGTGAAATATTTAAAGATGATAATCAATTCCTTGAATGACATCCCACTAACCATAATGATAAGATAGTTGATCTTGATCATTGGTTAATATGAAATCATCAACAAACATTGTTTGCATACAAAACCCTAGGTCATCCTACAATAGTTGTAGGACAACTTTTACATGCAAAACCCTCTTGCTTGAATAGGATTGGGGATTTGTTTAGCAAATATCCTTATAATATAATCAAAATTATTTTGATGTATATTATATGGTATAATTTTGGTTGAAAGACTGATGAGCATCTCAAAGTACATGATGATCTATCTGGCATTATCCTTTCCTGAGGTGGATATGGTGTCTAGTCGGAGAGCATTGGGGTAGCGGGTTGCAACATATGTGGTCCGTCCCACTCTTGCCGGTACTGGCCATGACAGCGGGTAGGGACTCGATAATGCCGGAGATATCAAAGTGTATTTTTCTAATTACTAAAATTTGAAATAATACGTACTTTGAGATTATACCCACTATTCAAGTAAAAATTCAAAGTTTGTTGATTGAAAATTGGATTGATAATTAATTTAATGTGATTAAATTAATTATATCCTATTAAAACACTCTACTATGAATAGATGTGTATTTTCCTTGGAAGAATTAATTTTGTGAATATGATTCACGATAATTAATTATTTCAATTTGAATAAGAGGTGGAGGATCACATAAGTGACATCCATGGTCTCCCATCAATGCAAAGAATTCCGTCGCCAAAAGTTGTATATAGGAGACGCCTGTCCGAAGTGACAAGTCCTATATGCAATTATTTGGATCGGGTTCTTTGCTTCTCGAAAGAGTAAGGCCGTATACGTAGTGACCCTAATATCGGGTCCTCATATTATTGGGGCGATATTGGATTGCGTATAGCGAGTATTAAGCCTATTGACGGTCGGTTCAATTAGCAACGGGTCAACATCATCTTAGGGGTGTTGGGCCCGGGTGTTAAAGACCGAATTGGGAAATGCAAGTTGGACTTGCAAGGCGGAATGTGTTCCCGCTTCTCTTTATTCGAGTCACAGGTTCTCATATTATTGGGATGTGACAAAGATAGGAGAGGAGATCCCAGATCTTGCTTGAGATATAGTGGTAAGTATATCTCTTACATTGAAAGTGATTAAGGGAATGAACTTTCATTGTTGACAAGGCAAGACAACTTTGATATAAAAATTCCCAAATCAAAATAAAATATGTATATATAATATATATACCCTTATGCAAATTTCTTATTTCAGATAATCCTTCATTAAATCCACTTAATGTTATACTCAATAATAACCAGTAAAATATCATGGATTGGACTCATGATCCAGATATTGTACTTGCAATTGGACACATAATGTATGTGGTTGCAATGTGCAAGTTTCCTCAACATAATGAGGAATGACAATTAAATAAGACAATGAGACATCATCTTAGGGTTTGTATGTCTCTATAGTCTTGATCTTTCATCGAGTGTACTTTGTAAGTGACATGTCGATGATGATCGCAAATGTCAAAATAATCCTTATAAAATCTAAGAAGATGTTCTGGCATACATATGTGCTCTAGACATTTAATCATGAATGGCATGGTTCTCTACATTATGCAGAATGGTGGCTCGAAAGAGATGATGTATTCAAAATGTTTGAATACCTACCTGAACCTACGTCTTTAAGAGTTAAGATGTATGTACATATGATGAGTGTCATCATTCTACTGTCTATACTCTAGTCATTCATGAAGCTTCATAATAATCATTTTGTATGAATTTAATGAAGCATGTGTAAATGTTTAAGTGCTCTTGTATTGAAATCTTTTGAATTCAACATAAGAGATTATTTATCTTGAACAATGGTTGCTTATAGATGAAGAAAGCACAGTGGAAGCGTGGGTCGGGCCCATGTGAGTAGAAAAGTCAAAGAGTTTATTGTACTTCTGTGACTTCCATATGACATCCAAAGAGTTGGATGAATGTCAATACTGTAATAAGTTGATGTGTTGATAGTATGACTATCAAGTCTGTCTAAAATCCTTAGTGAAGGACTCAGATAGAGCATCAGAATAATCTACATATAATCATTGACTTTGACTTACTTATTTCACAAGATAAAGTCTGATAATTGTATTCCAATCTTCTAATGACATTTGCAATTGGTTGTGTATATATCTATATTAGAAGATTAGAAATTTGATCTTAAGATTTAATAGTCATCTACATGGATATTGATGTAATTGTTGCAACAATCTCAGTTGGATAGATGGACTTCATATTCTCAGTGGGAGAGCCCTTAGTCTTAGAGAATGTCTCTGTGACCTAGATGTTAGAATACACTCATTGTTTGTTTCTAAATGTTGGAAATAAACATGAATTCTGAGATAGAACTATCATAAAGAGTTATGATGGATATATTTTAGATAGTAATCTACCATCTAATGGACTCCTTAATGAATGGTTCATTAAGATTTCTAATATTGAAAATCAAAACCTTTATAAGATCAATAGGAGGATGAAAATCATTTGACAATGATTTTGCATCAAGTTTTGGACATATGTCTGCTGATGAGATCAATAGACTAGTAAGATATGAAACTTTAGAATGTCTAAAATTTCAAATCTTACCTACTTGTGAATATTGTATTCGAAGAATGTCCAATACACCCTTCTCTTAGGAAAGGTGTAAGATGTCAAGGTATTCGGGATCTCATACATATTGATGTATGTGGATCATCTATATCATAGTGAACATTATGGATATGTGATATCTATTGATGATTATGTATGATATGAGATTTCTTTTCTTCACCTGAGAAACCTTTGAAATGTTCAAAGATTTCATAATTTTAGTTTAGAACCAAAGTTTGAAGGAAGATTAAATGAATTTGATCTAATCAAGGTAGCAAGTACCTATTAGATGAATTCAAAGAATACCTTATGAAGATATAAATATCATTTCTATCTCAATCCTCCTAACATATCTAAACTCAATGGAGTTATAGGGAGATACAATTGGATCATGTGTGACATGATTTGATCAATGATTAATTTTAGCATAATTATCCCTTAGTTTTCAGGTATATATGTGTAGTAGAGACTACAATATATATCCTTAATAAGGTTCCATGCATGTAAGCTGGAATCTAGCACTTGAGAGTGCTGCTTCATTAGGAAAATAAAGGATGGTATTGGATACCTACTTTATGACTCTGAGATTCTTAAAAGATCTCATCTCTGAGAAGGCGATTCTTAGAGGATGACTCTCTTGAGAATCAAGATGAAAATGAAGTGTAGGAACTCATTTAATATTTAGAATATAATGAGGCTCCTGAAATCGGGAGCTAAAAGGACAATTAAGGATGAAACACTAATACTCATTCAAATGAGTTTGAGGATGTATTCCATGTGTCAGTTAAGTCTGACAATGATCAAACTTCATGTGATAAAGCTCCTGAGGATCATGACATAGAAAGATGGATATTAGCAATAAAGTCTAGAGTAGATTTCGTATACAAGTGTTGTATATAGACCCTCGAGGATCCACCTATAAGGGTTAGACCCATTAAGGTGTAAATGAATCTTCAAGAGAAAGAGAGAACCTGATGAGAAGGTAGAGACCTTCAAAGCACGGTTAATAGCCATGAGCTACAAACCGTAAGAGAAGACATTGCTTGTAATGAGACTTGCTCTTCGGTGACCATGTTTAAAATCATCAGAATATTGCTAGCCTTAGCTACACAACTTGACTATTGCATCTTCAAGATGTAAGTCAAGATTGCATTCCTCTAAGAATACCTCTCTGAGGATATTCACATGAAGTAGCCCCAGGGCTTCATGACTGGGGAAAGTAAGGTGTGAAAGCTAAATAAATCCATCTATAGACTCAAATAAGCTTCTTGTTGTTGGAACATAAGATTTGATGAAATTATAAATGTTATATTTTAGATATAATCTTGGTGTACCATGTGAAGCTTAGTGGAAGTGCCATTGTGTTCATCGTGCTAAATGTAGATAATATCCTAATCATTTGGAATGATATAAGGATGATAATAAGTGTTTTATGATCTGGCTATTCCATACCTTGAGATATGATCTCAAAAGATGCCTCTTGGATCTTAGTTCTGAAGGTGTTCAGAAGCAAAGAAAAGAGGGTATTGGGACTGTCACATTTGTAGTACACCTTGGACATGTTCCATTTTCTGGAAATTCCAAGAAAGGCTTTCTTACCTTAAGATTTGGTACTAACCTATCTAAAGGGATAGCACCTCAAAGAGTTGAGGAAGTAAATGCTAGAACTGCTTGCACTTGTGCATCAATTATGAGAAGCTGAGTGTGTGCTAGATGTGTACAAAAGCCAGATATCTGCCATGCAGTAGGAGTAGTAAACTGTTACTAATCCTACTGTGGAGAGAAAACACTTAATTGCAGTAAAAACAAAATCTTCATAGATGACAAGATTTTTTTTGAGATAGTGATCTCAAAGTCATATCTTCAAAAGCTTAAGACTTTTAGATGGAGATCTAAAAGGTCTTAACTGCGAATACCTTAGGAGATAGAGATCTCTAGGGATAAGGGTATTCTGATAAGGATAATAGAAATTACATACTGGTTATAATAATAATTTTTGAGCTATAGTGTCAAGGACACTATGACTGACTAGATTGAGTATTGGTTGCATTAGATGCAACACTCGCATTAGATGCGAGCACTGTTACTAAGGATATGCAAGTGCCGTAAAAGGACTTGGCATAGTCTCGCGGGAACAGAGTGACTGATCAGCTTACCTAGCTATTTTCTAAATAGCCTATGATTGTCACATGAGTGTGGGTTTAATGATTAGCCCATTAATGGCTCTTTGGGCTAGTCGGAGATTGTTAGACATGCGAGCTCACGGCGAGCCATTATGCAATAAATGTTATTGCACATATCATTCCCTGATCTGAAATGAAGAATAAATAATTTGCATAATAAGTCCCTCTATACAATTAAGGTTATGTACCATGGCCATCTTAATGATCATACAGCTATTGATTCAATAATTGAATCATAGAGGCTGTTGTTTGGATGAATATCTAAAGAGTTAGATAGAGGACTCATCAAGCACCGTCAAATGATTATTAAGAGATGATCTCCAGCCTGAGTAGGAGATGGTAATCCTTTCTCACATAGGCTGATATCTGACCGACCTCTTGATGCAGGTCCTCTACATGGGAATAGTGATTTGGAGGTGTCAGATTAGTTATGTCAAAGGGTTGACTTAGCGAGATCGAGATAACCTAAGTCCTATGTTAAATGCTGTCACAACACAGGCATGCATCCTCTGACCGGAGACAGATGTGTTACTATATGTCTGAGTGTGTACATTTGGCAGACCAGTAGGTTGATGACCTAACCAAGGTCTATACACCGACGAGCTGGTGTGCATGTAAGGGCATATGAGTAATACGATCTCTCAAAAGGGATCATACAGGTTCACTTATGAACCAGAAGACATGAGCTCACTCATGAGGTATTGGGACCGATCAAATTCCATGCATGGTCGACGTGCTTTGGAAGCAAGACAAGAGTTTGAAGGTATGATATATGCTTTGGGAAAGCATATGATCGATACCAAATCCCAATGACCAAGATTGAGAAACTTGGTGATCAAACCCTGAAGAAGACAGTGTAAAATTGATCTTCATCTTCAGGTTGATCATTGGTCTTCCAGTATGCAGGATGTGCAGGTATTGGGAATACCTGAGGGTGATGTGATCATAAACGATTGTATAACCATGGCACTTCCAGTCCGAGAGAGTGATGAAACAGGTCTGGATTTTAGTGACTCCTCTCAGTAGAGAAGTAACTTGATCTTAATCCAAGAGTTGGACATTGATCTGAATGTGATTCAGATGCAATGAGAAGATTAAGTATACGGACTTGATTTAATCAGGCATCTGTGGGAGGTCCGTTAGATCTGGATTTGAGATGAGATCTCAACATCCAAGTCACTATACGTGGAACAATACAATCGCCATGTCCTTATCTCCAAGTATCTGCGGAGAAGGCACATTATTCTTGAAGGAGTTCAAGAATAATTCCTATGATGAATTTAGTATCCAAGCAAGAAGGCCATGATAATTAAATGAGATTTAATTATCAAGTATAATATGAATAAGATTCATATTGTGAGAATGATTGTCCAAGATAATTAAAGAGATTTAATTATCAAGTATAATATGAATAAGATTCATAATGTGAGAATGATTGTCCAAGATAATTATATGGGATTTAATTATCAAGGATAAGCAGATCGTGGATAGTGCTATTCATAATATCTGTGTATATTATAAATGTGATTTATAATATATAACAGAGAGAGAGAGAGAATTTTTGTAAATAGCATTTGTTAATTATTTATGTGGATTGGATTCATATTAATTAATTAATTGGAAATGTAATTTACAAATTAGTTTGGGTTGTGAATATGATTCACATATTTTTCAATGGCATGATTGAAATATTCACAAATTAATTTGGAATTATTTGGTGGATATTATTGCAATAAAAGTTATTGCAATTTATTAAGAAATAATAGGATAAAATAAAAAGGAGATAAAAACACCATCAAAAAGAGGTGGCGTCACCTATGACTTAGTCATAGGTGACACTCCCTATTTTTTAGGGTGGTTTGTTGTCTCTCTTATTTTGTTATCTTGTTATCTCTTAATAATTAATTTATGTTAATTAAATTGTATTGATAATAATTCAACATATATTTAATTTAATATAAATTAATGTTGTTGGTTTTTAACCAACAACAATCATGGCCGTTGATTGGCACATGGATTATCATAGCCGTTGGATCCATGTATGCCATGGATTGAGATCCATTGGATCCCAAACTAATATATAAGGAGGGCAACCCTAGCCCTTTGGGATACACGACTAGATGGAGTACACGCCTACTCTACTCTCTCTCTCATTCTCGTCCTCTCTCTCCCTCTCTCTAAGGTGGTCGTCCATCTATGTGTTGAGAGACAGATCTTCTCGCCTTAGCCTTCGACTACTCGAGGATCTCCATCTTCTTTGGGGCTGCTTGCTCTAGAGGAAGATGACAGATTTCGTTGGACGAAATCAGCAGATTCGAGGCTTGGATCTTCGTCGAGGATTGCGGGAGTCACACATCTCATCATGGTGCCCGCAAGTGCTGTCTCCGTGGATCGGACTTGAGACAGGAGGATCTCTTGCTTTAGAGATCTCGTGATCGCAACCACGCTTCGAGAGGTATTTCTAATACTTTGTGGTTTGATGGAACGATGCAAGTGTTCTTGTGATCATGTGATTTCATCATATGATTTAAAATTTTTAAATTCTGTTGCATCTCGCGACTAGTGCGACTAGTCGCCCCGATCGTATGAGATACGATCGTCAAGCTTCCGTGTTGCGTTTGAGGATTGTCAATATCCTTCACCGACGTGCTTGCTTTCCCGACTTATATTATAGAACCGATAGCCCAAGGTGAAGAAAAGCATAGCTTATAGGGACTAGAAGAGGGAAGGGTTGGTCCCCGGAGGGGAAGTCAGGGAAAAGCCTCATGGGTCTGATTAAAACTGCTTCCTGCTTCAAGAGGAGGGAAATGTGAGAGTGAAGCTAAAAAGATCTCATCATCATAGTACGGTTAAGGAGTGGAGTATAGAAGCATTGACAAGTCTACAATGTGGAGGTGCTTAGCTACGTGCGAGTTAAGCAAGTGTGTCAGAGTGCGAGGCGAGACAGTAGTGCATAGTTATTTTAGTAGCTGACGAGGGGGAAGGAGAAGAACGTCAGGTGGAAAAGCATCTATCGCGAAAGTCTAAGGGAATCATCTTCTTTCGGATTTCTCTGCCTACTATGCATCATTCTTTTGAATTCCTGAAAAAAAGAGAAAAATGTTAGCGGCCAGTAAAGAACCTGTCTCCCCACTTGTCCAATCCCCCACAGTTCTACCCGTTAACGAAGATCAACGTTAGCGAAGAGACAACATAGAAAAAAGAAAAGCAAATCACCGAACTTCTCTTCTCAGAAGCCTGGAGTACTAAGATGAATTAAGTAGAGACCGGGTTGCGCGACAGCTAGTATGAGTGAGGGAGCGAGTCTTGTGTTGTAAAGCAGCGAATATATAGTTGCAGGTTTGATTCATCTCTCAGAGTGAGAGGTTTTCTCGATTTGGCAGAAAAACTCTGTTGGAATTCTCGATTAGGCCCTATCAATTAGTATTACACAGAAGAAAGAAATTATTGAAACTAATACAATTAGATCAACTCATCATAGACAAACTTGGGATTTGCGTACAATATCAGTTAAGGATCATGGGAGACTTTTCTATCAGATAGGAAGGGTTGTTGCACAAAATGTACTTCTAAGTAATTGCCCTGTAGATCCTATATCTATCTATATGAAGAATAAAGAATGTCAGGAAAGGGATCAAAGAAGAGGTTTGACAAATGCTCGACCGCAGGGAGAGGGATGATGTAGCACAGAAGGCCATTTTCCTACGATGTATTGTCTCTCTTCCACCCCTATAATGATGTCTTTCGTTTCCGCTGCTCTATGCTATGAGCTATGAGTAAAGGAAGAGAGCCCAGTCGCTGACTCCGGTTTTGTCCCAGTCCATTCTGATATACACCTAGATGACCGAGGATGACTGCACCCTAAGGTCAAAGAACTAGTCAAAGGTCGAACCAAAGCAGAGGAGATCCCCCCGGACCCTTCAAACCAATCCACCCCGGTCAAACTTCTCCTTCAAAGCCCTCATGGCCTTCCAAGTAGTAATGAAAGCTCATGCATTTTCCAAGACGAGCGGAGTGCAGGCGAGACTATGTGAGGGCAGTGCGAGAAAGATTCGGGTAGCACGAAGCACCTCTAATAGAACAAATAGTTTAGCAATGCTTTCCTCCGCAACCTCCAGGGGGAACAGTCCGAGCTTGATTCATGGATGCCGGGATAAACGCCTCCACAACTAGACTTTCGAATATCAGACCTTCACCTTCGGCTTCTGGCTTCTTCCCTTCTATCTATAAGTAAGTGAGGTTGAGGGGATAAGGTTTCAGTTCTCTCTCCTTCCCCTGGAATAATGAAGAGGGGAAATGCCAACCCTCACTTAGTTTGCAGGGGAAATCTCTGGCAGAACAAAGGACTACCGCTCCTCATTCCCTCACTCCATCCTCCCGTTCTCTCCCGACAACTGAAAATCCTCCCCTGCATTCTTGCCTCTCTCTTTGGTGGAAGAAAAGCCCTATCACCCCTCCCCCAGAAGATGACTTTCCCTCCAGGTCAATCCCCTCCTTTCCTGTCGGTAGAAGTGGTGAAAGTTCGGGCAGTCCGGAACCCAAGGATTCTACTATGCTACTGCAATATATAATGAATTCTTCTGGACACACTTCCTGCCCTCAATGCAAAGATAGCTCCTTTCCTGATTGGTGGTCCACATTATGTGGAAAGCTTCTCCTACTGTCAACTCAGTTCCCTTCCACAGATAGCCTTTCTTCATCTTTCTATGGAAAGCCCTAGCAGAAGGATTCGCCTGTCCTACTATATAATCAATAACTAGGGGAAAGATTTGAGAGGCTCGACGGCAGGCGGGGAAGAGATTGTCAGTCCATCCTGAGAAGGAAAGGGAAGGATCCTCTCTGTCGTGAGGCCTACTCGCCAAACTAAGCCTGTCGTGATCCCCCTTCCAAATCCCAAACCACTCGCTTCGACGACACACTTTGCTTTGGTCCTCCGTCGTCAATGAGTAGACATCTGCCCCATTTCTGCGTCATTAAGAACGGAAGCCTCACTAGATCAAGGCCTGACGCCCACCACCAAAGAAGCGTCGAAGCATGCCCTAATATATAATAGCGGTAGGTGGATTGACCAAGACCCTGACATCAACCTGACGTGCCTCGGTAAGCGAAAAAGAGTACTTACTGGAAGAGCATTTTCTAGAAAGAAAAGAAGGGATCTTAGAGCCAGAGATAGGGGCGTCAGTGTAGCCGGAAGACAAATAGAATATCGAAGAGAAAAAAAGACCCCCTAGGTGCGAGACTCCCCGCAGAGCAGCCGAGATCAAATACTTACGAACATGAAATTCAATCCAATATATATATATATATATATATATATGAAATGGAATTTCTTATTCTAAGATATATTTAGTGACTGGTATTTTTTAGCTATGCATTACACACCTCATGCGGATAATGCTTTCAACAGTGTAGAACACATTATTAGCGGACGATATATATGGGCCCACAGTGCATTGCCACTCAGAATCAAGATATAGGAATTGGACTTCTCAATCGATTCATCACTTTTCAAGCACGACCAATATATATTCGAACCCCTTTGACTTGCAGAAGTACATCTTGGATCTGCCAATTATGTTTTGGCTGGAGTCCCACCCATGTCCATCTGGTCGAATAGGGGGAAGCCGTAGGTATTATAGCGAGCCAATCAATTGGAGAACCGAGTACTCAATTAACGTTAAGAAATTTTCATACTGGTGGAGTATTTAATGGTGGTACTGTTGAACATGTACGAGCTCCGGAAAAAGCTAATTCAATGAGGATTTGGTTCATCCCACACGTACTCAGCACGGGCATCCTGCTTTTCTATGTTCTATAGACATATATGTCACTATTGAAAGTCAGTATATTTATACATAATGTGAATATTCCACCAAAAAGTGTGATTTGAGTTCAAAACGATCAATATGTAGAATCAAGACAAGTGATTGCTGAAACTTGTGCCGAAGCATACACTTTGAATTTTAAAGAAAGGGTCCGAAAATATATTGATTCTGAATCGGAAGGAGAAATGCACTGGAGTACCAATGTCTACCATGCACCGGAATAAACATATGGTCATGTTTATCTATTACCAACAACAAGTCATTTATGGATATTAGCAGTAAATACATGTAGATCTAGTATAGTGTCTTTTTCGCTCCACAAGGATCAAGATCAAATCAATGCTTATTTTTGGTCTATCAAAGAAAAAGAGATATTTGATCCCTCAATGACTAACGGTCGAGTGGGACATCAATTGTCTAGTTCAGACCCCTCTTATGAAAAAAGAAAAAGAGTGGGATTTTTTATTATTCAGTATCTGATCATCTCGTATCTAAGGGGAAGTAGAAGATCATATATCCCTCTCTTCTCCGAGAAAATGATGATTTATTGGGGAAGAGTCGAAGAAAGAGATTCATAATTTCCATTATAATATTCTGATAAAGAGCGAGAGAGAATTCTGACCTTGTTTTGGTATTTCGATTGAAATACCCAAAAATGGTATTTGACGTAGAAATAATCTTCTTGCTTATTTCGACAATTCCTGATACAGAAGAAGCAGCTCGAGAATCATGAAATATGGTCCCGTAGAGGTGGATTCCATTTCCAAAAAGGAGGATTTGATTGAGCATTGAGGAACAAAAGAATTGAATCCGAAATACCAAATGAAAGTAGATCATTTTTTTTCATTCACGTAGAAGTACATATCTTACCCGGACCCTCACTTATAATGGTATTAAACAATAGTCTTATTGGAGTCGATACGCAAATCACTTTAAATATCAGAAGTCGAGTAAGCGGATTGTACGAGTAGAGAGAGAAAATCAGTCTTGTACTTCAAATTGATTCTGAGAATATCCATTTTTCTGGGGAGACATATAAGATATCCAGGCACAGTGGCATTTTAATACGCGGGAAAAAAAGATGATAAGGAATCTCAAAAATGGAAAAATGGGATCTATTCCCAACGGATTACACCTACCAAGAAAAAGGATTTGGTTTTGGTTCGACCCGTAGTCACATATCAAATAGCTGATGGGATCAATTTAGCAACATTTTTTTTCGAAAAGGGATAATGTCCAACTTAGAGTTGTCAATTATCTCCTTTATGGAAATGGCAAGCCAATTCGAGGAATTTCTCACACAAGTATTCAATTAGTTCCCACTTGCTTAGTAATGAATTTGGGTCAAGAGAGAAATGGTTCTATAGAAGAGATTCATGCTTCCTGCTTAGAAATGCATTTCTCAAGGGATATAATGAAATTCCTTGATTGGACCCTCTGAGGGAAAAGCTCTATTTTATGATGCTGAGGGGAAAGCTCTATTTTATGATGTATCCAACAACCAAATTCAAAATAGAGTGGTTTCAGATTTGGATATATTCTAATTGTGGTCGCCATGTGATCTTCAACCAATTGTGTGCTTCGATATAATTACCTCGAGTCAGCGCTATAGCTTGCTTCCAATACTCAGCAGCTTGATCGAACCAAGCCTCGACAATTGAAGAATCACCCTATGGAATGGCCTGTTCTCCTCGGTCGGAATAGGTCAGACCTTTCCATACTTGAGAGTTTCCTATCTCATACGACTCCTCCCTTATGTGCATAGTACTAATAATATATGAAATCTCAATATCCATATTCCCCCTTGATAACCGCACAATTTAGCGAGGGTCACAATAATATATGTATCAAGTGTCGCTGAGGCGACCACTCACCAAACATGGGTTGATCAACAATTAACCCACAATAAAAGAATGAAGAAATTAAGTCCAAGAATGTGAATTAATATTTATTACTCTACCATAAAATGTATAGGGAACAAGCATGTAGAGGTAGAACCACAGAGAGCAATACGAAAATGCATAAGCCTACAATGTGCATCTATCACAGAGTCATCCATGTGTGAAACCTATTTTTGTGGGTTTTTGAATTTTATATACTTTTTTTATTTTATTTTATATTTATATATATTTTTTAATAATATAATTAGGTAATATATATATATATAATTTACAGACTATAAATATAGAAAGATATATATATATATATATACCCCTAGAGGGTGAGTATATAGCCTATAATACATACAATATATATATAGTGATTTTTTTCTCTTTTTTTAGGGAGTACATATATATATAAAGGGGGACTATAATATTTATAAAAATATACAAAAATAGTCAAAAATCTAGAGATAAAGCTTTTTTTGTATTTTTATGATTTTTTTACCATTTTTGTGATTTTTGGGCATTTTTCAGAATATTTTTAGTATTTTTAAAAAGCAAAATAAGGGCAAACAGGGAATTAGGGACTGGCTGTAAGAAAAATAGAAGTTAAAAATAGCAAACAACCTCAAAAATTTTCCACACTATTTTTCTAATAAAGATAATAAAGTATAGCATAAATAGGAACTGAGTTCATATTTTTTTGATTTTTCTTTGATTTTATACATTTTTTGAAGTTTTTGTGCATTTTTGAATTTTTAAGGTTTTCCTTTTGAGATTTTTAGGGATTTTTGGACTGACACTAAAATAGGTCAAAATACACACTAGGGAATTTTTTTTGGAATTTTTAGAGGTCTTTAATATTTTTTTGGTATTTTATAAGCTAGACAGTAAATAAAAGACATGTTTTTGATTTTTAATAAATGCAAAAATGCAATAAAATTAAAAACTAAAAATATAGCGTGCAAGGGTACACTAACAGGAGCTTATGTCTATTTTTGCAAAATTTTTCAAAGGAATATGAAGCACAAAATAAATAGACAAAGCATACAAAAATAAATAGCCTGGAAAGGGTATTTTTGCAATTAAAGTATTTGTCAGGGGCATCCATGCAAAAATTACAACAGAAATAAACATTTATTCTTATTTTCAGGGCCATTTTACAATTAATAAAACCTGGCGGGGTTTAGATGCAAAAATCACGCGCCTCACGTGGGGACTGCACGTGAGGCGCGGAGGGACTAAACTGCAAATCTAAAAACATCAGGGGTCCTTCTGCAAATTATACAATTTATTTACAACGTGACTTTTTATTTTTGGTATTAAACTATAAATACAAAAAGGCGGGGGAGGTGTTTGAAGTTTACCCCCTAAGGCACTTCATCCTGCGGCGCTGGGTGCGCCACTTATCCATGTGTCGCCCATCTGACGGCGGATACCGGTTCGTCGATGAAGAGTGCAGATTAGAAGCCCCTCGTGGATCTGACGGTTGGCGCGTGTCTTCATCGGACGGCTGTCTTTCAATCTGGGCCTCGCCTCCTGATCCGACGGCTCTGGAGGTGTCTGGAAGAACTGGGAAGAAGCTCGCCCCCGACGAGCTTCGATCGAGCAGCTCGGGCTCCTCCGGGCACCTCCCTCGCATCTGAAGTGCTCTGGACGTAACCGGGAGGCTTCCGCGTCGTCTGATGGTTCTCTCATGGCTCCTGGAGGTCCGAGTCGCTCGGACGAGGTCGATGAAGCACATGACCTCCAGGAACCTCTTCCTGGTTCGATGCAAGCCCAGATGGGCTCCATTCCTCGTTGTACCTGCACAGGAAGAACCGAGGGAGCGAGGGCTACCTCCTCGACACAGGGTTTTGAAGCTTCGCAGTGAAATGGAGCGAGGCGGAGGGGCTCTGGCGTACGCGGAAGTGGAGCCCCGATTCCCCAAGACCAGGGGTCCTGGGTTGAGCAAATGGGTGCGATCGATGGAGAAAGCGATGGGGTATGAAATGGGGTGCTCAAGGCGGTCGGACACGGTCGGGTTCACAGTGAAGAAGTCGTCGGAGTGGAGCTCTGGCGAACTTCGAATTTTTGGATTTTACGCTAAGCCGATCACCTAAGGGCTAAACTAACTACTGGAATTAAAAACTAACATTAAAAGCTAACTAAAATGCATAAAAAGGACAGCTCTTATACCTGGGGCCACCAGAGAGCAGGACAGACGCCGGAGCTCCGCCGCGACAAAATTCTCCTTCCTCCGGCCGATTCGAGGTGCTGGAGCACTCCCTGTCACGAGGAACGTTCCAGGAACGAAATCAAGGCTTTAGGTTGGATTAAAATTGGCCAAATTCGAGGAAGGAGGCGGAGCTACTTATTTATAGATATTGGCGAGTAGCCTTATTGACCGGCGATTATTACTTAATCCAATGAGTATCTGATCGATCCAAGTTATTGGCGGGCATCATGGATAATCAGAGAGCAATTCTTGTGAAGGAAGCGAGCTCGATCGATGGACGGGATAGCCGTAAAAAAGGGATGAAAATCGGGGAAAAGATGGTTCAGGGACGCCAGAGCTAGGATGGGACAGTTGACCAGGGGGTCAACGAAGGCCGGCGCCCCATTGGTCCACGTCAGCCGCTAAAAGACAAAACAGGAAATTTGAGCCTAAATTGATTTATTTACCATAGTAAATGATTTTATTAGAATTTTCTTAAAACATAAAAAATGTTATTTTTTCATGTAGTATTTATTTATGATTTTTATTGAATTTTTCGAAGTGTTTTATTATGGTTTTAATTTAATAATGTGTATATGTATGTATTTACATGTATTTTTGTGTATTTTATTTGTAATTTGTTTATTTTATTTTATTATTTTATTAACTTATTTTATAAATTTATAATTTATTTTTGTGAGTATATAGGTATTTTTATTTAATTTTTAGGAGCTTATTTACATTTTTAAATAAATAGGTATATGCATATGTAAGTATATTTATAGGTATTTTACCTATATATTATATACATTTTATTTATTTAATGAATTTTATTTGTTTTTATTTTGGATTTGTATTTTTAATAAGTTATATATAATATATACATTACTATAAAAATATAGATGAATAAAGAATAAAATAATTAAAATCCCTTTTTATTTATATACATTCTTAACATAGGTATTTTGCCTATGTATTACATAGGCTTATTTTATTTTACAAATTCTTTTTAGTTTTCTTTTAATTTTAATATGTACATGTATTCTATACATTATTTGTAAAATTCTAAAAATAATTTTGTACAAATAATGCATATTGAATAAAATGAATATTTTAATCAGCCCTATATACAAGGAGGGTCAAAAACCTAACTTCTACAGATGAATTCCAAAAATTACGAAACCAATTTTATTAAATAGTTCTTGGAATGCTATATACAACTAAAGGTGAGTTTGGGTGATTTGGAGTTTTTATTTGCAAGATATGGGTCTGTGAAGTTGATATTTTGGCTTTTTATTCTGTGTATAAAATGTACAATGAGTATTATTTTTACACAAACTCAATTTTGTATTTTTATTTACATTATTATCTACAACTTTCATGAACAAAGTTTCTTTATTTGGGGAATAAATAATTATGTACAAAATAGGTGTCAAAAAATGCATAAATAAATGCATGAACAAATGAGATATTTATTGTACACTGGCCCTTATCTCCCCCTACTTTATTCCTTGTCGACCAATACCATGTTGGCCTTGGTCTCAGGGTTTGGGTCATAAAGTATTTGCAATATTTTATTCCTTTTTCTTTTCTTCTCTTTATTCTATAATTTTGGCATTAAAAACCTTATTTAATGTGTAATTAGTACAATGAATCATGAATGCTATTATGTACAATCTGATGCTATTTACATGCATTTGCTGGGGTTTTTGAGGCCAAAATGATAGAATAAAGGTGATGAAATGGAGATTCATCACCTCTATAATCTAAATAGAAATGACCGGGGCTAGTATTTTGACAAGAAATTTCTAGCCGCTTTTGTTTTTTCTTAATACCTCTAATATTAGTACTCGATAGAAATGGTATCTCCAACAATTTCTTTGTCCTCAACGCCCCAGGAATTAGTCACTTCAACGATCTTCGATGTCTATACGGGTATCCAAACAAAGTACAAACGAGATGGATGCTTGTTGTCCCAACCATTCTTGTTAGCCCCGATACCGATGAGGAAAGGGGGTAATTTCTAATAAAGTTTTTATATTATTGATTCCTGGGTCTAGTGCTTCTGCCCTTATGCCGCCTATTGGTACTAGTTAAGTGGGATTGATCCACAATACAGAACCCATAGGTGTAACCACAATATAAAAAATCGACAATTGAAGTATCTGAGGCTGCATCAATTGAGGATACATGACAGAAGGAATTGTGACATCTACAAACTTCACCTTCAAAAAGTGTAGCTTGATTTCCATAATCCTTTCTTTCTATCTTGAATCATGTCTCTTTCTCATAAGACTAAGGGCTAAAAAACAAGAAGAAAATCAAAGCTTTGACAAAGTGAAAACTCTCGCTTATTTTCTAATCAGCCTCTAGAATTCATGTGTTAAGCACTCCATGAAAGTCAGGTTTGATGCTGGCCATGATATCAGGAAATGTGTTAAGCAATACTGTTTCTGCTAAATTCTAAGCCTAGTTTCTAAGATATCGTTGAAGGTTTCTCCTTTGAGTCAGGATTTCTAATGCGGGACTTTCGCCCAGGGTTCTGACTTGAGAAGATGAGAATCAAATCTTGAATAATAAAAAACCCTACTCTTTTTTCTGGGCAACAAGGGACTGTAAAGACATGGGACTGCCTATCTGCTATGTCTGCTTTTCTTCCACCTAGGCCCCCGATCCAAGGGTAATATATAGTGGGGCCACTGGGCTTTTTCGAGGTGGTTCAGTCTTCACTTTGTAAACACCACCTCAAGTGATTTGTCTTATAGAAGGAAAGCATTTCTCATAGCTTCCTCCTCTCACCCATAGTGTCTACCTTTCCCGGACAAGCAAGGCACCAGGATTTGTCAGGTATGGGATTTCAGGGTTCAGAAAAGATCCGATAAAGAAATTCGCCTTTATATATCAAAAAGGAAAAAAAGAAAGATCAGAAATGGAATTCACCAAATAGACCCCTCGGCATCTATGACCTGGGTTCTCAATCACAAGCCAGAGGTAGGACATTCTAAAGTAGTAGTGCTTAGCCCTAATTAGCTGGATGAATTGCGATGCCCCTGAAAAAGAGACCCCCACGTTAATTAAGTACTCAAAAATGACATATTAGTCTCTTGAATAACTAGCTTTTGAAACTCGCTTACCGCGGTCGCCAATTTCTCTAGGGCCCAGCTATAGCCTAATATATAAAAGATGGATCGCTTGCTCCTAGCTTATACGATGTTCTCCACTCTCATACCCCACTAGATAAGCTCTAACCTTCTCCCTTCCTTCGTCTTAGCTCTGTTTGTCAGTTTACTTCTCTTTCTTTAGCTAACCGAAATTGACTCTTGCTTGCCCTCAAAGATAGCACACATTTTCACTATTCTCGGAAAGGTGAAAGAGAGCGGGGAAAGCAAACTAGAAAAAGCAGCTGAAGGTATAGACTGAAGTGAAGGAGAAAGAGAGAGCTCGACAAAAGCGATGTATCCCGTGCTCCTTACTTAGTCAGCACTCCAACCCTCAAAGATTGCCTTGCTCTTTTCAGGCAGACTGAGAGAGTGAGTAGGGAAAGATCTCAGAACTCAGCCATGACTCACTTCTTCTCTTTAAAGCAAGCACAAGTATACATCTTTCATTTGCCCATCTAGTGAGGGAAGAAGGCATGTAGATCCGTTGATGTCGTTTACAAAAAAACTGACTCGTAAGCTAGTGAAATCGATCTACTTGCCACTAGTCTATGATAAGACAGTGCTTAGTTCCTCTTCAGATATTCAGAAGAGCCAGGGGTTCATAATCAAGCTAGTCAAATATGAGAGCTATGTGTAAAGATCCGAGTGGTAGCAAAGCCTCAAAATGGGCAGAACTAACGTCATGGACGATCCCCATCTTCCTCACAGAGGGAGCTCACCGGACTTTTGTCTATGTTCTGACTCATCATCCAAGACCTGGATAGAAGAAGAGACATATCGAGCATGAGGCCGACTCCTCTCTCTCCCACTGGCTAAGTCTAAGTCAGGGCTGGAACTATCAACCGATGTCAAGATTAGCAGAAAGAAGATATGCTTTGATTTGATTGCGGGCATGCAAAGAAATAAGGAAAGTAGGTCCTACTAGCTCTGATCTGATAAGCAACAGTCATTCGAGGGCTTGCAGATGCCCATGATCGAGTGAGAAAGTTTCATTTTCTTCTCTTTCCTCGTCTGTCATCCAAGGCTACCATGTTCCGATCGTCTTTTGCTTCAGGACAGAGTGTAGATGTACCAGCTCATTGTCCTGCACTCTCGATGCTTCTTGGTTCTCTGATTCCCTAGTGCAGTCTGATGTGGTCAAGCCCTTTGCTATAATAGGGTGGACGCCTCCTCAGCTTGCTTTGCTGCATTCGCGCTCCGATTCGACTTCGAGAGAGAACTAGAGGAAAGAGACTTCGAACTCCCCATCTGGCTTTTTCAAGGGTGCATCCGCAGGGTAGTCAAACATGTCCCGTGGTTTCATATCGTCCTGATCCCTTCCCCACCCTTTTCCAGGATGTGATTCCTAAGGTCAGGAGCAAGTTAAGCGAGCAGGGATGGCCAATCCATCCTTCCACGATAGGAAGACATCCTTCCAACTTCTGTTGTCTTACCCCTGAGGTCTCATTATGACATATTCACCACGTCCGAGATCTTAGTCATGCTTTTTGATAAATAGACTCGCTAAGTACTATATAAAAGCGGCAATTTCTCTAGGGCCTAAACACTCTATTACGCCTCGATTCTGGCATAGACTAGACGTAATTCACATATGGATCACCGGTCTAAAAAGGAGTGATCAAGTTACGAAACCCCTCCCATCCTAGCAAGAATTAGATAAAAAGTGTCATAATTCGACTCCGGAAAGCTGGACAGATGGTGGGAGCGACCATCCTTCTCTCTTCCCTCAGTGAGAGTGGATTGCTTCTTTTTATGATCGCAGGATAAGCACATTAGAAAAAGTCATCGCAGCGGCTTCTCCCCTCCCTCAAGAAACTATACACATTGCTTCAATATGTTCTTTGTTGGCTGGTGAAATAATGTCTTGACCTAGACTTGAACTCTCTCTCTCTCTTTAGAAGTCAAAAAAGGAGGAACACACTAAGATGTCCGCCCCAGATTTATTAATAAGTAGTTACAAAATCCAATATTCGAAGAGAGAGTCTTAGCATTGAAAAGAACTTTTTCAGAAAAAAAATGATTACCCGCAAAAATTGTCCCACTTCTAGCTAACTAAATAAACCATAAAAAAACAACAGGACACATCGACTTTTCAAGCATCCTAAGTTTTGCAACATTCAGAGAGTCTCAAAAAGTCTCGAGGCTATGGACATTTAGCTACGAAGGTCCATTGTCTTGCCATATGGAGCTAGTTCTAACACAATAGAAGAACAAGTTTCAACATATTTAAAATCATTGTTGCAGAGAAGGTAAAGATCAATGACACATGCTAACAGTCTAGAGCACTGGTCCCTAGTCAAGATATGCCTTCTTTGAAGCAGCCATAAAAAGATGCAAATCTCGCTTTAAAGTTTTAACTCGCAGATAGGCTTGCAGTCTCGAACCAACATGGCATCAAATGAGGCAGGTGGGTTAACCACAAAGTTATAAGTGTGCCTACTTGGAAAATTTCTCCCCCTCCACTTCCAGCGATCTCTTCCACCTTGCAGACCACGGATCTGACATACTAAATCCAAAAGATGCATAAACTCCTCCAGAATTTGATTTGAAAAATCTGAACATGAAGAGGGCATCCAAATTCCTACGTCCCAACAATCCATCACCCTATCACCCTAATCGGAGGAAGGATCGTAGAGACGTGGAAATCTCGATGCTAGAGTACCATAATTTGTCTGATTGTTTGTCCAGAAAGTAAAAGAAGCTCCATCACACACAAATGACTAGAAGAGTTCTCGAAAGTACGACATGATCGATCGAATGCCTTTCCAGAAGGTAGAACAATAAGCAATATGATTGTGTACCAAGTTCTCCTGCACCTGTACATTATAGATTTTTATGATAAGTCAGCAACAAAGATCCTCACCACTTCCCCATAATCTAACAACCCACTTCACAAGAAGCACCTTGTTCATTGTTTCTAGACTTGAACTCTTTATTTCCTACCTCGTATGACTGAGAAAGACCCATGGGCGGACCTACACATTAGGGAGGTGGGGCACATGCCCCCCATCATTGGGAAAAATTTGTTTGGTATCCATTTCCATGTATTTTCTTGACAAATTTATTAGAGCTCATGTGCCCCCTTCGTGATCTTGTTAATCCCCTACTTTATGTATCTAGTCTAGCCGGTTCCTTCCCAATCCATTCACATGTGCATTATCTACTCACTACGATGTTGCAATATTGTTCATTATTCCCTCGTCATGAATATAAATCATATTCTCCTCGTAGTATTTCCTCATCAGTGAACAATACCCACATATACCTCGCATTTGGTGCCACCGTCCCAAACGCCATGTACTCATTGCCCCATTGAACGTCAGTTCCTCAAATGCAAGAAACTGTGACATCACGAGTTCTTCACCATTATTCCATTAGTTGTAGAGGATCAATTATTATTCTTCCCTCAATTCACATGATCTCACAACCATAATATATCGATGGAACTTATTTATGGATCTGATGAAACTCTAAAATTTTGTATTTGTTGGTAGCAATCTTGCTAATTGATTAACTATATCTATATTATGCTTATAATTGAATTTAGTTTTGCATCTCTTCAAAGATTTAGTCTTATGTCTATCGAACTATTTTAATTTTGGAAGAGTTTTATTTGCATGTTTTAATAAAAAGATTTCATTAAAAACAAGTTAATTTTTTATTCACGAAAGCCTACATGGGTGGTAATTATTTATTTCAATATATCCTATGAAAATAGTGCATCTGTTTGAATCGAATCAGATCTTCTTTTGGGTCGAATCTAGTTTATATAATAAGATGTTTCATCTTGCAAGCAACTCTAATCACTTATCGTGGCTTTTCATTCATCCGAAGATAAGCACTATTTTGATTAATATATAAAAATACATCTATACTGTTTTACATAGTTTTTATCGTAATTATATTATATGACTCGATGCCTTCCCCAAACTAAAATCTTGCGTCTGCCACTGGAAAGACCCCCTTGTCAATATTTGCAGTCGGTTCACCCCTCGAACAGAGAAAATCTCATTCCATGCAGAAAGGAGGGTCTTTCCCAGGTAAAAGGGTAGGTCAAGACCAGTCCACACGCATCAGGTTGGACGGCCTGCCTTGTCTGTTAGGATTGTGTTTATGAATAAAGAAAGACGGTACATACCCAATGCATGCATGCATACATACAAATCTATAATAGTGATTGAAGAGTTTACATCATACTGTCAACCCACAACCTTTGGATCAAGATCCATCCAAATTGTGAATCTCAAATTCAGAAATCTTGCTATTTCTCCAATTCAAAAAAAACACAATTCCAAATTTTTTGCAATGACAGGGAATTTGCAATGGTTGCGGGTAGCCGTAACCCTGGGCCTGCGTCCCACTTGGGCCACTTCCCATCCCCAACTCCTCAACACCACTGGGCTTCCCTTCTTTCCTCCCTACGCGCTCGCGCTGCCACGCACCTCAGCGCCCTCCCTACCCGGCCACACCGGTCACCCTCTCCCTCTCGTGGCCACGCCGACCCACCCCCCGCGCGGCCGCTCTCCAGCGACGCCCTCCCCCACGCGGCCACGCCGGAGCACTCCATCCATTTATTCATATTCAACTACATTTCATATCTAATATGTATCGATCTACATGTATAAATATCCAACTCAATTTTCTCCTCTCCATCCATTTATTCATATTCAACTAACGTTTTATATCTTTAATAAATAAAAACTATCAACACAAAAGAATTGAACACTTAACATATATAAACATTCAATATTCTCTATATATAGCACGTTTTTATGAATCGCCATATTACACGATCTAACTCTATTTCATCTATCTGTGAAAATCTTGTATACATTTATAAATAACTTAAGATTTACCATATCGAAGATATGGGTACCCATTGGGTACACGGGTATCCGACGGGTATACGGGTACCCGCTACAAATTACCCGTTTAATAAATGGGTGGGTATGGATAGTGATATTATAAATGGGTATGGGTTTGGGAATAGTAATACCCGCCCCAAACCCGACCCGCTGACATCCCTAACCGCATCGCAGGATTCCATTGCTAAAGTCAATCCTCCGTATCTTTCTCCTCTAACATATTTCTTTCAAACTCCGAATTCTTAAGTCAGTCCACATCTAGAAGTGTAGGTATATACACTTTGAAGTCGATTTTGTGAGAGATTCTGAAATCCGGTATCATTTCATATTCTAGATATAATCTGTGACCTCCCACTAAACAAAATAAAAAGCTTTGATTAAATTATAGTCAGTGCTGAATGATTTATAAATGCCTTTCTTATCAACTTTCAACTATAAATTTAGAACCAATAACCTGCAACTTTCTCTGTGCTTACATTTGCTTTGTTTTTGTTTAATCGGATTGCTTGTATCAGTTTCTCGTGCATTAATTTGGATGAAAAAAACGCCCCCTTGCTAACAAACTTCCTAACGTCGGGTTTGTGAGTTAGAGAATCCCTTGTGTGTAATTGAACCTATAATGAACCGAATCGAATATTCGCGAACCTCTACCGAATCAAACTGAATCTGAACAAGATTCTAATTTTATTTAATCGAACTGAACCCGAATCTCTATATCTACTAAACGAACCAAACCGAATCCAGGTAATGTTCACCCATGTTCGGTCCGTTTCCACCCCTATATATTTGCATCTGGCTACATTTCAATTGAGCTACCATATTTTGTCTCAAAGGATTTAGTTCTGAACATCTAATGGTTCTAATGCTGATTTCTTTTGTAAGGAGAGAAAAAAAGATACGATTGAAGTGTGGAGTGGCTTAGTATATTTTGTAAAATTGACGGGCCTTTAATCAGATTGTTTTAATTCATGGCGACGGCGAGCTACCCTCCCCCGCCGCCATACTACAAGCTCTACAAGGACTACCCGGACGACCCCAACTCTGCCCCTGCACCTCCGCCGCCCCTCCCACCGGGTTCCAGCTACATCCTCTACGGAGGCAACTACAACGTAACACCAGATCCCAAAATCCTTATTGCAATCTGCTTCATCAGTGTGAATTTTATTCTGATCTTCTTTTTTCCCATTCTTAATATCTAGACAGATGATGTCCTCCCAAGCTTGGAAGATCTAGGGGTGCGACAACTATACCCTAAGGGCCCTAATATAGGTACATGGGATCATTTTGTTTCTTTTTTTTGTTTGGAAGATACCTTGGAATCATTCTTGGTTTCTGTTGAAAATATCAAATCTTGCTAATGTAAACGTGTGTTGGCCTGATCTGCTTGCTAGTGTTCCTAATGCTGGGAAAATGTTTTTATAATAGTAACATTTGATGTTTCATTGCCTTAAAAACATTTGAATTTTTATGAGGTAAAAGAAACTTTTCTTGAAGAGAGTCTATTGTTTAGGGTTTTATCTTTGGGTGTTTTGGGATGATCATTCATCGAGAAAAAAATTTGTCTTGTACATACAAAACATAATTTTCCATACCCAACGACGAAACTTTTTTTTATCATAAGTTACCTGCTTGTGCAAGAGGTGGTTTTGATCTTAAACTTTCCTTGCTTTTGTCACCATTCATTGTAAATATTTCCAAAAGTAACCACATCTTCAAGAGGTGACTCTGACTAAAACTAAAGCCACCTCTTACTGAGACGGCTTCCACTGCCGTTTTTGTGACAAAGAATGCCAAAAGAACCCGTCTCTTGAGAACCAAAGCTACCTCGTCATGAGGCAGCTTTGGCTAAAGTCAACGTCGCCTATGGTATATAACGAAACAAGTTTTGCCATTGGAGATGGTGAATTATGATTCACATATATCGGACACATGAACTTTCCTCACCATTCGTCAATTGTAGTTTGAGTGACTCCTATCTTCCCTGTGCTTTGTCAACCTTGTCTAATTTCTTGATGTAATTCTTGATGATACTTCCTCTTTATTTTTTTCCTGTTTAAAGATAACCGATTATGTGCTTTCTTCATTGGTTTCTTGGTTATTGTGTAGCATCCTGAGCTTATACTCAAGCAAACTAACCTTGATAACTTATTGGCTTTGAACCTAGTTGGTCATGTTAACAACCACCCAAATACTTAAGTCATCACTTTCTCAATAATGGTGGTGGTTGCACGCTTCTCGTAGTTTCTTTCCTATATTTTTGTAGGGGTCGCTCCTTTTCTTGGGTAGCCTTTTTGCTATTGAAGACACTATAATATAATTGCGTTTTCATTGCCTAGACCAGAGTTAGTATCAAGAAAAAATGGCATGGACAATTTGTTCGATTTTTGAGCTTGGTCGAATTCGTTAGCAACCACCCAAATGCTTAAGCCAAGTTGTCAAGTCGGGAACCATACTAGACTTTTCCCGAGGCTCCCTAGACAGAATGGAATGAGCGCATGCGGACTACTTGACCATCAGGGGCTTTGCTCTTACCTAGGCTAAAAGCTTAGCCACTCACCAACCCACCGGTCGACCTTCTCATCAATGGGCCTGGTTATATGCTTTGAGAAGCCAACCCCAAGAGCAAGCTAGCTTTCTGGTAGTAAGTGAGAGGCTAGCGCTTAGGTATCGGCGAACATCTTTCGGAAGAGAAAGGGTTCAGTAAGAGGGAGGGAGCAGCTCACTGACGACCAAGCTAGCTAGCCTGATAATGAGGCTGGCGGGGAGTCTCGCTGAAAGAATTCCATTGGCTTTGACCCTAAGCCATTTTCTGCAGTGGGTAAAGCAGTAATCCCCACCACTTACAATCTACTCCCACACTTTATGTATTCTATAGACTATATGAGTCCATATTTGTGGTGTTACATGTTGTCTCTTAGCCAGGCACAACAGAAAGTGGGACATAACATATACTGAATTCTCTTGGATACTCTTCACCCTCCTTTTCGGACATTCATCATTGAGTAGAAATGCAATAGCTAGAGGATGTGTTAGGACTACCAATAAATATCCAATTTTGTCTGTATCCTCTAGGTCTATTCTAAAGAACTATTTCCAATGTTTGATTTCCAGGTCAAATGTTTCTTAAGCCCCATCATTAGGAATCTTAACAACCTTGTACTCTCTTATGTTTCTTCCTTTAGTCGTGAAGACTTCCCAAACTTTGTATACATTTTGTTTTATAACACGGACGTTAAAAAGAAATCAAAGGATATTATCTGGTGGACTAATAATAATTGAAAATACTTGACGCCACTATATACTCCATATTTTCTCGAAATCGGTCCTTTTGACCGGGGCCTTTTCCGAACAATAAATATGGGTGCTGATATTTTAATATTTTTTTGTCAGTTACGTGAAATAATAAGATGTGTTTATCTATCCAGGAAAATTCCACTTGACACTAAATTTTATTTAATGCTGTAACAAGCTTGTCCAAAGTTAAGATTAAAAGATGGACTGCTTGTTCTTGTTTTCTTTTCTGATCCTTATACTGTCACAATTAAAACACTCATGGCCTGGAAAACTATGTTTTCGGTAGTCTGGAAAACTATTTCTTGGATATTAATATTGTCTTCTATAAATGGTTTCACATTACATAACAACATAAGTTGGTTAAAAATCAAGAATAGTCTCCGCTACCTTCATTACATGCTTCAACAAAATGAAGCAACAGTTTTATATTGAGAAACTCAATACGTCCTGAGAGAAATTGCCATGTTAGACACATTATGCACTAAGGATGAAAAGGGATCGGATATGCCTATTTCCATATCTGTTGGTGGAAAAGTTATTCATTTCCATATCTGTTGGTGGAAAAGTTATTCTATATTATTCAAGAGACCTAGGGCTCTTTTATATAGAGGAGATTTCCAATGGGTAAATTACATATTGTGGACAACATAACTAGAGAATTAATAAACAATACTAAAACATAGAAATATCTCTACACTCCCCCCTCAAGATGGAACATAGATGTCGATGATACTCAACTTGGATCCACAATTCTAAAACAAGCCTCTAGTCAATGCTTTAGTGAAGATGTCTGCAGTCTGCTCTCTTGAACTAACGTGGGAGGTGGAGATGAAGCCTTTCTGAATCATGTCATGTATGTAATGACAATTAACCTGAATATGCTTCGTCCTTTCATGAAATGCATGATTACTGGAAATAAAAGTGCAACCTAATTGTCACATTGCAAGTACATGGGAAGTGGTATCTCAATGCCAAGTTCGATCAAGACTGATCTAACCCAGATCATTTCAGTGGTCCCCTGTGCCATAGCTCTGTACTCTGATTCTATGCTAGATTTGGCTACATTGTATGTTTCTTGCTCTTCCAAGATACTAAAGAGCTCCTGACAAATACTGTTAATCATGAGGTAGGCTTTCTGTCCTTAAGGCATCCTGCATAGTCTGTATTTGCGCAAGCCAAGACATTGAGGGATGTTCCTTTCTTGAAAAATAGTCCTGCACCTGGAGATGACTTCAAGTACCTCAGAATCATGTGAACATCATCAATATGTACCTGTTTGGGTCGCTCCATGAACTGGCTAATCTGACTAACAACAAATGAGATATATGGTCTGGTGATTGTAACATAAAGTAGTTTCTCAACCAACTCTATGTATCTCCTATTATCCACTTCCTCTATATCATCATCGTATAGTCTCACGCTAAGGTCTATAGTAATTGTAGGTCTACACCTGCTCATGCCTATTTCTGCTAAAAGGTCCGTAACATGGTTCCTTTGAGTCATCGCAAAATCCTTGGTAACAAATTTTTGTCTAAGGAACTCCTTAGCCTTGCTAATCCCCTGCTCATCATCTCCTGTAACGAAGATACCATTGATATAAACCATAACGACAACTGTACCTCCCTGGCTTCTCAGAACAAATAACGAGTGAGATGCATTCGACCTTGTGAGCCCTTTCGGCTCAATCAGGTCCGAGAGCTTCTGAAATCATGCTCTTGGACTCTGCTTAAGACCATAGATAGCCTTATGAAGTCTACAAATATATTGATACATCCACTCAGCAACAAACCTTGGTGGTTGTTGCATATTAACTTCCTCCTGAAGATCACTATAGAGAAATGCATTCTTGACATCAAGCTGAAACAATGGCCAATCTCGCACCACAACGACAGTAAGAAGAGCTCGAAGTGTAGAATGATGGGCCACCAGGCAGAATGTATCCTGATAGTCCATCCCATACGTCTAAGCGAGCCCTCGTGCAACCAGCCTTACCTTATAACGATCCACTATACCATATGCTCAGTGTTTCACGGTGAACGCCCATTTGCAACTGACAAATGATGCTCCTGGGAGAGCTGGGACTAAACTCCATGTGCCACGTGACTGTAACACGACCATTTCCTACTCCATTGCAAGACGCCACTGACTATCTTGCATAGCCTCCTGATAGGACTGTGGAATCGCCACAGTAGATAGGCCAACAACAAACTTCTTGAACTCTATTGATAGGCAGACCAAAGAAACAATCGAAGCAAGATGATATGAAACACATGTATGTCTCTGCTTCCTGAGTGTAATAGGCACATCAAGATCATCCCCACCACCTCTACATGCTCACTGGCCTCCTGTGAAGGAACTGCTCATCTTGTACTGTAGCTTGCTGTAGAGACAACTCACCATTGCCATCAGCAGAAATATTATGGTCAGAACATACTCGAGGCGTTCTGGATGATTGGAGAGGCCCATGAGCAGTAGATAACCTGCGAACATAGAAGCGTGAGAATAACTGGGATATGGGATTAGAAAGAGGTGGTGATCGTAGTGGAGGAATTGTAGGTGGTATTGTAACATGTGGTGGTGACGAGAAAGGAGGTGGAAACATGTAAACTTCCTCTTCAGAATCCGATGGAGTGAGCTTGTCACGTGCAGGAGAGAAGTACATCACATACTCAAAGAAGGTGACATCAGCACTGACGTAATACTTCCGACGAATAAGATCGTAACACCGATATCCCTTTTGTGTCTTGGAATACCCTACAAAAACACACTTGACAGCTCTAGGGGCAAGCTTGTCAAGGCCAGGTAATATTGATGTACAAACGCTATAGAGCCAAATACACGAGTGAGAGAGAACACATCCTTTTTGGGAAACACAATCGAGAAAGGAACCTTTTCACCCAAGATAATGGAAGGCATCGATTTGCAAGATAGCAAGCGGTGAGTACATCACCCCAAAAGTAGTGAGGATCACGACTCTGAATCAGAAGAGTTTACGTGGCATCAAATAAATGATGGTGTATATGTTCCTCAACACCGTTTGCTGGGACGTGTAGGCACAAGATGTCTGATATAAGATACCAAGCGATCGAAAGAAATGTGAAAGCTGTAAGGTACAGAATTTTAGCGCATTGTCAGTGCAAATAAAGTTGACAGCAGTAGAAAATATATTCTTTATTTCATTGATAAAAGATTGATTACATTCCCAGCTTTAGACTTATTCTTTAACAGAAAATCTATGACAATCTAGAAAAATCATCAACAACAACAAGATAGAACGTATATCCCTGATGGTCAGGGGTAGGACTTGGGCCTCAAATAACCAAATGAATAAGATCAAAAAGAGAACTACTATTATGTCCCTGATGACCCAGGAATGAAGATCGATGGTGCTTTCCTAACTGACAAGCTTTACATTGAAAAGTAAAACGAGGAGAAATCTGAGGAAGCACATGATACATCTTCTAAAGGGGTAGATGACCAAAACGAGGATGCTACATAAAAGGAGAGACTGATCTCACAGAACTAGATGAAGCACCAACATGAGGAGTATGGATCAGTCGATATAGACCTCCCTGCTCATGGCCATATCCAATCACCCTGCCCGTGAGTTTGTCTTGAAACACAAGGGAAGATGGATAAAAAATAGCACGACGATGTAAATCTTTAGTAATCTGACTAATAGACAGTAAATTCATGGTAAAGTTCGGTGCATGAAGCACATTCTGAAGACGCATGGATGATGTCAAACCGTCCTCCCCCTATCCAAAAATGGGAGAATGAGTCCCATATGCTATGATCATTGATCTAGTAGGAGCTATCTGTCTATATGATGCAAATTTATCTCTATCTCTACACATATGATGATAGGTGCTCGAATCCATAATCCATTCTGTAATGTCAGTCCTACTACAACCGGTAAGATCATAAGCATTACTTGGGATACTAGTTGAGGCAGAAGCAACCACATCTGAAGTGCTCGAGGATCAGGAAGACGCAACAGGAGGCGTGTTTTATCTCAGATGAGAGACTAGGTCATCAAATCTCCGATCGAAAGTAGACGCAACAACGGTCTCACTCTGTTCAGCAGCACAAGCAAAGGTTGAAAAATCATGCTTGGAGTAGCATGTATCCTGAGAGTGGCCAGGACGGTGAGTAGGTTTATGGTGGATGAGGACCACGACCCCTCCTCGACTACAGAACCCTCAACCTCTATGCAGTGAAGTACCTCCTTTATACGGCCATCGCAGAGGAGGTCTGTGATGAAGTGGATGAAGGAACAATGATCCTGCTAAGGCGACGTATGCATACACCATAATTATAATTGCATACAACCTAAATAATTGCATACAACCTAAATAATTATAATTGCATACAACAATACAACAAACCCTAAACATCAAGCATACAACATAATTATAATTGCATACAACCCTAAACATCATGATATAGCAAAAATTAGTGGCATGATATACGATACAACAAACCCTAAAGCAAGCATACAACATAATTATAATATACAGTACCCAACAATCCAACATACAACCTAAATAATGTCATTAGGGTTCTAGTGAATGTTATAGGCTATAAAGAATGCCCTGATCATATAATAAAATATAAAAAGGAAAAAAACCCTAACCTGGGGTCCTGGGCGACGAGCGGTGAGCTGGCTTGGTGGGGATCGTCCTTCGGGCGGCATGGCATGGCGGCGATGGAGGAGTGATGAGGTGGCTTGGCGGAGGAGCGGAGTAGCGATGGAGGAGCGGTGATGGAGCAAAGGCGAGGTGGAGAGCGAGAGGAGGCACGCTCAAGAGTTAGGGCTGCAGGGGGGTTCGAAAAATGAGCAGAAACTTACTGTGCGATAGTAAATTCTCAAAAATATTTTTGCGGGTATAGGGTTTTTAGGGATCCGATTACGTGTTGCAAAAAGCGGCCGCCTAATCGGCCGACTAAACCGATTACTCGGCTGAGTAATTGGGTATACCCGATTGTTGCCCAACTATGGCTAGTCGACTTGGCTACCCCACCGAGTCGACTAATCGGACCTACTAATTGGATTAGTCGGACGATTTTTACAACAGTGGTCCTATGAACCCAATCTCTTCGCTTTTTGTTTCCGAGGGGCCTGCTCTTATAGAACAAGTCTTGGGGGACACTCCAACAGAACTTTTGGGGACCAAGAACCCACTACCCCCTGGCTCTATGCCATTACCTTTGGTTGAGGAGACACACTCAACATCTGAACTCCTGCCTTCTACGCCTCACATTTGTGGAGCCGACTTCTTTGCCATCGAGCTCGTGCCGGCTGCCAGTCTACCTCGCCCCACATCAATTGTGGTTGAGCAGGCTAGAGAGCTATCAACTAGAGCTTTGAATGAGGCAGAGAAGGAACACCTTAATCCAGAACCCTTTTGCTCAGCTGTATGCAGTCTTCCCCCCGTTTGGAGTGTCAACCTTAATCATGTTGTACTTTCCCTGGAGCATGCGGTAGACAATCTCAATATACAGTCGGTACCAATCACTTCTGAAGCAACTCTCCAGTCCTCCTCAAGCGTGTCTCTAACCAGTAACTTGGGCACCAGTAAGAGACACAATAGGTATAGACCACGAAAAAATCAGATTAGAGGAAGTAAAGAACAATCAGTTACAGAGTGTAAGGCCAGAGTGGTGCGTGTAGCCGGTGCGGTACATTTATCGGGCTCCAACCTATTTACTCAATGATGGTTCTGACATGGAATGTTCGGGGTATGGGTGATCTGGAGAAGTGGCATGTAGTCGGTGCTCGCTTTGCTGAATGGTGCTGCGGCATCATCCTCCTGCAAGAAACAAAGCTTCAGTCCTGCCCCACTCTGATGTGGAACTCGATTGGCGCTTTTGGGGGCATGGTTATTGCATGGAAGGAGCCAATATTCTCTACCCTCTCTCAGTTGAAGACAAGGCACATTCTCACTGTTCTTGTGACGCCTGTCCCCCTCTAGGATCCGGGTACTCGGCAAACCAATCCACACACATACATTTCACATTCGAATATTTGACATTCACAAAAGCAGGAGAAAATAGCAACATGCATAGGAATTTAAAATTTTTGCTTGCATTGCATTCAACCTGTTCACAACCACGTGTATTTCCATTCATCAATTCCATTGCATTCCATTGTCCATTTCCATGCATTCCATTTCCATGTCCACAAAATATATATTACATACCATGTCTCTCAAAAAGTAGAAGCTACAAGTACATGAAACAATAAAATGAAGGGATATCTACACCTATAACCCTGAGTAATTTCATAATTACCCCAGAAACGGGGGTAATTATGGCGGGGGATTGTTTCGGTGACCCAGCGGTATTCTCATCTCTTTGCTCCCGTTCTCGGAGATGGCTGCTCTTTCAAGTTCTGGACGGACAGATGGGCGGGTGATGCCCCCTTACGGGTGTCTTTCTCGCGTCTTTTTGCCTTGGCATCTGATAGGCACGCTACTGTGGCTTCTGCTTGGTCGGGGGATGGCTGGTTCCCATCGCTTTTGGGCAACCTCTCTGATCAGCGTTTCGATGAATTTCTTGCGCTTCTGGAGTCTATTTCGAATGCGCCCAGTACCACGAGGGGTCGGGACCACTGGGCTTGGCGGGAGGGCGACTTCTCCACTAGGAAGGCTTTCAAGGCAATCTCCTCTCATCCTCTGGGTGATTTGGAACCCCTCAACCGCGACTGCAACTTCCTTTGGGGCTTGAGGCTTCCGAAGCGGGTAACTATATTTCTTTGGCTCTTCCGCAGAGGGAGGATTTTAACGCGGGATTGTTACGCTAGACTCTTTGGTGCTTTGGCTTCGGTGGATTGTGCTCTCTGTGGCAACTACATCGAATCTTTATTTCATCTCTTCTTCGATTGTCCGGTCACTGCTGGCATTTGGGATGAGGCGAGAATGGCTTGGATCAACACTTCGGACTTGGTCGGTTTTTGGGACTCTTTGCGCTCGAACAAAGACAGGGACCGCAGGGACTTCTTGGGCCTGTTTGCTTGCATTTGGGCGATCTGGTTGGGACGTAACGCCACAATTTTCAGGGGCCAGAGGTTTTACAGGGAAAATGTTTTGGCTCACGCGGCTCGTTTAACTTGCGATTGGGCGTCGGTGTAATTCACGCCTTCTTGTGTGGGATCTTCTCGATCAGGTCTCTGCTCCTTCTCTCTCTAGTCCTGTACTTCTCTTTCTACTTTCCGCTTTTTATTAATAATTTTTTTTTGGGCGAGCGCCACGCCGTGTCTCCCCCGAATCGTTAGTTTTCAAAAAAAATAATTACCCCAGAAACCCTCTATAATCACGAATTACATCTAGAACCTTGAATACATACTCCGTTTTACACCTATAACATTCCGTTAGTTTTCTTCATTAACTCAACCATATGAGTGAGTTAATCTAACTGATACGCGGTCTAACGGCTAGGATTAATCAAAAGTTAATAAAAAATAAAAAACTGCATGTTACAGGGATTCAGGATGACGGGGATGGAATGGGGTTTCTCCTACCCTAATGTTGCTGTTGTTTGGCGTGGAACACGACTGCACAACGGAGAGGTTTCCGATGGTCGGGTGAAGCTTCGAGCTCCATGCATGATGGTTGTAGGCGGAGGGTGTCCCTCCCTCGAACTATTGTTGTACAAGGTGGTTGGAGGAGAACGATCAAAGAAGGAATCTAAGCTAATGGGGTCTTGAGGATGATCGGGGGGGGGGGGTCGAAGAGGGTGCGGGGACGCGGGGAGGGGGCGGAATAGGTGCGGGGGCGCGAGAGGATGGGGGAGGGCTTGCAGGTGCAGGGACGCGGGGGAGGGGGCGAGAACAGGTGCGGGGGCGCGGGAGGATGGGGGAGGGCTTGCAGGTGCGGGGATGCGGGGGAGGGGCCGGGACAGGTGCGGGGGCGCGGGAGGATGGGGAAGGGCTTGCAGGTGCCAGGACGCCGGGGAAGGAGCGGGACAAGTGCGGGGGCGCAGGCGCGAGGAGGGCCGGAGCTTGCATGCAGGGGGGCGAGGGGTTGCGCAGAGGTACGAAGACGGGGGGAGGCATGCAGGGAGAAGGTGAGCGGGCAAGGTGGAGGCGCACACAACGATGGGGGGAGCTCTGCAGGGCGGAGGCGCACGGAATGGGGAGGGATGGAGCTCGCATGCGGGTAGCGGAGGCGCGGGGACTGGAAGGGCTGGAGCTCGTGCGGGGGGCAGAGGTCCGGGGCAGCTTGCCGGGGGTGAACGGGAGGGCCAGGAGCTTGTCGGGGGAGAGGGAAATCCTTTGATCTACAAAATGGCATCATGTTGTAAATATGATGTGTATGGATGGGAAAAATGGTCAACATATACCTTTTCCGTCAGAGTTAACGGAAAATTAAGACGGGACTTGATACGGGGTTATGCCATGTAAAGGTTAAATATTATTCGGGGTTATGGATGTAATTCGTGACTATCGAAGGTTCCTGGGGTAATTACAAAATTACTCAGGGTTTTGAGTGTAAGTAACCCTAAAATGAACTATCAATACTGTACCACAAAAAGGGTGAAGCTGCACAAAAAGGATGGTGCCTCCAATAAATCATTGCCGCGAACCTGCGGATCCACACGTAGGTACTTATGCGTAAAGTTGCCAAATACGATTTAAAAAACTATACAAAAAGAAATGTAGGATATAATTTAAATGTGTGCAAAACAGAAAGAAACCGTGTAACCTGATCTCACAAAGAATTACATTCCAATTATTATTATTAGATATGGATATGAGTAATCATGCTTCGTGGATAGTCTGTGGTCTTGATCTATACGAGACCTCACACTATAACTCTAAGGCAAAAATGATGCCTTAGGGTTGGGGTGCCTCCGTAGGCATGCGGTGGGGTACAATGCATCCTAAGTAAGTTTCCAACACGTCCACTTAGCTCCACTTCATAATTGTACTTCCGATTCACAATTTAGATTCCAAACCGCGAATCATCGCGGCATCCCGATCCTCCTTTATACCCAGGAAAACTGTATCTCATTCCCAACTTCATTAACCACATTTCCCGGAATTCCCCTCTTAGCGCTCCCACTCAGAATACTAACCAATGTGGCCTACACTAGCCAATACACGAGTGTTAACTCTAAGCGAACAACGAAACACTAGATCACCAACCATGAATGCTTGGCCCGCGCTGAAGCACCGGGCTGAAGCACGCAAGTGCCGAGGGCAACACCGTTAGACTAGCACCTCGGTGAGTCAAGCAGCATGTCCCCCAACCATCGCAACTACAATAGCAGTTGGGATCACGATCATCTAGGCTTCTACCCGGAGCCCCAAGGGTGCATGCCCCTCCCTTGGCGGCACCTAATTCCATCTACCCATTCACCATGAAATTTTGACCCACAAGATGATAACGGGTAAATAATTATCTTGAGTTGCGGTCAGAACTTTGACCTTAATTGCTACATGCTTTAGTTTAGAAATTGGCAATAGCTACATTCTTTCATTGTACAAAAAGGAAATGATAACGTGAGTTGTGTGCATTATATGAGTCTACTGTAAAGGTTCTAAGTATATTCTAAAATTCGTCATATACATATAAACTCAACATTAGATGATTATTGCAGAATATTATCCACATTTTCCATCGCTATACATTAATGACTATAGGTAAATATGGGTGGCTACAAAATGGATTCTACATCATAACCCTTACTTGTCGCATCTAGATGAAGTTATTAGATAGATGGTCCAAACATGCATAAGAGTATATTTAAGATACGTGATGCACACATGTAATCACTAAGAAATGGCCTATCACCTATGTAATATATAATAGACATGGGTATTTATTTACAGATGGAGGGTCCTGTGCAGTTGATGAGATTATACCATCATTTTAGTAATTCCTTGAAGTTTTTGAAAATCTGTCTTCTGTAGCAAGTACCAATACTTGCAGGATGGAATTGAACACCAAAAAATGAGGTCGTGCAAAGTACTTAATTCCCATAAGAATATTAGAATGACATCTAAATGGGAGTTGACTTCTAACTTTGAAGTGCTCATCACTAGAATCATGAATAAGTAGATCATTCAAGATATGGTATTCTGGGATCCAGTATAACATGATTCTTTTAGACCCCATTCAATTGAAAACACTTCACTAATTATCGACAGATAAAACATTCCCACTTTAAGAATCATTCGAATTATTTTTCAAATATTCCAGACCTATCTCAAAAGACAAACATATTTGTTGTAGCATTAACTCTATTTTACAATAGGAGAAAATTTCCCCCTAACTTTTTCACCAGACACTAGTTCTATTATTTCCTACAGGTTCGACCTGGGAGTTACTCTCCAATTTACTTGAAGCTATATAAAATCCTGCCTAGTGAGTCACAAAACTCGGTTCAAATCACCTCAATAGCCAGGTCAGAACTAGCCTACATCATACGCAAACCCTTATGACTATGAAGCTGACTTGTACAGTGTAAGTGATAGTGGCTCTCCCCAACTGAAATGACAAAGAGACTAGCTTCTCCAGCTATATCCTGTCTTCTACAGAAATATCTATAGGGTATAATCGTAAGTAGTGCTTATACCTACTGAATCTTCGAGACTACGTAAATCCATGTGTGGACTTCAGATTCTCGAGAAATTAGTCATCTCCCCTCTCTAACTTTTATTATTTCAAATGACCATTATCAATTATGCTGGTTCTTTATTGAAGATCTGAGGCCCACTTGGATATACACAGGTTCAAGAGTCCGACTAATATGTTCTACTTGAACCCCAAAATATCTGAACAAAAGCTGCTATTACACCATAATTGCAGCACCGACTTAAATCAAAGTTTGAACTCATGCCCTGAAAAGAAAGGCTCAATAAACTCCAATCCGTAGCTCCATGGAAACCTTTCTAAATCTATGAGATTACGAACCAAAATCAAGAATTGAGCTTTTGTTAACACCCACATGCATAAAGCTATCAAACCCTTGGCCATAACACTCTGTATTTCTATGTTTCCCATTAAATTCATGAGATAAAGATGGCATATGCAAAGCATGATACAGAGAGAAAAAAAGTGAGCAATCCTGAAAGACCACGAGACTCATACCAGTCCAGGGAAGAAGGATAACTGCAGGCATGCAAGAGCCACTCTACGTCCCCCATCGGAAACACATATAACCCTAAGAATGTTCGAGAAATGCGTGGAATCCAGCAACAAGGAGGAAGGGGACATCGTACCTCAAGAAAACCCGATTCTTCGGAATCTTCACCTACGAAGAACGACACGATCGATGCCCTAATGATGATGCAAAACCGCACACGGGGATGCCTTGGACCTTCTCTATACGGGGGTGGTCTTGGATCGTCGATCTAAGGCTCTCCAGTGAGCTTCGGCTGAGCTCCAGCGAGGGAAAAGGGATGAGGGGGTGGCTGGAACTGGGTTTTGGGTTTTTGGGGCGTTTTGGGAGATGGGGAGGGTTGGTTATATGGGTTGTGACTCCCTTCCGCTAAAATAGCCGTAACTTGGGCTTCCAAAGTCAGATTTTCGCGTTCTTGGACCCGTTGGAAAGATCTCGACGAGCCCTGCGCAATGGACACCTTATTTGAATTTTTTTGATCACTGGATAAGTCCAGATTTTGCAATTAAGCCCAGACTCAGTCAAGATTTGCGTTTTGATCCATGTTTCGTTTTCGAGGTTCTCACATCATAAAAATCTCAAAGGAAGTCTCGTCCCTGAGACTTAAGATGATTATAATCAATTTCAACCCCTGAACCCCATGGCATCCCAGTCTTACAGAGAAACGAACCCATAAAAATCTCAAAGAGAGTAAAATCCATAAAAATCTTAAAGGGAACTTGACTATGGTTTCAATTCCATACCTGTGAACCATTGATGGTATTTCTTCCTCATGTCCGCCTCAGGCTCCCACGTCGCCTCCTCGATATCTTAGCTTCGCCACAGGACTTTGACCAAAGGTATCTCCTTTTGCCTCAGCCTCTTGACCGCATGGTCTAGTATCTGAACCGGCTCCTTGGGGAAGGAGAGGCTTAGTTCCACCGTCAAGTCCTCGTAGGTAATCACGTGTCGGAGATCTCTGATGTATTTCCGAATATTCGACACATTAAACACGTCATGAATGCCCTCAACTTGTGGGGGAAGGTCCACTCTGTAAGCCACCTTCCCAGCACTGGCTAAAATCTCGAATGGTCCCACAAAATACGGTGCTAGCTTACCTTTGGCATTAAAATATTGTTCGCCTCTCATTGTGGATACTCGTAAGAATACAAAATCTCCAACCTGACAACATATCTGAAACTCAAGGTCTCTATGCTGTTGGTCGGCGTAACTCTTCTGACGGCTATGCACGGTCAGCAATTTCCTCCTAGCAGTCTCCACCATTCTAGAGGTCTCCTCTAGGATCTCCGGGGTGACGCCTGCTGCCAACATAAAGGAGCGGCGTATCGCCTCCCATACAAGGCATCGAAAGGTACCATGCCTATGCTGGCATGGTAGCTGTTTTTGTATGTAAACTCAACTAGTGAGAGGTGATCCCTCCAAGATCCCTTCCACTCAACCGCGCAAGCTCGTAGTAGATCCTCCAAAGTCTGAATGGTTCCCTCGGACTGCCCATTTGTTTGTGGATGGTATGCTGAACTCATGCGTAGCTCTGTCCTCAAAGCTCCCATGAATTCTCCCTAGTAGTATGAGGTGAAACGTGAATCTCTGTCTGCCACTGCCTCATTGGGTATCCCATGCAACCAAATGACATGTTGGATGTATAATTTGGCTAGCTGCACTGGTGTATATGTCATGTTGATCGTAATGAAATGGGCTGACTTGGTCAACCGGTAGACGATCACCCATATCGTATCATGTCCGCATGGGGTGCACGGTAATGATGTGACAAAATCCATGGAAATGCTCTCCCATTTCCATACTGGGATGGGAAGAGGTTGTAGTAAACCGGAGGGTCTCTGGTGCTCAGCCTTCACCATCTGACAGGTAAGGCATCGGCTGACATGCTCGGCTATGTCCTTCTTTATGCCCTCCCACCAAAAGTGCTGATGGAGGTCTCGGTACATCTTGGTGCCACATGGATGTATAAAAAGTCTCGAACTATTCACCTCGTCCAAGATATCTCTCCTTAACTCCTCATCATCTGGGATACACACACGGTCCTCCTTCCATAAGATGGATTCACGGACTCGGAATCCGTCGAACTCATCCTTTAAGCATATGTGGTATAAGTCCTGGATCCTCAGATCTGTCTGTTGTCCGTAAACGATCCTGTCCCACAAACTACTATATTTTGCTGGCACAATCACTGCATCCGATGTACTCTCAAATGGATGTCATTCACTAAGTGTAGTGAGCACATCCAAATTCTACAACAAAGTTGTTGAATCTTCAATGTGTGACCGACCATCTGCTCAAGACGTATGCCACCACATTCCCCTTACCAGGGTTGTAGGGGATGATACAATCCTAGTCCTTCAACAGTTCCATCCATCGCCTCTGTCTCATATTCAGCTCTCTCTGATAAAAAATGTATTTGAGGCTCTTGTGGTCAGTGAAAATCTCAAATGCCACCCATACCAATAGTGGCGCCATATCTTTAGTGCAAATACAATGGACGCCAACTCCAAGTCATGAGTGGGGTAGTTGCGTTCATGGTTCTTTCGCTATCGTGGCGCATATGCCACAACCTGTCCTCGCTGCATTAGCACAACACCCAATCCTTCCTTGGAAGTATCTGTGTAAACTGTGAAGTCCAAGGTACCAGAAGGAAGGGTAAGGATGGTTGCGGAAGTCAACCGCTCCTTGAGCGTATGAAAGCTCAACTCACATTTGTCACTCCCGACAAATGGCATGTCCTTCTACGTCAACTGGGTGAGGGGTAGGGCCAACTGGGAGAGCCCTCTAACAAATCTCCTATAGTACTCGGCGATGCCAAGGAAACTGTGGATCTCTGTAACTGTCTTGGGTTGCTCCCAAGACACTACTGCCTCTATCTTGGCGAGGTCAACTGACACCCCCGCCCCTGAAACCACGTGGCATAGAAATGTCACCTCAAAAAGCCAAAACTCGCACTTGTTATACTTGGCATACAACCGGTGCTCTCGAAGTGTCTCTAGGACGGTGCGAAGATGGGACTCGTGCTCGTATTCATCATGTGAGTAGACTAGAACATCATCAATGAATACGATCACGAACTTGTCCAATTACGGGCGGAAGACTCGGTTCATCAAATCCATGAATGCGGCAGATGCATTCGTGAGTCCAAAAGGCATCACCAAGAAGTCATAATGGCCATATGTAATGCAGAATGTAGACTTCATCACGTCGGCCTCTTTGGTCCTCAACTAATGGTATCCCGACCGCATGTCAATCTTAGAGAACAATGTTGCTCCCTGCAATTGGTCAAATAGATCATCTATCCTGGGAAGCGGGTAACGTTTCTTGACCGTTCTCTTGTTCAACTGCATGTAGTCTATGCATAGCCTTAGGGATCCATCCTTCTTCACGAAGAGGACTGGTGCTCCCCATGGTGATGTACTGGGGCGGATGAATCCCTTCTACAACAGCTCCTACAATTGTACCTTGAGGTTCTTGAGCTCACCGGGTGCCAACCTGTATGAAGAGATAGAGATCGACTGTGTATCTAGTAATAGCGTGATCTCAAATTCTATTTCTCGTACTGATGGTAATTTAGGCAGCTCGTCTGGAAATACAACAGGGAACTCACGTACAACTCTGACATCCTCTATCATCTGGTTCTATGCCGCTGAGTCTACCACATAGGCAAGGTGGCCTACACCCCGGCTGAGAAACTGGTGTGCCCTTAAGGTGGAGATGCACTCCCATCATCAGTTGCGTTACTTGACCTAAGAGAGACATATGGACATGGATGTAATATGCTATTCTCCTTTGGACTCGTGTTGGGTCAGAAGACTTCCACACTATCTAGTATTCGAACACCAATAAGGAATGATATATGTAGAATGGAATTGAGTATCACAGCTCTTATACCAAGCTGTGACGCCTGTCCCCCTTTAGGATTCGGGTACTCGGCAAACCAATCCACGCACATACATTTCACATTCGAATATTTGACATTCATAAAAGCAGGAGAAAATAGCAACATCCGTAGGAATTTAAATTTTTTGCTTGCATTGCATTCAACCTATTCACAACCACGTGTATTTCCATTCACCAATTCCATTGCATTCCATTGCCATTTCCATACATTCTATTTCCATGTCCACAAAATATACATTACATGCCATGTTTCTCAAAAAGTAGAAGCTACAAGTACATGAAACGGTAAAAGGAAATACCAATACTATACCACAAAAAGGGTGAAGCTGTACAAAAAGGATGGTGCCTCCAACAAATCACTGCTGCGAACCTGCGGATCCACACGTAGGTACGTATGAGCAAAGTTGTCCAATACGATTTAAACAAAACTATACAAAAAGAAATGTAGGATATAATTTAAATTTGTGCAAAAGAGAAAGAAACTGGGTAACCTGATCTCACAAAGATTTATATTCCAGTTATTATTATTATATATGGATATGAGTAGCCATGCTTCGTGGATAGTATGTGGTCTTGGTCTATATGAGACCTCACACTATGACTCTAAGGCAAAAATGACGCCTTAGGGTTGGGGTGCCTCCGTAGTACAATGCATCCTAACTAAGTTCCCAACACGTCTATTTAGCTCCACTTCATAACTATATCTCATTCCCAACTTCATTAACCACATTTCTCGGAACTCTCCTCTTAGCGCTCCCACTCGGAATACTAACCAATGTGGCCTACACTAGCCAGTACACGAGTGTTAACTCTAAGCGAACAGTGAAACACTAGATCAACAACCATGAATACTTCGTCCGCGCTCGAGCACTGGGCTAAAGCACGCAAGTGCCGAGGCCAACACCGTCAGACTAGCACCTCGGTGTGCCAAGCAACATGTCCCTCAACCATCGCAGCTACAATAGCAGTTGGGATCACGATCATCTAGGCTTCTACCCGGTGCCCCAAGGGTGCATACCTCTCCCCTGGCAGCACCTAATTCCATCTACCCATTCACCATGAAGTTCTGACCCACAAGATGATAACGGGTAAATAATTGACTTGAGTTGCGGGAACTTTGACCTTAATTGCTACATGCATTAGTTTAGAAATTGGCAATAACTACATTCTTTCATTGTATAAAAAGGAAATGTCAACGTGAGTGGTGTGCATTATATGAGTCACTGTAAGGGCCTGTTTGGTTGCTGGGTTGGACAGGGTTGGGTTGGGCTGGGTTGGGGTGGGTGAATAGTAATCTGTGAGGAGGAAGTACCTCTGTGAATAGTAACCAGGGTTGGGCCAACCCTGCCCAACCCTGCAACCAAACAGGCCCGGGTTCTAAGTATATTCTAAACTTCGTATATACATTGAAACTCAACATTAGATGATTATTGCAGAATATTTTTTTTGAGTGAGATTATTGCAGAATATTATCCACATTTTACATCGCTATACATTAATGACTATAGGTAAATATGGGTGGCTACAAAATGGATACTACATCATAACCCTTACATGTCGCATCTAGACGAGATTATTACATAGATGGTCCAAACATGCATAAGACTATATTTAAGATACGCGATCCACACATGTAATCACTTAGAAATGGCCTATCACCTATGTAATATATAGTAGACATGGGTATTTATTTACAGATGAGGGTCCTGTGCAGTTGATGAGATTATACCATCATTTTAGTAATTCCTTGAAGTTTTCGAAAATCTGTCTTCTGTAGCAAGTACCAATACTTGCAGGATGGAATTGAACACCAAAAAATGAGGTCGTGCAAAGTACTTAATTCCCATAAGAATATTAGAATGACATCTAAATGTGAGCGACTTCTAACTTTGAAGTGCTCATCACCAGAATCATGAATAAGTAGACCATTCAAGATATGGTATTTTGGGATCCAGTATAGCATGATTCTTTTAGACCCCATTCAATTGACAACACTTCACTAATTATTGACAGATAAAACATTCCCACTTTAAGAATCTTTCGAATCATTTTTCAACACGTGGCCCTCCTTTTTTTTTCAACTCACCTCAGCTGGCTAAGAGGGCCTGCATTTACCTCTCTTTTTTTCATGGGCCGTCTGCCTATTTTGCCAACGTGGGCACCACTAGGGTTCCAATTGGGAACGCCGCCTGCCATTGGGGTTTCTGAAATCGTAGGGTCGCACGTCGCACGCGCATGGGATCGCCGCCATGTGCTGGAGAGGCGAGAGAGGTGCGAGAGAGGCGGGAGCTCGCCACCCTCCTGCTAGGGCTCGAAGATACCGCCTGCGCGTGGGAGACGATGGGGAGCGCCGCTCCACAGTATGAGAGGAGCGAGAGGCACGCATCGCCGCGATGGGGGGCACACCGATCTGGAGGATGCGTGCTGGGGGCGCCTTCTTTGCGACCTGGCGCGGAGATGGAGTATGCGGCCTGGCGCGGCGATGCGCGATGTTGCTTGAAGCCGCAGGAGGCGAAGCTCGTCGCCAACTGGATGTGCACGTGAGGAGGGAGAAGTCGGGGACTGGCAGGGAGGCGTGTCGCAGGCAAAGGCGTTCTGGAGGGCTTGCGCAGGCGAGGGGCAAAGGGGTTCTGGTACCGCCTGATAGTCTAACAGGAAGAGGAGGTGCGAGAGGGACCTCCTCCTGGAAGTTCTTCGCAGGAGGAAGATGCGGCTCCTTGCTGGGGCTCGATGCACGATGGATGGCACCGCCGAAGAAGAAGGGGTGGTCGGCGCAGCTGGGCCCGAGGTGGTTGTGCCGCCGCCAGTGAGCAGATGCATGCCACGACCTGGAGGAAGGATCGCCATGGAGAAGACCTGTGACTACAGGGCTCGCCAGGAGCCTGGCTCGATGCATGATGGAAGCCTCCTGTTTCGTTCTGCCTCTATCTTTAGGGTTCCAGAAACTGTGCTGGAAAGGATGCGGCACTTCTTGTGGCATAGGAGATCAGCGATTAGGGTTCCAGATTGAACCCTGTGCAGAACCTTACTCGCCAGATCTTGCATCTGAAAAAGGGTTTCAACAAACCCTAGAACTATGTAACTCGACTACAACTTGATCAAATCACGGGCATGATCTCAGACACAATCTTCAAGAATGACAATTGAATCGAATCTCGAAAATAATATTAACGACAAGAAATCCTCGAGAATCGACTTGCTCTGATACCATGTTGAAATCAGAGAAGCGGAGCGGAAATGATAAAACAAGAATAATAATCATGAAGGACACGGAGATTTACGTGGAACCCTACTCCGTGAGGAGCGGGATGAAACCACGGGAGAAGCCCTCAACGGGGCGGATATTCTATTGGAATTTCTCAATGAGTACAGAGGGTGTGAGGCTCTTTATATAGGAGCTCAAGGGAGAATATTCTATAGGATATTCTCTATAGAATATTCTCTTAACAAATAGCCACACAGAATATTCTCTAACAGTTTCAGACCTATCTCAAAAGACAAACATATTTGCTGTAGCATTAACTCTATTTTACAATTTGAGAAAATCTCTCCATAACTTTTTCACCACACATCAGTTCTATTATTTCATACAGATTCGACCTGGGAGTTACTCTCCAATTTACTTGAAGCTATATAGAATCCTGCCTAGTTGGTTTCTGTATCTTATCTTCTATAGAAATATCTATAGGGTCTAATCGTAAGTAGTGCTTATACCTACTGAATCTTCAAGACTATGTAAATCCATGTGTTGACTTCAGATTCTCGAGAAATTAGTCATCTCCCCTCTTTAACTTCTATTATTTCAAATGACCATTATATTTGAGGCCCACTTGGATATACGCAGGTTCAAGAGTCCGACTAATATGTTCTACTCGAACCCCAAAATATTTGAACAGAAGCTGCTATTACACCATAATTGCAGTACCAGCTTAAATCAAAGTTTGAACTCATGCCCTGAAAAGAAAGGCACAATAAACTTCGATCCGTAGCTCCCTGGAAACCCTTCTAAATCTATGAGATTGCGAACCAAAAATCAAGAGTTGAGCTTTTGTTAACACCCACTTGCATAAAGCTATCAAACCCTTGGCCATAACACTCTGTATTTCTATGTTCCCCATTAAATTCGTGAGATAAAGATGGCATATGCAAAGCATGATACAAAGAGAAAAAAAGTGAGCAATCCCGAAAGACCACGAGACTCATACCAGTCCAGGGAAGAAGGATAACTGCAGGCATGCAAGAGCCACTCTACGTCCCCCATCGGAAACACATATAACTCTAAGAATGTTCAAGAAATGCGTGGAATCTAGCAACAAGGAGAAAGGGGACATCGTACCTCAAGAAAACCCGATTCCTCGGAATCTTCACCCACGAAGAACAACACGATCGGTGCCCTGATGATGATGCAAAACCGCACACAGGGATGCCTTGGACCTTCTCTACACGGGGGTTGTCTTGGATCGCCGATCTAAGGCGCTCCAACGAGCTTCGACAGAGCTCCAACAAGGGAAAAGGGATGAGGGGGTGGCTGGAGCTGGGTTTAGAGTTTTTGGGGCATTTTGGGAGACGGGGAAAGCTGGGGTTTGGGTTTTTGGGGCATTTTGGGAGACGGGGAGGGTTGGTTATATGGGTTGGGACCCGGGTTCGGATCCGGGTCCGTATCCGAATATGGCATGGACCCCTTCCGCTAACATAGCCGTAGCTCGGGCTTCCGAAGTCGGATTTTCACGTTTTTGGACTCGTTGGAAAGATCTCGACAAGCCCTACGCAATGGATACCTTATTTGAAATTTTTTGGTCACTGGACAAGTCCAGATTTTGCAATTAATCCTAGGCTCAATCAACATTTGTGTTTTAGTCCATGTTCGGTTTTCGAGGTTCTCACAGTTCTCTTGGTAAATAACTCTACGGGTACTCAGATGGTGTTGTCACATGTCTATGGGACTTGCTCTCATTCCTTCTGGGATGAGCTGTGGGCTGACATTCGCGAGGCCCGTAATACCTATCCTGGCTCCTGGGCGGAGACTTCAACGTTGTCCTTCTCTCTTCTGACTGCCCCCGTTTGCGTGGGGATTGGGATCCTGGGTCGATGAACTTTGTAGAACTGATTGATGATTTGGAGCATGAGGTGATTGGCGCTAATGTCACGAGATTTATCTGGAGGAATTCTGGATCCCGATCACGCATTGATCGTTTCCTTGCTTCTCAGGTGCTTCTGATTGATTTTCCACTTTCCTATTGCATTTTAGGCCATGAACAAGATCTGACCACATCAATTATTTGGGTCTCCAGAGTTGACCCGACTCGTCGAGGTTTCTTTAGATTTGAGCGTCCTTGGCTACATTAAGATTCATTTAGAGAGCTTGTTTGCAATATCTAGTCGTCCACTATTACTACAGGTTCTGCTGCTTCTCGTTTGACCCAGAAGCTTACCTCGCTCCTTAAATATCTTTGCTCCTATAAGAAGGAAATCAGAGAGGCTAGGTTGGCGGCTCGATTGGCGGCAGAAACGAAGGTACGACAACTTGATGAGCTGGAAGATATCATAGATCTCTTGACTGAGGAGATAGCCGCAAGAGCAGCGACGTAGAAGATCATTGCAGCAGAAGACAAGAAGCAAGTTATTGAATGGAAGCAACGATCTAGACAGAGTTTGCTCAGAGATGGGGACGCCAACACTACCTATTTCCATTGTGTGGCTAGTGGAAGGCATCATCATAATCAAATCCGATCTGTGATGGTGCATGGTACCTACGTGGAGGGAAACCACGAGATGGGCAGGGCAATTGCAGACCATTTCTATTCTTTTTCCAGGAGACAGGAAGGCAAACAATGGAGATGGACTGGCTTGGGGTACCATGTGTGTCTGATGCACACGCTACCAACTTGATACATGAGATCACTATCGAGGAGGTGAAAAATGTAGTCTGGAACTTAAACACAGATGGTGCACCGGGCCTTGATGGTTTCCCCATCTTCTTCTTCCGCGAGTTCTGATCCCTGTTTGTTGCTGAGATGGTGGAGGTAGTCAAGGAATTTGCCCACAAAAATGCAGGCTTTGAGCGAATTAACAAAGCATTTATCTTCCTACTTCCTAAAAAGGAGGACTCTGAGGGTGCGTTTGGTTCATGGGTTATCCAGGGGTGGATAACCCGGTTTTGTGTTTGTGTGTTTGGTTGGTGGGTTAAGGGTTGGAAGGGTTTGTGTGATGTGATTGTATTGGAATTTGAAAAAGTTGGTAGTTATTATGGTATGATTGTATTGAAATTTGAAAAAGTGGGTGGTTGTTGTGATGTGATTGTATTGAAGTTTGGAATAGTGAGTTGAAGTTGAGTATTTTATGATTTTTAGATGATATGATGGTATAATATATAATTTTTTTGATGGGAAGGGAGTGGGCCCCACTAGTGGGTTAAAAGTGGGGGTTTTAGGGGGTTACCCACCCAAAGTGGGGGTAACCCCCCAACCATGGAAGGATATGTCGATATCGATATCGTTTCGATATTGTGTCGATATCGATATATCGGCGATATATCGCTGATATATCACTATATGTAGGAATCTTTCTGAAGAAAATGCCTGAAATCGGATATATCGATTTCGATATTGGTCCCCATGTCGATCGATATATCGGCGATATATCGCCGATATATCGGGATACGGCCTTCCATGCCCCCAACCAAACGCACCCTGAAAGAGTGGAGGACTTTCGGCCGATCACTCTCTCAAATGCATTATACCTCATTGTTGTAAAGGTGTTAGCCACTAAATTGAATAGGGTTATGGATCATGTCATCTCACCGCTACAGTCGGCGTTCATTCCGAACATACAAATTGCATACAACCTTTCTATGGCTACTGAGATTGTTCAGACAAGTGAAGGGGGTACTATGGAAAGTGGATTTCTCAAAGGTATATGATACGATGGATTGGCGCTTTCTGTGGTCGGTTATGTGTAAACATGGGTTTCCGGCACACTGGATCTCTTGGATGAAATGATGCGTCTCGACGGCCTCCTACTCTGTGCTTGTCAATGGCCGCCTAGAGGGTGGATTTTTTCAGCCACAAGGGGTGGATTTCTTACACCTATGTTGTTTGTCATTGCGGCCGATGTCCTTGCATATATGGTGAATCAGGTCGTCCTTAACGACATCACCTCATGCTACTCCAATGGTGATATTTCTATCCCTCTTTTACCGTATGCGGATGATATTATCTTTTTTATAGAGGGCGACAAGGAGGAGGACAAGGCATGGGTACAACTCTGGAGATATACCGTGAAATGTCTGGATCGATTCTCAACCACGGGAAGTCAATTATAGTTCCTTTTGGCCTTTCAGGGGATACTGCTAGAGAATGTGCTGAGGAGTTACACACCGCTTGTGGAGCCCTACCGATTTGCTACCTTGGGGTCCCTCTTACTTGCGGAAGAATCAAGATCTCGGATTGGCTACTGATCGTCGAGAAGCTAGAAAACAAGCTATCGGGAAAGAAAGCGACGATTTTATCCAGAGGTAGTCGGCTGGTGCTTATTAAAGCAATGCTCTCTGCTATCCCGATATTCTTTATGTCCTCACGCCTATTGCCTGTTGGTATCAGAAACTGATTAGAAAAGATCATGCGATGGTTTCTTTGGGGAAAATTGAGTGATGGTGGAGCTGGGATACATTTGGTCGACTGGGAGACTGTTACACTGCCCAAGGTGGATGGTGGATTGGGAATTAAGAATCTAGACGGCATGAATAAGGTGCTTTTGCTAAAATATGATAACAGACTGTGGGGTGGAGACGAAGACATTTGCTGCAAACTAATTTGTAAGATCTATAACATTGGGGACCCTCATAACACACTACAACTACCACATATGCACCCTTCGGCGTTCTGGAAAGGAATCACCTCGGTTCTTCCCCGTTTTCATGATCTTTTTCGACATGTACTTGGAAGTGGAAACACGTTTTTGTTTTGGAAAGACAACTAGATGGGCGATGAATCTTTCTCTACCAGATTCCCGCGACCTTTTGCTTTGGCTGGCAACAGGGATGCTCTAGTCTCAGATTGTTGGATTGACGGCAATTGGTTGCCTTACTTTTTAACGGATTTCTCTGATCAATGACTTGAAGATTTCCTTAATCTCCCGGAGTCACTAAGACTTGGTGACATGCCATCTACGGGTAGAGACCATTGGGTCTGGAAAGACAATTCTTTCTCCGTAAAAAGGGCGTATCGTGCCATTTGCGGACCGACACCACCTATGACAGACTCCTTAATCAGTGTCTGCAACTTCATTTGGGAGCTCCAACTTCTGGACAAAATTGGCTTCTTCATGTGACTTTTGAGGAGGAGGCACATTATGGCAAAGGGACCGGTGTGCGAGACTCCTCCAAGATATATCCAATAGATATCTGCTCTGTGAAACCAATATCGAAACGGTGGACCACCTCTTTTTTCCAATGCGCGAAGATCATCCAAACATGGAGCAATGCTGACAGAAGCTGGCTTAATATTCAGAACCTTAAACTCATCTGGGACTCATTGTATATTGCTAAACATCATGCTAGAAAGGACATCTCCAACCCCTGACGACGATCTGGGCTATCTGGTTAGGAGAAAATGATGTACTTTTCTCTTCTCACCGGTTCTATTATGAAAATGTTTTTTGTCAATCCAGGTCTCTTCTCAAGTCCTGGACACCGTAAGTCCCTTTGTAACCATCTCTTTTTTTTTAAAGAAAAAAGGGCCGTCACCGTATAGGTGGGTGCCCAAAAACTTCGCCATTTATTCCCCAGAGATAAGATACAAAATTACAAGAATAACATAAATTACATACTCCACAGTTCAGCCAGCGCCTTGGCATGAGCCACAACATTTTCCGGCCAAAACCGTTCTTGACGGAAAATAAAACCATTTCTAGCTACCCATAAAACCCAAATTAGTGCTAAACCAAGGTACGATCCTTCTCAGTACCGTGCCACTCCACCCCAATTTTTTTCCAGAAGCTCTCGGTAGCAGAGGCAGGGGTCATAGAGCTTCCAAACAGGTCCCATGTCACCATCGAGCCTCTGCATTCGAAGAACAAGTGGTCCACGCTCTCGGAAGTATCACTGCATCTTTGGCACATTGTATTCACCGTCGGGATGAAGCGTGCCAATCTGTCTGCCGTCAGTAGCCTCCCCCTACGAAAGAGCCACAAGAAAATGTTCACCCTCATCGGGACCCTTCAGCTCCATAGTCTTTTGCAATCCATAACACATCCACCCGCGTCGTACACCATTGGACCCTTCAGCACCCTGTAGGCCTTACTCACAGAGAAGACTCTATCATACCAGCTCCAACAATCGCTACTGTCGGAGGGTCCCTTCATATCCTTCAGCTCTCGCAACATCTCCATGAGATCACCCAGCCTCCTCTTTGAGAGCTCTGCTCTAAACGTCGGGAAAAATGATTTCTCATCCCAGACCTCGGCCACCGAGCAGTTTACATCATCCATAAGGGCCATTAATCGAGGGTACCTTTCCCCAAGGACCCCAACCCCACTCTAGTCATCAATCCAGAATTTGAAACTCGTTCCATTTCCCACTACTAGTCTCAAAGCGACGAATATCATGAACCACACCGCATATCCCCCTCCAAAAATGAGATGGATCGGACCCATGCTCCCCAGCGCTCGGAAGCAAGCAACCCACGTCATAAATTTTCCGTATCAATCTGTAGACCAAACTGTCGCACGACCCCCAGATTCTCGAGACCCATTTACCGAACAAGGCCTTATTCATCTCTTCGAGGCTATGCACACTGAGCCCTCCATCCTCCTTCGACATGGAAACCATGTCCCAATCAACCAACGACATGCTCCGGGACTCCCCAGACGAGGACTAAAGAAAACATCTCATAATACCCTCCAACCTCTTCCGAACTCCAACTGGAAGGATCTTAGATGATAGAACTAAAATAGGTATCGCCGAAAACACCGAGTTGAGCAAAACCAGCCTACGCCACGGGATAAGCAAATCGATTTCTCGCTTACCAATCTCTGCTCGACATTCTGTATCATCGGGAGCCAATCAACTTTTCGTGTCATCCCACCAACCATCAGGACACCTAGATATCTCATTGGAAGTGCCCCTCGTGGTGACTGCAACCAATTCACACATTCAGAAATCTACTCCTCCAAGCCAAAAGGAACAAATTCTGACTTTCCCTTGTTCAACCACAGGCTCGAGACCAAGCCAAAGATGTCAAGGACAACCGAAAGAACCTTACAACTATCTGCCCCCCTCAGCAAAAAGGATTACGTCATCATCGTATTGTAGGATTGGCACAGAGAACTCCTCCTTATGAAAACATCGGCTAATACCACTGTTGTAAAAGTCAGCCCGACTAGTCGAGTCGAGGGGGGTATCCGACTCGACCAGGCCAGCCAAATCGGCCTATAGTCGGGTCGACCTGATTAGTCGCCCGAGTAATCGGCCTAGTCGGCCGATTAATCAGCCGACTTTTGCATAGAAGTTTTAAACAAAAAAACCAGGATCCGAATACCCGATTAAGGAGGGATTTGGGTTACTGCGAAACAGTAACCCTCATCCCTCAAACCCCTTACGCGAAAGGTTCTGGACTACCGCACTCCATTGCCCAGCTGCTCCCCGCATAGTTCTTGAGCTCTACGGTGTTGACACCCCTCCTTCGTGTCGTCGGTGACGAGTCGGCAACTCCTCCGATACGCCTTCCTTGTTGTTGACTCGCAACTCCCTCGTCTCTACCTCATCCACCAGGAACACGGTTAGGGTTTTTTGCTTTCATATTTTTTTGCATATTATACTTCTACCATGGTTGAATTTACCACCACCATTGTTTACGAACTGCATCTACTTTATTTCCATAATGAAGAATCTTGTTAGGTTTTTTTCGGAGTGAAAACTTGATATTCTTGTTGATTTGCATGTTGATTAGCTTATATAAGGTTAGCTTTATGTTTATTATGCTAAATGTGGTACATCAAATTATGTCAATAACTATAAGGTTAGCTAATTATTACATCTTTTTATTTATCTTTTGTGATTTGTTGATTAGCTTTGTGATTGTTAATTACAATGATTAGTAACATGTGAGTTTGTTGATTAGTAACTTGTGAATTTGGTTAGCTTTGTGTTTGTATTAAAATTGCTAAATTTGTATATATATATATATATGAGAGTGTATGTATAAAAAAATAATTTATATATTTAAAATAATTAAAAAACTGACTAATGCTCGACTAAATCCGATTACTCTCCCGATTTTCGATTAATCCCTAGTCAGTGACCCTACCGACCGAGTACCGACTACCGACTTCTGCAACCTTGGCTAATACCGCTCGATACAATGCGGTTAACCATGATCGACAGAGCGCCCACCACCAAAACAAACAATAAGCGGGCAAGTGGACACCCTTGTCTAACCCTCCTCTGGGGCTGAAAGTAACCACCACGTGGCTGCCCATTCACCAGGATTGCACAAGAAGCAGTGGTGATACATCTCTTCATCCAACTAATCCACAGATCTAGAAAGCCTCGTCTGTATAGAGATGCCCATAAGAAGCGACAATCAACACAATCGTATGCCTTGGAAAATCCACCTTCCACATAATTCCCTTGCATTTCCTTCTCTTTCAGTCAGCCATAATTTCTGAAGCTAAGACGACACTATCCATGAGCTGTCTGCCCAGTAAGAAAGCGCTCTGGATCGGAGAAATCAACAAACCAAGCACATCACGGAGTCGATTCGCTGGCACCTTTGCCACAATCAGATATACCCCATTAGAAAGCTCAATGGGGGTGGAAGTCCTCCACCCTAGTCGCAATCTCCTTCTTTAGGAGAAGGAAGATCAAAAAGCGGTTCAACCCGTCAAAACCATAGTTTCTGGAAGTGAACTCCGAGAGCATCTCCATTACTTCGGTCTCAACCATATCCCAAAATTCTCGAAAAAAGAGAATTGGGAAACTGTCAGGCCCTGAGCACCCGTCTGGGTTCAAAGCAAAGACCGCCCCACGAACCTCCTACATGGAAAAAGGGCGCACCAACTCTACTTTATCCCTATCGGAAATCTGTGTTACACAAAATCCCAGCCACCTAGAGCTGTTGCCGGACTCCTGCTTGCTTAGATCTTTGTAGTACCCCGTAATGGCCCTCGCAATCTCCTCCTCTCCAATGACAGACTCCCCCCTCATCTCCACCGAGTAAATCTTGTTGCGCCTTCTCCTCCCGCTTGCCATTGTATGAAAGAATATGCTATTAGCATCACCCTCCTTAACCCACCTTTGCCGAGATCTTTGCCTCCATTTACATTCACGTTTCTTGTCCTCCTCAATGATTTTTTGAACTCGACTCCGCCTCTCTAGCTCATCTTCCACCAACTCATGGAAGTCTTCCACGACATCAAGTCTAACCAACTCCTCCGCCGCATTGGCCCTTTGCTGAGCGCGCGACACCCGCGTCCCCCTTCTGAAAGCACTCAGCCTACGGCGTAAGGCAACCAACTTGTGCACAAGCATGATGGTTGCAGAACCCTCCACCACAAGGCCTTCCCAGAATGCAACAACCATGTCTCTAAATCCTTCTTCCAACAACCAACATTTCTCAAATCTAAAGAGAGAAGAGGATCCCCTACCACTGCAGGAATCTAAACACAAAGGGGTGTGATCAAATCTGGAGTGTGGTAATGCCATGATGCCAGCCAGATTAAACTTCTCCAGCGCCTTAACTGAGAGCAGAAATCTATCCAGATGAGATCTAGAGGAAAAGTTTCTCCACGTGTACTTGCAGTTCACTGCGTCCAAGACTTCCAGCCCCAACTCCTCCACTTAAGTTGCAAAGTGGACAGAACTCGGATCATGCGCACCACGATCCCTTGGCCTATATCCCTAGCAAATAATGTGACATTGAAGTCACCAGCAACGATCCAAGCCAAAACTGGAAACTTGGCTCTAAAACCTCGTAGCTCCAACCACAAGGCCTCGTTCGTAGAAGTACCCGTCTCACCGTAAACCGATGTAGTTAGCACCTTCGAGCGGTCGCTCTTGCAAAATAGCACCACCGAGATAGATCACGACAGAATCTCCTCTTCCAGAAGATCAAATAACACCCCATTCCATGTAACTACAAAGCCACCAGAGCTCCCAGTGGCCAGAACCGCCCTGAACTCAGAGAGATGGGATCCCGACGTGGTTTCCCATTTGATCGAATCCCAAGAAGCGATCTTTGTCTCCTGTAAGCATGTGATATCAAGCTTCCACTCAGTGAGGAGGGATCCAACCGCCAATCTTTTATCCGATTGACCCAGCAGCCCACTGGCATTCCATGTTAAGCACTTCATCTAGAAACTATAGAGGAGCCCCCTGCCACCTGCACATCAATGATTTTAGCAACCTTGAATTTAAATGAAGGGTCTTGCACCCTCTTCTCCCGAGACTGGTTAACAATTGAACCATCTCCGTCAGTCCTTCGCACAATAGTTGTGTCACACTGCTGCGATTCTTCAAACATGCGATCCTGCTCATTAGGGACCTCGAACTCATTATCCTTCAACTCATCGATTTCGTCTTACCCCTCAACCAACATCGTAGAATCCTCAACTTGCTGTCTCTTTCGTGAGGGGATCGCGATAGACTGCTGCGCCATATCACCCAACCCCGTGTGCTTGAGTTTCTCCTTGTGGTCCAAACCACCCTTCCCCTTTAATCAATGCGAGAGAGCCCCGAGGCTCGCCTCAATTTCACCATAGCACCCTTCCTAGGAGGCAAAGCACCCCCCACGGCCCCCTCTCGCTCCGTCTGCAGCGGTGATGACCCGACCCCAGACCCCAAATTTGCATCCTTGGCGAGCATCTCCACTTCCCTGCCCCGCAAGGGCGAAGAAGAAGATCCATGGCACAAACTTGCATGAGGTAACAACAGTCCTTGTGGAACCACGGTTGAGTGCTTTTCCAAAGCGAGAGCTGACGCCCCACTTGGATCCCCATGCCCGAGATACATGCCCTACGATTCATAAATGGTGCTCCACCTGAAAGTAGTCTCCCTGGTTGGGATCCGAGTAGAAGGCTCCAGAGCTTGGCTTGGCAGATCCACCCTGCTCCATGAGTTCCACCCAGATGGGAAACGAACGCCGGTCGATCTTCATGTCCAACCTTTACGCTGATAACAGTTTCGGCCCTCCTAGCAAGACCTCCACATGAACACCTTCACCCGCCCTCAAACCCAAGGAGCATATCTCTATGACTTCCCCGAGGCTCGATAGGGCTTCGCGAATAAGCTCCAGGTTACGGCATCTCAGGGGAATCCCTGATAGCCTCAGTCTCCAGCGGGAGAGGAACCGTCCATAAATCGAGGGCGTCACCATAGAATTGTCGACCACTACTTTGGCGGAATGCAACCCAACAAAGCACCCCGAGAACTTGCGCCACTCCTCTCGACAAGAGCCCACGTAGGCAAAGGAGGCCACCCGGCAACCAAATCGAATCGACCTCTATGCAATCTTCCTTTGCAACCGCTAGTCTTTTCCGCAATAGCCGCAACACCTCTGCATCACCCTCTGCAATGATGCAACCATCTACTAGTCGACCCGCTCTGACATCTTTTGAGAGCATCACCAGCAGCTCCGCAAGCACCTTGTCGGTAAGAATAACTGACTCATCCATCGATTGCGGCTTTTCCTCCTGCATGCCTCGCTTCCTTTCCCAAGACCCTTTAACTCCACACACCCAGGGGCGATGACCCGACCTACTGCAGCGAAAACACAGTTGATCTTCCGCCTTGCACGACCTTGAGATGTGATCCGACGCACCGCATCGGAAGCACCAGTGACCAGAGCTTCAGCCTGTCTCCTCCCCGAACTAATCAGTTCTTCTTCTGTTGGAGACGCCACGACCCATCCCCGGCCCCCTCCGTCTGCTCAGCCTCCACAACGAAGATCTCTCAATCCCCCGAACCATCGCCACAACCGACCTCCTTCTCCAAGATCTCACTTTCCTCCCTTACATATTCGGTGGCTCTCTCTCTCATCTCCTCAGGGAAATACGTACCTAATTGTTATTCTCGAATGTAACCATCTCTTTTTTAATCTATAAATCTAGGGTGGACACCTAATCATGTTCCCCCCTTTTTTGATTTAAAAAAATCATCTTGAATTCAATATTTTCGTGTATGATCACATATCCACCTTAGTATTTTCACACTGCTGTCATTCTATGCACATATCTATGGTTCACATGCCAACAATATGATTCATAGAGCATATCAAGTCTCATGACTGCTTTGTAATACTTTCCTTGACCTTTCAAAGGGATTTTCTTATCACAAAGAACAATAAAGGCTCCTCTCCACTTTAGCCAACCTGCATTTTTTTGATGCAATAAAGGGTGAGCTCCCAAGGTGGGAGTCACCGCTAATAGGATTTCATTATATATAAATTAGAATACATCACCATGAGGCCCAACAGTTGTAAAGCGCATTACATTGTGAGGCAACATTTTCAGAATAAAATCTCTGGTTGTTGAAGATCCGATCGTTTCTTCCGATCCAGATGGCCCAAAGAGCCGCGAACGATTTTGAACAGTCGTCCGTAGAGTTAGTCCCTACCGCGCGAATTAACCTCCAGAAATTTGCTACTCCCCCAATCCCCACCCAAGGAATATAGCCAACCTGCATATATTCTACGAGTAACATCCCCATCAATTTCCCCATATTGTTGCAAAATAGATCCCAAGTGTCTAAAAGAATCTTTCTTCTGTATGTTATTGTCTTCAATCTACACCTCAAGTCCTTTACCGTTGTTTCCATCAAATGTGCACTCCATATATTCAGTCTTAACCCGAGTAATACGAAATCCTTTAGTCTCTAAGGCATGTCTCCAAACCTCCAGCTTCTCATTTACGCTATCTTTTGTTTCATCAATCAACACAATATCACCGGCGAACAACATACACCAATGTATATCATCCTGAATGTAGCTAGTCAACTCGTCCATAATCAAAACAAAAAGGAATGGACGTAGAGTTGAACTTTGATGCATACTGATGCTGATGTTAAAATAATCGATCTTCCTAGACTCATTGTTGTAAAAATCCCCCGACTAGCCCGACTAGTAGGTCCGACTAGTATAGTCGGTGGGGTGACTGACCGAGTACTGACTAATTCCGACTAAGGCCAACTAGTCGATCGATTTTTGCTTGGAAATACCATTTGTTTTTTTATTTTTTAAAGCAAACTTATTCTAATATGCTTAATGGTTTATTTAAAATCAATTTCTTCTTTTGTTTCATTATGATAATATAAAAAATGTACAAATCTATGTAAATATATAAGAATATACATGCATAAATGATTTATATATTTGAAATAATTAAAAAATTCAAAATCGATTAAAGCTCGACTAAATCCGATTAGTCGTCTGACTGCCGATTAATCCTTAGTCAGTGACCCAACCGACCGAGTACCGACTACCGATTTTTGCAACCTTTCCTAGACTGGATCCTTACACAAGATGGAACCCTTTCATACATATCCTTTATAAGGTTAAAGTATAGGATATGTACTTGTCTCTTCTCCAAAACTCTCCACAATATCTCCCTTGAAACTAAATCATAAGCCTTCTCCAAATTCACAAAAATCATACGGATGTTCTTCTTTTTAGCTCTATAAATCTCCATTGTTCTCCTCAATTAGTGGATAGCTTCAATAGTAGAGCGACCTTGCATGAATCCGATTTGATTCTCAGTTACTTCGGAAACTTGCATCAATCTTCTTTCGATCACACATTCTCAAATTTTCATAGTATACCTCATCACTTTGATACCTCTGTAATTTGGACAAATTTTGAATGTCTCCTTTGTTCTTATAAAGAGGTACCATGCTGTTTCTCTTCTAATCATCAAGCATTTTCTTGCTTCGCTAAAAATATTGAATAGATTTGTAAGCCAAATTAAATCACGCTCACCTAAAACTCTCCAAACTTCTATAGGAATGTCATCAGGTACTACACCTTTCTCGGGTCTCATAACCTTCAAAGCCTCCTCTACTTCCTTTGTATTCATCTATAGCTTGCACGATTTAAGTAACTTTCACTACTAGCTAGATCTGCTAAAGTGATCTCTCTGTTTCCTTCCTCAATGAAAAGCTTATGGAAGTACTGCTTACATCTAGTCTCTATATCCTTCTGAGTAACAAGCACGTGACCTTACTCATCCTTACCGCATTTCACTTGAGAAAGGTTTTTGATCTTTCTTTCTCTTGCTTTAGCCAACCTGAATATATCCTTCTGGCCCTCCTTAGAGTCGATATTTTTGTACAAAACTTAATAAGCTTTTGGCTTAGCGTTGCTTATAGCCTTCTTTGCTTCCTTCTCCGCTATTTTGTAGTTTGTGATAGTTTCATCTATTTAATCCTTAGACAAAGTTTTAAAGCATGTTCTTCTATCTTTGAGCTTCTCTTGCACTCCTGGCCTGAAGCTCCGCCCTTTGACTCGCTTAGCATCTCTTTGGCTACCCTTCGGATACAAGATGATACCACCTCCCGCATCTATTTTGCACCTCCGTTACTATCCCAAGATAAGTCTTCTAAAACCTTCACCCTGAAGCTTGACTGCTTCAATTAAAGATTCCGCCATCTAGTTCCAGTGATCTTGGAAACCCTCCTTTTCTTTACCAGCCCTTTTATTTGCACATCCATGACTAACAAGCGATGTTGGGTGGTCAAACTCTCCCCTGGGATTACTTTGCAGTCTTTGTAACACACCTGATCTCTTCTCCTCAACACAAAGTAATCTATCTGTGTTCAAGTCGAGCCACTCTTATAAGTAGTTAAATGCTCCTCCCTCTTCTTGAAGAGAGTGTTTGCTATGAAAAGATCATAAGCCGTTACAAAATCTAGAATGACTTTTCCCTCTTCGTTCTATCCTCGAAGCTATGTCCTCCATGAACACTAGCATACCCTGAAGCATCCATTCCCACATGTCCAAAGATCTCCACCTAAGTAAAGCATCTCTCTTTGAGGGATTCCTTGCATAATTTTATCCAAATCCTCCCAAAAAGCTTGTTAATCCTTTCATCTAAACCAATTTACGGTGCATAAACTGATGTGATATTCAGAATTTCTTCGATCACCACTTTTACTAAAATAATCCGATCCCCGAATCTTTGCACCTCAACCACACAATCCCTCAAATCCTTATGAACAACCACTCCAACACCATTTCTGCCCTTATCTTTACCTGAATACTAAAATTTAAAACATGTCTTCTCGATCTCCCTTGCTTTCTCTCCAATCCATTGCGTCTCTTGGAGACATAGTATCTTAATCTTCCTTCTTTCCATTGTATCGACTATCTTCATCGATTTACCGGTCAAAGTGCTAATATTCCAACTACCTATCCGCAACTTCCTTTGCAACGTCTTTTGGACTAACTTCTTTACATGCATGCGTCCAACCTATATATGTTAACTTAATCATAAATAAATCAAGCATGCTTCTTAAGCATTTATCTCCATAGGCAATACTTCATTAAATTGGCATAGGAAAAACAAAGGAGTAAAAACATCATCCTTCTTAATACGAGAAAACATCTCTACAATATAAAAACAGTGAATGGATTCATGAATCGTCGGATAAAAACTTATTTGCATGCTAAGATCTCATCCCAAACTTGTGGTATAGGATGAGAACACATCTATGCATCATAAGAAGTTTAGAGATCTATAAAAGGCAGTTTTAAGAGATAGGGACTACCTTGTTTTGTACTCCATGTTTTTGCTTCCTTACACACATTGATCCATTCAAATCCCGATGGATCTTCATTTTACTGACATGGAAGCAACTTAAATTTGAAAAATACAACAATAATAACTTGTCTCTTACCAACGAAAATAATGAGAATGATCTAACCTTGCTCCAAGGTTACAGAAATCGGTAGTCGGTACTCGGGCGATCGAGTCATTGACTAATGATAATCAGCTTCCGAGCGACTAATTGGATTTAGTCGGACTTTAGTCGGTTTTGAATTTTTTTAATTATTTTAAATATGCAAATCACTTTTTATACATATATTCTTATATATAAATATATTTACATATATTTGTTCATTTTCCATACAAACTGAAGGTAATAGTCTGGAGTAGCTGAAGCTATACGAAAATACTGGATTCTGGAGCTAAATAAAATAACCGGATTCTCGAGTTAAATAAATGAACCAGGACTTGGGCAATGCAGGAATCCAGTGCTAAATAACTTGGGCGATGCAGGATTTGGGCGATAGTGGAGATAAATGATGCAGCATACAAATAAATAAGGTGCTAAATACAGGAGATTAAAAAAATAGGACTTGGATCCAGGGCCAAATAAGTCCTCAAAGGTGAAGCATCAGACAATCAGGTGGGGATGCAGAGCTTAGGAGATACATGAATCCGAAACTTGGGTTTTAGTGGTTGAAATTGTAGATCTGCATGGTGCACGTCAAATCTCACAGCAGATCAGGACATCACAGGCCAGATCTCATAGCAAAAATCAGCCTACTAGTCGGCTTGGTCGGCAAACTAATCAAGCTGAGTGGTGGGCCGACAGACTATTGGCGGATTAGTTATTAGTCGGGCAACCGTCCCACCGACTCGACTAGTTGGACCGACTAGTCGGGCTAGCCGTCTGACTTTTACAACACTGCCTTTGCTCCACAAACTCTTAGAAAATCTTTTCTAAGTAGTCTCACAAATGGAAGAAGCTCTTCTTCCACTTTTCTTCTTCAAATGGGGAAGACAACCTAAGGTGTAGCTGCTCTTCTCAACAACTATGAACTTTCTTTTCAAAGGAGAGGAGTGACGTCTATACCGAGGTGTGAATAATAAGATTTTCCACACTTGGTCCTACAATCTTGATATTTACTTGATAAAGTGCACCCATGCTCTTGCGTTATCTTATTTTTGAAGTGAAGTCTTTAATGTGGGTTATTTGTGCATCAACCTAATCCCAATTATGTTCGTCTTGCCTATACCTTTGAAAATTTAAATTCCATGGACACATTTCACTAAATCCTTTAACTTAATGCAGTGAACAATGTGCTTGATTTGTCTCGATGACTAAAGCCAGAAATTAATCCCTTTCTTGGCTCAGTGTACTAGATCGAGGTTATAATATTAATTATTCATTTATACTAGATTCCATTCGCTCTATTTGTTGGCTCGGGGCTTTTTGTTTATAATTCATTACTTTTATCTGAGTTCATATTTGGGTTGCTTGTTTCTGGTTAGTGTATTTAGATCTGTGTATCAGGGTTGAGATTGGAATAACATCTCAGATTTTAAATTAGTGGACCCACCTGTAAGTTGTAGGATGGTTGGTTTGCTATGAAGCAGTACCTAAATGGAACCGTTTCTTAAGGCATATAACACGATTCTTTGCCATATGGTTCACCCAGATAGAGAGTTGATTTCTTTGACATTTTCTCTTTGATGTCTCGTCTTTCAACTCTGTGGATTCTTCTTTTAGTTTATGTGCACAAGAACATGTAATGCACTCCTCTATAGGGACATTAAGGAGGTTGCATATATGCAAAATCATTCGCGTTCGAGCTTGGGGAGTGTCAGAAGGTTTGTTTACTGAAAAACCTTCATGGCCTTAACAGAGTCCCAAAATGTGATTTTAGTAGCTTTTTGAGGTATTAGACAGTAAGGGCTTTGCCCGATCTTCCTTGGATAGCTCACTATTTTACTAGGAGGATAGGTAGAGGTATTGTAGCTAAGTTGGGCTATCATGTCGGATATATAATCCTACGAGGATTATAGAAGTAAAGTAGATGCATTCACCATTCGAAGCACTTCATGATGGAGATAATGGACCTGTTGAGATATTCTTGGGAAGGAGGTAGCTCATAACCAAAAAGGATTGGTTTCACCTCAAAGGAAATATGTTGATCGTCTGCATACGGCCTGTTTTGAGTTAAACTGGCACAGATTCATGAATAACTAGGACCAGCTAGTGCATGAGGAGTAATGTCGTCGGTTGGTGAGGAAGATCCTCTATCTTACTGTCTTTAAATTTGACATCTCCCTAACATTAGAGAAACTTAGTCAGTTTATGAGTAGGTTTACACATGACTATTGTGATACAACCATGATGGGCTTCAGGTACATCAAGGCTGCCCCTTGAAAAAAGCGGTTCTTTATAGCAGGGCCGTCATTGGATGTCACAACATACTCTGATGTGGATTATGTAGGGTGCCTTGCTGATGGGGAGTCTAACATTAGATCTATACCAACCTTAGAGGCAATCTTGCCACCTAGAGGGGCAAGAAGCAATAATTGGTATCTCTCTAGTGCATAAAGTGAATATACAACATTGGCTCTTGTAAATAATCGTATGTTTCATAAATGCCTTGCATTTAGAAAACAGTCCTATGTTTCATCAGGGGAGACATAACATGTAGATGTTGATTGCAGCATCACTTGAGACATTGTCCAACGAGGAATTATGCGGACCTCCAATGTTACTTCTTTAGACCATAATGTTGATATGTTTATCAAAGCACTTTCCATAGCCTTTTTAAAAAATACCTTAACAAGCTGAGCATGTTAGATATTTATGCTCCAGCTTTTTTTAGGGAAATGTGTTAGTTTATGAGAGATGTAACCCTTTGGGGTTATTTTTTCATCTAGTGCACTTTACCTAGCCCTAGCCTCTTTATATTTAGAGAACTATGGTTCTTTCATCAACATATCATTTTCTTATTCTATTTCAAACACCAATTAGTCTGTCCACCTAATCAACCCTGTTAGGCCACTACTGCAAGAAAAAAAACATTGGCAACACAGATTCAAGGAAAAGGCTCTAGAATATTAAATGAAAAAGATGTTTATGAAATGGCTTTGGCTTTTTCATAGAGGGTCGATCAAAGTCACTTGTCTAGGAAGTATAAGTCGTTGAACAAAGGTTTGAGCTACATGGAAGGAAGGGGTATCTTTAGGGAACAGTTAAGCACTGTATTTCTTATCTTAGTGCTATGTTTCGTGATGAGATAGAGGCAAAGACCATGTGGAAAAATGGTTACTTTTGCATTGGTAATGGGACTGGAACTAGGCTTGTAAAGCATATTTTATCACACTAATTTTTTGTTTAATTTGATATTAATATGGTCAAATTTTCAATTGAAATGTTCATCTTTGGATAATTTTAATCTTGATAATTTAATATTCATCATATTCTGTAAAGTTGCAAAACCCGGCAATAGTTATTTGGTCGATGGGTCACTGAATTATGAAAAAGGTGTCTTCTGGCAATTAATCGGAAGTATTACGCTCTAAGTTTTTTTTATTAATTTAGATATAAAAATCACTTTTAGTTTGCCCGATCATTTTCAAGATTATATACCATAGGAATTAAACAACAACAACGAAGCCTTTCCCCACAATTAAGTAGAGTCAGCTACATGGATTTTTTGCCTCCATTCAGATCTATTTTGTATCATCCCGGGCTTAAATCCAAATAACTAAGATCCTTTGGGATTGTCTCACTCCAACACTTCTTGGGCCTTCCTCACCCTCTCTTAACCTCAACATCCCAAATCTCGCATCTTCTAACTGGTGCATCAACCGGCCTCATTTGCAAATGGCCAAATTACTTAAGCGGTTTTCTCTCATCTTATCCTATATTGGAGCTACACCAACTTTCCTTCTGATCACATCATTTCGGATCCGATCTTTTTGTGTATGATCACACATCCACTTTAGCATTTTCATTTCAGCTACTGTTATTCTCTACACATGTCTATGGCTCATAGGTCAACATTCTGATCCATAGAACATAGCAGGTCTCACAACTGCTTTGTAATACTTTCCTTTGACTTTCAAAGGGATTTTCTTATCACAAAGAATAGTAAATGCTCCATTCCACTTTAACCAACATGCATTTATTCGACGAGTAACATCTCTATCAATTTCCCCACTTTGTTGCAAAATAGATCCCAAGTATCTAAAAGAATCTTTCTTCTAAATGTTATCGTCTACATTCCTCACCTCGAGTCCTTTATTGTTGTTTCCATCATATGTACACTCTATATATTCAGTCTTAGCCCTACTTATACGAAATCTTTTAGTCTCTAAAGAATTGTCTCCAAACCTCTTGCTTCTCATTTACTCTGTCTCGTGTCTCATCAATCAACACAATACCATTAGCGAACAACATGCACCAATGTATCTCATCCTGAACGTGATTAGTCAACCCATCCATAATCATAGTAAAAAGGACTAGACTCAAAGCTAAACCTTGATGCAGACCGATGTTGATGTTAAAATAGTCAGTCTTCCCATACTGGATCCTTACACAAGATGAAGCCCCACCATACATATCCTTTGTAAGGTTAGTGTATAGGACATGCACTTGTCTCTTTTTCAAAACTCTCCACAAAACCTCCCTTGGTACTGAATCATAAGCCTTCTCCAAATCAATAAAAATCATATTCAAAAATTTCTTTTAGCTCTGTAAATTTCCATTGTTTTCCTTAACAAGTAGATAGCTTTAATAGTTGAGGGACCTGACATAAATCCGAATTGGTTTTCAGTTACTTTGGAAACTTGTCTCAACCTTGTACAATTAAGTTTTGATTCCAATAAAACAACATTGCACAATTAAGTTTTGATTTACCCTAAAATATTTGGAAATCTAATAAAATAATAGTAAAAACTATCTTTCTTCACTAGCCAGCTGTCTAATTGACTAGTCAGATTGCCTAATATTCCAGATTGAAGACTAGTCGATCATCCCCTTGGACTGTGCATAGGCAGGTCTAATGAGTTGGCCGACTATTGCAAGCTTCATATTTTGTAGTAAAATTCAGTTTAGATTGATATTTGTATTGTATCATCATAGTCTTTGATAATATCACTTGCAAATATATCTTTGCATTGATTCAAAAAATATATATTGTTGTATTCTTCATTTGCTAGATGTTTTATAGCTAAGCAATTGATAGATTTCAAGAAAGAACTGAGAACACTGAATCGGGAGCTGCAACTGCACTTCTTGGAGCTTGCAGATGTACTTGTCGAGAGGCCTTCACAATATGCTCGCCGTGTTGAGGAAATCTCTCTCATCTTCAAGAATCTCCATCACCTCCTAAACTCCCTCAGACCTCACCAAGTTGGTGCAATTGCAAAACTGATTTTTTTCTTATATAAATGTTTTTAATTATTTGATGTCGACGCATAACTGTCATGTAATCTATTAAGGCTCTTCTAAACTTGTCTCTCATTTTAGGCAAGAGCTACACTCATTCATATACTAGAGCTTCAAATTCAGCGACGCAAACAAGCCGTTGAGGACATTAAAAAGTATGTATATCCAACTGTTTCCATGGTTTATGCCCAAAGATTAAATGCTTGTGGTGGGGCTTGCAATCTTATTTTTTTCTCTTTAATGGGTGCATGATTTTTCCACATTATCCACCCAAGAAATTACTTAGACACAGTTATATAGTTGGTTGTCCCTTTTTTGAACAGTTTTAAGCAATTGATTGAATAGTTGGCTTTGGGTCCTTTTAGAAAAAATAGTTGGATTCTACTTGGGTTGCCATATTGTTTTTTACTCATAAACATGGTAGTGTAAGGGTCCAGGCATCATATTTTCCAAGTTTGTTGCACAGTTATGTAAAGAATAGACCAAAAGCAGCAGCAACTTGTATAAGCCCATACAGTCATACAGTTACTGTCTCCAAATGCATTTTCAGTTTTCCAAACATTCTATGCACTAGCAGCATTTTCAAGCCATTCCAATAGGCCACGTAGCATTCAACATCTTCAATAGGTGACTTCTCCCTAAATAATATCCTCATTTACGACAATTAAAATGCCCTCTTCTCAATAACAAAAAAATGTCAAAGCCTTCTCCAACTATAAGTAGGGCCGACTACATGGATTCTTGCTCAAATCCATGTTGAAAGATTCGACTATTTTTTACGCTGATTGTCGACTACCTAACGCAACCCATAAAGGAGGATTTGATCCCTGGTCTTTTGGGTGGTATGCACACTGCATTACCACCTGACAATGAAAATGCCCTCTTCTCAATAACAACGCCAATTAAAAAACATAGAGCAAAATGCAACCTCAGCTCTTTTGAAAAATACAACCTCAGCCATAGAAAAAGGTTTTGCGAGAACTAGTTATGCACACATCTAAACTGATGGGTGCACTTCCCCAGTAAATCACCGAGGATAGCTCTAGAATTTTTGTGTTGATTACCCAGCAATTGCACTTCAGCAGCATTTCAGCTCATCAGAAACAATCCAAATGCTATGCACACATAATCTTGGTGTGTGCAAGTCCATATAAAATTGCCAATGAAAACTCCAGGCATATGCAGTGCACTAAAAATAGGGTAAATTACAAACAAGGTCCCAATTATATGTCGATCCACAATTAGGCACTATTTTTTAAAATGTAAAGAAGACGAGCCTAAACTTACAACTTTAGGGTTTAACAATAATATATAAGAGTCATGGAAGCTTTCGGAAGCTTGTAATTGAGACAAAAAAAGATGAGATCAGACATCTTTTTATTGCATTTAAAAATGGGATTTCTGTATCCATAACCCTCTATACCTTCATAATTACATATTAAACTTTCCATAGTTCTGAATTATACTTATAACCTTGAATAGTTTTTAGTCATTACAAGGCAGAGCCATGTGTTAACTTTTATCCATCTTTGACCATTCCAAAGTCTCTTCCGCTTGGTTGAGAACTCGGCAACGACACGTTGATGATCGTTATGGGAGGAGTTATCCTCGACGAGGGAGTTGAGGTGAACATGGGTTTCATCCCATCATCGTCCTTCTCGTGGAACAAATTCACTGTTTGCTAAGGATTCTCGAAGTGAGCGTACCTTGCAATTATTGTTGTCCACGACCTCACTTGAAGCTCATTCATCGCTCTAGAATCAATTAAAACATAGAAAGATCGGCTCTAGATGTCATGGCTCTGTGTAAGAACTAATATCATTAATTACAATAGTTGGTGTTCGCGGATAACTATAGTTGTGCTTTTCTCTTATTGGGACACAATATAGAAATTAGTTGCAAATGGTAACATATGTGGTTATTGAATTTGAATGTCATACTTCCCTTTCGACTTGCGACAAGTCAGAAGATTGTCGCTATCCGAGAATTAATGCGATCAGAAATATAATACTACGAATGTGTGTGGCGGGGTACCACTGCCATGATATCCCGATCCTTTGAAACATCTGAAGTACCCTTTGGTCGCAATGATATCGACAGAATCGTTGTGGGAGGGCAATGGTTTCTTTCCATTGGTTAGGGCTAGAGATCTATTCATGCAGCTTAAATGTGTCACGCATTCTACCACCTATGTTGGACCTCTGGTGTAATCTTCTGAGAGCTTGGTAGAGGGGGCCTCGTGCACGAAAATTGAAGTATTGTAAACCTATGAGAAAGAAGATCGAGGCAGGAGCCAAAATGGTTATCTGGAAGTCGACAACTGTGTTGTTTGCATCATCAGTGAGTGTTCTACCATAGTTGCTTTCGGTAGTAGTGGGAGATGATGTGAAGAGATTCCTTCAACTGATGGTTGCTCGGATTGCGGGCGTGGTCAAGGTTTGAAAAAATGAAAGGCAGAACGAGGTGTCTTCCTTGGAGGTGAGGTGAGGAGTAGCCTTGAGGCGATCGAGAAGTAAGCCTCAGTTTGTATAGGAAAATACACAAAAAAATATAATAAATATATTTACTAATGAAATGATCTAGATTGACATACATATAGTATATAACATCGTAATATATGATGAAATTATGAAGATAAGAACTTAAAAGAAAGGATATGTAAATTCCATAAATCTATCTACTAAATTTCTATTCAATCAAAAATGGAATCATTGGCTATAATTGTCATTAGAGTATCAAAGATAACATATTTTTTGCCAAAAATATTACGGTGCATAAAAAATTATGATTAGATGTACTTGGTATATAACTAATATATAAAATATGACAACACTGACATGCCTTGGATCTAATCTTGTTTTTTGTAGTTGGTATATTACATCGCTCATTATGCCATCTCTCTTAACACTAGCTTTTATTTAAGCTTTGTGAATTGTGAATTTAAAAGTGTAATATTAAGAATTTATTGAAATAATTAGACAAGTTTAATGCTCAATATGAATATGAAGAAACTTAAAATTTCAAGCATTCATCTTGTAAATATATATCCTAGACAAATATACATTTATAAGCATGTAAAACTACAAATAAGACAATTTAAATCCTTAGAAAATGCTTTAAAATCCAAAAAATGCCTCACAGACCGCCTCAGACCGCCTTGACCTTCTGAGGCGTACACCTCATCAATACCATCCAAGGCGTTCGCCTCGAGGCTAAAAAGCCCCACCTCGCCCCGTCTCGATCGCCTCGAGGCTAGCCTTTGTAAACCATACCGTGTGGTGCCCACCAAGAGGGCACCTAAGGTTTCCCAATGAAGGTTCTCTATTGGAATGTGAGGGCAGTAGGTGACCTTGAAAAAGACCGATCTATAAGACCATTGTTGAGCGGGTGTTTGGAGATGTGATGCTATCGGCGATTGAAGTTGCACAAGTGGACAAAGCTACTGTGGAAATCACTTGGAGTTCTTACACTTTCTGGCTCTATAGCAGTAGACGCAGTTGGTAGCGCATGTGGTTCTGTATTCACCTGGAAGGGTGACGCTGATGCTCTCATTTCGAATTCTCTGGTAGATTCCTTCAAACTATATTTTTACAACTATGGTCATATCTTGTGTGTATGGGTCAACAAGGGGAGATTTCAATGTAACTTTTTTATCCTTTGACCATCCTCATCTTCATGGTGGGGTAGGTTCCGGGTTCAAATGATGTTGCTGAACTTGTCGGTAAGCTATAGCTGGACATTCTTGATGCGGTGGATGTCGTATATGCCTAGCAAAACTTAGGATCTCAATCAAGTCTGGATCTTTTCATGGGTTCCGTAGTGCTTTTAGAGGCTTTCCCTATGGCAAGCGCATCTTCTCGACCACCTACTAGATATGATAATACTCCTCTTATGTGGGACTCGAGTAAAGGGGTCATCAGTCATTCTTTTTTTAGATTTGAAAGGTCATGACTCCCGGAGGACGATTTTAAAGATTTGGTTATGGAATGATGGGCTTCAGTTGCTTATTTTGGTTCCATTGTGACCAGATTGATACATAAATTAATTATGCTATGAGGGTGACTCTGCAGTTACAAAAAGAACCTGTTGATCGGATGGGCCTACGGGTGGTTAAGATCATTGAATTTGGAGAGATGGAGAGTTCATTGTATGGAACTTATACGGCTATTGATACCTAGCCAAGTCCTAGGTCTGAGGAATTGATTCGAGTTTGGAAATTTATCTGGGCTTAGAAAATCCCAACATGCATCAAAATCTTTTGGTTGTGTGAGAGAATCCTAACAAATGAGAGATGTTCTTTTGGTTTCTATGTGAAGATTCAAGAATGTGATCCTTTCAGCCAAAACTCACCCCCGAGTCATTCCTCTTGTAAATGGGTTATTTTTTTATTTAATCTATTTAGGGTAGAAAACATCACGTGCTTCCTCCTTTTTTGAATAAAAACATCAAAATGCTACAACAGAAACAAAGAACTATTGCTTGGTCTTAAAAAAACAAAGAACTATTGCTACGACATTGACGACCGTGAAGCTAGCACGATGATGCTTCCCAAGCCGCCAGGCCTTGTACTGGAAGCTAGACTAGGGAGACCTGAGGTAGGACTCTCCATATATTCTAGAGAGGTAGATGACCGAAATGAAGGTGCCATAGGTAGGACGAGATTAATTATGTAGAGATGGAAGATATGCATGCATACGAAAACCGGACCAATTTGTAAAGAACCTCCTTGCTTATTGCCACATCCAATCACCACACTTGTAAGTATATTTTGAAACACAAGAGAAGATGGATTAAATATGACAGGACATTTGAGTTGAGTTGTCCAATGAATAATAAATTCATAAAGACTTTTGGAGCATGTAAACCATTCTACCGACAAACAACATAGAGTGTGTAGAGATATATGTTATTCTCTTTTTGTACCTTTTCGTATTTTCTTTTTCCCGTTGGACTCTTTATGTATTTTACCCATAGGCTACTCTCCTATATAAGAGATCCTAGGGCATATGGAATAAACAAGACTCTTATTTTTACCAACATGGTATCAGAGCGACGGTCCTAGACCGGAGTTCTCGAACCAAACCCTAACCCTAGCCTCCACCTTCGAGCCCTTCATGTCGCACGCCTCACCACCTCGCGCCACCCCCGGTCTCGGCCGTGCTAGGCCCCGCGCCGCCCGGTCCCAGCCTCGGCGCCGCCAGTCCTATGCGCAGTCCTGTGCGCGTCTGGGCGCCGCCAGTTCCCGTGCGTGTTCCTGTGCGCGGTCCAGTGCGCGTGCATCCCCCGGATACCGTGCGACCGTAGCGCATATACCGTGCGACCCTAGCTCACGTGTGACTCTAGCCTTCTTCTCGTACGCGTGCACCAATACCGGGTACTGTACGTGCATATCGGCCATCACAGGAAGTGCGAGCGGTCCCACATCCTAGGGTTTGCCTAACCCTAGGGTACCGTTGTAATAGAGGAGACTCTTGCTCGTGTTTCCAAGATAATGGGTTTGGTTGCTTGAGTCTACACATGCAACTAAACCCGTTAATGTCCGTGTAGACGATCATATCTTCAGTCTGCTACCCTGATCTTCCATTATCATAATGTCAGAAAGCAAGGCAGACATCCCATCTACAAGTGCCTTCAGAGGTCCAGTGCCTATTGTGAAGATGGATGGTTCAAATTACGAACTGTGGGCAATGCAGTTCATGAGTATGATGAAGTCAACCGGTAAGAAGCACATTCTTACCGAAGAAGAGCCTGTTGAGAAGGTTGGGATCAATGCCTCATGGAAGGAAAATGATGCATATGCCAAGGTTTGGCTATCAGGAACCCTGGAAATTGAGATTGCCAATGATATTCTCCATCAGCCCACTGCAAAAGCAATGTGGAATATTCTGGCTGCTACATATTCCCAGGCAAAGAATGAGACGAAGATTCTGCAACTCCAGCATGACATCTTTACTATCAAGCAGAATGGACGACCTCTACATTCATTGTACACATCTTTACGAGGAATGTTTGAGAAGCTTTACAACTTCATGCCACTCACAGCTACTCCTGAGCAACAGAAGACCTACCGGAATGCCACTATGGTTGGTGTATTTCTGGAGGCTCTAGATCCAGAGTACGGGGCTGCACGCTCCCAGATATTGGTGGATTCCACCATTCCTCCGATGGAGGAAGCATTTCACAGACTGAGCCGTATTATTGTTCCTTCATCCACTGCAAATCAGACCGCCTTAGCCATGGCAGCGAATCGAGGTCGTGGAGGTCATCATCAGTCCCATGGTCGTGGACCTCGGGGTAGAGGGGGTCGTGTTCGGCCATCATGCACTTTTTGCCACCGTTCTGGGCATACTGAAGACACGTGCTACTCCAACATGGATTTCCTGCTTCCGCACAAGTAGCTGAACAGATTGAGCCTCCATCTGCTTCATCTCTAGATCAGCGTTTTGATGACCTTGTAGCCCGTCTGAGGGGCATTATTCCTCCATCTGGCCCAGTTGCATCAGTACCTACTTCTGATAGTAACTCCGATGTTGCTGCTTCTGCATCCACCAGTACCTCAGGTAGCACTTATGCATTTACTAGCAGTAGTGGATCGGATACTTTAGAGTGGATTATGGACTCTGGTGCCACACATCATCTGTGTGGTGATCAAAGTCTACTTACAGCCTACCGACAGGTCCCTCTAGGCCGTACTGTGGTTATTGCCAATGGGACGCATTCTCCTATCACTGGTCAAGGGGAGCTTCGCCTGGCACCTTCTATGCACCTCAAGAATGTGCTGCATGCACCTGATTTCTCTATGAATTTATTGTCCATTAGCCAACTTACAAAGGATTTATATTGTCGAACAATTTTTAACCCATCTTCTCTCATTTTTCAGGACATCCTTACGAGCAACGTGATTGGGCGTGGCTATGAGCAAGGCAGCCTATATCGTCTCAGTCAGACCCTTATGCTGGAGCCTCCTCTCTACCTGCTGGATCTATCTCCCCATTACTGTGGCACTTGCGCTTTGGACATCTACCGCTTCAGAAACTGTGTCGTGTTTACCCCAGGTTTCACCTCACACGTCCATGCAATGTGAGGTTTGTCAGTTGGGAAAGCACCATCGGTCTACCTTTCCCAGTCGTCAATGTCGGAGTAGTACCTCCAAGTTTGAGTTGTTTCATGTCGATATCTGGGGTCCTAATCGTGTTCGTGATCATCAGGGACACAAGTTTTATATGGTTATTGTGGATGATTTCTCTCGTGTATCTTGGGTCTCTTTTGTTAAAGAATAAATCTGAAGCGGGGAATATTATCATAAATTTCATCAATGAAGTTCATTATGTTTTTTCTGCATCTGTAAAGATTGTGAGAAGTGTTAATGCCTTGGAATTTTGTACTCATACTCTCTCCAATTATTTTTCAACTCAAGGGATTATCCACCAAACATCCTGTGCCTATACTCTCCAACAAAATGGGGTTGCAGAAAGGAAACATCGTCATTTACTTGATGTCACAAGGTCGCTTCTCATACAGAGTCATGCCCCTCATTCTTTTTGGGGCGATGCTGTTCTAACGGCATGTTATCTCATTAATTACAATAGTTGGTGTTCGCGGATAACTATAGTTGTGCTTTTCTCTTATTGGGACACAATATAGAAATTAGTTGCAAATGGTAACATATGTGGTTATTGAATTTGAATGTCATACTTCCCTTTCGACTTGCGACAAGTCAGAAGATTGTCGCTATCCGAGAATTAATGCGATCAGAAATATAATACTACGAATGTGTGTGGCGGGGTACCACTGCCATGATATCCCGATCCTTTGAAACATCTGAAGTACCCTTTGGTCGCAATGATATCGACAGAATCGTTGTGGGAGGGCAATGGTTTCTTTCCATTGGTTAGGGCTAGAGATCTATTCATGCAGCTTAAATGTGTCACGCATTCTACCACCTATGTTGGACCTCTGGTGTAATCTTCTGAGAGCTTGGTAGAGGGGGCCTCGTGCACGAAAATTGAAGTATTGTAAACCTATGAGAAAGAAGATCGAGGCAGGAGCCAAAATGGTTATCTGGAAGTCGACAACTGTGTTGTTTGCATCATCAGTGAGTGTTCTACCATAGTTGCTTTCGGTAGTAGTGGGAGATGATGTGAAGAGATTCCTTCAACTGATGGTTGCTCGGATTGCGGGCGTGGTCAAGGTTTGAAAAAATGAAAGGCAGAACGAGGTGTCTTCCTTGGAGGTGAGGCGAGGAGTAGCCTTGAGGCGATCGAGAAGTAAGCCTCAGTTTGTATAGGAAAATACACAAAAAAATATAATAAATATATTTACTAATGAAATGATCTAGATTGACATACATATAGTATATAACATCGTAATATATGATGAAATTATGAAGATAAGAACTTAAAAGAAAGGATATGTAAATTCCATAAATCTATCTACTAAATTTCTATTCAATCAAAAATGGAATCATTGGCTATAATTGTCATTAGAGTATCAAAGATAACATATTTTTTGCCAAAAATATTACGGTGCATAAAAAATTATGATTAGATGTACTTGGTATATAACTAATATATAAAATATGACAACACTGACATGCCTTGGATCTAATCTTGTTTTTTGTAGTTGGTATATTACATCGCTCATTATGCCATCTCTCTTAACACTAGCTTTTATTTAAGCTTTGTGAATTGTGAATTGTGAATTTAAAAGTGTAATATTAAGAATTTATTGAAATAATTAGACAAGTTTAATGCTCAATATGAATATGAAGAAACTTAAAATTTCAAGCATTCATCTTGTAAATATATATCCTAGACAAATATACATTTATAAGCATGTAAAACTACAAATAAGACAATTTAAATCCTTAGAAAATGCTTTAAAATCCAAAAAATGCCTCACAGACCGCCTCAGACCGCCTTGACCTTCTGAGGCGTACACCTCATCAATACCATCCAAGGCGTTCGCCTCGAGGCTAAAAAGCCCCACCTCGCCCCGTCTCGATCGCCTCGAGGCTAGCCTTTGTAAACCATACCGTGTGGTGCCCACCAAGAGGGCACCTAAGGTTTCCCAATGAAGGTTCTCTATTGGAATGTGAGGGCAGTAGGTGACCCTGAAAAAGACCGATCTATAAGACCATTGTTGAGCGGGTGTTTGGAGATGTGATGCTATCGGCGATTGAAGTTGCACAAGTGGACAAAGCTACTGTGGAAATCACTTGGAGTTCTTACACTTTCTGGCTCTATAGCAGTAGACGCAGTTGGTAGCGCATGTGGTTCTGTATTCACCTGGAAGGGTGACGCTGATGCTCTCATTTCGAATTCTCTGGTAGATTCCTTCAAACTATATTTTTACAACTATGGTCATATCTTGTGTGTATGGGTCAACAAGGGGAGATTTCAATGTAACTTTTTTATCCTTTGACCATCCTCATCTTCATGGTGGGGTAGGTTCCGGGTTCAAATGATGTTGCTGAACTTGTCGGTAAGCTATAGCTGGACATTCTTGATGCGGTGGATGTCGTATATGCCTAGCAAAACTTAGGATCTCAATCAAGTCTGGATCTTTTCATGGGTTCCGTAGTGCTTTTAGAGGCTTTCCCTATGGCAAGCGCATCTTCTCGACCACCTACTAGATATGATAATACTCCTCTTATGTGGGACTCGAGTAAAGGGGTCATCAGTCATTCTTTTTTTAGATTTGAAAGGTCATGACTCCCGGAGGACGATTTTAAAGATTTGGTTATGGAATGATGGGCTTCAGTTGCTTATTTTGGTTCCATTGTGACCAGATTGATACATAAATTAATTATGCTATGAGGGTGACTCTGCAGTTACAAAAAGAACCTGTTGATCGGATGGGCCTACGGGTGGTTAAGATCATTGAATTTGGAGAGATGGAGAGTTCATTGTATGGAACTTATACGGCTATTGATACCTAGCCAAGTCCTAGGTCTGAGGAATTGATTCGAGTTTGGAAATTTATCTGGGCTTAGAAAATCCCAACATGCATCAAAATCTTTTGGTTGTGTGAGAGAATCCTAACAAATGAGAGATGTTCTTTTGGTTTCTATGTGAAGATTCAAGAATGTGATCCTTTCAGCCAAAACTCACCCCCGAGTCATTCCTCTTGTAAATGGGTTATTTTTTTATTTAATCTATTTAGGGTAGAAAACATCACGTGCTTCCTCCTTTTTTGAATAAAAACATCAAAATGCTACAACAGAAACAAAGAACTATTGCTTGGTCTTAAAAAAACAAAGAACTATTGCTACGACATTGACGACCGTGAAGCTAGCACGATGATGCTTCCCAAGCCGCCAGGCCTTGTACTGGAAGCTAGACTAGGGAGACCTGAGGTAGGACTCTCCATATATTCTAGAGAGGTAGATGACCGAAATGAAGGTGCCATAGGTAGGACGAGATTAATTATGTAGAGATGGAAGATATGCATGCATACGAAAACCGGACCAATTTGTAAAGAACCTCCTTGCTTATTGCCACATCCAATCACCACACTTGTAAGTATATTTTGAAACACAAGAGAAGATGGATTAAATATGACAGGACATTTGAGTTGAGTTGTCCAATGAATAATAAATTCATAAAGACTTTTGGAGCATGTAAACCATTCTACCGACAAACAACATAGAGTGTGTAGAGATATATGTTATTCTCTTTTTGTACCTTTTCGTATTTTCTTTTTCCCGTTGGACTCTTTATGTATTTTACCCATAGGCTACTCTCCTATATAAGAGATCCTAGGGCATATGGAATAAACAAGACTCTTATTTTTACCAACATGGTATCAGAGCGACGGTCCTAGACCGGAGTTCTCGAACCAAACCCTAACCCTAGCCTCCACCTTCGAGCCCTTCATGTCGCACGCCTCACCACCTCGCGCCACCCCCGGTCTCGGCCGTGCTAGGCCCCGCGCCGCCCGGTCCCAGCCTCGGCGCCGCCAGTCCTATGCGCAGTCCTGTGCGCGTCTGGGCGCCGCCAGTTCCCGTGCGTGTTCCTGTGCGCGGTCCAGTGCGCGTGCAACCCCCGGATACCGTGCGACCGTAGCGCATATACCGTGCGACCCTAGCGCACGTGTGACTCTAGCCTTCTTCTCGTACGCGTGCACCAATACCGGGTACTGTACGTGCATATCGGCCATCACAGGAAGTGCGAGCAGTCCCACATCCTAGGGTTTGCCTAACCCTAGGGTACCGTTGTAATAGAGGAGACTCTTGCTCGTGTTTCCAAGATAATGGGTTTGGTTGCTTGAGTCTACACATGCAACTAAACCCGTTAATGTCCGTGTAGACGATCATATCTTCAGTCTGCTACCCTGATCTTCCATTATCATAATGTCAGAAAGCAAGGCAGACATCCCATCTACAGGTGCCTTCAGAGGTCCAGTGCCTATTGTGAAGATGGATGGTTCAAATTACGAACTGTGGGCAATGCAGTTCATGAGTATGATGAAGTCAACCGGTAAGAAGCACATTCTTACCGAAGAAGAGCCTGTTGAGAAGGTTGGGATCAATGCCTCATGGAAGGCAAATGATGCATATGCCAAGGTTTGGCTATCAGGAACCCTGGAAATTGAGATTGCCAATGATATTCTCCATCAGCCCACTGCAAAAGCAATGTGGAATATTCTGGCTGCTACATATTCCCAGGCAAAGAATGAGACGAAGATTCTGCAACTCCAGCATGACATCTTTACTATCAAGCAGAATGGACGACCTCTACATTCATTGTACACATCTTTACGAGGAATGTTTGAGAAGCTTTACAACTTCATGCCACTCACAGCTACTCCTGAGCAACAGAAGACCTACCGGAATGCCACTATGGTTGGTGTATTTCTGGAGGCTCTAGATCCAGAGTACGGGGCTGCACGCTCCCAGATATTGGTGGATTCCACCATTCCTCCGATGGAGGAAGCATTTCACAGACTGAGCCGTATTATTGTTCCTTCATCCACTGCAAATCAGACCGCCTTAGCCATGGCAGCGAATCGAGGTCGTGGAGGTCATCATCAGTCCCATGGTCGTGGACCTCGGGGTAGAGGGGGTCGTGTTCGGCCATCATGCACTTTTTGCCACCGTTCTGGGCATACTGAAGACACGTGCTACTCCAACATGGATTTCCTGCTTCCGCACAAGTAGCTGAACAGATTGAGCCTCCATCTGCTTCATCTCTAGATCAGCGCTTTGATGACCTTGTAGCCCGTCTGAGGGGCATTATTCCTCCATCTGGCCCAGTTGCATCAGTACCTACTTCTGATAGTAACTCCGATGTTGCTGCTTCTGCATCCACCAGTACCTCAGGTAGCACTTATGCATTTACTAGCAGTAGTGGATCGGATACTTTAGAGTGGATTATGGACTCTGGTGCCACACATCATCTGTGTGGTGATCAAAGTCTACTTACAGCCTACCGACAGGTCCCTCTAGGCCGTACTGTGGTTATTGCCAATGGGACGCATTCTCCTATCACTGGTCAAGGGGAGCTTCGCCTGGCACCTTCTATGCACCTCAAGAATGTGCTGCATGCACCTGATTTCTCTATGAATTTATTGTCCATTAGCCAACTTACAAAGGATTTATATTGTCGAACAATTTTTAACCCATCTTCTCTCATTTTTCAGGACATCCTTACGAGCAACGTGATTGGGCGTGGCTATGAGCAAGGCAGCCTATATCGTCTCAGTCAGACCCTTATGCTGGAGCCTCCTCTCTACCTGCTGGATCTATCTCCCCATTACTGTGGCACTTGCGCTTTGGATATCTACCGCTTCAGAAACTGTGTCGTGTTTACCCCAGGTTTCACCTCACACGTCCATGCAATGTGAGGTTTTCAGTTGGGAAAGCACCATCGGTCTACCTTTCCCAGTCGTCAGTGTCGGAGTAGTACCTCCAAGTTTGAGTTGTTTCATGTCGATATCTGGGGTCCTAATCGTGTTCGTGATCATCAGGGACACAAGTTTTATATGGTTATTGTGGATGATTTCTCTCGTGTATCTTGGGTCTCTTTTGTTAAAGAATAAATCTGAAGCGGGGAATATTATCATAAATTTCATCAATGAAGTTCATTATGTTTTTTCTGCATCTGTAAAGATTGTGAGAAGTGTTAATGCCTTGGAATTTTGTACTCATACTCTCTCCAATTATTTTTCAACTCAAGGGATTATCCACCAAACATCCTGTGCCTATACTCTCCAACAAAATGGGGTTGCAGAAAGGAAACATCGTCATTTACTTGATGTCACAAGGTCGCTTCTCATACAGAGTCATGCCCCTCATTCTTTTTGGGGCGATGCTGTTCTAACGGCATGTTATCTCATTAATCGTATGCTGTCGTCTGTCTTAGGTGAGAAGATTCCTTTCTCCCTTGTTTTTCCTAACAAAGAATTGTTCTCCCTCACTCCTCGTGTGTTTGGCTCGGTTGCCTTTTTCCACCAGTTGTCTCCAGGGATTGACAAGCTCTCTCCTAGGGCTGTCAAGTGTGTTTTCGTCGGGTACTTCAGAACGCAAAAGGGGTACAGGTGTTATGATCCATTGCGCATGAGATATCTCGTTAGTGTTGATGTTACCTTTTTCGAGTCTGTTATGTACTTCTCTTCTACATGTGATCAGTTGGTATCTTCTGGCACTACTGAAGCTATATACATGCCACTACCATCACCACCTCCACCTTCACTGCCACCACCATCATCGCCTCATGTTACCGTTCATGTTTCCCCATTGCCATTCCACTATACCCGTAGGCTTGCTTCTGCTCATGGTCACCGCTCATCATCTAGCTCGCATGAGGTATGTTCTGATAATATTATCAATATTGATGAATCTGAAGATTTCCCTTAGCAGAATGTGTTACAGAGGCCAAATAAGGAGGCATGTGATTTGGATCTACCTATTGCACTTAGGAAACAGAAGCGCATCTGCGCGTCATATCCAATAGCATCTATTGTGTCTTTTGATCGCTTAATCGGAGATTTCATGAGCTTTGTCATTGCACTATCGACGGTAGATATTCCACGGAATTACCAAGATGTGTTGAAGGATAGTTGATGGCGTTTAGCCATGGAAGAAGAAATGGTTGCTCTTCAGTCAAGAGGTACCTGGAGCCTTGTTACTGCACCTACTGATGTGTCTACAGTGAGCTGCAAGTGGGTCTTTACAGTTAAGCAGAATGCAGATGGCAGCATTGACAGATACAAGCACGCCTGGTGGCTCGTGGCTTTATACAAACATATGGGGTGGATTATCTTGATACATTCTCGCTGGTTGCTCACCATTCCACCCTACGGATCCTCCTCTCTGTTGCGGTTACTCGTGATTGACCACTATACCAATTAGATGTCAAGAATGCATTCTTCTTTGGTGACTTGCAGGAGGAAGTCTACATGCAACATCCACCTGGTTTTGCTGTTGAGGGGGGGTGTTCTAAGGTGTGTAGACTTCATAAGGCTATCTATGGCCTTAAGCAGAGCCCCAGAGCTTGGTTCCAGAAGCTCTCAGACCTGTTTGAAAAACAGGGGTACAGACGTTCCAATGCAGATCATTCCTTGTTCGTACAGAAGACACCCAGAGGTATTATTGCAATTATGGTGTATGAGATGATATCTTGATTACAGGTGATGATGAACAGGGAATTCAGAGGGCGAAAGAAATGCTGGGTCGTGAATTTGTCACGAAGGACCTTGGAGTTCTTAGATACTTTCTGGGACTCGAATTCGCTAGAAGTCCTCATGGGCTGGTAATGACCCAGAGGAAATATGTCACTGACCTGTTGAGTGAAACATGAATGCTTGGTTGCCGACCTGCCACTACACCCATGGATCCCAGTATGAAATTATATGATGACGACACCGATGAGGTGGATAGGAGAAGATACAGAGAACTGGTGGGCAAGCTTCTCTATGTTACTTTTACCAGACTTGATATCTCCTTTGTTGTGAGTCAGGTGCGCCAGTTCATGGAGCAACCACGTCAGGTACATATGGATGCTATGCATATGATACTCAGGTACCTTAAGTCATCTCAAGATGCATGTCTGTTGTTTAAGAAAGACAAGGAGATTACTATCTCAGCATGTGCAGATGCAGATTACGCAGGATGTCCTAAGGATAGGAAGTCCACCACTGGATTTGATGTGTATGTCGGAGTCTCTCTGGTCTCATGGAGAAGCAAGAAGCAAACGGTTGTAGCAAGATCTAGTGTTGAGTCTGAATATAGGGCTATGGCCCAGGTCAGTACAGAAATGATGTGGGTGAAGGTTGTGCTTACAGATCTATATATAAAAGTCCCTCTTTCTATGGCTCTGGAATGTGACAATCAAGCTGCTCTATTCATTGCAAATAATCCAGCATTTCATGAACGAATCAAGCTCATTGAGGTTGATTGTCACTTCGTATGAGATATGATTCAGAAGGGGTTTATTTCTACATCCCATGTTAGCTCAGGGGACCAAACTGCAGACATCTTTACGAAGGCGTTACTTTGAGGGTCGTTCCAGAAGTGTTCGTCCAAGCTGAGCATGATTGACATCTATGCTCCACCTTGAGGGGGAGTGTAGAGATATATGTTATTCTCTTTTTGTACCTTTTCATATTTTCTTTTTCCCGTTGGACTCTTTATGTATTTTACCCATAGGCTACTCTCCTATATAAAAGAGCCTAGGGCATATGGAATAAACAAGCCTCTTATTTTTCCCAACAGAGTGCATCAGATAAATCTCCGTGCATCCTATATTAGGAGAGTATCTTTCATTTGCAATGATGGTTGAGTGACCATGAGGAATCACATTATATGTGGTGAATTGTTTTCATTGTTACAAAGATGATGAGAAGCTCCACACTCTGTAAAGTCAATGTTGCGGACATGTGACAAGTGGTAAGGGCAAGGCCTATACCTGAGCTTTGTTGTATTAGATGGTAAAGTAGAGGAATCAGGCTGAGTAGGAGAAGATTCCATGAACTCCTTCAGCTGGGAGATAAGATTCTTATACCGTTGGTCAGAAGATGATGATGCTCACTCGGGCTACTCGACAAGGGTTAAAGTAGGATAGCTATGTTTTTGGTAGCATGTCTCATTAGTATATCTAAGTCGGTTCCAGTAGGTGCACTGATGTCAGATGCGACCCTCTCTTTAACTACGGATACCTCTCGTCCAAACTGAGCAGACCCTCTTTTATCTTGTGAAGCTACCATAGCAGAGGAGGTCTGAGATGTAAGTGTATATGGCACATAGATTTTGGGTAAATGGTTGTAGGCCTCTTCCATTAGAAAGATAATAGTACTGGAAAGAAACTGATTGCATGATGCATAATAGGATGGATGAAGACCAACAAGAAAGATACCAACCATTATAGTGTTCCTATACGTCACTTGATTAATGGTGGCACTGGATAGAAGATAATTGTGAAACTTCGCGAACATACTCCTCATACTCAGTGTTGCAGAAGTCGGTATTCGGTATTTAGTTGAAGGGGTCACTGAATAAAGAATAATTTGTATTTGGACGACTATTCGGGATTATTCAGTTTTGTATTTTTTATTATTTTAAATATAAAAGTATTTATATACATATATACTTATATTTTTATACATATACGGTCATTTGTTAACATGAATCCAAGATAAAAGTACCAATCAACAAAATAGATATATAGAATTTGACATTTGTGGCGATACCATGGTAAAATATAACCTATAAGAATTAAATATTTAAAACAAAAAATAAAAAAAATCAAAAGTTGAACACCAGTCGGCTGACTATTCGACCGGGTCGACTATTGGCCAACTAGAGGCTTGTTCAGTCGGGGACCCCCCGCACCTCATAGTCAGACCGACTATTCGATATAGTCGGCCGACTATTGCAACACTGCTCAGACTAGAGTAGTACGAGTAAAACATCATGCTTGATCATGTATATTGCATCCCGATGCTAAAGAATCTATCTCATTCTTGGCTTGAGAATAAGGTTGCAAAAGTCAGTAGTTAATACTCGGTCAGTCGGGTCACTGGACTAATTGACAGTCGAGCAACTAGTCGGATCTAGTCTAACTTTAGTTAATTTTGTTTTTTTAATTATTTTAAAATATAAATGATATTTATACACATATTCCTATATTTTTACATAAATTTGTACATTTTTTATACTACCATATTGAAATAAAAGAAACATTTGAACTCCAATTGACATTAAGCATCTTAAATTAAGTTTGTTTTCATAAAAAAACAGCAAAAGAAAAAAAACACAGTCCTAAAAAAAATCGACTAATTGGGTGACTTAGTTGGTGGGTCGACTAAGGATCGGTTAGTCCTAGTCGAGTAGGCCACTCCTCTCTCCCGACTCAATTAGACAGACCAATTAAACGGCCTAGTCGAACGTTTTTTTTTCAAGCTTGTATGAGCATATGTAGTCACAAGAATATCCCACGTAGCCTTTGTAATGGGTTGATGTAGGATCTCTTTGGCAATCTCAGTTGTCAGAGTGCTCGATAGCCAAATTCGGGCCCATGCGTTATCCTGTTTCCATGTGGCATTAGAATTAGTTTTGTCTGATGGCTCTCGTTTCATCAGGATGTACTCCTTGTGGCTTCATAACTCGTAGTTGGTCATGTCTATCTTGATAATGGGGTCAAGGCTCATGATGGATGCAAGAGTTGGGTCTTCAATGGGACTGGGTGGTGTTGGGCTTCTGAGGCATTTATCCCGTCTTGAAGAGCTAGATATGACGCCTTTTCAAGTTCCCTCCTGAGGAGGCATTTCTCCTTGACCTGATGATTTACATGTGTTTTTCTACCATGAGTTTGAGATGTGATGGGAGATGATGTGGCGGCGGTCCTGGAGAACTTTGAGTAGGGTAATGTAGAAATGTTGGTTTTGACAAGCTCAATGGAGCGCTCATTTTTCTACTACTGAAAAAGAAGACTTCTGAACGAGCTAAGGATTTCCACCCTATTGCACTTTCGAATGGATTTTTTTTATCTTCGTCAAAGTTTTGGCTAACAGACGGTGTGTTATCTTAGATGACATTGTTTCCCCAATGCAATCGGCTTTCATCTGTGGTAGGCAAAATGGGGACTGCTTGATTATGGCATCAGTGATGATTGCATACCTAGAAGAGACGGTAAAGGAACAGTGTAATGTGGAAAGTCTAGATCTTCAATGCGTATGACAATGTAGATTGGCGCTTCATGTGGTCAGTATTAGCAAGATATGGTTTCCTTGATGTATGGATTTCATGGATGAAAAGATGTGTCACAACCGTGTCCTACTATGTTCTAGTGAATGCTCGACCAGAGGGTGGTCTTTTCCAACCACGGAAGGATGTTAGGCAATGATGCCCTCTCGCACATCTATTTTTTTATTTTAACTGCAGATGTGCTTCCTCGCATGGTTGAACAAGCGGTGAATCATGGCCTTCCGGTCAGGCACTCCTTGAGCGACCCTTCCTATAATATGCAGATGATAATTTTTTTCATTCAAGGGGAGAAGAAGAGTCGTAGGGGATGGTTGCGGTCCTAGGGATTCTTGGTGAACTCTCTAGATTAAGGATTAACAGAGACAAGTCGAATATGGTTCCTTTTTGGTTCTCTCCTTTAGATGCTGACGCTTGGGATGTGGAGCTGGGTTGCAGGTGTGGCTCTCTGCCGATTTGCTATCTTAGCCTACCGTTGATCAGCAGGCGTCTTCAACTGTGTACATGTTGTAGATTAGCTTGAGCAGAAAGTTTCCAATTGGACGGATCTATATTGTAGCGTGGTGGGCATCTAGTTTTGGTTAAGATAGTCTTTGCATCAATTCTTTTTTTATGTCATCAAGATTTCTACTAGCTGGGATTCATCGGCATCTGTAGAGGATTATGAGACGTTTCTTTTGAAACACATCCAATCAGAATGGACCATGCATGCACTTGGTGGATCGGGATACAATCACACTCGCTAAGGGAGAGGGAGGTCTAGTTGTTTCTAGGTTGGATACGATGACTGGAGCGATGTTCATGAAGTGGATCGCAAGGATCTGGGGTAAAAGTGAGGAGCTGTGTAACTGTATTGCAGACCAATCGGTGGTAATTCATGGAATCCATGCATAACGCTCCTTGGTCCATCGTCCTCTGCACTACAACTCTGCTTTCTGGAAGGAAATTGCACTATCATGCCTGGTTTGCCTTGCTTTTTCCATCCAGTTGTAGGAGGCAGCTGTTCTTTTGTTTTTTTACAGGTAATTAGACTGATGGAGGAACTCTAGCCACTCATTTTTTGCAATTGTAATAGAGAAAGATGCGTTTGTAGTTGATGTTTGGGTGGACGGTGTCTGGTCGCCAACTTTTGTTCAGAGTTCTCTGAGAAACGATTGCAAGATTTTGTTGGACTTTTGGACTTGATTAGTTCCTTTTAGGGGCCTATGATATCGAGAGATCACTAGATTCGGAGAGACAATGGCTTCTTCATAGTGAGACGTGCATACAAGGTGCTTGTTGGACAGCCTGATTCAGCTCCCGATAAGTTGATCAGAGATTGCAGATATGTGTGGGACATGAGGATCCCTTCTCGTATCCAAGTTTTCTTGTGGTTGCTAAGAACCTGAGATGAGGGAGAGTTTTGACAGGAGATAGATGGTCAAGATTTGTGCAGGCGGTGTTGACACCTGCGTACTTTGTAACCTGAAGACTGAAAGCATTCATCACCTCTTCTTTTTGCATGTGAGAAGGCAAAAGGTATGTGGATGGAGATGGATTTATGATGGTTGAATGCTGGTGACCCAACATTTTCCGGAGTCACTCTACAACTCAGTTATGTGCAAACAACGAGAAGCTGCTTCCTGTAGCTGTGATTTGGGCGTGCTTTGATTCGCATGGAATGGAGTTATTTTTCATGTTAGCGTTTTTACGTTGAAAATGTAATTCATCATGCCATCCTTGAGTCGTGGCTCATGTAAAGATTTCTCTTTTTAATTAATTTATTTGGGGCGTGCACCTAAGCATGTTTCCCCCTCTTTTGCCTCAAAAAAAGCTGTGGGAGCAATGATATAGTGATCACCTCAATAATTCTGCCAAGCCTCTCAAAGAAATTGTAGCTGAAGAAAAGACGTTCCATGCTTTTATCTGCATGTCAATAAAAAGCATGATATTGTCACATTTGGAATGGTTTGACATGTAGGAACTAGGGAGAAGCAATGGTTGTTGATGGGGAGCCACTGTGCTCAACAAGGCCAAGGATGCCAGAAATGGTCTTTATGATATAGCCCAGTCTACACTATCTATAGGCTGAGGAAGCCAGCGGAGAAATTTTCGCGAAATCGCCATGAAAAGAGAGTTTTTCAAGAGGGGAAAGAGAAAGCGATTAGACTTTCTATATATGTTCTAAAAGGCTAGGAAGGCCAGGAGCACAGGAAATGAGCGCGACCAGGCACCGGCAATGAAGGCACACAGGCCATTCTGGCGACCCGACTCGAAGGCAGAGGCTCATCTGGCTAGGAGAGAAGGGGGCTAAGATAGACCGGAAAGTAGCAGGGAATTCCGGACTAGCAATCCTAAGGCCATTACAGACAGGCCTCTCAGGCTAAGAAAGTCATCCCCCCACAGTGTCCAGACGCTCTCGCTAAAGAACAAAGAAAGCCTTTCTATCTAGTTCACGCTTCCCGCTGAGAGAGAAGTCGAAGGGCCCTCCTCCCGCAATCTTAGAGACAGACCTCGCATCCGGCTGAGACCAGATAGAGAAAGGTCGCATCCGGGGCAGCAATGATCTAGTTGCCTCGTTGGAGGCACAGACGTCTGAGCCCGGACCAGTGAATCAATCAGTCGTGAAGTTTCATCCATTTCCAACTTTCATTATCAACCTCAGCAATATATAATAGGAGGAGAAAGAAGCTCAAATTCATCGCTTGTTGCTTTCTCTCATACTCATGAGGCTGAGCCGTATAGGTGAAAAACGAGACTTGCACTTCGGATCCTCACCATTTTCGCATAGTCGCGACTGCGATAAGCGAGAGCAAAAAGCTAATTCCGAGGGAGCCAAGAGAGAGTCCAGAAGGGATGAAGGAGCAAAGAAAGGCGCTGCAAAGACAGCCTATTCTCAGGACTGGACCCTGGATAGATGCACGGGCATTGAGAGAGAATCGAAGTGGATAGATGCCCCCTATAATGAGGCCCTCAGACCCAGAGGAAACAGACAGTCGGAAATATATAGACGATTGAACTTCGACCCGACTTAGCCCTTTTATATATATAGTTTCTAAGGGCTGGTTCAGATCCAGAAGGCGAAGGCCAGGATCAGATCAGGCACGCTAGGGGAATAGACAGGTAGTCTCGCGATTATAGGAAGTTGGAGCCTGGAGTCGAAGAGAGGCTAGGAAAAGTCTGACATCGTGTGTAGGCTTTCTTCCTATCTTTCAAATGTCTGAATATTTCCTCCGAAGACTTCGAGCTCAGCCCCACAACCCAAAGCGGCGAAGAACAAATAAAATTTGCTACAAAAGCCGGCTAACGGGGGTATTCCTGCGTATGAGAACATTGTAATGGAGAAGGTCAGGGCCAAAATAGGATTCGTTTTGGCTAGAGCGCCCAAATCGGGTTGATTCACTAAGAAGGGTGAGTATATGCTTAACATTTGTCTCTGATGGAGATGTTACCTGCAAGCTAGATGTGCTGACCTTGAAGGCATATTGACATTGTTCTCGGTAAGTAGTTTGCTCCCACTACAGTGTTCAATAGGGAGGTAATCAAAGGATTGGTACTACTAATTCATTCATGGGTTGATTCCGAAATGGAGTCCTCATATCGAAAGTAATAAAAAGAGACGAGGTTTCGAAACTAATAGCAGGGTCCAACAGCATTGGACGTTTGGATGAGGGATAAGGGATACGTGGGTTTATCTCTCATTCTTGTTCGGTTGGTTGGAGGGATAAAGAATGGATAAATATTGTAGATAGAGACATAATAGATGGTGTAATTGTGATGTGACAAGTCTATCCTGAGGTAGTTTTCCTGGGAATAAGTGCCCTTATCTCGGGTTTATCCCTCATTCAAACACAAAAGAAAGTGTACTGGCACTTATTGTATCAAGAGATGGCAACAAGGAGGTGGGCTTGGAAGTAGCCATCTTTTGAATAAGTGTAACATTTCACTTGTTTGGGACCCATCACCAAAAATGTATCACTCTGAAGCCTTTTGCCAACGGGATGGGACCCATTTTTTCATCGCTAGTGTGATATTCTGTCAATAAGGAAACAATTGTGGCAACAAGACCCTTTCCCGATCAACATAAATTAATGCTTAAAGTTTAGGTATGATGACAAGTCTCCCTTGTCCTCCCGGTTGCCTACCACACAGACTTCGATTGACAAAATGGGAGCAGCCCTAAATTCCCCTCTCCTCCCATGGTGCCTCGCCTCCCATTGCTTCGACAGCATGCCCCTTCTCTCTCCAGCACACTTCGAGGAACCAAATTGCACACTCCTGTGGCAATCTGCACCCAAGCACCACCTCATGGTCATTCCTCTTTAACATGTAACTCATGTTCCTCCCCAAGCATCTTGCCTTTCTCGCTTGCTCACCCTCTCCTGTCTGCAATTGTCAGTTTGAGTTTGGGTGGAAGTAATGATGTATGGACTACTTGATTGTGATTTCTTGCAATATTTTGTTGGTTGGTTTGGTTTGATTTGATCTAATATCTTATCAGCAATGCATGTTTGGTTTTCTGTAACAATTCCAGTGTTATGAAATGGTTGGTTCATGTTTGAAAGCATGAGGTCAAGGTCATTCCCATGTTCCGATATCTATAAGGTCAAAGTCCCTGTCACGGTTATTATGGGGATGTCAAGGACACCCACCTCACCATGTTCTTGTCCTCTATGTGCTATCTAGCGCCAGCTGCTGCCATCACATGTAACACTTTGACTTTTCTGTTAGCATTTTTTTAAAATGATAGATGTTGGTTTGGGTGTTAAGTTTGCAATTAAAAGTTTTCCAATAAATGGACTACCTGCCACACGATATAACTGATATACTTTGAAAAAACCAGGCCCTCTTTGTTGCGTTTGAAAGATGGCAACTGTATTTTGGGAGTCTACCCACGGTTTAAAATATGTTACCCCAAAAATATGACCTTGGATGAAGGAACATCTTGCAAGGCATTTAAACCATCAATTCATGGCAGCAGGCGGTAGCGATTGGAAGGAAGACCACCTTGTCGATACTGGCGAGTTCAAATGTCAAGCTTTGCTGTGTTCGCAGCTCTTGGGCACGCTAGAGATTAGGCCAGCATCCTGGTTATGGGCTCATGTCAAACCACTTTTGCAGCTATTTAAACCTCATCCTTGTGCTGATTTTCAAGCCTTTCAAAGTTAGGGTAGGAATTGCATTGCATCAGCCTTTCTTTTCTTTTCTTTTTCGGATATTCTCGAGTTAATTGGTATAGATTTTAAGTCTGCACTTCAGATGTCTATGTGAATTTACTGTTGCTTTCTCTTTCTTCTTTTTATTTCATTTCTTTCCGATTTTTGGAATTGTGGATTTATTACCCCTTCACTAATTATGGGTCACTTTTAGGAGAAGAGAAGAGGCTCGGAAACTGCTGCAAGAATCCCTTCAAATACTAGATGGCCACATGACTTGATATCATGAACTACTATTTCCCATCAGAGCTCACAAGAAGAATCTGTGACGACGCTATTCAGCATCATTTAATTGTCTCTCAAGTACTACACGGCCATACTGGTATTTTATTCCATGGTCGAAGATGCATTTCGATTATACTGCCATCTGATCGGTTAGATAGCTTTCTTAGGTGGAGAGTTGAGCTTGTAATCTAACCTAACCGCTTGCCCTTTCAGATAGAGGCATGTTCTGCAACTTATGTAGGCCATGAATTGTGAAGGCCTTGTTATTTCCAGGTGTTGCCAGATTGTTCATGGACTAACGTCAGGCTCCAAATATGTACCGTTTGGGATACTGTTGTTGATTGACACTTTTCTTTTTTTCTTTAATAGTCAGACTACATGTTATTTAGAATTCAGATACACATTTTTGCTCTTAGATGATCATGCATAATTTCGCATGACATGGTCAATTCACGTAATAATTTTAATTTTGTGAAAGTGGGTAGAAGTTGGAGCCAGCTCCTATATGGAATAAAAACATTTTCGATGAGGCGACCACCAACGGTGGCTTATACTTTGGAAATTGTTTTGGGTTTTTATCAATTGTGCCCTTAGATATTGTAATATCAGCTGTTTCCCTCCCTTTTTTGGAATATCATTTCTGACTTTTTTCACATGTATCACATGTACCCTTCCGTTAGTTTAGCTGTAGCTGAACTAAATCATGGTTTATTCAAACCATGTTATGGATGAGAGAGGCATAATTGTCCAAATAAAACTCCCTCCTCCCCCAACCTCTCCACCCGAACCTCCTACTCCCCAACCCCTCCGCCCTAACCTCCTTCACCCAACCCAGCCCTGTCCCGACCTCCGCCCAGCTCCGCCTCAAGTTCTTCAGCCTCGACCTCCTCCTCCTTTGCCCAGCTCCACCCTGAGTTATTCCGCCCTTGCCTCCTCCTTCGCTCAGCTTCGCCCTGAGTTCTTCTGCCTTGACCTCCTCTGCCCAGACCAGTCGACCTTGAAAGGGAGGAGCATCTGTCTTCCGAGATCAGAAGGATACAACTGCTTGGTTGGGCCTCTCATGATGATCACGATACAAGAGCAGTAATGGACACATCTCAAACAGTTCGTGATGGCACCTCCCAAGCATCATGTTGATGAGCTCTTTTGATTACTACAAGGACAAAAACTTGCACCGCATGCACACCACTTCGTTGGCGCGTGCATTGTTCCTTGAACAGTAGTAGCAACATCTGCATAATATTTCTGTCGAATAGAAAAGGCCATCTAGTTGTTTTTTTAAAGTAATCAGTATATTCCAGTCAAAAATGGTATACAAGAAGGCTCATATAGCCGAAAAGGTTCTATGGTTCCTTTCCTTCCAAATAGTCCACACCACCAAAGCGATGAGAGAGCTCAGAGTATTGCCAGCCCCAGGGTCCATGATACATGAGATCCAAGAGAGGGTGTCCTGCAGCTGAAGGGCTGGTGGCGTGGACAAGCCCAAGGATGTGCAAGCACCCATCCAGAGGAAGGAGGCGATGGGACAATTGAAGAGCAGATGAGCATGGGACTCCGGGGCACTAAAGCGGAGGTAGCGGGTTGAAGGCACGCAGATGTGCGGGCACCCATCCATCTAGTTGTTGCTGCCTATAGCATTTGCATGGAGGAAGCACGGGGTACAGCAAGCAGACAAAGGCCCAATTGGGAAAGTTTGTCGTCATGAAGAAAACACCAAACCAATTAATTCTACTGCCATGACATTGCAAAATGCTTACAGAAAAACTTATCGTTGATATTGATAAGTGTTACGCCAAATTGATGCAAACTGCCTCTTAGTCTGCCAGAATCACAGAAAAGGCGTCGTTTCTGGATTTGCTTCAGATGACAGGACTACTGGAATATCTTAAAACATAGATTGGGATATACGTTATTATGAGGTTGGATATGAACTAATTAATAACGTTTGAGTTGCGTTATAATGCACCTCTGAGATTGTTTATTTTTATATACTATCATTAACTTGGTATGAATCTTCATGTTCCAGTGGAGATGATAGTTGAAGTTATGGATGTTGGAGTCCAACGACCATATTACAAATGCCTGAAATTTAGAAATAGTATAGAAATGGGTTTAAAAAGTTGTGTCCACAATGTTCTCTCTCTGAACAAAAAAATGAAATTTTGTGTCGATTGAAATCAATAATACATTAAAGTTTCCCACAAATTTCTTTCAAGGTTGCCAACTTGGGGAGGAGGAGGTGTGGTCGGAGGAGTGGCTGGAGGGAGAGGGGCCGAGGAGGAGGAAGGGTTGGGGGGAGGAGAGAGGAAAAGTGGAAGGAAGGAGAAGAAAACATGTCTATCCTCAATTTTTATCCAATTATCTGTGTCCTCAAAGTTAACGTTCATTTGAGATGAGGATGTACATAAACTAATTTGAGGGACATAAGTGATCATTGTGGACGAAGTTAGGGGCACACCTAATATTTCAAAAAAGAGGGGCATAACTGATATTGCAATATCTAAGGAGACCTGTTAAAAACTTTATTTATTTACATCATATAACGTTGAGATGTTACTCGTCTCATTGCATGCTTTTAGTTTTGGGTAAATTAGACAAAGGGCCCCAACATTTTCATTGAATACTAGAAATGATATTGATAAAAAATTGTGACATTCTATTTCTAGAGTATGCCAACGTCATTCTATTTATTCATTGCAATGGAAAAATTAACTTTTCTACATTATTTACCATTCAGTTTCTTATGGTATGATGAGGATAATTAGTAAACGATGTACTAAACAAACACTTAATTACCTTAGAGAAACACATTCAGCAATGCGTCCCTGGTTGGATATATATGAAACTTGTTTGACCATGTCAAGAAACAACATAAACAAAAACTTAGCGAACCAAAATACACAAACACTCTAAAATTCTAGGTGAATCGAATCAAAACTGATATGCGTAAACTATATATGATCTACACCCATGATTCCAGTCAAGAGAATATACTTGTCATATATCAATACGAAACACTAACGAAAAAGGAGAATGAATTTCTTGCAACAAGTACCAATGCAATCATGCCATGCTTCATCCTCTTAAACCCCTCTCCCCTCTTGTTGTCTCTCCTCGGATCATTGCATTGTTTTTCATAAGGGTGAGACATCTTCTAGCACTTCGCATCTTCTGGCTACTTATTATATATATATATATTATATATATATATATATATATTGAGAGAGAGAGAGAGAGAGAGAGGGGCTGGGGAAGCTGCACCCGGGGGTGTAGCTAACTAGCTGCACCCGGCTATTTTTTCCATTTATTTTTTATGCTTTTGAAATGAAACCTAGGGGGATTTAAATCGCCATATATCACCATGATATCATACCAATTTCAACTAAATTTGACACTACTATCATCTCCATCAAGACTATCACATTTTAACGGTTTCAGAATTATTGAAATTGACCCTATCTAGATGGGCATGTTAGGAATGTTTATTTTACATGAAATTTGAAACACTTATCCAACTCAATAAACTAAGTAAATTCCCATAGGTTTCCTTAAAAAAAATTAAAAATCAATGAGAAAAATGCCCGGGTGTAGCTAGTTGGCTGCACCACCCGGTGTAGCTTCCCTTTTCCCACATATATATATATATATATGGATTGATGGGGCTGCCCCGTCCTATTTTTTGTTAAATTTTTTTATTTTTTTGAAAAATATCGCCATGTATATTCATCCCTATATCCCTCCTATATGCCATTCGAATTTCGTCAGAAACAGAGACTCCTACAACCTCCATCCAGACATGGCCGATTTAAAAAATCCTGCGACCGTTAAAAAATGACGTCTGGATGAAGGCCGTAAGAGTCTCTATTTCTGACAAATTGGAATGGCATATAGGAGGGATATTGGGATGAATATATATGGTGATATTTTTCTAAAAAAATTTAAAAAATTTTGCAAAAAATGGGGTGGGGGCAGCCATGTTGGCTGCCCCTAGTATGGGAAAAATGTGGCTGCCCCTAGGGGGCAGCCAACATAGTTGCCCCCACCCCATTTTTCGCAATTTTTTTATTTTTTTGGAAAAATATCACCATGTATATTCATCTCTATATCCATCCTATATGTCAATCGAATTTCATCAGAAACAGAGACTCCTACGGCCTTCATCCAGACGTCATTTTTTTAACGGTCATAGGATTTTTTAAATCGACCATGTCTAGATGGAGGCCGTAGGAGTCTCTATTTCTCACGAAATTCGAATGACATATAGGAGGGATATAGGGGTGAATTTATATGGTGATATTTTAAAAAAATAAAAAAAATTACCCATAAATGGGGCTGGGCAGCCAACCAGGGGGCAACCCCATCAACCCCTATATATATAGGGTTAAGGAGGCTACTCCCTGGGTGTAGCCAATTGGCTACTCCCACCTTTATTTTTCCCAAAAAAAAATTATTTTTTTGAAAATAAAAATATGTAAATTCATAACTATATCCCCGAACATGTCATTCCAATTTTGTCGAGACTCCTAAGCCCTCCATCTGAAGGGGGTCAATTTCAGCAATTCTGAGACCGTTAAAATCTGACAATCTAGATGGAGGGGATAGAAGTCTTGAATCAAGTCAAAATTTTAGTGGCACCTTGACGACATATTCTGTTCTAAATTCATAAAGGTTTCATTTCAAAAAAATAAAAAAAATAGGGGAAAAGGGGTGGAAGCATGTAAGTTAGCTACACCCAGGGAGCATACTCCATTTTCCCACATATATATATATATATATATATATATAGGTAAATGGGGCTGCCCCAGGGAGTAGCCAACTTGGCTACTCCCACCCCTATTTTCCCCTCATTTTTTTATTTTTTTGGAAAATAAAAATTTGTATATTCATCATTATATCCCTCTCACATTCTATTAAATTTCGTCAGAAACAGAGACTCCTACGGCCTCCATCCAAACATGGTCAATTTAAAAAATCCTGCGACCGTTAAAAAAATGATGTCTGTATGGAGGGCTTAGGAGTCTCTGTTTCTGACGAAATTTTAATAGAATGTGGGAGGGATATAATGATGAATATACAAATTTTTATTTTCAAAAAAAATAAAAAAATGAGGGGAAAATAGGGGTGGGAGTAGCCAAGTTGGCTACTCCCCGGGGGCAGCCCCATTTTACCCATATATATATATATATAATAGGGAAATTATCCAATGAGCCCTGTGCTCATTTGAGATGAGATGAGCCCACTCATTTTTTACCATTATTTCCTATCTTTTTGAGCTTAATAGGTATTTGTTTACAAGTGTTATATCATATTCTTACTACTAGTAACTATTTTCAGGAAGAAAAACCTTAAAGTCATGCAAAATGATTGTATTATTATTTGTATTACTAGTCTCATTTGTATTCTTACTAATGACCATTTCTTGTAAATTTAAGATTTTCTTTATATGAAAATAGTTACTAATAGTAAGAATATGATATACAATAGTAAATAAATAAGCATTGAACTCAAAATGATGGAAAATATTGGTAAAATATGAGTGGACTCATCTCATCTCAAATGGGCACAGGGCCCATTGGATAAGCCCCCCCTATATATATATATATATATATATATATATATATATATATGGATAAAATGGGGCTGCCCCATGGGGGGAGCTAACTTGGCTCCTCCCGCGCCATTTCGCCCGTTTTTTTATTTTTTTTGAAAATTTCTTCCGTGGGTTTTCATCAATATATCCCTATATTATGCCATTAAAATTTCATGCGAAACAGAGACTCCTACGGCCTCCATCCAGATGGGGTTGATTTTAGCAATTCTGTTACCGTTAAAAAATGACAGTCTGGATGGAGGCTGTAGGAGTCTCTGTTTCTCACGAAATTTTAATGACATAATATAGGGATATAGTGATGAAATTCCACGGAAGAAATTTTCAAAAAAAATAAAAAAACTGGGCGAAATGGGGCAGGGGAGCCAAGTTAGCCCCCCTCCCAGGGCGCAGCCTCATTTATCCCTATATATATATATATCCGACCTATCAATATCTCATGTTAGATTATTAGAGAGATATGGCCAAAGCATCAATCGAGGTAAAGGAGGGTGGGGGCTTGGCCCTCCCGGCTCACGATCAAAATCTGCATATATGTTTAATATGTAGTACTATATATAATCTAAATACATTATTTAATAATTAAAATTTACATGTTATGTATAATAGCCCCTCCCCCCCCCCATATCTCAATAAAAAATCAATATACAGGGAATAAAGGGGCTGCCCCCACCTCATTTTTCTGTAAATTTTTTGATTTTTATGTAAAATATCACCATATATACTCATCTATATATCCCTCCATCTTGTCATTCAAATTTCATCAGAAATAGAGGCTCATTTGCCCTCCATATAGAACATGTAATTTTAACAGTCTAAACATTATTGTAATCGACCTTTTCTAGATGGATGGCATAAGAGTCTCTGTTTCTGACGAAATTCGAATGACATATAGACATGATATATAGATGAATATATATGGTGATATTTTTGAAAAAAAACTCGGAAAATGGGATGCGAGCAGTCCCATTGGACCCATATATATAATCTAATTACAATAATTAACTATTAACAATACATGATGTGCATAAGCAGATACCGATACATCCGTATATGTCCATCATCATATACGTTTGTAAACCATCACATATATGTATTTTTTATTTTATGATATGTTATATAGATAATGATTTTTCTTTTATTTTCTTTGCATATACGGATGTGGATTTGGATACCTCTTTCATTTTTTAGGATCGTAAAACATATATGGTTACATATTTTTCTAGTATATACATATATTGATACATACATATTTGTATCTACATGTTTGCAACCTTATTTGTATATGCATCCATTTTAAAATAGATATGCAGATAAACGTACACATGTCAATATGTATAACAAATATGATAAATGATCGGTACATATATCTATATTTGTTTGCATCCATGTAAGTAAAAAGTATTGTATAGTGTTACTTGTTTGAAAATAATAAATCTACTGGTATTACTTTATATCACATTAATAAATGTATATTCAATGATATGAAAAGTTTTGTAGGGATCTTTTTGTCAATACGATGTTTATAGAGATTATTTATGTCTGATTATAAGTTTATATATGTACTTTTATACAAATCTATTCCCAATATTAGTTTCGATCAATTACAGAATTATTAAAAAACTCACCTTATAGATTGAATTCGTTTCCAAGAATCCAACTTTATAGATTTAATCTCCCATTAATGTTCTATATATCCTCCAAATTTCGCTCAAATCTAATGTCATTTCTTATTTTATCTTAGTGGTTAAAAGTTTGATCAATATTTAAGAAATTTAAGTCTCATTTAAAAGAGAAACAGACTTTTAACTATTGAAATAAAATAGCAAATGATCTTGAATTTGAGCAAAATTTAGAGGATATGTATAACATTATTCGAAGATTCTATCTATAAGGTTGGATTTTAAGAAACAAAATTGAACAAAAATAGTTGCAACACCTCTTTTGTAACTCACGTTACATCAGAAGAACCACTCCCCAAATATTAACAACTAAAATGATAAGATAAATTAGATAAATAATATCTAAATAATTTAGCCCCCCTCCAGATGAATTTTCTGCCTTCGTCCCTGGTCGAGGACTAGCATGTGCTAGATATATGAGCCTTATCGTTGTGCCGTGGCATCAATCTCAGACATACCTTCCACCTATATATGGAATGTGTAGGGATGATGAAATGTCCTTCCTCCTTTTTTGTATGTATACTAGTCAAGAATTCCAAAGGTTCAAGCATGTCATAGTGAGAACGCGGTGATATATCATTCTTCTCTATATAGGGCAGTCTCAAACCCCCTCTAGCATCTCATCTTATCCTGATTACGGCCGCATATGTTGCCTTATAGTCATCTTTGTCTAGAGAGGGTTGCCATTTTCTCTCTATCTCAAAGAATCATCATTTGTTCACAAGGCTCGCTTTTTCTACTATAATCAAGGGTGCAATCAGAATTATTTGAATTAGAAACCTTCCAGAAATATAATCAAAGATATCTTTGTTGTGACCCGTGGTTGCTAAGATGCTTAGTTTTTCCAGGGGACTCATACCTAGCAAGAAGTACAACTGCTTCTTTTGACATCTCAAAATTCTCGTCACGCTGAATAAATTTTAATTTTATAATATTGTAAACAACAAGTTCAATAAAAATATGAAAAAATAAAGATTGTTTGAAAAAAAATCACTTGAGTGCGAGTATCAACCTGGAGCCTCAAGTCTTCCTCACGATTGCATGACCTCATATTGCTCATTGATAAAAAACAATAAAGGTAGAGATCATTATCCTTGGAGAATGTGTTTGAATGAAATTCCTCAAGATCTTACTACCATTATTTGGCATGCAATAATGAATGATTGGTGGCTATTGTATACAGTGTAAGTCACACATGGTGAGGAAATAGTAAAGACACCAACAACCCATTTGATTGATAATCAGTCCACTCAACCGAAATTAATTTAGAATATATAGTTGATTTACAAATTATGTAACTCTTAAATTAGGAAGAACTTCATTATTCATGCAAAGGAAGTAATATATATCTTAACGGTACCTGAATAAATAACTAAAAAATATAATTATGGCATTGACATATATAATGAGGCGTCGATTTCACAATAGACATGAATGTGTAAATAACTTGTCAAAATATCCAATAAAATAAGTCAGGTTATATGTTCATTGTCGATAATATCTTAAATCTAACTATCTTATTTTGTATTAAAATTGGGTTCCTGTTTCTTGAGATTGGATCCTATTCTATTGGTATTTGGATCATATTCATTAGGATTTTAAGGATCCATCTACAGGGGTACTATATAAAACTCTATAGTGTTAGAGCTTTGAATCATACATTGTGCTTCAGTTCTTCTCGCCATTACTGAGAAAGATCATCGTCGCAAAGTTCGTTGGTCAATTATAGGTGAATCTTATAAACTTTGTATTATTATTGTTTTCGTTCTTGTTTTTCTATGTGATTGATCCGCATTCTATTTCCATTATGCACAACAAATTGAACTGAGCCAGGTTCATCTGACGCAAGAAGGAGACGATGTCGCATAACATGAAGATAAAGTTCGCTGGTAGGAATGGCTTTGGATTATGACGGGTCAAGATGCATGCCATTCTTATGCATTAGGGTATGTGGCCATTATTGGACCACAATTAGACGAAAGCACTTGATTTTAAAGTTGATGGTACAAGAATAAAAGTCACACTCAATGATCATGTGGTGTCTGATGGAGTTTAGAGATTTGGAATCTAAAGGGTATAACTAAAATATTATATGAGAATTATTAGAAGTAGAAAATTCTTTATATTTTGCAAGTAGAAATTTCTATATATTTTGCAGGATCTACAACGATCTAAGTCTGAAGGGATTAACATCCATAGTAAAAAGATCTTCTCAAAGACCTTAAAAGATCCAAAATTGGACTTTTTGTGAAAAGTATGTGTTTGGGAAACAACAATGGAAGCATTTCAACCTATAGTAGTTCATAATATGAAGGAGGTACTTCATTACATGATTGATAGAGCTCCTTTTATGTTCCATCTTCAGAAGATGTTGGATATTTTTATTTAGGGTTTTTATCACTTGTGCCCCTCCGAGATATCGTAATATCAGTTATGCCCCTATCTTTTTGGTAATATCAATTGTGCCCCTCACTTCTTTCTCCGTCATCAGTTGTGCCCTTCCATCAGATTGACAGTCAAAAAAATTAAAATAACCATGGTTTATTCAAACCATGGTGTGGTTAAGAAGGGTATTATGGTCAAAACAAAATCAGGGGCGGAGGAGGATCGAGGGAGGATCTCGGGGCGAACCACGACGGAAGGAGGGGGAGGCCCAGGGGGAGAGGGAGCAGGGGGCGGTGCCGGGGAGGGGAAAGGGCAGCCCAGGGGAGGGAGCACGACGCCGGGGAGGGGAGGGGGCAGGGGCAGGGGCGGGGGCGGCGGGCTGGAGGAGCTCAAAAAAAAAACCCCGCACCACCGCATCCACATCCTCCTCCTCCAACACAGCTCCGTTGACAGCCCTCCTCCGGTGCGGGGGGGCGGAGGGGGTGTTCAGGGGGCGGAGGGGGTGTGTTGGGGGCGGAGGGGGGAGGTGCAGGGGGCGAGGGCGACGGGGGGAGGGGTGCGGGGAGCTCGGGGCGGAGCTGGGCGGCACGGGGCAGGGGCGGGGGTGGCGGGCTGGGAGGAGGTGCAGGGGGCTCGGGGCAGAGCTGGGCGGCGCGGGGCAGGGGCGGGGGGTGGCGGGCAGGGAGGAGGTGCGGGGAGCTCGGGGCGGAGCTGGGCGGCGCGGGGCAGGGGCGGGGGCGACGGGCTGGGAGGAGTGCGGGGAGCTCGGGGCGGAGCTGGGCGGCGCGGGGCAGGGGTGGGGGCGGAGAGGGAGGAGGAGGAGGTTGGAGGAGGAGGAGGAAGAGGATGGGGGGAGATGAGGAAGAAAAAGAGGATGAGGAAGAGGGTGGTAAAATGACCATATAACCTTTTTTTTAAATTAATTCCGCTTATGTCCTCAAAGTTAACTCTGTTTGCACTGTGGATGGACGGTCACTAACCCGAGGGGCACAAGTGATAAAATAGCAAGAAGTGAGGGCACAATTGATATTACCAAAAACATAGGGGCATAATTGATATTGTGATATCTCAGAGGGGCACAAGTGATAAAAACCCTTTATTTATTACCGATGTTTACTCTAGGATGGTTTAAGTTTTCATGATAAAGAGATTCTAGCATTCAAGTGTCCCGAAGAAGGGAATGAGCCTCTTCCTCTCTCCAACCAAACCAATAAGTCAGGGCGTGCGATGAATCCAGGACCTTCCAGTAGGGAAGTCCTTAGGCAACTACTATTTTCTTATTATATTAATAGCAGCTGGAAAATGTCGCGAGGTCGAATACTACCTCATACCCTATTGATTCCAATGTAAAGGGAGGCATTTTGGGAGGTTAGGCGGACCTCAGGGGACGTAGTAGCATTTGCCACGGCGGAAAGTCAGAAAGTTTTAGATAGTAAAAGTTCTTGTGGAGAATCAGACCTTAAAAAAGGTCAAATATTAGCACATGTATAATGGCTCGGAATTTTCCTTCATCGTAATATGATGACTTATGCAAGGAGGATGTTCTTACGAAACGCCACATAGGGATATGCCACAATAGAATGAGTTGCAGAAAAAATGGGCACATGCCACTTTTAAAGAGAGCAAGATGCATGCACTAAAATGTTTGCCTTAATAGGGCATTTTTGGACAAAGCGATGAATATTTCTTGTTACGTGGTGAATTGGAATCATGCATCGGATTGCAAGACGTTTGGTCTATTTTTTATGCTGACTAATCTATTTTATATGGTTGTGGTGTGCTGCATATTATCATGTCAATAAATAAAATGTTAGAACCAAAATACAAAAAAAAAAGGTGTTTACATGTTATAGGAGCATGACAAAAATGGATATAGAACCATGTCTCATTCTGAGCATAGAATATTTTTTAGTAAGAATTTTACCTTTGATAAGAATTGTATGCTTCACTCGAGGGTCAAGTATGTTGATGTAGAGACATGTGATGATATCCACAAATAAGTGGAGTTCAGTTAATTACACTTCTGATCAGGTTGGTGTCGAGTAGCCTGAAGTTAAGCAACTAGAAGGGATGTCACATACTATTATTGTTGATCTTCCTCATTTATAATTATATTCTCAAAGATACGGCTCTGAAGACAGTTGCATTTACATTACGTGTTGTTGAGGAGATGAAGTTATAGTTGTCCCTTTACAATGAGCCTATCACATGAGGAGGTGCAGTTATAGTAAATCGTTTCCATGTGTAAGGATATGAAGTCTTTCACAAGAACAGAACATAGGAGCTTGTTAAGTTACCAAAATGGACGAAAATTGTTGGTTGCAAATGAATATTCAAGAAAAATACTAAAATCTCAAGCAGTGAAGGCATCATATACAAGACACGCCTAATTGTAAAATGCTACAGATAGAAGGAAGGCATGATAATAATGAGATATTTTCTTTAATTGTGAGGTACACATCCATCAAGGTGATACTAGCTCTTATAGCACATCAAGATCCGAAGCTAAAGAAGTTAGATGTGACAACAACTTTTCTGCATAGTGAATTCGAAAAAGATATTATGATGAGCCAATCAGAGAGATTCTCTTGTCAAGGCAAGAAAGATCATCCATTCAGATTGCGGAGTTCATTGTATGGACTCGAGTGGTCTTTCAGGCAGTGGTACACATGCTTTGATTGTTTTATCATTGATTTATGATTGAACATGATCTCATATAACTATTTTATTTACCACAATGAGGTAGAGGATGGATTCTTCATCTATATGTTTCTTTATGTCGACGATATGTTGATTGCTAGTAAGGAAAAAAGTAACATTGGTAATCTAAAGAAACTCCTTTGATTAGAGTTTGACATGAAGGATCTTGGCCTAACAAAGAAGATTTTAGAGCTAGAAGTCATGAATAATCATGCAGAAGGAAAATGCTTCTTATCTCAAAAGAAATTTTATCATGAGAATGTTATTGGAGAGACTTTGGATGACCACAACAGAAGCCCATGATTACTACACCTGCTGCAAATATTCACCTTCCAAATTTTTTTATACCCCAGTCAAACACAAAGATCTTATTGCAGTTGGAACACGTCACAAGTTACATATGTTTATTGCAGTTGGGAATCTTATGCTTGCCATGGTATGCACAAGATCAATAATTTCTCATACTATAAGCATGTTAATAGATTCATGGTGAACAAAGAATGATCATAAGTAGGCAGTCAAGCAAATTTATTGATATATGAGAGAGATATCTAATATTAACCCCATCTATGAAAGTGATTTACAATATTTAGTTGATCGATATTCATATTCAACATACGTTACAAATGTTTATGGGGGGAAATGAATGACACGATATATATTACTTTAGGGTGTTCAGTTATTGGTTAGAACGCTATCTTACAACCTTCAGCTAATTGGTCTGGCTCTCCTAGTTGGAGATGATTGGCAATAGCCACATAGAAGGGAAAGTGAATGAGAGGTTTATTTTTATACAAAATCATACATAAAAAGATTAGAAGGCAATACAAAAGCATAAATGTAACTTTTAGTCCATATAAATCAGATTTGAGAAATTTATCGGCATCCAATGAAAACATGTGGATATGGGTATTACTTCGATATATGCACGAGTATCCATCTATTCCTTTTAATATATAAATATGGTTCATATTTATGTATCATTGTAAATAACAATATTTTACGTGTTATTTATTGTATTTTATATAATTATTATGAAATAAATTAGCTGACCCTACTTAAAGTGGGAAAAGGCTTCGTTGTTGTTGTGTACTATGAAATGAATACATTTTTTATTCATATTAACATTATTAAATACATATATGCATAAGCTAGTCTAGAGCATTTCATGTGGCCTTGATCTTGTCACCAGTAACTCACTTGCCTGATCAAAACTCTCATATTCCCAAACTACGGTGAAAATCTGGCTCTATGCCTAGAGGAAGCAAAGCAGGACCAAGATGCTATTTGGAGACCCTCCCCGCTCCGACCCCTCAAAAAAGCAATAAAAAGGTTCTTTGCTCTTCTGAGATGCTATTCTAGAGGACTAAATGAGTGCATGTACCATACTAGGGCTTATATAACTATTTGGTACCTAGCAAACAACAAAAATTGGGATTAGGATTAAGGATAAAAAGGTGATTGATTGCTCTCATCAAAACCTCCCTACCTTGTCCTCGTGTGTTCACCATATATAGTTAGTATTACCTTCCATTGTATGGGGAGAAAGATTATTTGCTTTTCTTCTCCCGTAGGCCAAGGCTCGATTGATATTTTTCGTTATTAATGTTAATATCAAGCTAGTTAGATGAGACAAGAAGCAAGTTAGCCCACACCCAAGACGTGAAGACAAGAAGGGCAAGCAAGCTAGACACGATAACAATGCAATGGGCAGAGCGATTATTTTTACTCAAACTTGCGAATTAAGAAGCTCTGGCATAGTACTTACTTTGCTAGCTTACCCAAAAGTTTGTTTTCAGGAGGTGTTGGAGACTTCCCCTCACAGAATATGTACTGCTGCGTTCCCTCTCCCTGGTTGTCCTAATTCAGACTTTCTTCGAATCCACATATTTTCATTCTCGCCTAAATGTCAACTCGGTGTTGCAATAGTCGGCCGACTATCCCGAATAGTCGATCCGACTATGCGGTGCGGGGAGGTTCCCGACTGAATAAACCTCCAGTCGGTCAATAGTCGGCCCGACTATTAGGCCGACTGGAGTTTGACTTTTGATATTTTTATTTTTTTTATTTTCAATTTTCAGTTTTTATGGGTTACATTTTACCACAGTATCGCAACAAATGTCAAATTCTATATATCTATTACATTGATTGGTACTTTTATCTTAGATTCATGTTAACTAATGACCATATATATATAAAAATATAAGAATATACGTGTTATAAATAATTTTTATATTAAAAATATACAAAACTGAATAATTCCGAATAGTCGCCCGAATATCGATTATTCTCTATTCAGTGACCCCTCCGATTGAATACCGAATACTAACTTCTGCAACATTGTGTCAACCTCGATCCCGATCATTGCAATATGAATATAATAAGTTTGAAATCAAGTCCATGCATTTTTACTTTATCAAGCTGGGGTTGAAAATATTTTCATTAAAAAATGAAGAATTTGGCTACTTCCCCACTTGCAGAATTCAAAACTCAGGCAAGTTCATCAGAAAATCCTAAGGTAACCTGGTTTTTTGTTTTTTTTTTAAAGGAAGAGGTTTGTTTAACCTAACGCTCACCCAACCCAGTATGCCTCCGTTCTTCCCTGACTCTTTCCCCTTGACACCCAATGGCCCTACTCATTATCCTCTCCACTTCTGGTTCCACCAGCGTAGGCCAGCCCTTCTTATCTCCATATCTGTTCAACATCCTATCCGTTTTGTAATATCATTATAAACATATGTATCCTCTCAAATCTCAATCAAGTCCATCACACTCTGAAGCCCTCTGTACATTTTTACTTAAATTTGTGTGAACATTTCTCTGTAAAAATTTGTATAGACTACTGGCAAGAGCCTAAAAACAAAGCAAAACGTGCCAGTATATAAACAAGATTAATGTGCCAAACCCCAAAAATTTGGTCTTTAATATACAGAATACTGCTATAAAACTTTTCATCATGTTTGGATTCTGTACAAAATATTCCTCGTGTTGCTCTGCATGTGCTAAAATGGGCCCTAATTCTCTGGGTCCAGTGATTCCTCAGAGTCATCAGAATCACTCCTTCCAGGCTCGTCGCCATTCATATTGTTTTCTTCAGGAACAGAGTCCAATTTTGGCGTAGGCTTGGCTACTGTTCTTCCACGCTGACTATCCCCATCATGCGCAGATGGTAAGCTTCTAAAACAGTAAAGGCAGCAGCACAAATCCAAATGGAAAAAACTATGACGCTATACATTTCACGTACGAATTTTCATCATCTTCAAGTGTTTTTTTTTTTACTTTTCCATTTGAAAGTCTGGTAAATATTTGTCGCTAAAAAAAGGAGCATGAAAGACGGTCTAATTTCAATAGTTCAGATCAACATGAAGTTAGATCCACTATAAATTTAGTAAAACAATAATATGCAAAAATACGAAGCTAGCGGCTATATGTACTTGAGCCCCTTGCAACTGCTATATGCTATAACCACACATATTCATAAAAATGGTAAAAACAATAAAGGATATTGTCAGCACTTGAACGGGCCGCCAATAAATCTTTCTCTACTCGCTGGACTAGTTCCGGCTGGCAGAAAAAAAGGAAATGTGACACAAGAGAATTTGAACTTAACTTGCATACAAATAAACAGGAAGACATACATTAAGATCAGGTTCTCTCCTGAACCTCCGCCGGCGTGCATCTCGCATCGGGGGGGTCAGCCCATGCTTATACTCAGTACCTTCAGGGGCAGGATCTCCCTCTTCTCTCACCATGATCATCTGTATGTAGTAATACAGTGTCAACAGAAAAGGGGGGTTGCTTGTGCCTGTACTTATGTAGTTATGTAAAGAAAATGTTTTGACGCCATACCTGACCAATATCTGCAGTTTTGATAAGGACATTGTCATCGTAAGTTTTGTAGGATTCCACAATGCAAGGAAGATCCAGAAGAGAAGCCGGAAAGTGTTCCTCGCCAATAATGAATGTACCCGTCCTCCCATCCTCTAAGTAAGACAATTTAGAACAGTAATCATTAAGCAGGCAGGCTAAGCAACAAAAAACCTCAGGCTAAGTTTTTGCAGCATGCATTTCAAGTAACGAGAATCCATAAAGGTCGGCAATTAAATAAGGGGTCTAAAGACCAATCCAGATTTATATTTCTACCTTTTTAAGAACAGCTCACTCCCAGAAAAAAAATCACAGATAGTATACGGCAGACATGATAATGGTCTTCGGCTAACTATTATTCCAAAATGAGTTAATTTCCTCTTTTACATGTATATTATTTTTCTCATCAGTGTCTCCATTTTTTTCCCTCCATGTTGTGCTCACGAGCGCGCTCTAGTACTGCTTGTTGGGGTTAGAACACGAGTAACACCTGCTTGCGGAAGCATGGGACAAAACCAAAGATCTCTTAACCAAGATGGATGACAATCAAATAACTATCACAAAACCAAAGATCCCTTAACCAAGATGGATGACAATCAAATAACTATCACAAGAAATATGAACAACTCACAAACAAGCAATCACAAGACACACAACGATTTTTCGTGGAAACACCCAAAATGAAAGAGGGGAATACCACGGGGCATTCTTGACCCAGAACCACTCCAATATAATTGGTGATATGCCATTTCTCCTCAAAATGGCACAAACCAAGCTCTCTTGTTTGTGTATCAACAAAGGAATACTACTAAACAAGGTAATAGGAAAAGAAGAAAAGAAATCACCAAGAATGAAATCCAAGTTTATAGACCTCTCTCCTACGAGCCAAGCACCACGAGAGGAGGGAAACAATCGGAAACCTTCACCGACCTGCACCGGACGATTGGAAAGGAGTTAGGGCATACCAAGATGATGTCCTAGCTTGTCTTGTGTTTTCTTCTCTTGAATGAATGAGTTCTACAGTTCTACTCTCTGGAAAGCAAAACAAAAGTAGCCCCAAGACAAGTGGGGCCCTCCACAAATAATGGCAACGCATTTCTGCACTAGTAGTCACTAGTCAGCCACCTGCTATGGCACGACACGAACGCCATTACGGGTCACCTACTATGATTCCAGAGACCCACCTGTTATGACCTGAACAGCATAGCAGGTCACATGTTGCGCTTCCAGTGGCTGATCTACTACGGTTTCTGCTACTGCCAGCCCGACCTGCTACAACATCAGCTTCTGTTCAGTCCCACAAGCCATAGCACAAGCATCTACTCAGATCCACCGACTGTGATGAAGGTCACCTGATGTAGACCACCTGATGCAGCACCGACACCACTTGTGGTGCATCAATACACATGGGTTGGATCCATAGTAGGTCACCTAGTACCAACAATGTCCCCCTCCAACCCATGAGAGAGGTTGAAAACATCATGGTCAATGGGAGGTGACACCGCTCAGCTCTCTACAGAGCTGTAGCTTGTCACAAGACACAGTATTCGTCAATATCTGACGGATTCTCATTTTTGTGAATCTTTTTCAAGATAAATTCCTTCTTATTGATGGCATCTCAACCAATGATATCGCACATCTATATGCTTCATGCAATCATGATACATCGTGCTCTTGCTCAAATCAATAGTGCTCTGGCTATAACAAAATACTATTGGTTTAATATCACGTCCAAATTCACCTAGAAATCGTTGTAGCCACAACATTTCCTTATCAACTTCCACTACAGCAATGTAATCTGCCTTGCTCGTCGACAGTACAATGCACTTCTGCACCTTTAATTGCGATGACATAACTCCCTCTACAAAGGTGAAGATGTACCCAAAAGTAGACTTCCTCTGATCTACATCGCCTGTCATGTCAGCATTTGTATAACCATGTAGCTTAATAACTGCCTTGCCAAACAGCAAACATAAACTCGATGTGCCTCGCAAGTACCTCAAGATCCACTTTACAGCTTCCCATTGATCCTTCCCTGGATTCGACATGAACCTGCTCACAACACCCACAACATGTGCTAAATCAGGTCTAGTGCACACCATCACATACATGAGGCTACCTACCACAAACTCGTAGCGTATGAGTATTTTCCATCTCGGATTTTGCCTCAAACATAGAAGGGCATGTCTCCTTGCTTAATTTGAAAAGAGCTGCAATGGGTGTGTTGCACTTTTCATGTTGAACCCCCAAGATGTGTTCAACACACTTTTCTTCTGACAACCACAACCCGTGCTTCTGCCTATCACGAACATTTCGCATACCCAATATATATTGTTCCTTGCCCAAATATGCATACATAATACACAATATACGTTGAACTGCTCCAAGATGTGTTCAAGATACTTTTCTTGTGACAACCACAACCTAGGCTTCTGCCTATCACGTATAATTTGCATACCCAATATGTGTTCTACCTTGCCCAAATCTTTCATTTCAAATTATTTGGAAAGTTCTCTTTTCAGCTTTGCAATCAGAATAGAATCTTAACTGACAATTGTAGAGATATATGTTATGTTATTTTGTACTGTTTCATATTTTTCTTTTCTTCTGGACTCTTGATGTAATTTACTCATAGGCTACTCTCCTATATAAGAGAGCCTAGGGCGTATGGAATAAACAAGTCTCTTATTTTTCCCAACATGGTATCAGAGCGACGGTCCTAGACCGGAGTTCTCGAACCAAACCCTAACCCTAGCCCCACCTCCAAGCCCTCCACGCGCCGCCTAGGCCGCCCAGGCCCCGCGCGCTCTTCCGCACGCCGTCAGGCCTCGCGCTCCTTCGCGCGCCGCCAGGCCTCGCGAGCTCCTTCGCGCATCGCCCTTTCCCTCGGCCTCTTGCGCACGTCTCCCGCGTGCTCCTGGCTCCGTGCACCACGTCTCCCGCGTGCTCCTCGGCGCTCCTCCACCTCTCCGCGCGCACCTCTGCTCCATGTGCGCTGTGACTTGGTCGCATATCGCCTAGTGCACGCCGCCTCTCTCTAGGGTTCGACCAACCCTAGGGTATCTTCGTCAGCAAGGAGACCTTCGCCCGTGTCCCCACGTTAATGGGTTTGGTTGCTTGAGTCTACACATGCAACCGAACCCGTGAATGTCAGTGTAGACAATCATATCTTCAGTCTAAACCCTAGTCTTCCACTATCACCATGTCAGAAAGCAATGCAGATATCCCATCTACAGGCGCCTTCATAGGTCCTACGCCTATTGTGAAGATGGACGGGTCAAACTACGAACTATGGGTAATGCAGTTCATGAGTATGATGAAGTTGACCGGTAAGAAACATATTCTTATTGAGGAAGAGCCTGCTGAGAAGATTGGGGTCAACGCCTCATGGGAGGCAGATGATGCATATGCCAAGGTTTGGCTATCAGGAACTTTGGAAATTGATATGGCAAATGATATTCTCCATCAGCACACTGCAAAAGCAATGTGGGATATTCTGGCTGCTACATAACAAAGAATGAGACGAAGACATCTTGATGCAGCGTGGACCAGAAAAATAGAGCCACATTTTTCAATTACGTTTATTTGAGTTGTTGAATTTTTTATTTAATTTTTATTTACATTTATTTGAGTTGTCGAATTTTTAATTAAATAAAATCGAGATCGCATGTGATCTCCAATAATTAGTTATAGATTTGATTTTCAAATTAGTCGGTTAATTAGTTAGAATCAATTTAGGATAATTAGTTATTTTACTATTTTTGTAATCTCATCCCTCCTATATAAAGGGATGAGGGTCCATTGGTTTTAGGCAGTTCAAGTTAATGAAAAATTGAGAATTATTCTCTATCTTCCTCTTTCTCCCTCCCTCTCTCCTCGCGATCTACATGTTCTTCTTCTCAAACCCCGCGCATCCGGCGTGTTTTCTTTTCTCAACCCTTCCAATTTCTCCACCAACGTTCGCGCCAATTATCAATTTGCATCATTTGGTATCAGAGCATGGCCTACAGATCGTCCTCACGATCTGACGATTCGTCCAGACGGCTGCACCGACATGCATCAAGGGACCATCGTTCAGCCGAGCAAAAACAATGAGCCATCTTTGCCCTCGACGCCTACAACAAGGAGACGGAGCGCATGCTACGTGAGTTCCAAACCACATTCCACTCCCAGCATCGTGAGCTTATGGCTACCCTCGAGGCCCTACACGCCGCCCAATCAAAGCCTCCAACCCCCGAAGCCGTTGTCACGAGTTTTGATGAAAAAACCGCACTGTGAAGGAAGATTCGCCCACTGTCCAGGATGTTTCAGATCAGCCCCCATCGCCGATAACGTCCCCGATGTCAACTCCATCCCCACTGCAGCCCGACCTTGACAGCCCCGCACCTTCGGGCCCCATGCTCGCAACCCCTGCGGCTCCAACCCAGCCCCCTCCCCCGCCCATGGCCCCTCCCCTGCACGCTGTACCCTCACAGCCACCATCCCCAACCCCTTCCGCCACCCCCCAGGCCCCCATCCTTCCAGCCCTCGCAATACAGCCCCCGGTCACCGCCTCCAATCCCCCTGCGATACAGCCCCCGGCCACAGCTTGCCCCCCCACCCTCAAACCACACCCCCGAAGCCCAAAACCCCGACCAGACCCGCAAGCCACCGCCGCTCACCCCACCCCTCGTCACCGCGACCGCTTCCCCCTCTCCCAACCCCTCCCCAAAGCTCCGCGACCACCGCCCACCCAGGCTGTTGCCGCCTCACCTCGTCGCGCCGCCAACCATCGCATGCCCGCAGCCTCCCCGCGCGTGAGTCCCAGCGCCTCCGCCTCCCCCCAGACACCACCACCTTCCTCGGCGCCGCCCCAAGTCCCCTTCGCCGCGGCGATGTAGTCGCCCCTGGTCTCCTGAACCAGACCCCCGCTGCCACCTCTTATCAGGGAGGCGTGAACCCCTAACGAGGGTTGAAGAGATCCCTCCCGCTGAATCCCCTCAAATGAGGGAAGGGATATTTTGGATAAATTACAAAAGAGTTCCCCCTGACAAGAGTTTTTACGGAAAGGACCAAGTGCTGGGTAAAGCATGTTATGTAGGCATTGTAGTTGAAGGGGTATGAAAATTTGCCATTACCCCCTCGGCTGCGGAAATATTTAAAAAAGAGGGCTGAAAAGAAGAAATCTGGGGACCCTCCTTACCCAAATAGGACCAGGACCTTGGGCTTCCCCTATTTAAGGACCCCATGGCCTCATTCCTGGGACACATCTCCTCCTCTCCTCTCCTTGTGCCATTGCTTTGCTATGGATTCTCCAAAGGCCAAGTTGTTCATGCCTCATCAATTCTTCAATCATCACAATAAGGAGACAACATTCCAGAAGACGTCGTCGTTCGCGCCACACATGTTCTTCCACCACGACGGTCGCGTCACCCACGCCCGCGTGTGGATCCCGCCATTCGCTCCACACCAATTCTTCCAGGGAATGACTGAGGATGCGGATCCAACCTCCAAGCCTACAGATCCCGCAATTCGTCGAGAGACGAATTTTTAAAGCGGATGCAGCGTGGACCAGAAAAATAGGGCCACATTTTTTAATTACGTTTGTTTGAGTCGTGACATTTTTATTTAATTTTTATTTACGTTTATTTGAGTCGTCAAATTTTTAATTAAATAAAATCGAGATCGCCTGTGATCTCCAATAATTACTTATAGATTTGATTTTCAAATTAGTCAGTTAATTAGTTAGAGTCAATTTAGGATAATTAGTTATTTTACTATTTTTGTAATCTCATCCCTCCTATATAAAAGGATGAGGGTCCATTGGTTTTAGGCAGTTCAAGTTAATGAAAAATTGAGAATTATTCTCTATCTTCCTCTTTCTCCCTCTCTCTCCTCGCGATCTACGCGTTCTTCTCAAACCCCGCGCATCCGACGTGTTTTCTTTTCTCAACCCTTCCAATTTCTCCACCAACGTTCGCGCCAATTATCAATTTGCATCACATCTTCACAACCAAACAGTATGGCCGACCTCTACACTCATTATACACGTCTTTACGTGGAATGTTTGAGAAGCTCTATAGCTTCATGCCTCTCACAGCCACTCTTGAGCAACAGAAGATATACCGGAATGCCACTATGGTTTGTGTATTCCTGGCAGCCCTGGATCCAGAGTACGAGGCAACATGTTCTCATATCTTGGCAGATTCCACTATTCCTCCGATGGAGGAAGCCTTTCACAGACTGAGTCGTATTACTGTTCCTTCATCTACTGCCAATCAGACCGCCTCAGCTATGGCAGCATCTCGAGGTCGTGGGGGCCATCATCAGTTTCGTGGTCGTGGACCTCGAGGCAGAGGAGGTCGTGTTCGGTCATCATGCACCTTCTGCCACCGTTCTGGACATACTGAGGACACATGCTATTCCAAACATGGATTTCCTGCTTCTGCACGAGTAGCTGAACAGATTGAACCTCATTCTGCTTCCTCTTTGGATTAGCGATTTGATGATCTTGTAGTCCGTCTGAGGGGCATTATTCCTCCATCCAGTCATGTTGCATCAGCGCCTGCCTCTGAGAGTCATTCTAACGTTGTTGCTTCTGCATCCACCAGTACCTCAGGTAGCACTTATGCATTCACTAGCAGTAGTGGATCTGATACTTTAGAGTGGATTATGAACTCTGGTGCCACACATCACATGTGTGGTAATCAAGGTCTACTTACAGCCTACCGACAGGTTCCTCCAGGCCGTACCGTGGTTATTGCTAATGGGACGCACTCCCCACCTTCTATGCATCTCAAGAATGTGCTGCACGCACCTGATTTTCCTATGAATTTTTTGTCCATTAGCCAACTTACGAAGGATTTACATTGTCGAGCAATTTTAGATCCATCTTCTCTCCTTTTTCAGGACATCCTTACGGGCAACGTGATTGGGCGTGGCTATGAGCAGGGTGGCCTATATCGTCTCAGTCGGATCCCATATGCCGGAATCTCCTCTCTCCCTGCTGGACCTGTCTCTCTATTCATGTGGCACTTGCGCTTTGGCCATCTACCGCTTCAGAAAGAATGTCGTGTTTTACCTCAGGTTTCACCTCACGCGTCCATCCAATGCGAGGCTTGTTAGTTGGGAAAGCATTATCGGTCTACCTTTCTCAATCGTCAGAGTCGGAGTAGTAACTCCCAGTTTGAGTTGTATCACGTTGATATCTGGGGTCCTAATCATGTTCCTGATCATCAAGGACACATGTTTTATATGGTCATTGTGGATGATTTTTCTCGTGTTTCTTGGTTCTTTTTGTTAACGAATAAATATGAAGCTGGGAATGTTATCATAAATTTCATAAATGAAGTTCGTAATGTTTTTTCTGCGTCTGTAAAGATTGTGAGAAGCGATAATGCCTTAGAATTTTGTACGCATACTCTCTCAAATTACTTTTCAACACAAGGGATTATCCACCAAACATCATGTGCCTATACTTCCCAACAAAATGGAGTTGCAGAAAGGAAACATCGTCATTTACTTGATGTCACCAGGACGCTTCTCATACAGAGTCATGCTCCTCATTCTTTCTGGGGCGATGCTATTCTAACGGCATGTTATCTCATTAATCACATGTCGTCGTCTGTCTTAGGTGAGAACATTCCTTTCTCCCTTGTTTTCCCTGAAAAAAATTGTTCTCTCTTACCCCGCGTGTGTTTGGCTCTGTTGTCTTTGTCCACCAGTTGTCTCCAGGTAAGCTCTCTCCTAGGGCTGTCAAGTGTGTTTTCGTCAGGTACTCCAGGACACAAAAAGGGTACATGTGTTATGATCCATTGCGCAGGAAATACCTTGTTAGTGCTGATGTCACCTTTTTGAGTCTGTTATGTACTTCTCTCCTACAGGTGATCGGTTGGTATCCTCAGACACTGATGAAGCCATATACACGCCACCACCACCACCTCCACCACTACCTACATCTCCTACACCTCATGTTACAGTTCATGTTCCCCCATTACCACTCCACTATACCCGTCGGCCTGCTTCTGCTCATGGTCATAGCTCATCATCTAGCTCGCCTGAGGTATGTTCCGAGAATATAATTAATATTGATGGATCTAACAATTTACCTGAGCAGGATGTGTTACAGAGGCCAGATGAGGATGCAGGTGATTTGGATCTACCTATCGCACTTCGGAAACAGAAGCGCAGCTGCGCGTCATATCCTATAGCATCCACAGTTTCTTTTGATCGTTTATCTGGGGAATTCAGGAGCTTTGCCATTGCACTATCTGCGGTGGATATTCCACGGAATTACCAAGATGCATTGAAGGACAGTAGATGTCGTTTAGCCATGGAAGAAGAGATGGATGCTCTTCAGTCAAGAGGTACCTGGAGCCTTGTCCCTGCACCTACCGATATGTCTACAGTGAGCTCCAAGTGGGTCTTCACAGTTAAGCAGAATGCAGATGGTAGCATTGACAGATACAAGGCATGCCTGGTTGCTCGTGAATTTACACAGACATATGGGGTGGATTATCTTGATACATTCTCGTCAGTTGCTCGCCATTCCACCCTACGGATCCTTCTTTCTGTTGCGGTTACTCGTGATTGGTCACTATTCCAATTAGATGTTAAGAATGCATTTTATATGGTGACTTGCAAAAGGAAGTCTACATGCAGCAGCCACCCAGTTTTGCTGTTGAGGGGGAGTGTTCTAAGGTGTGTAGACTTCATAAGGCCATCTATGGCCTTAAGCAGAGCCCCAGAGCTTGGTTCCAGAAGCTCTCAGACTTGTTTGAAAAACAGGGGTACAGACGTTCCAATGCATATCATTCCATGTTCATACAGAAGACACCCAGAGGTATTATTGCAATTATGGTGTATGTAGATGATATCTTGATTACAGGTGATGATGGACAAGGAATTCAGAGAGCGAAAGAAATGCTGGGTCGTGAATTTGTCACCAAGGATCTTGGAGTCCTTAGATATTTTCTGGGACTGGAGTTCGCCAGAAATCCTCATGGACTGGTAATGACCCAGAGGAAATATGTCACTGACCTGTTGAGTGAAACAGGAATGCTTGGATGCCGACCGCACACTACACCCATGGATCCGAGCACGAAATTATATGATGATGACACTGATGAGGTGGATAGGAGAAGATACAGAGAATTAGTGGGTAAACTTCTTTATGTTACTATTACCAGATCCGATATCTCTTTTGCTGTTAGTCGGGTGAGCCAGTTCATGGAGCAACCACGCCAGGTACATATGGATGCTATACATATGATACTCATGTATCTTAAATCATCTCCAGATACAGGTCTATTGTTCAAGAAAGACAAGGAGATTGCTATTTCAGCGTGTGCATATGCAGATTACGCAGGATGCCCCAAGGATAGGAAGTCCACCACTGGATTTGCTGTGTATGTTGGAAACTCTCTCGTCTCATGGAGAAGCAAGAAGCAAACTGTTGTAGCCAGATTCAGTGTTGAGTCTGAATATAGGGCTATGGCCCAGGTCAGTACAGAAATGATGTGGGTGAAAGTTGTTCTTACAGTTACAGATCTATATATAGAAGTCCCACTTCCTATGGCTCTGGAATGTGACAATCAAGCTGATATATTTATTGCCAATAATCCAGCATTTCATGAACGAACCAAGCACATTGAGGTTGATTGTCATTTTATACGAGATATGATTCAGAAGGGGTTTATTTCTATATCTCATGTTAGCTCAAGGGACCAAACTGCAGATATCTTTACCAAGGCATTACTTAGAGGGCCATTCCAGAAGTGCTCGTCCAAGCTGAGCATGATCGACACCTATGCTCCATCTTGAGGGGGAGTGTAGAGATATATGTTATGCTATTTTATACCGTTGCATATTTTTCTTTTCTTCTGGACTCTTGATGTAATTTACCCATAGGCTACTCTCCTATATAAGAGAGCCTAGGGCATATGGAATAAACAAGTCTCTTATTTTTCCCAACAACAATAAGCATATCATCTACATAAAACAACATGATAATGAACCTACCATCAGGGAAATGCCGTACGCAAGATTTGAAAAAACGAAAGGCGGAACGAGGCATTTTCCCTGGAAGCGAGGCAAGGCGTAGCCTCGAGGCGGTCGAGGCGTAAGCCTCAATTTGTATAGAAAAATAATTATAAAATATATAATAAATATATTTATTGGTGAAATAATACATATAGTATATAACAATATATTATATTATGATATTATGAAGACAAGAACACGCAAAAGGAAATCGAAAGGAAACTATATGATGATATGTTAATGCCATAAACCTTTCTACTAAATTTCTACCCAATCAAAAGGAAATAATTGGCTATAACTATCAATTTTTTTATCAAAAGGGATTGGTTATAGTTGCCACTAAAGATATCCAAGTTGTTGATAAGAATCATACGTTTTGAATCCTAATCGTATGTTCTACTGAACCAGATGAAGAACAATATGATGTTCCCCCTGTGCCACCATACCCTACAGTAATGGGGTCTCACTGCCCGATCAGCGAGCCTGGGGGTGCTAGGGGGGCCCAGGTTGGCCCCCTTGTGGGGGTTGCAGGGGGCAGCGCCCCCGTCCAAATTTTTTTTCTTATATGGGTATTTGAATTCGTATACACTTTCTTATATGTTTAAGGGTGTAATAGTAAGAGTTTATTGAAATAATTGGACATGTTAATGTTAAATATGAATATGAAAGGGGTCAAATTTAAGCATATGAATATGAAAGAGGTCAAATTTAATCATTTATCTTGCATAAATATATACTCAACAATAAAACCTTTATAAACATATGAAAATACGAATAGGATCATTTTTTCTTTGAAAAAATACTTGAAAAAGCCCCCAACGCCTCACCTTGCGCCTCGCCTCGCCCCGCCTCGACCGCCTCAAGCATCCGAGGCGCACGCCTCAGCCAGGGGGTCTGAGGCGGTCGCCTCAGGGCGGTTTCTCAACGCCCCGTTTCGCCTCGAGCGCCTTTGCGCTCGAGGTGCGTTTTTTTAAACCATGGCCGTACGTATACACATGGTGTAACATCCGGGAATTCATGTAAAACCAAACTCGTCCGATTTTGGGTCTAATGAACCCAAAAATGTTATCGGTCAATACTAAACAACCTAAAACGACCAATTGATCATGAATCAAAAGTCGTTCGGACGAAATCGACCAAAAATCGGTCACTTTGTAATTCGTGCCGCGAAAAGCCGCGACGCAAATTCGGAAACCGCGAAACGAACCGAGACCGTCATTAGATCCGATTCGACGATACAAGACCAACGGAATCGACCGTTCGTCAATCGGAGGTCATATGATATTTTTAATTCGTAAAATTTAACCTTAAACAAAAATCATATCCGAAAATTTTCGGGTATTTAAAACCCGACCGAAACTGTAGCAATATTGTACTCATTTTGACCGTCGTTCCGAGACGGTCAAAACAAGATATTGTGCGTCAAATTCCGAGACCCGAGGCACGCGTACGGTTTATTTTAAGTTTGTCAAATAAAAGAAAATTTCAAAAATAAAAATATTTTTCTTTTTCTGCTAACAGAAGGTAGCAGACTGTGGGAAATTTTGCAGCCGTTAGTTTTTTTTTCTCTCTTTCTTTCCTCTTTCTTGGCCTCCACTTGCCCTTCAAAATTTTTCCACTTGGCTTGTGAGCCATTTCCACATGTCATCCTTTTAACCCCTCTTCTCTCATATATATAGAGCTGATCTCCAGCCGTGACTACTCCTTCATCCCTTCCCAATTTTCCCCCAAAAAGCTCCAACGAGAGAGGGTCTCCAGCCTTCTCAATTATTGCTGAAAAATCAATCACAGCTACATGCAGTAGATTCTGGAGATGTTGCTGCTGCTCTAAGGCATCTCCAACACTTGGAAGAACTTCTGAGAGCTGCAGGCTAGAGCTGCTATTCATCCAAGGAGACTTTGGATCAATACTCTTTCCAAAATTTGATTCAAGGTACCATCCTCTCCCCCTACTTATTGCTGCCATGCATGCATGTTTTCCTTAATTATATGTACAATCCTTAGCCTCTTTTGCTGCCATGCATGTTTTGGCCTCTCTTGAATATCCATATGTGATGCATTGTTATTGAAAGTTTCTTGAAAATTTAGAAAATTCTCAATCCAACTGTGGACTTCACTCTCTGGTTAACTTTTACAATGACTAAATGATGCTGGAATATAGTGTAAAATATATATATAGATAGGAGCATATACAAGCACTCTTTCTTTTCATAAGACATGTTTTTGGGCTAATTATTTAGATATGTGGGAACTGCTAATAGAGGAGCAAATAATATAGGATTAAAGTTTTGAATGACAATGATAGAGAATATAGAATAGAATATACATGGTTAAACAAATAACTCAAAGCAAGCATGGAAACAAGACATGTGGTTTGGTGATTTAGATGCTTGCCTTCATATTAATTCAAAAAAAAAATTGAATTTCAGTAGTATAAATTGAACAGTGTATACTGTATAAATTAAATGGAAATTCTGTACTGTAAAGAAAAATATAAGTTAAAATTTTGGTAATATATAAACAGTGTATAGCCTGTACAAATTAAATTAAAATTTTATAAAGTAAAATATAAATTAGAATTTCAATAATTGTATTGCAGTTTTAAATATATATAGTCTGTGGCATCTCTAGGAATTCCAATGGTGGATTGATGTTAAAATTTCATCCTACGTTCCTAATGGTTAGGTGTTATATATTACACTTTTGAAGTAGATTCAGATTTAGATTCATGAACCCAAGATGTCACAATCAAAGTGCTTTCGTCTAAGTTGACTTGCAAGAGAATCTACATACCACAATTCTCCAAATTATGTTCATGAAGAAGAATGTTCCAAAGATTGAAAATTTTGATGCAACTATCCAAATGCATGGTTTGGTAGACACATCAAAGCAATATAAGATTTTGATCATATGATTAATCAATTTTTTTAGATGCCTCATTCTATAAGATCTATCGCATATTAAGTTGTTGAGATATGGGTAATTGGATCATCCCAGGGACAAATTACCACATCTATATATTTAATCCCACATCCATTGTTAGTGGACTCCAGTCTATCTGTTGGATTATATAAGAAGTCTCACATCCATCGTATCTGTTGAGAGGAAAGTTAATGAAAACATCACCCCTTTAATGCGGTCCATTCGTGGTTCCATCCTTAGAATTAAAATTTATGGGATTTATAAAAGTTAAATTAATCTATGGAAGTCTATGATCATTATGACTACTAATTTCATAAATTGATCCTTCAGTATGAATCATTGTTGATAAGTTATTGACAACACACATAGATCGATCAATTATTAATGCCGGTCATGATGATCCTTACACATGACTGTGCGAGGGCGCGGTGACCCTCAACTGGGCGGAGGAAAGGAAGCCCAGTTTGGGCAGCGGCCGTCAAGTGCGCGGGTCTAGGATCCCAGTCCCTTTTCGGTTTTTACGCGAGCTCGCTGTGTTTTTACGCCTCGTTGGGATCCGACTTTAGACCAGTTCCGCTGACCCTGTCTATTAGGATACCCAGGCGGGGGATCCTTGGTTTTTCAGTTTTACGTACGAGCTCGTCCGCCCGTACTAGTCGGGCAGTTTTTCTAGAGCGACTTTTCTAGGGAGTCTCTCTCACCCGTCTCAGTGGCGTAGTTGGAGAATAGACCTATCCCTCTATTGGACCGCGCTTCCAATTAGAGGGCGAGACGGAAGAGCCATTTGCAGGCTTCTTCACCGCTTGAGTTTCTTCGCCAAACAGACTTGGCGATTCTATATCTAGATCATCCATATCTACATCTACAACATCTGGAGCTATATCTGAAACATTGAAGTTAGAATTTGAGAAGTTATGATCAAAAGACCATTCTCTCTACCCAAGAATTTAAATAAATTAATAGATCTCTACAATCTCAACTTTTCCATTTTTCACTCGCCAACTTGATCTCTAAGGAAATTGATATATGCATTCGCACTCATACACTCATGATTACGCAATTGCTATATAAATATGACATATGGGAAATGCCGGGTTCTGGGGGAAAACATTAGAAACGCATTACAAACAAACCCTTTTTACTTACGCAAGTAGATGTAGATTTTACTTATACTACCTTTCTACTTGCCTGCTTTTGTACATATTAAATGTCAAGTTATTTTATAAATTCTAAGGAGGTACCAGCAATGGCTGACGCCTCTTCTTTCCTATTGTGTGTGTGGCAGGCAAACAGCCTGCAGTTCAGTAGCCGCTCAGTAGCTATATGCTTCCAGGAGACAGAGTATATACGAGACGGTATGAATTCCTTGTCTCAGTTTTTGTTCAAATAATGATGTAAATGCTATTTCTTTTGTATCACACTTTGGGATATATGATGTAATGGAAGATCCTTGTATACGTTGTAAACTGATATGAATATTAATGAAAAGAATTTTGGTGCCATATTGTCTCTTTTATCTTGTGGTTGTGAATGTGAATGTCGAATGTCACTTGCAAATATATTCATTGCGAAAAATTTTCCCTGTATTTGTACGACTTGTGTGATTAAATGTGAATGATATATTGCGAATTGCGCGTAAACGGGTACTCGGATCCTCGGGGGTTCACAGTTGGTATCAGAGCAGTGGTACCCCGATACGCACATTCGCAGTACTACTATTCCGATCGCATTAAGTTCTCGGATAGAGACAGTCTCCCGACTTGTCGTGAGTCCGAGAAGGGAAATATGACATTCGAATTAAATAACCACAAATGTCACCAATTTCATTAATTTTCATAGTATATCCCAAGAAGAGAAAAAGCATTTTCGGGCAGTACCCGCTCTTCTCCATCAACTACATTAGGAGAAGTACTTATCGGACGTGACACAGATTCCGCTCGACCATCTGGGTCGCAGCGAGCAGACACGATCACTCCATCTACTTGACCAATCAGATGTTACCGATGTCACGAATGGGGACATTACCGATCAGTGTCTTGCTTCGAGGTTACTTGCTTCTATAGATAGAGTCGCAGAGGCTCTCTCTTCTCCATATCACATCCGAGGGCCAGGTGGCCAGTTGTTTGTCATTTCTCTAATAGTCAGGCACTTGCTCGTACTGATTGGCGGTCACGAGATGATCGCAGATTGGTTACTTCTACAGCTTGATGAGTTCAACTTGATTTTGGGCAGGGATTGGTTATCCACTCATCATGCACTTGTTGATTGCTTTAGCAAGACCGTTGTCTTCAGGATTCCTGATCTACCCGAGTTCACTTTTGAGGGTACTTTGCATGACTCCACCATGGAGTATATTTCAGTGTTGCGGGCCCAGCGACTTGTTGATCAGGGTTGTGATTCATACCTTGCATTCGTGCGGGAGGTATCTGATCAGGAGCCGATGATACAGGATATCCGAGTAGTATCTGAATACCCTGACGTATTTCCTGATGAGCTACCAGGGCTACCTCCTGAGAGAGAGATCGAGTTCGAGATCACATTGCTACCAGATATACAGCCGATCTCTATGGCACCATATCGCATGGCACCAGCCGAGTTGAGGGAGCTGAAGGTGCAGTTGCAGGAGTTGCTTGACTTGGGATTCGTGAGGTCGAGCACTTCACCTTGGGGTACTCCGGTTCTATTTGTCAAGAAGAAGGATGGATCCATGAGATTGTGCATCGATTACCGGCAGCTGAACAAGAGAACGGTGAAGAACCGTTATCCTTTGCCACGCATCGATGATTGTTCGTCCAGCTCCAGGGATCTTCGATTTTCTCGAAGATCGATCTTCGCTCAGATTACCATAAGCTGAGGATTGGAGAGGCTGATATTTCGAAGACCGCATTCAGGACACGCTATGGACACTACGAGTTTGTGGTGATGCCATTTGGGCTCACCAATGCACCTGCGGCTTTCATGGATATGATGAACCGTATCTTCCGTCCATACTAGGACAAGTTTGTAGTGGTGTTCACCGATGATGTGCTCATCTATTCGCGGAATGAATGGGATCATGCGAATGATCTATGGATTGTTTTGGACACATTGCGAAAGCACAAGCTATATGCCAAGTTGAGCAAGTGTGAGTTCTGATTATCCCATGTCTCATTTTTGGGGCACATCATTTTTGGAGCAGGTATCACGGTTGATCCTGCGAAGATAGATGCAATTATGTCTTGGGAGCAGCCCAAGACAGTTACTCAGATTCGAAGCTTCCTCGGATTAGCGGGCTATTACAGATGCTTTGTCAGCGGATTTTCACGCATTGTTCGCCCTCTGACGCGAGTGACGCAGAAGGGAGTCCCACTTATTTGGGACGATTCATGTGAGCATGCCTTCCAGACACTGAAGGAAAGATTGACTACAATGTCTATTCTTGCTCTTCCTTCAGGCACTCAGGACTATGCGGTATACACAGATGCATCTGGAGAAGGTCTAGGAGTAATGATGATGCAGAGAGGACAGGTGATTGCTTACGCAACACGGCAGTTGAGACCGCACGAGCGGAACCACCCCACACATGACTTGGAGTTGACGGCAGTTGTCTTCGCCGTGAAGATCTCGCGCCACTATCTATATGGGGTGAACTTCGAGATTTTCACAGATCACAAAAGCCTAAAGTACATCTTTGATCAGAAGGAGCTAAACATGAGACAACGCAGATGGCTCGAGCTGCTAAAGGATTATGATTGCACGATCTCTTACCATCCCGGTAAGGGAAACGTGGTGGCTGATGCACTTAGTAGGAGAGCGCATGCAGAGGGTACGACGAACTAGCTATATACATGGGATACGCTTGCCGCTTTGACCGATTGGCATCCTCAGGAGAGCGCGTCCATTTCTACCGCTGTGCCTCCACGATACAACAATCTTTAGGATCGTATTGTAGAGGGACAGAAGACAGATCTTTGGATCCGAGATAGATACATGCGCGCCATCGAGGATGAATTTGATGACTTTGTTGTGATGGAGTCTATTTTATGGAAGGCAGGACGGGTCGTTATACCCAATGACGAGCAGCTTCGCAGAGACATTCTCGATGAGGCACACAGTTCACGGTTATCTATCCATCCAGGCAGTACGAAGATGTACCGTGATCTGCGTCGACATTTCTGGTGGGATGGAATGAAGCACGATGTGGCGCTACATGTTAGCAGATGCATGACCTGTCAGATGGTCAATGCTGATTACAGGAAACCACCAGGATTACTGCAATCTCTCCCCATTCCTGAATGGAAGTGGGAGAGCATTTCTATGGATTTTTTAACAGGTCTGCCGAAGACGCCAGGAGGCCATGATTCCATTTGGGTCGTTGTTGATAGGTTGACCAAGTCAGCCCATTTCATACCTGTTAACACGACTTACACTCCGTCCAGGTTGGCCAAGCTCTATGTGCAGAACATTTTCAGGCTGCATGGTATACCACGAGAGGTGGTGTCTGACAGGGATTCGAGATTTACATCTCATTATTGGCATCAGTTCATGTCAGCACTACAGACAGAGCTGAAGATGAGTTCTGCATATCATCCACAGACTGACGGTCAGAGTGAGCGCACCATTCAGACGCTTGAAGATCTACTTCGCGCATGCACTTTGGAGTGGAAAGGGTCCTGGAAGGACCATCTGCCGTTAGTGGAGTTCACGTACAACAACAGCTATCACTCCGGTATCGGCATGGCACCATTCGAAGCCCTATACGGGCGGAGATGCCTCACGCCTCTCAGTTGGCGTGAGGTAGGTGATCATACTTTATATTCCGTGGATCTCTTGGAGGAGACTGCGAGAGCTGTTGATCTTGTAAGACGGAGGCTTCTGACAGCACAGAGCCGCCAGAAGAGTTATGCAGACCGTCGGAGGAGAGATTTAGAGTTTCAGGTAATCTAATTATTTTCTCCTCATCCACTCAATTATGATATATATGTGTTCAACTTAATCTCATACTAATGACATTCCTATAAATTATAGGTTGGAAATTGGGTATTTTTGCGAGTATCTCCCATGAAGGGAGTGCAGAGATTCGGTGTTCGTGGCAAGTTGGCGCCGCGATATGTTGGACCTTTTGAGATTCTGGCTAGAGTAGGGAAAGTGGCATACCGAGTAGCCCTTCCTCCACATCTTTCAGCTATTCATGATGTTTTCCACATATCCAATCTGAGGAAGTATGTCCATGACCCTCGCCACATTATCAGTTACGAGAATCTCGATGTAGAGCCGGATCTGACATATGAGGAGAAGCCAGTTCAGATACTTGACCGTGCTGTGAAGAAGCTTCGCAGCAAGGAGATTTCATTGGTCAAGGTTTTGTGGCACCGATACGGCATCAAAGAGGCGACGTGGGAGACCGAAGCCGACATGCGGGCACGATACCCGCAGCTTTTCTGATGTAAGCAGTAAAACAAGCTTTTGTAATTAGATACATTATAAATATATGGCTTGTCTTCTCTTTGAGGTTTTTATGGGTTCAAAACCCTTTGAGGTTTTTATGGACATATGAAATTTAAACAAGTCACCAAATAGCCTTAACTCGAGTCTCGAGGACGAGACTCCCTTTGAGGTTTTTATAATTGTAACATCCGGGAATTCATGTAAAACCAAACTCGTCCGATTTTGGGTCTAATGAACCCAAAAATGTTATCGGTCAATACTAAACAACCTAAAACGACCAATTGATCATGAATCAAAAGTCGTTCGGACGAAATCGACCAAAAATCGGTCACTTTGTAATTCGTGCCGCGAAAAGCCGCGACGCAAATTCGGAAACCGCGAAACGAACCGAGACCGTCATTAGATCCGATTCGACGATACAAGACCAACGGAATCGACCGTTCGTCAATCGGAGGTCATATGATATTTTTAATTCGTAAAATTTAACCTTAAACAAAAATCATATCCGAAAATTTTCGGGTATTTAAAACCCGACCGAAACTGTAGCAATATTGTACTCATTTTGACCGTCGTTCCGAGACGGTCAAAACAAGATATTGTGCGTCAAATTCCGAGACCCGAGGCACGCGTACGGTTTATTTTAAGTTTGTCAAATAAAAGAAAATTTCAAAAATAAAAATATTTTTCTTTTTCTGCTAACAGAAGGTAGCAGACTGGGAAATTTTGCAGCCGTTAGTTTTTTTTCTCTCTTTCTTTCCTCTTTCTTGGCCTCCACTTGCCCTTCAAAATTTTTCCACTTGGCTTGTGAGCCATTTCCACATGTCATCCTTTTAACCCCTCTTCTCTCATATATATAGAGCTGATCTCCAGCCGTGACTACTCCTTCATCCCTTCCCAATTTTCCCCCAAAAAGCTCCAACGAGAGAGGGTCTCCAGCCTTCTCAATTATTGCTGAAAAATCAATCACAGCTACATGCAGTAGATTCTGGAGATGTTGCTGCTGCTCTAAGGCATCTCCAACACTTGGAAGAACTTCTGAGAGCTGCAGGCTAGAGCTGCTATTCATCCAAGGAGACTTTGGATCAATACTCTTTCCAAAATTTGATTCAAGGTACCATCCTCTCCCCCTACTTATTGCTGCCATGCATGCATGTTTTCCTTAATTATATGTACAATCCTTAGCCTCTTTTGCTGCCATGCATGTTTTGGCCTCTCTTGAATATCCATATGTGATGCATTGTTATTGAAAGTTTCTTGAAAATTTAGAAAATTCTCAATCCAACTGTGGACTTCACTCTCTGGTTAACTTTTACAATGACTAAATGATGCTGGAATATAGTGTAAAATATATATATAGATAGGAGCATATACAAGCACTCTTTCTTTTCATAAGACATGTTTTTGGGCTAATTATTTAGATATGTGGGAACTGCTAATAGAGGAGCAAATAATATAGGATTAAAGTTTTGAATGACAATGATAGAGAATATAGAATAGAATATACATGGTTAAACAAATAACTCAAAGCAAGCATGGAAACAAGACATGTGGTTTGGTGATTTAGATGCTTGCCTTCATATTAATTCAAAAAAAAAATTGAATTTCAGTAGTATAAATTGAACAGTGTATACTGTATAAATTAAATGGAAATTCTGTACTGTAAAGAAAAATATAAGTTAAAATTTTGGTAATATATAAACAGTGTATAGCCTGTACAAATTAAATTAAAATTTTGTAAAGTAAAATATAAATTAGAATTTCAATAATTGTATTGCAGTTTTAAATATATATAGTCTGTGGCATCTCTAGGAATTCCAATGGTGGATTGATGTTAAAATTTCATCCTACGTTCCTAATGGTTAGGTGTTATATATTACACTTTTGAAGTAGATTCAGATTTAGATTCATGAACCCAAGATGTCACAATCAAAGTGCTTTCGTCTAAGTTGACTTGCAAGAGAATCTACATACCACAATTCTCCAAATTATGTTCATGAAGAAGAATGTTCCAAAGATTGAAAATTTTGATGCAACTATCCAAATGCATGGTTTGGTAGACACATCAAAGCAATATAAGATTTTGATCATATGATTAATCATTTTTTTTAGATGCCTCATTCTATAAGATCTATCGCATATTAAGTTGTTGAGATATGGGTAATTGGATCATCCCAGGGACAAATTACCACATCTATATATTTAATCCCACATCCATTGTTAGTGGACTCCAGTCTATCTGTTGGATTATATAAGAAGTCTCACATCCATCGTATCTGTTGAGAGGAAAGTTAATGAAAACATCACCCCTTTAATGCGGTCCATTCGTGGTTCCATCCTTAGAATTAAAATTTATGGGATTTATAAAAGTTAAATTAATCTATGGAAGTCTATGATCATTATGACTACTAATTTCATAAATTGATCCTTCAGTATGAATCATTGTTGATAAGTTATTGACAACACACATAGATCGATCAATTATTAATGCCGGTCATGATGATCCTTACACATGACTGTGCGAGGGCGCGGTGACCCTCAACTGGGCGGAGGAAAGGAAGCCCAGTTTGGGCAGCGGCCGTCAAGTGCGCGGGTCTAGGATCCCAGTCCCTTTTCGGTTTTTACGCGAGCTCGCTGTGTTTTTACGCCTCGTTGGGATCCGACTTTAGACCAGTTCCGCTGACCCTGTCTATTAGGATACCCAGGCGGGGGATCCTTGGTTTTTCAGTTTTACGTACGAGCTCGTCCGCCCGTACTAGTCGGGCAGTTTTTCTAGAGCGACTTTTCTAGGGAGTCTCTCTCACCCGTCTCAGTGGCGTAGTTGGAGAATAGACCTATCCCTCTATTGGACCGCGCTTCCAATTAGAGGGCGAGACGGAAGAGCCATTTGCAGGCTTCTTCACCGCTTGAGTTTCTTCGCCAAACAGACTTGGCGATTCTATATCTAGATCATCCATATCTACATCTACAACATCTGGAGCTATATCTGAAACATTGAAGTTAGAATTTGAGAAGTTATGATCAAAAGACCATTCTCTCTACCCAAGAATTTAAATAAATTAATAGATCTCTACAATCTCAACTTTTCCATTTTTCACTCGCCAACTTGATCTCTAAGGAAATTGATATATGCATTCGCACTCATACACTCATGATTACGCAATTGCTATATAAATATGACATATGGGAAATGCCGGGTTCTGGGGGAAAACATTAGAAACGCATTACAAACAAACCCTTTTTACTTACGCAAGTAGATGTAGATTTTACTTATACTACCTTTCTACTTGCCTGCTTTTGTACATATTAAATGTCAAGTTATTTTATAAATTCTAAGGAGGTACCAGCAATGGCTGACGCCTCTTCTTTCCTATTGTGTGTGTGGCAGGCAAACAGCCTGCAGTTCAGTAGCCGCTCAGTAGCTATATGCTTCCAGGAGACAGAGTATATACGAGACGGTATGAATTCCTTGTCTCAGTTTTTGTTCAAATAATGATGTAAATGCTATTTCTTTTGTATCACACTTTGGGATATATGATGTAATGGAAGATCCTTGTATACGTTGTAAACTGATATGAATATTAATGAAAAGAATTTTGGTGCCATATTGTCTCTTTTATCTTGTGGTTGTGAATGTGAATGTCGAATGTCACTTGCAAATATATTCATTGCGAAAAATTTTCCCTGTATTTGTACGACTTGTGTGATTAAATGTGAATGATATACTGCGAATTGCGCGTAAACGAGTACTCGGATCCTGAGGGGTTCACACATGGATCAGTAGTGGACCTCTTCAACTTTCATATACCATGGTATGGGACCTTGCTTTAAACCATAAAGGTCATTCTTCAGCTTGCAATAACATGTGCTCCCTTTTCATGATGTCCTTGTGGTTGCTACAGTAAATTTCTTCTTTCAGGTTACCATGAAGAAATGTTGTCTTCACGTCCATCTGCAATAGCTCAAGGTCTAGGCTATCAACCAAGCGGAAAACCACTCCCACAAAGTTCATCTTCACAATAGGAGAAAAGATCGCATCATAGTCTATTCCATTCTTCTGACTAAAGCCCTTTACCACCAATCTGGCCTTGTATTTAGGATTCTTGCCACTATCATCTTTCTTTAACTTGCAGACTCACTTGTTTTTCAATGCCATCTTTTCTTTAGGAAGCTCCACAAAGTCATATGTATGATTTTTCTTGAAAGATGACATCTCTTCATTCATTGCACGGTGCCAATAGTTGCTCTTCTTGTGTTCTTGTGCTTCCTCAAAGGTGCATGGCTCCTCTTCATCAGTCAACAACACGCACTGAGAAGCATGATAGCGAGATAATGGTTGATTAACTCTCCCGGATCTCCTGACCTAAGGTTGGACTATCTCTTCCTGTGGATGAGGATGCACCCCCTGCTCAGAACCCTCTATGTCTACATCAATAGGGTCTTCAACTGACCCATGCTTCTCTAGCTACACATCTTCTCCGCTTGCACCATGCACTGGAGAAGGATCCAAGTCATCATCAATGTCATCATCAGCAGGAATCTCATCAATATCAACATTACCCTTGTCATTCTCAGTCCAAGTATGATTCTCATGGAACATCACATCTTTGTGCCTGATGGTAGTCTTCTTTCGTGGATCCCAAAGTCGGTAACCATATTCTTAACCTCCATATCCAACAAAGATGCATGGCATTGCTTTGTTATCAAGGTTCTTTCTTTGTTACTTTGTTATATGCACGCAAGCTTTGCACCAAAATACTCTCATATGAGTATATGTAGGGTTTTTTTTGTCCAGGCGTGCTAAAAACCTGAAAACCCAAAGGAACTAATGGAGATCGCTTAATTAGCCATACGTCGCAGCCGCAACGAACTCCCCCCCTCCCTTGCAGCCGCAACCAACCTCCATTGTCAATACGTAGACACTTCAACAATTTCCCTATCTCACGTTCTACGTTGGTATAAAATCTTTTGAAGCAATCAAGAACTTGATCCTTCGTCTTCAACATATAAGCACACACCTTCCTTGATGCATCATCAATGAATGTCAGAATGTACTTGTTCCAACCTAATGAAGCTACCTCGATGGGACCACAGACATCATAATGTACCAATTGTAGTAGTTGTGTCTTCACCTTTAATCTAGCTTTGAAAGGTGTTCTCTTGCTCTTCCCATGCTCACAAAACTCACATTGTGCTAGTGTTATGTCTTTGGTGAGTGAGCAATTATTTTCTGCTAAGAAGATGCAACCACTTCTGACTTATGTGCCTCAAACGACGGTGCCATAAATCGGAAGTATCAATCTCACTACCATGCACGCAACCATCCAAGACCTTCATTCAGGTCTTGTAAAGTATGCAGCACAACTTTCCCCTGCCTGCGATGAGAGAGCCCTTGCTTATCTCGCATTTCTTGTTACCAAACATTAGATGGTAGTCTTCCCTATCCAGTTGAGAATTTGATATGAGGGACTGCATGTCAAGAACATGTCTCACATCACGCAAATCAGCGTACACCCAATACCAATCTCAATTGAGATGATGCATGTGCCAACAATCTTGGAGTACTGATGTTCCCCATCTTGACTCGCCCAAAATCAACCTTCTGTGTAGGAGGTGAAGTACTCCCTATATGGAGTCATATGATAAGAAGCAACGGTATCAACCGCCCACTCTGAGTCATCGCTATCTGCATATAGACTTGCACAATGAGAGCAACACCATCTTCATTGTTATCAGAAACAACTACAGCTATGTTCTCATCTACATTCTTTTTGTTGTCCTTCTTGGCTTCAGCTTGTTCTCTTTTCAAGATCCAACAATCTTTCTGCCAATGGCCTACCTTATCACAATGATGGCACTTACCTCTATTCCTTGACTTGCCCCTGAATTTATGCTTCTCATGTGTTCTTTCTCTGCTCTCGGACCTACCATTTCTCTCAACTGCATACACATGCGAAGAAGAAGAAGCAACCTCTCCAGACGATCAGCACCTGATCTCCTCATTTAGGAGGCTGCTCAACTTCCCATCCGATGCAAAGTTGCTCACAGTAATCACTAGCGTCTCCCAACTGTCTGGCAGAGATCCTAATAAAAGAAGTGCATGAAGCTCATCACCTAGTGTCATGCTCATGGAAGTCAATTGGTTAATGAGGCTTTGGAACCCATTCAAGTGTGTTCTGCAACATTGGTTCCATCCAATGTTGCAAAAATCGGCCGACTAATCCGATTACTCGGTTCGATTAGTCGACTCGGCAGGGTAGCCGTGTCGACTAGCCAAACTCGCTCAATCATCGATCAGACCTGATTACTCGTCCGAGTAGTAGGTTTAGTAGGCCGCTTTTTGCATAGCTTTTTTTGTTTTTTAACCGAACCCCCGAAAACCCGAATACCCCATTATCCTCTAAAGCGAGCTTATTGTTCCCACGCCCCAATTTCTACTCCTGAGCCCCCGAAACCCAAACTCGACTGCTCCATGCAACTCCGCCTCCGCCAAACCGCATCTCCGAATCGCATCTCCTCTAATTACGGTCGAAGGATGATGCAGATTTGAATTCGGCGTCGACGGAAAAATATTTTTTTGTGGTGGAATTTCGGTGGAGAAGAAATAGAGGGATTGAGAAGAAGAAAACTCATTGGAAACGAGGGGCTTGGAGAGAGAGAAGCGCGAAGATCGTGAGGAGAGAGAGGGAGAAGGAGGGAGATAGAGAATAATTCTCAATTTTATAACATACTGAACTGTCTAAAACAATGGACCCTCATCCCTTTATATAGGAGGGATGAGATTACAAAAATAGTAAACTAATTTAAATTGACAACTAATTATCTTAAATAGACTCTAACTAATTAACCGACTAAATATAAAATTTAAATCTCTAACCAACTAATTGAGATCGCAGGCGATCTCGTTTATTCAATTAAAAATATGACGACGTAAATAAACGTAAATAAAATTAACATATAACATTAATTAAATATGCAGCCCTATATTCTCGTTCCACGTTGCACCAACTCTCCTACGCCTTTAAGAATTCGTCTCCCGATGAATTGCGGGATCTGCAGGCTTGGAGGTTGGATCCGCGTCCTCAGTCATTCCCTGGAAGAATTGGTGTGGCGTGAATGGCGGGATCCACACGCGGGTGTTGGTGACGCGGCCTTCGTGGTGGAAGAACATGTGTAGCGCGAACGGCGGCGTCTTCTTGAATGTTGTCTCCTCATTGTGATGATTGAAAAATTGATGAGGCATGAACAACATGGCCCTTGGAGAATCTATAGTAAAGCAATGACACAAGGAGAGGAGAGGAGAGGAGGAGATGTGTCCAAGGAATGAAGTCATGGGGCCTTTAAATAGGTGAAACCCAAGGTCCTAGTCCTAATAGGATAAGGAAGTCTTCCCAATTGCCTTCTTTCAGCACTTTTTTTTTAAAAAAATCGCAACAGGGGTCCTGGGCGTAATTTTCGCGCCCCTTCACTTAAGCAACTTTCGTAAGAGGAGTTCTTGAACTTTCCTTTTGAATAAAAATTGTTGCAAGGGGGGGTTTTCTTGTAAATTTCCCCAAGTAATTTCCAATCCCATATGTCGTGGGATTCAAGTCCCGTAGTCATCGGGCCTTCGGTTAGGGCTCTCCCGGTCTTCTTGCGCATACAGGGGAGGCGGTATCGCGAGGGTGGGCGTACGGGAAAAGGGGCGGTATTGGCAATGGCGCGGGAGTTTGGGTTGGGATTTTAGGCTTTGGGGGTGGGGTTTGAGGGAGTGGGGGGCAGCTGTGGCCGGGGCTGTGTCGCGGGGGGGGGGGGGGGGTTGAGGGGAGGTTTAGCGGCGATGGGGGGTGGGTCGCGGCGAGTAGCGCGCGTGAGGGAGGGGCACGGAGAGTGGGCTGGCGCGGTGGCGAGGGGTAGCTGTAGGCGGGAGGGCGGCGAGGAGATGGTGTGGGGTGCGATGGCGAGGGAAGGGTATTTGCGGAGGTGGCGGCGGCATAGGGATGCTGAGGCGAGTGCGGGGGAAGTGCGGAGAGTGGTTGGCGGAGGAGGTGGGTTCGGCGAGGTCCTGGATAAGCGTCAGGGGCTGGGGGTGTTGCTGGGATCGCTGGGAGTGAGGGGGAGTTCGCGGAGGGGTCCGACGAGGCTAGGGGGCGCCGGAGGGGCTGGGGCTGCAGTGGGGGTTCGTAAGAAGGCTGCGGATGGGTCGAAGATCGGTTTCGGAGGGTTTTCCAAGTCTGAGATTACCTTGACAGCAATCGGATTGATGTTGACGGCCTCTTTTTCCTCGGGAATAGGTTGGACAGCAAGCAGGTTGTCAATTTTCCCCATTGAAACGGCTTGGACAGCGGCCGTTTCGCCGTTTTTCTCCTCGGAAACTGCCTGGACAGCGAGCAGTGCGTCGTTGTCGGCGTGATTTTCGGGCCTCTCTTCATCAGGAAATTGGACGAAAGTTTCACCGTCTCTTTTGGTGATGAGTCCTTGTATGTGTTGCGTCATTGATTCTCTATTCTGTGAAAGAATTTGGAGCATGTTCGATAGTGTTTGTCTAACCTCAGCACGCCATGCACGGTCGTTGGGGCGAGATCCGTTGGACTTTCTACGCGAGTGACGAGAGGGATCGCCAGATCGTGAGGACGACCTAGATGCCATGCTCTGATACCAAATGATGCAGATTTGAATTCGGCGTCGAGGAAAAATATTTTTTTGTGGTGGAATTTCGGTGGAGAAGAATTAGAGGGATTGAGAAGAAGAAAACTCGTCGGAAACGAGGGGCTTGGAGAGAGAGAAGTGCGAAGATCGCAAGGAGAGAGAGGGAGAAGGAGGGAGATAGAGAATAATTCTCAATTTTATAACATATTGAAATGTCTAAAACAATGGACCCTCATCCCTTTATATAGGAGGGATGAGATTACAAAATAGTAAACTAATTTAAATTGACAACTAATTATCCTAAATAGACTCTAACTAATTAACTGACTAAATATAAAATTTAAATCTCTAACCAACTAATTGAGATCACAGGCGATCTCATTTATTCAATTAAAAATACGGCGACGTAAATAAACGTAAATAAAATTAACATATAACATTAATTAAATATGCAATCCTATATTCTCGTTCCACGCTGCATCAAAGGACCATCTGCCTCGACTTCACCGACCTCAAGGCCGCTCCCAACGGCAACCAAATCTCTCCTCGGAGCTTCTCCAACGCATGAACCTCGCCGCCAGGTTAGGGTTTGTTTTTTTCTTTTTTGTTTTTTTTTGAACTTTTATATTATGATTAGGGCATTGCTTGTTGGCGTTTGGGTTTATATATGATTAGGGCATTTAGATTTTCGGTCGAAAGTTGTGAGTTAAGATCTTCTCTATATGGGATCAGAGCACTTACGAAAGATTTTTGAGCATGTGATATGGGAGCAGCCTTGAGGTCTATTGTAGATTTTATAAAAGCTATATGGGTTTATATATGGGATCACAGCACTTAGGAAAGATGCTCTCAAAGGTATGATTATCTTTGTCAAATATTTTTATGGAGTAATCATTTTCAGACGGATAGGCATGTAATATGGTTATTGTGTATTTTTCTTGTATATTGTCCTTTATTTTTGTTTTGTCTTCTCTACAAGCAGTATCATAATGATCTTTTTCATTTGCTATTTAACAGCAAACATGCATCCGGTAGAAAATATGTTATTTTCTCTAAACATGATCCAGCAATGGGAGCTTAGTATCTGGTGTCATTACCTTCAAATTTGATCTTTGCTTAGGCTTGTCTCACGTAGTTCTTAGTGTGAGTCTCCTCATATTAGGGGTTCTCTCAGATAAAATTTTGCTAACTTGACAAAATTTTGCTACTCTTTTAAGCTCATAAAATATTAAAATTGCTAAATATATGAATATAAATGAGAGTATATGTATTAAAAATTGATTTATATATTTAAAATAATAAAAAAATCAAAACTGACTAATGGCCGACTAAATCCGATTTCTCTCCCGACTGCCGATTAATCCTTGGTCAGTGACCATGCCGACTGAGTACCGACTGTTGATTTATGCAACCTTGGTTCCATCTTTGTACTTGAGATTTATCGGCGTACTTATCAACAATGCTTTGTTTGTGGTTGTCTTCTGCTCATAAAGTTCCATTAGCTTCTCCCATGGCTTTTTAGCATCCGTCTCTTTTGCAACATGGTAGAACACGGATAAGTCCAACCACTTCCTTATTGTCCCGACAACTTTCCTATTCAGCTTCGTCCATTCTCAAGCGGACATATCTTGTGGCTTGGCTGAATCATCCTCCATCGAGTCATGTACATCCTTGCAATACAAAGTGTCCTCCATCTTGGCTTTCCAGATCATCAGTTGTTGCTTGTTAACTTGATCATCGTCCCTTCGTCATCTTTACCCATCTCGCCAACCTAATGGCTCCGATACCACTTGTTGCGCTCACAAGCGCGCTCTAATACCACTTGTTGGGGTTAGAACACGAGTAACCTTTGCTTGCGGGAGCGTGGGACGAAACCAAAGATCCTCAAACCAAGATGGATGGCAAACAAATAGTTATCACAAGCAATATGAACAAACAATTCACAAATAACAAGCAATCAAAAGACATAACGATTTCGACGCGGAAATCCCCAAAATGAAAGGGGGGAAACCACAAGGGCTTCTTGACCCAAAACCACTCCACTATAGTTGGTGATATGTCTTTTCTCCTTGGCACACAAGTCAAGCCCTCTTGTTTGTGTAACTTTTTGGAAAAGTCTTGGTGCGTATCAACAAAGGAACACCAATAAATAAGGCAAGAATGGAACCCAAGTTCGTAGCCCTCTTCCAAAGAGGGTTTCGCCGTTGCGTATTTTTCCATATACGCTCTCTCACAAGCCAAGCACCATGGGAGGACGGAAACCACCGGAGACTTTCATCAGACTTGTAACAAACAATTGGAGCGGAGTTAGGGGTACATCAAGATAATGTCCTAGCTTTTCTCTTGTATTTTCTTCTCTCGAATGAATGGGTTCTGCTCTCTGGATAGTAGAACAAAAGGAGTGGCCTCCAAGACAAGTGGGGCCCTCTATAAGTGCCGGAAACTCATTTTCGCACTTGTAGCCTGCCACTTGCTATGGCATGCAGTGTTGCAGAAGACGGTTTTCGATATTCAGTCGGAGGGGTCACTGAATAGAGAATAATCGGTATTCGGGCGACTATTCGGAATTATTCGGTTTTGTATTTTTTTAATATAAAAATTATTTATAATACATATATTCTTATATTTTTATACATATATGGTCATTAGTTAATTATTTATAATACATATATTCTTATATTCTTATTCGGAGGGCTTGACTTGTGTACCCACTTAATGGTCTAGTGGTAGTACAGTGTGTCTACCACACAAAAGACCAGGGTTCAAATCCCACTATTGTAGGGGTTGCGTTAGGTAGTCGACGGCCAGCGTAAAAAATAGTCGAATCTTTCAACATGGATTTGAGCAAGAATCCATGTAGCCGACCCTACTTATAGTGGGAGAAGGCTTAGTACATTTATATGGTCATTAGTTAACATGAATCCAAGATAAAAGTACCAATCAATATAATAGATATATAGAATTTGACATTTGTTGTGATACCGTGGTAAAATGTAACCCATAAAAACTGAAAACTGAAATTAAAAAAAATAAAAAATTAAAAGTCAAACTCCAGTCGGCCTAATAGTCGGGCCAGTCGGCCGACTATTCGGTCGAGCCGATTATTGACCGACTGGAGGTCTATTCAGTCGGGGACCCCCCCCCCCGCACCGCATAGTCGGACCGACTATTCGGGATAGTTGGTCGACTATTGCAACACTATTGGCATGAATGCCATAGCATGTCACCTACTGTGATTCCAGGTATCCACGTGTTATGGCATGAACGCTATAGCATGCCACCCCTTGCGCTTCCAATGGTCGATCAGCTGCGGTTTCTACTACTGCCAGCATGACCTGCTACGACATCAGCTATCGTTCAGCCCCACCTACCATAGCACTAGTGTCTGTTCAGCGGCAGCCCCACCTGCTATGACCAAAACCACCAACTGCAAACCACCTGTTGTAGCACCAAGACCACCTGATGTGCATCAATACACATGGGTTGGATCCATAGTAGGTCACTTACTACCAACCATGTATCTATATATAAGATCGTGTGGGTTTCTTAAAAAATTTCACACTTATTTTCATATTCGAATATGGTAATGAAATGACGATCCTTCTTACATTTCCACTCATTCCTCCTTTTTTCTCAAACGAGATATAAAATAAAGGAGTTTTATTTTTATGTTAGCTTCCTTAAATTTTATTCGTATTTGAAAAAATTCTCAAAAAAATATCAAATGCAAAATCACATTTTCTCATTTTATTTTTATTCTTTTTCTTTTCAAAAATAAGAAATCAAATAAAAATCCACAAAATCAAAATAAAATTTTAGAAATATATATATTTAAAAAATATGTTTGCATTATCATTCATTTTCTATACAAATTCATGCTTCACACCGCATTTTGTAGAAAAATCGATTTGCATTGTTTTGCACCACACAAAAATATCGATCGTAATAATTTGATATACATTGAGTTGATTTGAATCACACAACTAAAGTTAGCTCGCTTCCATGTGTTTGCCTTGGTAAACTTGCCAAGTAAATAAAGTGACCAAGCTTAATTTATAAAATTTGTGCTTTTTTATCATAAGCTTTATACTATACAACACGATAAAATTAAATAGGCTGGAAAGCTGATTTTCACATATCTAAACCATTAATATATGAGTGTCTCAAAACGAGATATAAATAGCAAGCCAAGAGTCCTCACGCATGAGTACATAGGGTGGATTTCGTGCTCGAATGATCAATCAAACAAAAAGAGTAACAGAAATGTTGATCGCATACTCCTTAAACAACTGACATTCACAGAATTGGTTAATGGCTAACGTAGATCAGCCTTGGCCAATAATTGATGCCATTGGTAGCTGCCATAGTAAAATGTTGTTGGCGAGTGGCCATCATTGGAGGTAATCATTATAAATACTATGATTGGTGTTGTTGTTTGGTGTTAATGTTGTCTGCACATGTGTACAAACCCTACTCAGGTTTGGAGGGGAGGGGGGTCGAAGGAGAAGATTGCATTCTCCACAAGCCTCAATTAAACCCTGGAGTTTGCTTTTTGGTTGTAAAAGAGGGATACCACAACACCAACTTACTATCACCACTCGAATAGCATGTGAAGGAAAATGAGTATTTTTTGTCCAGCAATGAACCTAATTGTTCTTTTGTATGAGAAAGGAATCCAGGATCATTGGAAAAAGAGGGGGTAAACAGAAATATTAGATAAACATAAAATAAGCAAACTCTAACCGTTATTATAAATTGGTACCACTCTAATTTTTCTCCAATGGTTTGGAATTTTCTTACTTTAACAAGTAATAGTGACTAACATCGTAAATTAGGCAATACCTTCCTCTCCCAATATCTTCCAAAAATCCACAAAAATGCATCCATCTCTAGATAACATCATCTTTAAAGTCTTCAGCAGCTCATTCCTTTGATTCACAGATAACATGTAGAATTCAACGTATGCAAGCTCCCTGAAGATAATCTTGACGACGCTACTCCACTTCTTTCCTTGCCTCATAATAATCTGCCAAGCTTTCGCCCATTTTATTCAGGGTGAAAATCTTAGAAACTTTTCTTTTTCACTTAAGATTGATATTAACTCCTCCACTCCACCATCAGGCTTCATTTTGTGATGTCGAACCTGTTGGAGTATATGTGTCACTCTTGTGTAGATGGGTAATTGGATCCCTCCAGGGTCCAATTACCACATCTAGTGCTTTAGTCCCACATCTACTATTTGTGGGACATGGAGAGTTAGTGGAGGCTATATAAGAAGCTCCGAACCCATTGTATCAGATGAAAAACTTCAATGGAAGAATCGGCTCTTTGAGGCGTTCTCCCATGGTTTCATCCCACTCCTTAGGGAATAGGGTTCCATGTAAAAATCATGGTGTTCTTTCATGTTTATTCTTTATCTCTGATTTTATCATTTAGCATTCTTCATTTTCTAACATGGTATCAGAGCGGGTCGTTCTTGGTTGATTTTGAAGATTTATTCTTAAAGATTATTTATTCATTGTTCAAGATCGGTCAAGTTTGAGTTTCAGTCTTTAGGATTTTTTAAACCTTACCATCATAGATTCTAGAAGATTGATTCGTGCAGATTTATTGTTCGACCAAGTTCATGGTTCAATTTCTGAATTTTCTGGGACCATAATTCCAGCATCTCCAGCGAGGGCTTCCAACGAGTTCAAGATCTCCAATCTATATCTTGTTCCTGGAACCCTAACGGCGGCACGAAGAGTTTCTTGTTGATCATCCAACAGGAACCCAGATCAGAGGTTATCGAAGAGAAGAAGAAGAAGAAGGGGAGCCTCTTCTAAAAAGCTCCCTCTCATACGATGGCCTATAGATTGTCCATATCGTGGTGACAACGTCAACTCGAGTTGTTCTACGAAGACCTTCTTCTGCTTCTCGGGAGAGATCCAGTGGGTTGTAGCCCACTGGTACAGAAACCCAACGGCCTTCTAAGAAGCTTCTTCGGGTAGTCATCCTCCAGGCTCGAGGCATTGACGCATCCGACGCAGTCGGTGATCAAATCGGCGCATTCCATGCGCAACCGACACAAGAGGTGATTCCAAGCAGAGCCACGATCCACTCCATGTGATGCAACTCGCCACATAACGCATTCCATGCGTAGGCAGCACAGGAGATGACTCCAAGCAGAGCCACGATCCACTCCAGGTGATGCAACTCGCCAAACGATGCTCCTCCCATGCGAGGAACCCTAGCTTGGGCACCTCCATCCGACGCCTCCATCTCTAGCACCTCCTCTAGATCTGAAAAGAGGCGGCACATCTCCCTTGCGGTGCAAGTCAAACCGCAGCTCCACCTCCAGCGTGCGAAGATCTTTTGGCGGCGACACAAGGCATCACCCTCTTCACACCTCCCCAACAACATCAAACCTCCCCCGACGAAGCCTCCTCTCTCTCGACTCCAAGAGAAGCGCACAACTGCTTCTCTATCTCTCCGAGCAAGCCAGATGGCGACAGCGCATACACTTCGATGGGTTCTATCATGCAATGAAGAAAGGGTTCCCAAGTAAGAACCCTAATTAGAGTCCCATTTGTTTGGGCTTAAAATTAGGGACAATGGTTGCTATATTAAAAAAAGGGGAGGGTGTGCTATTCTTTTAAGCTTGATGGTGGGCCACTATTAAAAAAAAGAAGGGGCCAAAAAAGGGGTGGCATGTTTAAAAAAAGGAGAGGTGGATTGTTTTTAAAAAAAGTGAAAAGCCAAAGAAAAAATTGAACGGCTTAAAAAAGGTACGTACAAAAAAAACGGTACGCTAAAAAAAGAGAAGGAGACGGCTATTAAAAAAGAAAATAGCTGCGAAAAAAATTATTTGAGAATGTTTTGTTTCTCCCCACATTTTCTTGTCTTCTTCTAACTTTGTCAATGTCATTGTTTTCCGACAAGTATGGGAGAAAGGGGGAGTATTGTGTAGAGTTCTACATGCCATATTTTCAGATTTTTCAGATTCCAGGCCAGCAAGTTTTCAGACTATACAGAGACAATTCAGATTCAGACTCGATGTTCATATTGGTTCCGAGTCTTCAGTTTGATTCGCACAAGTTTGCAATCATTGTTTGTGGGGTCCCCATCATTGTTTTTTATCTCAGAGTTTTCATGTGATCCATAAGGACTCCAGAGTAGAGATCTCATTCTCTATGCCATTGTGGGCTAGGGTTTTCATGTGGCTTCATGGGGACTCCATAGTAGAGATGCCATTCTCTAAGTTAGTATGGGAGAGACCCAGTTCTCCGACGATGAGACTTTTCAGACTCCATTCTCTAACGACCGTGAACTCCGACGAGGATGTCTACATGGCTTTGTCAGTTCGGCCCTTCAGTGATGGAGCAGTTGTCCACATGATTCAGTCTTCTACATGTGGCGGGCCAGAGTACTCCGACGAGGAGACCCATTCAGTTTATGTGACTCTGACAAGCGTAGTATAGAGTATACATTCTCCGACAAGGAGACCCAGTTTGACTCACACTCCAACCCGTTTTATTCCTCCTCACCTGCACGGCATGAGAAGCAACGTCCTCGACAACAACCGACAGTTGTGTATGCGTATTGTCTGTAGTGTCTTGTATTGTGAATTTAATATTTCTTTCTATTTGTCCAAGCTGAGCATTGCATGCTCCAACTTGAGGGGGAATGTTGGAATATATGCATCACTCTTGTGTAGATGGGTAATTGGATCCCTCCAAGGTCCAATTACCACATACACTGATTTAATCCCGCATCTACTATCTGTGGGACTTGGGGGGTCAATGGAGGCTGTATAAGAAGCTCCATACCCTTTATATCGGATGAAAAACTTCAATAGAAGAATCAGCCCTTTGAGGCGTTCTCCCGTGGTTTCATCCTGCTCCTTAGAGAGTAGGGTTCCATGTAAAAATTCCGGTGTTCTTTCATGTTCTTTATCTCTGATATTACGCTTACACATTCTTCAATTTCTAATAATCCCTTAGATACGCAATCGTTTTAGCAACTTTACGTTGAATTTAGATCTTTTAAAAGGAAATAGGACGTTCATTGGAAAATATGCAGCCAAAAAACTTCATATATTCACAAAATTCAAGAGTATAACGCTAAATGCTATCACACAGAGCAGACTCGGAACGAACCATAGCATACTCAACAGCATTCTCTGCATAAATTTTTTCTTCACGGAAAAACACGTAATTTCTAATCAGCGACAAACTCCACAGAAACGTATATAGCTTGTGTTCTTTCCCTTTTATAGCCCCTCCACTTCGAGCCTAAAGAAATCCAAAAGTTGGAGACTCCATCCATATCAACCCCATCTAGGTCCACCTTATCCCAGAACTCCTTAGACTTCGAGCAGCCAAAAGATGACCCACGTATTCCACCTAAGTCGAGCAATGAACACATAAGCATTATCGCCCTGAAAAAACCTAGTGTGACGAGCAAAAGTCATCACTCTATATCAAAAGCCACAAGAACACCTAGACTCGAGTTGGGATTGTCCCCTCATGCAGTCTGAGTTGCATCCTCAGGGATCAAACACCATATTTCCACAAAGAACCTTATAGGATTTCTAAACTGAAAACCCATTGTTGCACCAGATCCGATGACCTCTACCAGAGGAGCGTAAATCACAATCCATTAGAAAATCCATCAAAGACATTGGACCATGTAGTCTTTGATCTTTCCCAAGCATCATAGAAGTCTTCGCGGGGTAATTGGGAAAAACTCGTAATGCACATCTTCATCATGTTAGTCCTACTCATGGGGTAGAACTTCTTGACTAATATGGTGGATAGAGCTATGAAAAGTGCAGTCAAGAGGAGATATCAGTTCCTATTATACAATACACCAATGAGGCAGTGACACAAGTTTATTTTCATAGGGCAGAGCCTCGAGTTGCACTGGTCTCTCGACAGTTGTAGGTCTAGTAGTAGTAGATGATGTATTAGGCTTGAGGATCAATAGAAATTATGGTAATGCATCCTTCATCCAAAAGATTCAAATATCTGGATAACCATGATGATGCCAAGAAGCCCAGATAAAGTATTGATCCACATGATCATATATTTCATATAAGTCCACCATCCATAGTATCCGCTTGACCTTGTGCCTCCTCAAATTCAAAATGACCTCTAAATCCATCACCATGTTGTCCATCAATTGCCTCCCTAGAAGAAAGTCAGGAGAAATTACATTCCAAGACCTCTCTTAAGTTGAATAACCAACAGCTTTGCCACGATGAAGTATGTGGCATTAGACAACGCAGTTGGGTAAACATCCGCTTAAGCGAGACATCTTTCTTAGACAAGAGAAAGATGAAGGAGCAATCCATCCATTCAAAACCAAGATACCATTTGCGTTCCAAAAGCTTAGCAAATACATCTGCTTGCGTACCTCCTATAGATCAAAAGGATGAGTCAAGCCATCTGCAACCGTCGTGGAAATCATTGTCACCCCGTGCCCAAGACACATTATTACCAACCTTGATGGAATGGATGAGGATTCTCCAACACCTCCTACTAGCTGCAGTATAGAACACCTTATTACCAACCTTGATGGATAGGATGGGGCTCTTTGATGCCCCATGTTCACTGCATCGTGGAAGAATCCAATTTTTTGTGTTCCATAATAACCTCAGAAGCTGCATTGTCACCGTAGAACACCTTATTACCAACCTTGATGGAATGGATTAGGTTTCTCGGATGCCTCTTTTCATTGCAGCATAAAAGGAATATGGTGTTTTTGTCTCCTTCCTTCAACCACCTCTACCTCAACATTTGCTTCCAGTCTAGCTCCCTCTTCTGATCCTCCTCAATAATAATCAACATTCATCGACATCGATATTTCGTTCATCCTCCAATGCATCCAGTCTGATACTCTCCTTCTGCACAAAGGAACAACTTAGCTCCATTTGCGAGCAAGATTCACGTCTGAAAGTAACGACCATCTTGCAGAGTTTGGGACCTCAAATCCAAACTCTCTCCACAACATGATAGACTCGAAACTCACATACCTTTTTGTTAGAAAATCGGAAGCGGAAGCGTAACATGGAAAAGATAATAAACTAAGAAGAATAGCGGGATTTTTACGTGGAACCCTACTCCGTGAGGAGCGGGATGAAACCACGGGAGAAGCCCTCAACGGGGCATGTTTGTCTATTGACTTTCTCAATGAGTACAGGAGGTCTGGGGCTCTTTATATAGCCTCTCCAGAGCCTCCAAGTCCCACCGTTGGACGATGTGGGACTAAACACTGAATGGGGTAAATGGATCTCCTCCAGGATCCATTTACCCTGCTACAACTCAATAGGCGCATACCACTAATACTCCAACACTCCCCCTCAAGCTGGAGCATGCAATGCTCAGCTTGGACAAACATAAAGAGACTCAACTCAACGCTACAGGACACTACGGACAATATCAACCCAACGCGCACATTGCTGCTGTCGAGGACGTTGCTTCTCATGCCGTGCAGGTGAGGAGGACGAACGGGCTGGAGTGTGAGTCAACTGAAGACTCGTAACCTGACCATCGAGTCTGAACTTGCGCCTGAAGTCTCCTCGTCGGAGAACTGGGTCTCTCCCATCTGGCTCAGAGAATGGTGCACTGCTCTGGTGTACCTATGATACCACATGAAAATCCTTGCCCTCAAGGAAATGGTCCTCTGCTCTGGAGTCCCTATGGCTCATATGAAAACTCTGGCCTGACAACTAGAAGAATGATGGGGACCTCTGACAATGATGGCAACGCATGCTCATCTGACAAATGACCGCACACTTGTGCGTGTCTGAAACTGGAGACTCGAAATCAATCGTCGAGTCTGAATATCCGATGTAGAGTCTTAACAATATCTGACTGGTCTGGAAATCTGAATCTGCAACAGAACCTGTGACTCTACATATACTCCCCCTTTCTCCCATACTTGTCGGAACATGAACATCGACAAAGTTGGGAGAAGACATGATAAATAGGGGGGTAAACAAAACATGAAATTTGCGGCTTTCATCATTTTTTTTTGGAAATAAGCCGTCACATTTTTTTTCTCGAATTTTTTTTTTGAACACATTCTTTTTTTCTCGGCTTTTCATCCTCTTTTTTTTAAGCCGTTTCACTCATTTTATTTTCTAAAAAAAATTGCGTACGGCTCTTCTTTTGTACGCACCTTTTCTCAATTTTTTTTTGGAACATTTTTTTTATACCATGCGTACGGTTTTTTCTTGTACGCGCCTTTTTTTCTCAACTTGACCCAAATAGGGTCCAAACAAATGCCGCCAATTTTTTTTTTAAATATTGCGGCCTTCTTCTTCTTCCCTTTTTTTTTAACTTGTCTCCCCCCCTTTTTTTTCCTGCGGCTCAATAGGCCCACAAACATAACCCTCTTCTTTTCTCCGACCTCGGTCATGGGCCTTCACAAAAATCTCCCTCTATTTTTTTTTTTACTCACGACAGGTCCGTGCACTTCACTCCCCCCTTTTCTTTTCTTTTTTTTGAAATCTCCTTTTTTTTTATAACAAATAATCGCCAGCCCTGTTAGGGTTTCCACGTAATGGGAAACCCTATTTAACATTGCAGCCCCCTTTGGGGATGTGACTCGTGCGGCGCTGCCCAGAGGCACGGAGGGACAGCGCCGCTTCTCACTCTCGATGACATCGGAGATGAGGAGGCAGCGAGGAACGCCTGCTGGATTCGCCGCCACGGCAGGGGCTGCTGCGAGCCCGCGAGCATCGTCTGGATCGCAAGCATCGCCAGGGGTCTCGTGCGGGGATCGCCAGGGGTGCCGCTAGAGCAAGGAGATGGCGATTTCGCTGGTGTTGTGCGTGCCTGGGGCTGTGGCAAGGATCGGCGGGGGCCCGCTGCAAGGTGCGCGCGCAGTATCGCGCCGCCTGGAGGTCGCGCGAGAGATTAGTATGTGCCGCCGTTACGGGACTGGGGCTTGGAGCTTCAACGCGTGGGACTCGGAGGCGCCGCCTGTAGGTGAGCTCTAAGGGAGGAGCGATTCACGGAGGAGCCGCCATCGAACTGGGAGGTGTCGTGTCTGGAGGTTGCGCCGTCGTGCGTGCTTCGACGTGAGCCAGCGAACTGGGTGGTAGGAGCGCGCGGGGACCCGATCTGGCGAGTAGGTTCCTCTGGGTGGAGGTACTGCTTCGATCGGGGCACCGCTTGCTTGTTGCCTGTTGCGATGTGATGAGGGAGATGCGCGTGCCTCGTCAATTGATTGGAGACTCCAGGATGGACACCAGCAACTGGGCTTCGAACCAGCAATTGATTGGGCTTCGAACCTATCACTGAGATACTCGCGGCCTGGAACCGGACCGAACAATCGGCGAGTGGCCGGAGATGATGGCCCAGCGTAACGGCCTAGAGTCGATCTGGGTCCTTCGATCCTTCCGCCTCTTGGGGCTTTCGCTGTTAGGGTTTCTATTGAAACCCTAAAACTTTAGATCGAGCATGAACAACAATAATATTCTTCAACTAATAAGTCTTCAAGAACATAGAACACAAATCTCGAAAAATAAAGAGTTTGAAATCCTCGAGAATCGACCCGCTCTGATACCATGTTAGAAAATCGGAAGCGGAAGCGTAACATGGAAAAGATAATAAACTAAGAAGAATAGCGGGATTTTTACGTGGAACCCTACTCCGTGAGGAGCGGGATGAAACCACGGGAGAAGCCCTCAACGGGGCGTGTTTGTCTATTGACTTTCTCAATGAGTACAGGAGGTCTGGGGCTCTTTATATAGCCTCTCCAGAGCCTCCAAGTCCCACCGTTGGACGATGTGGGACTAAACACTGAATGGGGTAAATGGATCTCCTCCAGGATCCATTTACCCTGCTACAACTCAATAGGCGCATACCACTAATACTCCAACACTTTTCACAAAAACCAACCTCCAACAACCACATTCATTTGAAGCTAAACCGGGAGAGTATGTAGCTCCCCTCATTGCTATCGCGGCACATAGGCGTGTAATTCAAAAGTAAGCAAGCAAGGAACGAATCAACATTAGAGGTACCAGAGTTGTCATTAATTCTTAAAGAGAAGAAAATGATCAATCTGAGAATTAGAAGATGGGTTCCTACATGTACATATTGTTCAATGCATCTAAGACCTCCAGTGCTAGCTCTGCAATTACCTCTGCAAAGAAACAAGATCTTGGACCTGAACCATCCTTAATTTCCGGTCTATTAATAAACATCAACATGACATTGAAGTCACCACCTACGAACCAAGCCATCCATAGAAATATGAGCCCAAATCTTACTAGTTGGGGAGACCAGACTATCCATACACAAATACCACAACCAAGCGAACACCATCCAAAAATACGGCAATACGCAGACACCAAAAAATCTCTACCACCTCCACGACCTTAAACTCCAAGTGGTGTAAGCTAGAGACTTCTCGCTACACAAGAATCAATCTTAGTTTCCTGCAAACATAAAATGTCCGTCTGCTAAGAGGCAAGCAATGTACCCACCACCATTCTCTACTCTGCTTAACTGAGGCCTCTCACCTTCCATAAGATAAACTTTATCAAGTAATCAAGGGGATCGACCCTACCACATGAATATCAACATAGTTCACCAATTAACACCTTTTCACCAAAAACTACTACATATTCTGCCTCAAACTCGTACAACAAAATACAATCAATTTGTGGTGTCATCACACCCACCATCAACTCTGTAGTCATCAACTGCAGAGGAAATGTCCTCGCAACATCTACGATAAGGTTACAGAAGTCAGTAGTCGGTACTCGATTGGCCAGGTCATTGACTACGGACTAATCAGTAGTCGGGCAACTAATTGGATTTAGTCGAGGCTTTAATCGGTTTTGAAGTTTTCCAATTACTTTAAATTATATAAATCAATGTTATACATATATTCTTATATACTTTGGCCATTTGTAAAAAAGGTCGGGTGATGGACCAATTAGGAGATGCGAGTGTTGGGATGTTGAGTCGGCTAAGAGAGGGCAAGGAAGGCCTAAGAAGTAAGAAGTATTGGAATGAGACTATCCGAAGGGATCTTAGCATTTTGGATCTAAGGCAGAGAATGACCCAAGAGAGATCTGAATGGAGGCAAAGAATCCACGTAGTCGACCCTACTTAAATGTGGGAAAAGGCTTTGTTGTTTTTTTATATTATATATATTTGCATAGATTTAGATACTTGCAATACTATAATGCATCATAAAAACATAACAAGAATACTACGCCTATTAAAAAATGACATTCATTAAGTTGAATAGCATTAATAGCATTTGCAGTGAATGAATAGCATAAAAAATAAATCAACCCAATGTAAATGTTTAGAGTGACCAATAATAAAAATGGAATAGTATAAACTATTGATATGCCTTAAATCCTAACCATCCGATGTTTCCCATGTGCCACCACACTCCCCAGCATGGGAGTCTCATTGTTCAATTTATAACATAAACTAAATATGCAACATGATAGCATGGCTTTTCCAATAAAAATGGTTGGTTGGTCAGAAACAGATAGCAAGCTTGTCATCCAGGTACAATATCATGAAGAAAATAAGTCTATATTGAGAAGAAAATAAGTCTATATTGAGAAAGCTACAGTCATGTAACCAAAAACTCCATTGAGAATACTAGATCTCCTACAACAAAAACAAATGAACTCAACAATAGCATAACAATAGCATAACAAATAACAACAACTGGAATAAACAATAGCATAACAAATGGCATAATAAATAGCATTACACATAGCATAACAATGGCATAACATAAAATTGGAATTAAAGAGATACAGCCCACAACAAATGAACTTTTAAAAAATATAGCAGAAAAAATATAAAACCTAAAACCCTAACCTTGACATGGCGACACTGTCATGATATAGAATTGGAATTAAAGAGGTACATCCTACAACAAATGAACTAAAAAAATATAGCATAAAAAATTACAAAACCTAAAATCCTAACCCCGGCCCAACGATACTATCAAGATAGGGTCGGAGGAGAGAAGAAGGCAATGGCGACAACGCTATGGTCTTGGTGGCAGGGAGGAGGGCACTCGGGCGACCGGACAAACAAAGGAGAGGAGATCGGAGGAGGGAGTTCGAAGATCGTTAGGAGTATGGGACTTGAAGTGGTATCAACGAGTGTCGAGAAGTGGGGTTTATGATATAACATAACCTTTACTAAATGGGTAATTGGTCAAATGCGTATTGGGTATCAGGATCCCCTTAGTCGGCTGACTAGACTAACTAATCAGCCGACGAGGCTAACTAGTCGACTCGATTAGTCGCTCTACCCAACTCTTAGTTGATTAGGCCTAGTCAGCTAATTTTTACAAGCTTGGTCTACGACAAAGGATCTAGTACAGTTGTCATCCTCGACCCCATTTATAAAATTCTGGTCTCCCATCTTAAGGCGTCGAACCTCCATCTTTTATGCAGAAAGACCAACATGTCCTTCCATAAAAGGTTGATTGTGTCTTTCAATCTACCACTCGAAACTATTCCACCGCCCATCAACTCCTTCCTTTGTACTAGCAGCACTACAGAACCACCATGAAATCGTATGAGATCAGAGAACTCACCTTAAGGAGAAGAAGCCCCAACTGAATGTGTGGTGGCATGCTCCAATAAAGCCTCGCAAAGCAGAGCCACTTCAGACAACATGGATGGAGGATCCAGAATCTGGTCCACAAACTGGCTTGCCCAAGTATTGGAAAACCCGTTGTATCCAAAGCATCCACACATAAAGAAGGCTCGAGTGGAGCTCCCCTCAAAACCACATCGAAATGATGCATATCGGGTCTGAATCAAGGCATGACTCCGCCAAAGTAAGAAGCCACGTTAGATGACCCTTTTAGTAGATTTCGAAATGAGTGGTCCCTGAAACCCCTTTTCAACATTGCAGTTAACTCCATCAACGCCTCTGCAATCACCAATATTTGTCTACACCAATGCATCCGCAATCTTCTCCATAGATCTCGCTGAAGAGATCCTCGCCGCCACCGGCACCTCTGTAGTTCTCGTCGAGCAGAATTCCTCATCGTCGACCATCCCTTCAATCCAAAGCAATACCGCTAAACACCCTACCCACATCTCCAAACGAGAAAGCTCCTTAAAGACATGACCATTGACCATAACCACCGTCACAATTCCTCAACCTGCAATCCAATATCACATACCTCTACAGCAACACCAATGGGGAAGAGAGCCTTCAGAAGTCAAAACCGCTCCCAAACTCTAGAAATATAGATGGATGTTCGAGATCCAAGCCCACCAATGTTCAACCACCTTTGAGATTTCGTCCAAAAATCAAAGGCATCACCAAAAAATGGAACATGGTGTGCATACCAACGCTACAAAAATCACCACCTCGGCCCCCTTGTGGGGCAACCCCTAGAGGCAGAGGGTACAATCATTCAACCAAATAGTATCAACATGCATCAACATCATCACCATCAGCACGAGCCAACCCAACACATTCCTTCATGGATCAAAGGTCCTCCACAAGTGCCTCCCCTATCACCACACCATCGATTGGGAGGAATCCTTACCGCAATGACCCACCAACGACCTAAGGATCTTGGTGAATCCTTCTTCTGTCGCACCAGAATCTAAGGATTGGTCAACCCTATGCCAACCGTCATGCACCAAACAATCACGCAAGTAGTGGCTCGACTGATTGCAGAGAACGTAATGCAAAAATGGAGAAGCATGGCATGGCCAGATGTCCAACCATACCACAACGAAAGCAAGAGATGCCTTCCACGATGACTTAGGCGGACAAGAATGCTTCCTCCTGGGGTATTTCCATTCCCCCTCCTCCATCAGGTTGCTGGGTGTAGCGCTACAATCATTGTGAAAACATCCTCAACCACAATTCCTCTCCTCGGCCAACTGAAGAGCTCCGATCCTTTCTCGTGCTCATCTCTCTAAAAGGGGCTACTTTAGATAGCTAATTGCTTGCTACCAAACAAAATCTCCAAATATCAATGTTTCCAACAAGAACCCAACCAACTTGACCAACCTTCCTCCAGGGACAAAAGTTATATAACCGCTTGTCTTTTGCATGGTATAGTAATGTCTTACAAGACGAACAAGATCAGAAAACACGATCAGGCAAAAGAAACAAAAAAAACTAGATGAGATGTGTGAAGAATAATGATAATCAAGCAGCAAATTGAAAATCAGAGCCCAATTGCCATTTGAAATAACTTAATTCATATCATTAATGATAAAAATGAGTAAGACCAAAAATGAACAACATTCTCATCCACAAAATGGAAAAACAACGATAACAAAAATTGTAATTAAATACCAGAGAATGACAAATCCAGGGAACCGTCTGAAGAAGGATTCTCATTCATCAGCTTCTCAATACGCTCTGCAATAGAAGGAGGTACACGAAGCACAAACTGTTCCTCCATTCCAGCCTAATACTGCGTCTCAATTATCAAATGTTTCCTAAATCAAAAAGAAGAAAAGCTACTTCAAAATAGTATATCTATTATTTTAAAGAAAGAAAGGCAACAGTGTTCGAAGTCTGAAACTTGGGAACTAATCCCAAAATTAAGTTCATTAACCTCACAAAATCTTACATCTGTTATCTATCTTTCTGTAACAAATAAATGTGTGAGGCAACAGTGCTCGATGTCTGAAGCTTCGGAACTAAGTTGGCCCAAAACTAAGTTTTTTAATCTCGTGAAATTTTATGAAGCTTTAGACTGAACCAATCAAAGCCATAACCATAAACTACCATACATCAAATGAGAAAAAAAATTAGGTTGTCTATAGAGCTATGGAAAAATCCAGAAAAACATCCATCATGCCCAATGATCATCAGCTTAACCCGTACTTAAACACACATACAATTAGAAGATATATATATATATGCTACATGGGGACTATAAATAATTTCCAATAAATAATATATAATAGAAATACTACACCAGGACTAGAAATAATTTCCAATAAGTTATGACTTATGATTGGTATTTGTGCAATTCTTCTTATTACGAACAGGCATGGGAGGTGGGGGCTAGGATCTGGACTCCGAGGATTTTTATAATTTTGGTAAGGAAAATGCAGCTTGAGATTTGAGATGCATCTACTTGCAGACAAGGAATGTCGGTATCAGACTCGATATCAGTTCCATGTTGATACGATATACTGGTGATATATCACCGAGATATCGCCCATATCGATGACCATTTGTGAAGAAAAGACCTTTTCAGGAGCATATATTGCAATATCACTCGATATATCGGTCTCATTTCGATACCCGATTATACCGGTGATATATCTCGATATTTCAAACCCTGCTTGCAGATACACTTGGACTAGCTCATCCTCATGGATGAGCATGGGTAGACTCCTTGTTCATGGAACTACTGCAATATTTCAGATGTCCTCGGTGAAGCAAAATGTCGAAAACCAGATCTGATCATATGCCTCTCTGTTAAGGGACTCTGGAAGGAAGTAGGCCTTCTTCCTACTTTAAGCTCAAAATATTGTGGTTAATGGAGCCGGGTTTCAGAGATCTGGTGGAGGATAGTTAGAGATCCCAGGAATTCGATGGATCCACTGCATAAAGACTTTTCTCTAAGCTGGTTGCTTTGCAAAAACAACTGCAGACTTTTCAAAGAAGATTAGACATAAGCATGTGCATAAAAAAACACAGCCCAGGATGAGGTAGGCTGGAGAGAATAGAGGACACTGAGCCAACTTTAGTGGGAGAGATTGAGATCAGATTGGCACAGTAGCGGGTGGTTACAAAAGAGGGGAGAAAACATGATATTGAGTGGTGGCAGCACTTGTGTCAGACCTGGTTAAGTAAAGGCAATGCTAGCACAACCCTTTTTCATTCTTGGCCAGCAAGAAGAGGAATTACATTAGTTAAGTGAAGGTCTATGAACTCAGGTGTAGATGGAAGAGCAAGTAGGGAAAGTGGTGATTGAGGTCTTCAAGAAGTTTGCAAGCGTAGCATAAACCTCGACTAGAGGTGATCTGGAAGGGGAGCAGCAGGCTCAGGGGACCAGGTAAAGCATCTGGTCAAGGGCAGGTGGTTTGGGAGGTTATAAGCAAGCTGAATGTGAATCCCCATTCCGATTGATTCTCCAGTTTTCTTCTTCTTTGAGTTCTGCTGAGGTGGTAAGCTCACACACGATGGGTGTGGTGGAGGAATTCGAGAAAGGAAATCCTGGATTTGATAGACTCAATCAAGCATTGATTTTTTTATCCCTGAGAAAGATGTAACCCTGCATATGGAGGATTTTAGAGTCATTATTCTGTCCGGGGCTATCTATTTTATTGTAGATAAGCTGCTGACAAACAGAGTGTATGCGTTGTGTGAGATTGTGTCTTGTAGACAGTCTATGTTTTTGGAGATGGATGGTAGACGATCATTATTAGAGATGTCAATATGGGTCTATCCATTGGGAATCTGACGCGAAACTGTCCCATTCAATGACCCAAAACCCGTCCCATTTATTTTTTGACGGGGTTCGGATTTTAAATTTACTACCCACGCAGGTATGTGTTTGGGATTGCCTTGCGGGCACCTAAACTTGAACCCATCCTAAACCCGAATAAAAAATATAAATATAGATGTGTGTGTTGTATTTTAGTCAAACTAGCCAAATCTTTTTTATATCTATTAGGGGTATCGATTTTAAAAAAAAATGGCGAAGCCTTCTCCTACTTCAAGTAGTGTCGCCTATATGGATTCTTATCAAATCCATGTTGAAAAATCCGAATGTTTTCTACGTTGGTTGTCTTGAACCCTGGTCTTTTGGGTGGTAGGCACACTGCTCTATCACCAGACCATTGAAGTGGCTACCTTTTTGTATCTTCAGTAAATAAAAATCCAACTCAATTTTATCCTCTCTACCTAATAGGAATCGCTATACATATATAAAAATCCAACTCAGTTTTCTCCTATCCATCCATTTATTCATACTCAACTACATTTTTGTATCTTCAATGAATAAAAATTATCAACTCACAAGAGTTAAACACCTATTGTATAAATCCATAATATTCCCTACACATTACACATCTTTGTGTATCTAACATTGAAAGATATCTAACATTGAAAGATCCAGATGTTTTTTAACGTAAGCCTCCTCAAGGGGGGATTTGATCCCTGGTCTTTTGGATGGTAGGCGCAGTATTCTACCACCAGAGCATTGAAGTAGGTACCTTTTGTAGCTTCAATAAATAAAAACCCAACTCAATTATCTCCTCTCCACCTAATAGGTATCGATCTACATATATAAAAATCCAACTCAATTTTCTCCTCTACATCCATTTATCCATATTCAACTACATTTTTATATCTTCAATAAACAAAAATTATCAACCCAAAAGAGTTAAACACCAAATATATAAACCTAGAATATTCCCTACATATTACACATCTTTGTGTGCCATCATATTACATGATCTCTTCTCTTTAATCTGTGTGAAAATCTTGTGTGCATTTATGAATAGTTTTATATTTTACTATGTCGAATATATGAAAAACCATTAGGTGCACGGATATCCGTCAGATGTATGGGTACCAGCTAAAATTTACCCATTTAATAAATGAACAGGTATGATAGTGATTTTATAAATAGATACATGTTTGAAATATTCATACCCGCCCCAGACCCAATCCTTTGACATCCCTAGCGATTATAAGCTAACCCTCTAAAATCATGGGAGACTGGAAGGGGAGACATGTGGCTGGATTGTTGTGGAACATGGAGTTCTCTAAGGTGTATGATTAGCATAACTTGGAGTTTTCTGGATCTCTGGATAGCATGGATGAAGTGTCGTTTCACTGCCTCTCTTTTTTAAATTCAGATCAATAGACATCTAAAAGGAGGCTCTTTCAGTTCAAACGGGGGTTTGACATCTATTTATGTCGATGCCCCTCTTTTTTGTGTGGTTCGTGGATGCTTTTGCAACGATGACTATGCATGCAATCTAGGGAGATTGTTTCAAATGGGTTACTTGGTTCATGAAGTTTCTATCTCATTATGCATACGCCATTGTTTTTCTTTGTGGCACGTGGTGTTAATGAAGCTATAAGGCTCTCTTCCTTGGACGAGATTTTTTAGGATTGTTTAGTTTACGGATAAGCAGGGGAAACAACTTTCCTGCCATCTACCTTGTTTCAAGCCTTGAGTATCCTTAGGTGTACTTTATCTTTGTTTCATATTATGCTTTACTCCTATCTGAACTCTGAAGGAAAGCCCATAAACATGATGATGCAATTCAAGCCATTTCTTTTTCTATTTTTCGTGTATTTTGTATTAACATAGTATGGATGTCTTTTAAGTCATAAGGATGTTTTTTCTGCTCTAAGAGGCATGCCTCCATATTTTGATTGGTTTTATACAAGGCTACCCATCCTTTTAAAAGGGGGTGGACTGAATAAATTAATAATAATTTATCCATTGGTTTAATCCCTCTTTCCCCTTAGTTGTTTTCTACTTCTTCTCTGCCTCTGACATGGAATGCACCCCCCTCTCATACACATCATGCATTCCCACACAAAACCACACATGAATGTATTTCTCATTGTTCTTCTTACCCTATCTCACTTTACCAACCCCATTCTTGTCCTTTAAAAAAACAAGCTATATCATGCAAACTAGGAATCTTTGCTGAGAAAATAGAGCAGAAGATGGCTTGGTGGAAAACCATGTGTAGAGATGAGCATAGGACTGTATCCTTTTTTCACCTTGAAAATATTCTTTATAAGTACTTTTCACCTTGAAAATGCACCACAATGAGGTTCTAAATACATCATGGCAACTCGAACCGAAGCCCAAACTCCAGCAATCAAATTCTTTTTCTAACAAGAGGAAAGCTTCCCAAGATAGCATTGGTAGTGAAGGAGACGTCAACCATCTTTTCACTATCAGTCGTGTGACTGCTCTAACTTCTGTACCTCAACTTGAGAGAACCATGTACAAATCAAGAATATGCACATTGGACATTCCCACATGTATTGCATTTATCGGACTATTACTAAACTCTCCAAATAACTCAAAAGAAATGCACAGAAAGTTGAGAATGTCGGTAAGCCATATGTTCCAATAAAATTATGTGATATGCAGGAAATTGGCTTAACTTATATAAGGTGCATGAAGTTTCATGATTTTTTGAATTAAATAATAAATAATTAACTATAATTTTTTAACATAGCTAGCATTTTCACCAAGTGATGCAAAGATTAATACTTGGCACCATACACCATCATCGAATAAACATATGGTGTATATACACCCAAAATAAACAAGTACTAGTGTAAAACCCGTGCTTTTCACTAGAAAAATAAGTATTATGATTACTATTCCACTTTTCATAGCCATATAGCTAGAAATGATCATGGGACGGGCCCTTGTGGGTCTTACAAGGGCCAGGCCAAGCCCATTTATCATATCGAGGTTTTCGGGCTGGGCCAAAGCCCAAGTTTTTTGTAAGCCCAAGCCCAGCCCAATTTTAATGGGCCAGATCCGTGCCGAGCCAACCTATACATACCGGTGCGACATGAATGGGCATAATGGCAGTGGATGAAGAGCAGGAGCAGCAGTGGCAAGGTGAGACCATCAGCGCATTTGTGAATGTTGAGATATTTATATCTCTATATATGTTATTCGGATGTTTATTATTTTTGTTGGCTATCTATGTAATTTTTCCTAGAGCTTTTCTCCTATATAAGAGAGCTATAAGGATATGATGAATGCAACTTTTCATTCGGCTTCACTTCCACATGGTATCAGAGCGACGGTCCTAGACCGGAGCTTGTGCCCTAATTCCTCGTCCCCACCGAAAGCCATGCACGTTGCCGCCGCAAGGTCTGCATCGCCCTCCTCGCGCTCGCATGCGCGTCTGCGACCTCGCGTCGCCACACGTTCCATCGCATGCGACCTTGCGCGCGCCTGCGCCTTCTGTCCGTGGGGTGTGCGCATTCGCGCCCTGCACCTGTCTGCGTGCATCCGTACCTGTGCCTGCCTGCGTGCATCCGTGCCCTGCGCCTGTGCATCTGTGCGCTTATGCACCTCTGCTTCGCATGCATCTCTGCATCTGTTACCCGTTCTCCTGCGCGACTGTGCGCACCTGTGCGCACCCGCACGCGTGCGCTCGTGAGCATCACAGCCTAACTTATCAAAGGAGTTTTCAAGGCATGGGAGTGGTTGTGGTATAAGTCTACACACACAACCATTTTCTTAGATGTCTATGTAGACACTTCTTGTCCAAATTTGCAACTCCAGTTTTGAGAGATTGTTGTCATCATGTCAGACAACAAAATAGATATTCCATCCATGTGTGCCTTCAAAGGTCCAGCACCCATTGTGAAGATGGATGGAACTAATTATGAACTGTGGGCCATGCAGTTTATGAGTCTAATGCAATGTAATGGCAAGAAGCATATCCTCACACAGGAGGAGCCTGTCGACAAGACTGGGTTTAATGCCTCATGGGAGGCAGACGATGCGTATGCACGAGTATGGCTTTCTGGAATAGTATCCATAGAGATAGCAAATGACATCTTGAGGCAGCCCATGGCAAAGGCTATGTGGGACATTCTCGCCTCTACATATTCTTCGACGACAAATGAGTCAGATTCTGCAACTTCAACATGACATCTTCACTTCAAGGCAGAATGGTCGTCCTCTCCATACCCTGTACACTTCTGTAAGGGGTATGTTTGAGAAGTTACATGGTTGCATTCCCTTGATTGCTACACCAGAGCAGCTCAAGGCCTACAGGAATTCTGTGATGACATGAGTTTTTTAGCGGCATTGGACCCTGAGTATGATGCAGCCCGAGCACAGATTTTTACCGATGCCACTATACCTCCTATGGAGGAGGTATATCGGCGACTGAGCAGACTCTTCATTTCTTCGGGTGGTTCTTCCGTGTCTCATACTTCCTCAGCCATGGCAGCATCTCGTGGTAGGGGGAGCACTATGCAGTTCTGTGGTCACTGGTCAAGGAGATCGTGGAAAAGGAGAGAGCAGTAGACCTCCTTGTCAGCCTTGCACTTACAGCCACAGACCTGGACATTCAGAGGAAACGTGTTATTCTAAGCACGGGTTTCCCGCCTCAGCACGCGGGGCAGAACAAATCCAGCAAGGCAGCAGTTCTTCTGTTGCATCTGACCAGAGGTTTGATGAGTTAATAGCTCGGCTTAGGGAGATCATGCCATCTCCCGGGTCAACCAGCTCACAACCAGGATCGTCAAAGGTAGCAGCCTCAACTTCAGCTAATACATCCACATCAGGTATAGCATATGCTTTTACTAGTTGTTACAGGGCAGATTTGTCAGAGTGGATCATGGATTCAAGAGCATCCCATCATCTCTGTGGCAACAAGGGCCAATTTAGTACCTATAGCCCGACTCATTCTGGTAGATCTATGGTGATAGCTGATGGGACATATTCCCACATTACTGGTCAGGGGGAGGAGCAGTTAACCCCTGAAATGCAGCTTCAGAATGCTCTTTATGCCCCTGAATTCTCGATGAATTTATTATCTATTAGTCAAATCACCAAGGATTTGCATTGTCGTGCCATATTTCCTTCTGCTCTTGTGTTTCAGGACATTTTAACGGGCAGGGTGATTGGAACTGGCCGTGAGCAAGGAGGTCTTTACAGACTAGTGCAATCTCCATATGTTGTCATTTCTTCTCTTCGCACTGGATATGTCTCTCTCCGTATACATGGCTTCTCTGTTTTGGTCATCTTCCTCTGCAAAAGATGTGTCATGTTCTTCCTCAGATATCTCATCGCTCTACTTTCCAGTGCGAGGCTTGCCAGCTTGGGAAGCATCATAGGTCTACATTCCAGAGTCGTCAGGGTCAAAGTAGTCATGGTCTTTTTGAGTTAATTCATTTGGATATTTGGGGTCCCAGTCGTGCTCCTGATCTTCAGGGACATCGTTTTTATGTTGTTGTTGTTGTTGTTGTTGACAAATTTTCTAGATTGTCATGGGTCTTTCTGCTTAAGAATAAGTTTGATGCTAGTCCTATCATTCAGTCCTTTATTAAAGAAATAAAGAATGTCTTTTTTGCAAATGTCAAGTATATTCATTCTGATAATGCACTTGAATTCTGTAGTACACAACTCTCTCAATTTCTTAGATCTTATGGTATTGTGCATCAGACATCTTGTGCTTATACGTCTCAACAGAATGGTGTGATCGAAAGGAAACATTGTCATCTCTTCGATGTCACCAGGACTTTTCTAATTCAGAGTTGTGCTCCCCACTCTTACTGGGGAGATGCTATCCTCACTGCGTGTTATTTGATAAATCGTATGCCTTCATCGATTCTGGGAGAAAAGATTCCATTCTCAATTGCATTTCCCGAGAAGGATCTTTTTTCTCTTACACCTCGTGTTTTAGGATGTGTTGCCTTTGTTCATCAGATGTCTTCAGGGCTTCACAAGCTCTCTCCCAGAGCAGTCAAGTGTGTGTGTGTTGGGTATTCCAAGACCCAGAAGGGGTATCGTTGTTTTGACCCTGCTCGATGAAAGTACTATGTTAGTGCAGATGTCACCTTTTTTGAATCCATCATGTACTTCTCTCCTACAGGTGACAAGCTCATTTCCTCAGAGAATGGAGAATAGGTGTATATGTCACCTCCTCCTATCTCTATTACTTCACCACCATCACTATCACCAATACCACCGCCGCCGCCGCCTCCACCTCCTGCTACACCTACTTTCTTCCTCAGGTTTACCAACGCCGACCTCATGCTCATGCGTCGCAGCCAACATCCAGCACGCTCAAGGTATGTCCTGAGTACTTGAGTTCTACTAATGGCACTGATGATTTGAGCGTGCAGGATGTTCAGGGCGATATCATTTCTGGGGATACAGTGGACCTAAATGTCCTTATTGCCCTAAGAAAGAAGTGGTGTGCACGTACCATGCATCCCATGTCCTCTCATGTCTCTTTGGTGTGGCTATCTGAGGATTTTCAGAGATTTGTTGTTGCATTATCAGCGGTGCAGATACCACAATCCTATCAGGAGGCAATATAAAGTGGCCCTTGGTGTCTTGCTATGAAAGAAGAGATGACTGCTTTACAATCCTGTGGTACGTGGAGTGTCGTTCCCGCTCCTCTAGGTGCTTCTATCGTTGGCAGTAAGCGGGTGTTTGCTATCAAAAACTGTGCAGATGGTTCCGTGGACAGATACAAGGCACAGCTGGTTGCTCGTGGATTCACCTAAACCTATGGGGTGGACTATCATGACACCTTTTCACCTGTTGCGTGTCACTCTACATTACGCATTCTTGTTGTCGTTGATGTCGTACAGGACTGGCCCCTTTTCCAATTTGATGTCAAGAATGATTTTTTATATTGAGATTTGCATGAAGAAGTGTATATGCAGCAGCCACCAGGGTTTGCTGCTGAGGGGGAGTCCAGCATGGTGTGTAAACTTCATAAGGCCATATATGGTCTTATGCAGAGTCCGAGGACTTGGTTTCAGAAGCTCTCATAGTTGATCGAACTACAGGGTTTTGTCAGATCTATTGCGGATCATTCTCTTTTTGTTAAGAGGACCTAGAAGGTATGGTTGCTATTTTGGTTTATGTGGATGATATTATTGTCACGGGAAGTGATAGTGAAGGGATTCAGAAAATCAAGGATTTTCTTGGACTACAGTTCATGACCAAGGATCTTCGTAAGCTGAGGTATTTTCTTGGACTAGAATTTGCAAGAAACCGGCAGGGGATGGTAATGATGCAGAGAAAATATGTCATTGATCTCTTATCAGAGACAGGTATGACAGGATGTAGCCTACTACTACTCCAATGGATCCTAATGCATGGCTTTATGATGATGATTCTGCAGAGGTAAATAAGAGACAGTACAGAGAACTGGTAGGGAAGCTACTGTATATCATTGTTACCAGACCTGATATATTGTTTGCAGTCAACATGGTTAGCCAATTTATGGAGCAACCTAAGCAGTCTCATATGGATACAGTCAACATGATCTTGAGGTATCTCAAGTCTTCTTCAGGTGCAGGACTTCTATTCAAAAGAGATACCACCCAAACAGTGTCAGGATGTGCATATGCAGACTATGTTGGGTGTCCTACGGATAGAAAGTCAACTTCAGGTTTCATTGTGTTTGTAGGCAGCTCGTTGGTTTCAAGCCGTTCTGACTGACCTAACGATAGAGGTGCCTCTTCCTATGCATCTACAATGTGATAATCAAGGTGCGTTGTCTATGGCAAATAATCCTACATTTCATGAAAGAACAAAGCATATTGAGGTTGATTGTCACTACACCCGTGATCTAATTCAAAAGGGGTTTATACTTACTTCTCATGTTGCTTCAGACGATCAGATTGCTGACATGTTCATCAAAGCACTTGCAAAGGGACCTTTCCACCGATGTTGTTCCAAGCTGAGCATGATAGATATCTATGCTCCAGTTTGAGGGGGAGTGTTGAGATATTTATATCTCTATATATATGTTATTCGATTGTTAATTTATTTTTAGTGGCTATCTATGTAATTTTCCCTAGAGCTTTTCTCCTATATAAAAGAACTCTAGGGATACAATGAATGCAACTTTTCATTCCGCTTCACTTCCACAGTGAAGGGGGCATGAACATGTCTCCGGTGGCCCAGTTAATCATCAACATGAGGAAGGCATTTTGAATATAGAAATTAGACTTTCGAAATTGGAAGGGATATTACAGCACATCAATGGAACTGACATGATATTCTTAATTAGATCATGATGATAATCAAAACAAAGGTTGATACTGGCATGTTGGTTTTTTCTCAAAAGAGGTGGAGTCATCACTTTACTTCCCGACTCTTCTTTCATGTTCACTTCACAGGAAATTTACCAACAAAAGTTCTATTCAGTCACAAAATATATCATCATTGCTGCAACTAAGTATAGATGTGACCCTACAAACTAAGTAAAATAAATCAGCCTAAAGATTACTCTTTTGGATTTTAGAATGAATTAAGTAATGCTCAGACTAAACAAATGAACGAACTAAATAAATGACTACTGCTAACAGAAACGAAATAAAATTATAAATAAACAAAAGAACTCACTGAATTCAATGGGTTCTGTAAAAAATAACTGATGCCAATTACTACATAAAAATCAAGTATAACGGTAAGTGATCGGCACTGCTTACCAACGAGATGTATTCAAACCAAAATAGTAAACAGAACTATTAGGGCATTTATTATTAATGTCTACGGGCAACAGGAAATCAAACTTCACCGAAGTAATTGTTGCATAACGGGTCACGAACAAAGATGACGGAAAAAATGATATAGAAAGGGTCGCACTAGTTACCAGCGGTAGGAGGATAGCGCAGCGGTAGGGAGGATAGCGGACGGAGTTAGTGGGGCTTGGCGCGGCGTGGGGAAGAGTTGGAGGGCTTGCGGCAGCGTGGAGCAGAGTTGGAAGGCGAGGGGCGGCGGTGCGGTGTTGGCGGCGTTCGCGGGGGAGGAGTGAAGGGGTTGAAGGGGAGCGCTGGCGGCAATGGTGTGGGGGCGGTGGCTGTGGGGGCGAGGGAAAGGTGGAAGAGGAGAGGTGGTGGCGGCGTGGGGTAAGAGGGAAAGAGAGAAAGGGGAAGATGGAGAAGGAGAGAGAGAGATTGATGAGGAAAACCAATGTTTTAAAAACGGACCGGACCAATCGAGAAATTTCAGTCCGTCCAATCGATTCTTACGTTTCGATTAAAATCTTTTAGACCGTGTATAAATCGGTTAACCCGGGCCGGTTCGTCCGAATCGGATCAAACTTAAAAAAACGATATTCTCAACTTTATGGAAAATCTAGACAACTGCGTCTTTCTTCTTTACGTTGCAATCAATTTTTCCTCCATTCACCATTACTACAGTTGTTGTAGCAAAATCACCACCGAGGCTCTATAATAATGAACATCAAATCTCTTATTCTTCATTCCCTACGACAGCATGACCTCCAGCAGAAACGTCGCACCCGGCGGCTTCAAAGTCGACTTTGCATCGGACAGCAATGTCCTCTCCAACGACGAGATACCATCAATATCCGGCGTCGACTACCTCATGCACGAGAGGAGCAGAACGGAGTTCGACATGGAGGCCCTGAGGATCATGTGGGCGGGATTTACGGAGGCCTTCGAGGTCTCCAATCGGATGGCGTGCCTCATCGCGCTGGCGATCTCATGAGTTGATTCAATCTAGGAAACAAATCGCTCGCGGCAAGCCAGCACTATTCTCTACCGACGAACTGCAAGCTTTGGAGTCATTTGCAGGTATGCAAGTTATCTAGCATTTTTTAAATTTCATACATAATAGTATTCTCCAATTTATTTGAATGAGAATGCCACGTCTAACGTCACCAGACTTAATCAACTGATGTTAAGAACACATTTAATATTTCTTTGAGTCATTTTTTGACTATTGAAAAAGGTTGTCAATCAATTAAATAGAATAGAGCTTCATAGAACCGTCACATTCTAATAAATAACACATTCTGCAAGTTGCACAGTGCATGCACATAGCAGACTACGAGAAAATCAAGATTTACCATATACTAATCGACTATCTATTTACCATACTTTAATGACATTTTTTATTATTTATTATTTATATAACGCGTAAAGACACATGTTTATGTACAGAGAGCTCTAAAGCTTTAAGTTCATACTTTTTGAAATCACACTTCTATGTTGTTTAGTGTACATATTTTCTCGAAGTAACCCAAAACACATGGCATGTGCATATTAAAACACATAGAAATAACCTCCATTTTTTACCATCTGATGTTTTTTTTGTTCAGATATGCATGTGACAAAGTCTTTTTTTATTACTTGTATTTTAAATGATGTGATTTTTTTCATGTGAAAGCAACTATGTTTATATGTAAATTTTATACCCTGAATAGAAAAGTCCATTTTTTATCGATTTATATTTTGGTTCAATCGGTCCAACTTTTACAAAATGAACAGCCTGATTTTTAGCAAACTATATGGAAGACGATGTCATGATGATGTCATCAACAATTCGACCAGTTTAGATCGTCAGTTCGACCTGGTCAAATGAAACTTGACGAAGTACCGGTTGAACAACTGATCTGATTTTTTAAACCTTGAGGAAAATAATTATTCTTTTTTGTTGTTTAAGGTGAGGCTTTCTCTATTAAGGTGAGGGCTTTATAAAGGTTAATCAAGTAATTTCACATAACTAACTCTAAATAAAATAAAAGAAATAAAATATGGCCTTATCTAATAGGCATTTTACATACTACAATAAATTAAAAGTTAGATTCAAAACTACTGATCCTAATGATTTATCCTATAAAATAAAATTGATTCAAAATAAATGAAACTTATAACATTTCTATGTCGCACTAATCATCATTGTTTTACATTAAAAAAATTAAATAAATCTCGAAGTTGGATTTTAGGAGAAATCACACAACATTAGTACATTACACAAACATAACATATAGATTCTGAACAAGATAGTTTAAGATAAGCAATAATAATAACAGAATCAATATTGGTAGTTGTTCACAAGAAAATGATACATACGCATAAATACGTCAAAATTCCAATATTCAAAGCAGAGGATTTTCGTGGTGTGAATATTACTTAGCCTTAGGCTTCCATCTTTGAAAAAAAAGGATTGATTTAACAAAAAGGGAGATAAGAGTTGAAAATGATTCAAAATAAAAGGATGTGATTATAATTGTTAAAAAAGGTGAAGAATTATTTTATTTTTTTCCAGCATATTCTCCCGATGTGGCCAATTATCTTCAAAATTTTTATAAGTTTGGGAGAACGGAATAGAAAGAGTAGGCCACGTTTATTCTTCTATCTGAGAGATCCATGCATACTTTGTATCGTGTTCATCATCCTTTGCTTGTGGCTCCTTAGGAAGATGTCTTATCTCTAGATCCCTGCATAAGAGAGAATCCACTCAAGGTCCCCATAGAAAAGAATAAAAGTATAGAACACTAGAGTTTTACGTAGAATCCTACTCTCTAAGGAGCTAAATAAAACCATAGGAGATGTCACAAAGGGAGGCATATTTATTGTGAATTGCTCGATGAGTACACAGGGTAGGGGGCTCTTTGTATAGCCCTATAGACATATCAAAGTCCCAATAATAGATGATGTGGGACTAAACATGAGAGAAGATAATTAGATCATGGAGCGATTCAATTACACATCTATTACATGATCGAATAGTAAATAAACTCGATATCACAAGCTTACTTGAGTTTTGAGAAGTATGAACAAGGCAAAAGATGCTTAACAGAGACGACTGAAAGCTTATGAGCATTTGGAAGCACAATTACACCTTGAAAGCCTTAGAATTTGTTCACATAATTGATGAAAAATGTAGCCCATATTTACTTATAAGTGTAGATGTGTGTTCTTAGAATGAATGAAGTGTATAGGGGCTTAGGAACCCAATTTATAAGTTTAAGTATGATTAGCAATTATTTAAGTAAAGTAAATGGTTAGGTAAAAGATCAACAACGATAGTATCAAATATGCCTTTCAGAATAAAATAACCAGCTTAAGGAAGTGTTTAGTGAGATGAATTTTAGATTTATCGAATGGTATGAAAAGTTTATCGATCGAAAATCTAGAAAAAGAAAATAGCCATTTGGATTTTGGGGATAATCAAATTGAAAATAGATAAAATATTATATTTTTTGAAATAAATATTAGTCGACTAGGAAAATTGAGTAATCAGTTGAAGAAAATGTGATGAATATGTGATTCATCTACTTTATACTTAGATTTTGACTGAAATTTCTTAGCAAAAACACATAAAGTCTCCGAAAACAATGAAGTAATAAAAAAATACCCTGCTGATCAAAATGAGTTAATTATACATTCTTAGAGTGTAAATAAATCAAAGAATAAATTTACGTAAAATGACAAAAAATAAGGAGTTGAATCATAGATCCATTCACATGTAAGTAAGCCTAAACTTCATTGAGATTGATAAACTCAAGTTAACTCTAATTGACATAAAATCAAGTCTATTTGTGCATACAATACTAACCTCAATCAATGAAAAATCCCAAAATATACAAACATGTATACATGACAAATAAACCAAACCTTCATTAAGAAGATCGGAAGTTGTAAACTCGATATCTCCTCCATATAGTCTACTATGACACCATATTCACCTTCTAATTAATAAGTGTAAAATTATTAACAAAATAAGACTAATTTTAAATATCAAAGTTTGTATGTGAAACTTGAGCTTTGGGATCGATTTGTTTATTATACAGATAACCTATTTTTAACCTATTATTTCTATACATTTTTCATGAAGTCTACTTTTTGATTTGGACTCGTCCCTTATTCTACTATTAATCTTCTTTTCATTTCCTTTGATTGATCAACAATCAACATACATGTGGCATAATTCTATAGGCCACACCATCCATCTCAGCCTCTCTCCTTGACTTTGGTCAGAAAAACCAATCAGAACCCGTGTAGATTTGACCTTTATGTCATCTCTACATCCTTCTTTCATTACCCAATACCAAACCCATTGCATGCAACTCATGACTCAATCTCCTCTCCCGTTGTTACACCCATCATTCATTGGTCCTTTCCCACACACACCATAACCATTACCCACAACCTCGCCCCCTTTTTGTAACCACCAGTAGAGATCTGATACCCTTCAACTCACTCTCTTCCAATCACTCGTAATCCCATCTCCATACCTCACCATTACAAACCACGTCATCGCTAACAATCAAACCCGATCATTCCTCCATCGTAACCTCCTTCGTCTATAACTATTTTGTCCTCTCCTCCACCTCAAACCCCTCGTCGTGACCAAACAAAGCATCTCATGTATTCGAGAGGGTTCGAACCAACTCTCGATCTCACCCCTCAGCGACAACATGTGTATTCTCATGTGACGATGATGACAACCTCCACCCATCTCTAGGGCATGATCCACTGGCCAACCAAGTCACTATTAGTGTTGCTTCCCTAAGATTTTCTCAAGCTTCTTCGGTAACCTCCGCCATACATATCGAGGTAAAAACTTTATTTGAGCCTTGGCGAACATATCCATATTAGGTAAGAACCATTTTAAGTACAACTTAATTCCTCTAAACCCCTTATTTCTCCCACCTTTTTCCTTCGTCATTTTGTCCTTCTTCTTCCCTTTGTGTTCTATGTTACACACTTTCCAAACTTTTTGCTCTTCTTTCGTTTGGACCCAACTACCGACAAACCATCGTCGCTCCTCCTTTTCCTCGTGCATTCTTTTCTTCATATGAAATGTACCACCTTTGGCAAGCATGGCCAAAACATTGTACTCCTCTCCTTTACTCACTACATGAGTCTTGACACCTCGCTCATCGTCCCTTGTATTTCACACTACAAATCGACCTGCAGTTTGAACCCTTCTCCCCTTTTCTTGTAAGATCACAGTCACTAGAGCCTCGCTACAGAGAACACCTTCATCACCAAAACTCCACAATATTAGATGAGCAACAACCTCGTATTCGTTTTGGTCTGTAATGAAGGGAAAGGAAAGAAGATGGTAGTAGATCAAGCCCCCTCTCCTCCATCTCAATTTTTATTCAAGGAGCGTTCATGCCCCTTGGGTCTCAGATCTATAGAGAGGCATTTGATTTCTACCACCATACATTCATGTACCCTCTAATTTCGATCAATGACCTTCAATTCACCAGGTGTTTTAGCAAGCACAACCACATATCCGTCTCCATCCAGGGCTCTTCTTGCAGCCACGTGGCTTGCTAGCACACATTTGGATCCATCAATAGCAGCAGATCTCAATTGTAACATCAACCAAAGACCTCGTGAGTCTATCATATGAAGTGAAGACCGCAAGTATGCCCTTCAGAATTTCAGCAAATAATAAAGGGGGTTCGATGCTTTGGGCTTTTTACAGATACACCCGTATGAGTTTGATAAGCCACATATAAGACCCTCACAATGATATTTAAGTTTATCTCTATATTTCCTAATTGCAATAAGGCCATGGACATTTTTTGTATATTATATTGCAAACCATACAAACTAAAAGTATGGATGTGATATCAGTTTTTTAAATCACATTTCCCTCTTTAATTTGACATATTGTGTAAATTTTTACAAGACATAATGAATTGCTTGTATTTTTTATTGATGAGCTTGTCATAAGTTTGAAAATTCAATATCAAATCAAATTTATTTCAGAAAAAATATATAGAAATATCCAACTTGTAGGGAATTCAATAATCAAACTTTTGGCACAGTTTTTTTGGAAATTCATCGACAAGTATGCTTGAAATAAATTATTTTGTTTGTTATTTATTCAAATTTACTAGGACTCAATTTATAATATATGTGGAAAATAAAATTCTCACGATCTCCATTTAATTACTTGATATTGCCTGATTTTTATGGAATTTAAATTAATGGTTTGGATATAAAAATTCAAATACTAAAATAACATTTTCATTTAGCAATTTTAATTTCCTCATATTAATTCTAAAAATCCTAAAAAAATGCATTAGTTTCATTTTATCATATTTTGCATAGCATTGCTATAATTTTGTAAAATATTGCATTTTTATCATTAAATTTGAAAAGACCAAAAACCTTGCATCATGGATATTTATTTCGTAAATAACCCAAAAATACCAAAAAATGTCATGTATTCCTTGCACAATAAAGTTTTAGGAAAAATCATCTTAGAATTTTAGGGCCCATTTTGATATAAAACACTATTTTTAAGGGGCATGATTTTCTTTAAAATCGTTTCCCAAAATTTCTATTTAGTTCTTTCAATTTAATTTTATTATTTCTAAAAATATTTAAAACATAAAACTCTAAAAAATCCTAAAATTATTATTGCATTTTATTGTACTTTATCACCATAAAATTTTGTTCTATAGTCTCTGTAAATATTACATCGTGTTTTCTCATTTTATTTATTTTACTTTTTATAATCAAAAGTTTAAAATCACATAAAATTTTGCAAGGTTCAAAACATAAATGTTTAAAATAAAAATGTAAGAAATTACACAAAGGTCCTTGTAATATACATCCAATTTCAATGTCATACCTTAACTTTAAAAGATAACAATGTGGTACCTGATCTTTTATATTTATTTTAGTGTGGTTTTGAGCCTTTGTGATTTAAGGTTACAAGGACAAAACATTCAATTACATTTCTATAGTCGGGGACCATATTAAGACAAATCTTTGAGATTAGGCACCATATTGTTGCCTTTTAAATTTAGGTGCGACAAAAAAATCAACTGCATCAGCATATCATACTTTGCACAGCATATTTATATAAAATATGTTAGTATATTAATTGCATACTAATTATATCATTATTTAATGATAACAAATCTTTGTGAGTATATATAGCTAAGCAAATTTCATGACAAATTCAATCCAAGCTTGAAGTACAAAAGTTGTGGACAAGCGGAAAGTCATGGATGAAGTGAAGAAGAAGAAGAAGAAGAAGAAGAAAGAAGTCTTCTGCAACAAGCATGTGTAAAAAGTCTCATACACACATGCATGTGTATCATGAAAGCATATTAAGTCCATGCCATTATGATCGATCAACCTTCTTGATTTAATCGATCAATTGCCTCTAACCAATCAATCTAACTGACCTGATCAACCATCAGTGATCGATCAATCCACTTGATCTGATAGATCACCCTTAATTGACCAGTGACTTTTATGATCGATCACCATTTGAAAGGAAACCTGTATGATCGATCATGTGTATCAAATCGTGATGATTTCTTTCCAGATCTGTTTTCAATGGCTATATCTTTTAGAGCTCGTTCCCCATTAAGGTAAAGCATCTCTCTCTCTCTCAAAGTTCTATTCAAGACTGTCGCTCTCGCTCTCTACATCAAGATCACATCTTGGGAGCCACTCGTCTACACGCTCGGTTTACCATTCCTTTATCTATTACAATGTGCATTTTCTTAGCTTCATTATCCGTATTGCATATTTATATTTGGGACTTTATAGATTGTTGGAATATTTACTTTATTCGTATACTGTAACACTTGGTATTTGATCCAAGATGTACAAAGGACTTGGTGTTTGATCCAAGTTGTAAGAAAGTCTTTGGTGTATGATCCAAAGCATCTATAAATGGTTGAGTTATCTGCGGGGAAATAACTTGAGATAGTGGAATAGTTGATTGACTCAGTCAATCGGGAAATTCTGAGCCAGGTGACTCAAGTTGTGTTTTTTACCCAGTGGGATTTCCACGTTAAAATGCATGTCTCTTGTGGTTGTGTTTGTTCTATGGATTGATTACTTATAACTGTGGTGATTATAATTTATTTATCTATTTGTTAGCCATAATATTTTGTTTAGTGATCTAGAATAAAATTCACATTTGGTATCAGAGCCTGGTTCGTGCAGAGGATGTAACCGAAATTCGCGCTATGGATGCCATCACAAACATCAATGAAGGATAATCCACGGTAAGACCTCAATTGTTTCATGGTACTAACTTTTCTTATTGGAAGATCCATATGCGGATTCTTTTGAAAAGTATGTGATACAACATATGAGATGTTATTGAAAGTAAATATCAAAGGACCAAAGGAAGCATCACCACTAACAAGGCTTAGAAGTTGGCAACGAACAACTACAATGTGATGAACAATTTAATATAGATTAAGCATGGAAGAATTTAACAGAGTATCCATGTGTAAATCCACCCACGAAATCGGGAGCCGACTTTAAGGCCACCATCACCAACAACAACAGAGGATAGTCAACGATGAGACCTAATAAATAGGGGTGTAAACGGACCGAACCTGAGCGAACCTATATTTTTTAGGTTCGGTTTGTTTATTTAATCAAGCCTAAACTTGTGTTCAGGTTCGGTTCGTTTATTTTCGAACCGAATCCGAATCGAACCTCTTTTTAAACGAATCGAACCTAAGCGAATATCGAACTTAAGAATTCGCTAATAGGAGGGAGTGAAAAGAAGAGAAATAGAAATATATGTGTGTATTTAGAGTTAGAATAAATATTCATTTAGTTTTTTTCTTTATCTAACTCATCTTCATCTTTTAAAAAAATAGATTAATAAGGATTCATCTCTTTGAAAAAAGTATAATTATAATGTATTTTATATATATTTAGATGGGGATAAGGAATAAGAATAATGCGGAGATATTCGATAAGTAATGTTTGTACTTGTTCTGTTGATTTGAAGATAAAGAAGGGTAGACCATAGATGATAGATGTTGTAAACACGATGTGACTATTTATTTTTGGATAGTTTATACCGAGATAAAAACCTAGTTATCCCGTAAATATCTAGTTATCTCTAGACAAAATTCACTTACCCTGGGATAAAAACCACTCATCTCAAAAAAAGTCCACTTCTACGGATAAGGATTTGTAAATATGTATATGTGTATGTTTATCGAGCTTTTAACGAATCGAACCTGAGCGAACCTATGATTTTTAGGTTCGGTTCGTTAATTTAATCGAGCCTAAACTTGTGTTCAGGTTCGGTTCGTTTACTTCCGAATCGAATCTGAATCGAACTTTTAGCGAGCCGAACCTGAGCGAATATCGAACTTGAGAATTTTCTTACACCCTTACTAATAAATATGATTCATTAATATTTCTATCGTATTTTATCTTAAAATCCTTAACAAATACATATAACTATGCATTAATATTCATTCCTAACAAAATAACATTCATGAATAAAAACACGCTATTATACATTAAAAAGACATAAAAAGAAAAGGAAAGAAATTAAGTCGGAATGTAGATGTGTATATATTGTATAGAATGACTGAAAAAAATATAAATATGGTTGTAAGATATATTTATATAACCTAACCCTCAGTACCAAGTCAGAATGAATTGGCCGACAAACAATAAAGTTGGGGGAGATAAGATAGAAAATTCAAAAATAACTATCCATACACATAACACAATATTTATGTGTATTCATTGCGCATACAATCTTCATGTAATTGTACATGACACATATATACATATTTCTTACCAAATTCTTCACCTATATGTAGATAAAAATATGTATAAAGATACAAGAATATATGAAAAAATCCAACATGTATATATGTCAATTAATCAAAATTCCAAATTGTCAAATTATGAAATTCCGAACCTCGTAACTTTGCCATACGAACTCCAAATTCACTCTACTCACCTTTAAAATCCAGGATATAAAATTCTCTAAATAGTGAAGATAGTTTCATCCAAATTGGAGTCTGTTTGAAAAAAACTAGTTTTTGGACCTGATGACAACACACTTAATTTATTATGTATATACTATTTATAGCACGATAATGTTAGCAACTTTCAATATTTTCTTGATATTGTAGTTTATTAATAAAGTAAAATATAAAATTAAAATCCTTATTTAATATGTTAAATGAATCAAAAACTCATAAAATTAGTTAAAAATGAATTGCAGTGAACATACATGTATTTATTTGGGTATCCACCATATTGACATTCATGCGGAGGATCTGCAGCTGGAGTTGAAAGAAATGAGAGGAGGAAGGTGCAACCTCTCCTTCAGCAATATCCTTGAATATCTGCCAGACTACATCATTGTCCTTGTTAAAATGGGATCCTCCACAGGGTGTGTCAACCAGATGTTGACTATTCTAGAATTTTGTGGTGTTGACGCGTGTCCGTACCACAACCTTCTTCCTCAAGAACATTTCAGTCTTTTTGTTGTGCATTGCACAAACCTCCCACCTTCGACAGCCTTCGATTCTTAGAAAACCACAAATCTAATCCATCAATTTTTAAGATTAACCTACCTCAATCCACTCCGTAAGTTAAAATTACCATAACAAACCTTCGTTTCACTACAAGTTAATATGTCTTTTGCGACGGTCGAGCCCGTCCCATCAGGTATTAAGACTGTCTCTTTAGATCATTAGGGACAGTTGTAGAAACGTCCCCAATTCATGCGTCTCATTTGACCAAAGGGGATGCAAATACATAGCGTCCCATATTATTATATAGGGGGGACATGCATAGACTGTCCTGTCCGTGCATAGTCGAATGGACGGTGGATGATCATCCTTTATAATCTATAGCAGAGGTGATGCTCTGAAATCGTCCCTATGGTTATATATGTGATAGTGCCATGACCGCCCCCTATGATTGTATCTGGGATGATGACATAGCCATCCCCAATGGTTCTTATTGGGTCCAGGGACGGGTACATAAGATCGTAGTGGATGATCGCAACCATCCCCAATGGTCGTGCATCTCCCAGAAATGGACCAGCAAACTCCGACAGCAGAGGAGACGGTCGAGTCCGTCCCCTATGATGTTAGAGGGGACAGTACCATAACCGTCCCCAAAGGTGTTGACCAGGTTATTAGGTTCAGGGATGGGTACATAAGAGCGCATCTCCCAAACTCTAGCCTCATCGGAGGAGATGCTCGGGATCGTCCCCTATGATAGCAGAGGGGACATGTATGACACCTTCCCCAAAGGTTCTACCCAACTTACCGAGTTTAGGGACGGGTACAAAAGATCAGAGGGGACGGTTAGAACTGTCCCCAATGGTCCCGTGTCTCCTAAAAATAGACCAGCCAACTACAGTCTCACCAGAGGAGATGGTCGAGACCGTCCCCTACGATGGTAGAGGGGACATTGCCATGACCACCCCTAAAGGTTCAACCCAAGCTATAGGGTTCAGGGACGGGTACAGAAGATCATGGGGAAGGTCTTAACCATCCCCAATGGTCGCACAACTCCTAGAAATGGACTAGCAAACTCCAGCCTCACCGGAGGAGACAGTCGAGACCGTCCCCTATGATGGCAAAGGGAACAGTGCCATAACCATCCCCAAATGTTCTACCCAGATTATAGGGTTCATGGACAGATGCAGAAGATCATAGGGTATGATCTTAACCATCCCCAATGGTCGCACGTCTCCCAGAATTGAACCAACAAACTCCAACATCACTAGAGGAGACGGTCGAGACCATCCTCTATGATGGCAGAAGGGACGATGCCATAACCGTCCCCAAAGATTCTACCCAGGTTCTAGGGTTTAAGAACGGGTACAAAATATCATTGAGGACAATCTTAACCATCCCTAATGGTCACACATCTCCCAAAAATGGACCAACAAACTCCAACCTCATCGGAGGAGATGATCAAGACCATCCCTATGGTAGTAGAGGGGACAGTGTCATAATTGTCGCCTCTGATATTCTTAATGGAAAAAATATTGGCTGCATTAGATTCTTTGCCCTGCTACTACAACCAATCCACAAAAACCATTCAACAACAAAAATGAATCTATTTAAACAAATTAAGAAATATTTCAAGTTTACATAATTCCAAATCCATGAAACTAATTTAAATATCTCAAATTTTATGTATTTACAAACATAAATTGTAAAATACATTCTGCTCCTCTCTCTCCTCCTCATTGTCCTCCTCATCATCCCCGGGTCGTGTTGTGGATGGGTTGGCCTAGCTCTTGAGACATTGAACGTAGGCCATGATGTTCTCCATGTCCGAACGCATTTTGGCAATCTCCTCATCCTGTGCAGACATTCTCGCCATGTTAGAACACATCTTGGCCATCTCCGCTTCCTGTGCGGACATCTTGGCCTTGACGACTCGTAACTCTATCTCCAACTCTCTCTCCCTCTCGCTTCGTTGCGACGATGATGCGGATCCACTATCACCGTACCATGTTCGTATCGTTGCTTCCTGTCTACCACATCGTATACATCCAGAATGTTTTAGACATGTGGCTTGGACGAACGCCTCTTCAGCATATAGCGGTAAGGTGCTCGTACCCTTACTATCTAAGGAGCCGGTCGTAGTGAGTATGATCATCTCCTCCTGTATATTTGGTTTAAAACTGAATTAAAGAGAAAACATAATGCCAATTTTGGGAAATCATGTTTACTTACATGAATGAAGGCATATGCATCGTCGACCCATTCTACTTGCCCTCCTACGTCTCGGCTCTTTGATCCCACGAAAACCTCTATCCCAATGGCCTCTTGCTCATTCTTCTTTCCTAAAGTTCGAAAGAATAATTATTTCTTAGACTGATTGTATCTTTTATCTTGAACATATTTTATAAACTTATAAAATCGTGCTTGAATTGATCTGTATTCATCCTCCCCATCTTATGTGCTGAATTCCTTTGCACCAACTTGCATAAGGTTATGACAACATCCATTTCTAATCGATATAGTAATTCCAGATTTAAAGTTTTCGAATATAGCACCTTTAAAAATCGACTTAGTTTGATTAAAGGTTGCATCACGTCAAAATGAAGGGCTCCCCTGATTGCTAATGGAAAAAGAACATGAATAAGTACGTGACAATCATGACTTTTCAACGATGATATCTTCCTTTCTGTCTCATTTATGCATATGCTTAGTTGGGATGAGAATCCGTCTGATACTTTGATCTTTTTTAGAAAGACTAGTATTATATCTGGCTCATCATTATATAACGTATAAAATGCATTGGGTAATGTAATTCTAGAATTATCTGACTCAATTGGGTGTAACTCTTGTCGAATTCCAAATCGCATCAAATCACGTCTTGATCTCAAAATGTCCTTCGTGTTACTTGAAAGATTTAGTATTCAAAGGATATTTTCCATAACATTCTTCTCTGTATGCATTACATCTAAGTTATGACGAATTTGCAAAGATTTTCAATACGACAATTCTCGAAAGAAAATACTTTGTTTCGCCAACCTCATGGTAATTTCTTCTTATTCATTTTACCCAAATCAATTCTACCTATTTTTTCTTACTCTTGCCATATTGTGTCTCTTTATTTTCGAATCAGTGTGATTCAACCTCCGAAATGTTGCCCATCAAAATTCTTGTCATTCTCCCCTTTCTGCCATATGTGTTTTATAGGTAAGAACCATCGATGATCTAAAAAATAATTTTTCATACGTGCAGATAGCCATGTGGATTGAGTGTTTTCTATAAAAATCGGTCATGTGACCTTACCTTTTGTACTCCAACCTGACAAATACGCATATGCTGAGAAATCATTAATGGTCCAAAGTAGTGAGGCACACATCATAAAATTTTCATTTTTCATAGCATCGTAAGTCTGCACGCTGGTAGTCCATAAGATTTTAAGTTCATCTATTAAAGGCTGCAAGTAAACATATATTGCATTACCCGCTTCTTTTGGCCCATGTATTAGTAAGAATATCATCATAAATGAAGAATTTATTGCCATCCAAAGTGGCAGGTTATATGTTACTAGTATTACATGTCAAATAGAGTGTAGCCCATACTCATATTTCCATATAGATTTAAACTATCAGAAGCAAGCCCTAATCTTATATTTATGACTTCGTCAGCAAATGAAGGATATCTTTCATCAAATCTTAACTACTCCTCTGAATCTAAAAGATGTCTAATAAGATCATTTGAATCTTTCTTTTTGATGTTACTGTGCCATACCATCTATTTTTCAGTCCTAAATGATGAATAAGTACATTGCAATCTAGGTATAAGATGGAAGAACCGTAAATCATCTCTGCTTTTTATCGCCTTGATACATCACTTTTCTCCTTAAATCTAGAAGCATTACATGTAGGACATACTTGTAATTTTGAATTCTCCTTTCAATGCAGGATACAATCATTTGGACACGCATCAATTTTTTTTCATAATTTACGCCAAGAGATGAGAACCTTGATTTTGCATACTTCTAATCTTTTGGAAAGTTGTCAGGATTTCTTAAAATCCTTCGAATAAAATGTAAAATATCATCATCACCGCTATACAACGATTCTTGATTTTCATCTTAAATAACTCCAATAAAAATCTAAGACGAGACATTTCAACTTCCGGAACTAAACATGTTTTTGCCTTTGTTAACTTTTCACGTAAACCATTATGAATATGTTCTGAGCTTTCATCTGAAACAGATCTTTGAATATCATCTAATATTTCTAGTATCTCATCACCGACATCTGTTTTGCATTAGATCGTTATCATTACTTGCATCAAAATCTGGATCCACGACATGTTGAAGACCTACTCCGTTATAAGTCCAATTTATGTATGTAAAATCTCATTCAATATAAGATGCTCGTAAACTCCTCTACGATTATTTAACAAAGTGTTTTTACATCATACACAAGGGCATTGAATCTTATCTCCTTCAAAAAAAATCATTCACATCTTTCCTATAAGTCGTCAAATCATCATATCTTTGATTCATCCAACTCTTGTCCATTTTTCTTGTACCATGCAAATTTATAGATATATCTAAAGAGCTCATTAAAGGTTACGATTATCAGTGTGAAGATCAAATCAAAGTAATAATTTTTAATAATGCAAGTCATAAAAATAATAATATTGAATGGAACTCAGCATCTAAGTACAAAGAATAAAAAAGATTATAACTAATTACATACATAGTTCATATAATTCTTACAATTTACAATCATCTATTACTAAGTATATACTAACTGTGGTCTTCCTTATGTTTTTTTGCAGCAAATGATGATGATCCATCATATAGATTTTTTTCCAAGTTCACGGTGCTGCAGATGCTCCACCGATAACCACCTAAGTCCGGGAGCCCAAATGAATTGTGGAACATCAATCAACCACCGTAATCTGAACACTCTTTGTATCATGATGCTCTCAGATCCCAAGAAGTCCACACTTGCAGAAGCGACAACCAATGGTAAATCCTCTAAAATTAAAATTTGTGCATCCGTAGTTTGGAGGGGCAGATCAATGAGTCCAAACCCTTACAAGTAATTATCAATCTAAAGGATATTACATCCACCCCTAAAATGGAAATTTATATTTTCATAAGCCCTCAGCTGCCCTCCCTTCTAGGATATGGATAAGACATTATAACCCAATAGTAATCCAGTAGGTTAAGGAGCACCGACATGAGCATAGCAATTTGCATAATCAACAAGAAATCTGATGCGTTGTTCAATGTTGGATAGAAAAATCTATGCCTTTCAGATATTGCCAAGAAACGAGACTACAAAAGATGGTAATGCAATAAGCATTATAAGAGTTTCCTTGCTGCAAGATCCACGTCTAACCACCTGCATTCTCTCTGATAATAACTATGACAAGACTAGATGTAACCATCAAAATACAATATCACCTTTCCAGTATATAGGGACAATAGCACAGAAAACAACTTCAGCAACAAAGATGTTATAGGAGAAGTACATTAAGTTTTTGTAGCCTCCTCTTCACCAGGCGCTTGAATGAGTTCCTCATAGAGGCAAGAACATTTAGGTACTCAAAAAAATCCTTGAAGATAGCTCTCAGCTATCGCCATGAAAGAACTAAGAATCATCATGAATTGATCTTCACATCGACGTGTTCTCTCACCCAAATTTGCAAAAATCAGGTCCGGGACATCATCATTTGATGGAGTCCAAATATCTATACTCATTCGGATCGATAAGGGAAAGATCTATCATTGAAATTGACTCATGAGTCTCCTCCAAAAGATGGGCAACAGAGAACTGTAATGTAGCGTAAGAGTAGTGTAAGGGACCAATGCACACATATCCACACATGGTCACACAAACACACACACCACAAAACATGGAATTGTCTTTGAATTAGAGTGCTACAAATAATAAATGAAATTGATGGAGTATCAAATAGTTTATGATATACATGAAGATGTAATTAAACAATTCGTTCTTGCTTCTAACACAACCATATAGTGAATCAAACATCATATATGAATGGAAAAGCGTATAGTGAATCATACACCATATACAAATAATTTGGTGAATCTAATACCGTATAAAGGTAGACCAACCATTCTTGCATGTAAAACAATCATATAGTGATCACAATTCTTGCACATTTTTACTCATGAATATAACACAAGTCAAACAAATTTGCATCTAATACAACCATCTATAAAAAAGAAAATCACCATTCTTATGTATAACAACATAAAATCAAGTCGCCATTCTTGTATCTAACAACACATAAGATTAACATTTTGAAAAAATGCTTTAGATATGTATCCTAAGTTACTGGATTCGTCTCGAAGGAAATGGAAAGATACCGGAGAATAAGATGGAGCGGGATGAGAGAGAGAGAGATGGAGGACGAGATCTCGACAATGGAGGTGACGTATAGAGAGGCTTGAGCGGCAGCCGAGCGGCGGGAGAGTCGAGGGCGGCAGAGGTGATGAGGGTTTTAGGAGAGGAAGAAGGGAAAAAATGTCGTGGGAGGTGATGCTTTGATGTTAAAAATCCATCGGGGACAGTCATTTGACCATCTCCTGTGATAGCGATCAGGGACGTTTTACTTAAGGTCGTCCCTGATCAATCTCCATTTCACTACCTTTATTTTATCTTTTTGGCCCTAAAAACCCTAGCCAATGCATGTAAATAACACCAATTTGTATAAAATAGCATTCATCATTTATTATAGTTATTGTGTAAATAATATTGTTTTAATGCCAAAATTATAGAATGAAGAAAATAAAAGAAAAAAGAATAAAAATATCAAAGATATTTTATGTCCTAAACCCTGAGATCTAGGCATCTCGATGACTAGGCCAATAAGGAATAAAGTAAGGGGAGATAAGGGTCTACAAAATCTGATAAAACCCCCTTTTATTTATTCTTTCTTTATTCATTTTGGGGACCTATTTTATTTCCACTTTTTATACATCAAATAAAGAAACTTTGTGCATGAAATTGTAGATAATAGTGTAAATAAAAAAAATTGAGTTTGTACAAAAATAATACACAATGTACTTCTTATGCATAGAATAAAAAGCCAAAATCCCAACTTCAAAGACCTGTATCTTACAAATAAAAACTCAAAATGTATCAAAATCACTCTAATTGTATATAACTTTTAATAAGCTATTTAATGGAGGTGATTTCATACTTTTTGGAGCTAAGATGTGAAAGTTAGGTTTTGGACCATCATTGTATAGTATACCCGAATAAAATATTCAATTTATTCATTCTTTATTATTTTTACAATTTTATATTTTTATAATTTTGTAAATATTATTTATAACTCATGTACATAGTAAAACCAAAATAAAATCACAAAGAAAACACAAAATAAAATAATTTTATATAAAACACAAGTAAAATACCTATACTAATACATGTATATAATAAAAGTGAAATTCATTCTTTCATTATTCATTCTTTTATGTTTTTTACACTATTTTAAATATCATTTATATTCTATTAAAAATATAAATATAAAATAAAACCATAGAAGAAACATTAAAATAAAATAAAATACAAAGTACATAGGTAAATATACAATATATATACCTATATATTACATATACATATTTTTTAAATATATAAATAACACCCCAAAAATATAATAAAAATAAATTTTTATATATAAAAATAAGATGTAAATATATAAAATAAAATAATAAAATAAAATATAGAAAATAAAAACAAAATAAGCCAAAATATAGATGAATATGCCTATAATTATACACTTAAAAATTAACTTGCAATAAATAAATAAATAAAAATCATATTAAAATACTACATTAAATAATAAACATTTTTTATTTTATAAGCAAAAAATAATAAAATCATTTGTTATATTTAATTAATAAAAATCTATAAAACATGCACTTTTGTCTTTTAGTGCCAGAGCTGGACCAATCAGGTCCCTCCGATGGTTCACCCCTGGTCAACTGTCCCCCCAGCCCTCCTGAGTTGACATGCTCGTCTTTTCCTCATTTTTCTTCCTTTTTTCTTGGGTGTTTCATCAATCCTTTCCCCTTGATATCTTCACAAGAAATGAACATTGATCTACCTTCACACACGCCATCACCATAGAACCATTGTGCATAGCTCCCCATCTTCCCTAATCGTCGGTCAATAAGGGTCATCCCCTCTGCCTATACATAAAAGTCTCGGCCTCCCTTTTGAGTTTTGATCCTTCTCCAAGCCTTGAACCCCTCCGTGCTCTCTCTCTCTATGTGTGTGTGTGCGCGCGCATGCGCGCGTGCGCATACCTGGTGACAGCAGGAATGGCCCCTATCCCAAGAGCGTGCGCTCAGGCGAGGCGGGCAGATCCAAGGTGGTTGTCTATCCACCCTGCTCCTTGAGCTCCCTCAGGTATAAGAGTTGCACCTTTTTCTTCATTTTAGGTAGCTTTAAATCCATGCATTTTATTTCTGCGATTAGTTTAGTGATTAGGGTAGTGATTGATGAACTCAATTTTTCCTCTTTAATAATAAAGAATTGTCGTAGTATAGGAGGCAAATTCGGTTTGTCAAAAACCACAATCTTTGAATGTTGTAGAATATTTATACTTGGCAAGTCTACCAAGGTCGAACACAAGGACACGAGCCTCTTTAATCTATTCATCGAATTTTGTTTGATATGTGATTATCTTCTCATTTTCAGGTCTTCATGGGGACGTGCATACTAAAATGCAGAACAATGCAATTATATGATGCATATATTTTTAGTTGATTTTTCAATGTAGTTATAATATTACGTATGCATGGACATAATGTATGATGAATGCAAAGGGAAAACATGCAAAAGTAGTATACAAGTATACCCTAAAAGATCACATAAATGAGCATCACATTAGGATTTAATTTCATAACCAAATTAAGCGTAAAAAATAAGAGCAAGCAACTATCAATGTCAGAGCCTTATAGAGAAAATGACACTATATATCATTAAAAATGCATCACATTTCAATTAGTGTCAGATGAGAAAATTAACTATGTCATGAGATAAATGATGAAATAAGGAATAAAATGACACTGAAATCATGTAATTTGGATCTACGATGCTCAAGTTATGAAAGAAATAATGCATGGGCATAAATGCAATAAAAATACGAGGAGAATAAAGATAATTATTGCAAATAGGCCAGGAACCTATTTGCAATAAACAAAACTCAGAGGGTGCCCTCTGTAAATTTCCCAATGCGCGTAGGGCCATATCTGTAATTATGTGAACCCTCAAGGGCCTCGTTGTAAAATACCCAGGTATACAAGTGAGACACGTGCTTGGGGACCTAAATGTAATTTCGGAAAAATTACAGGGTCTTCAAGCAAATTACCCAGCCCTACGCGTATTGGGCACGTGCAAGGGCTAGGTTCAGGAGATGGCCTAGCTCCAAGACACACAACACTTCCTGATTGCTTGGTTTGCAGCTCAGTGGACCCGAGCCTGGAGGCTAGGAGCGGGGTTCGACCGTGCCACGTGGTATCACAAGGGCCGTCCGATCGTGAGGATCGGACGGTAGCTGGATCTCCTTCTCCTGTTGCACCTCACCGGAGAAGGCGGGGCTCCGGTGACCTCCCTGTGGCTCCACCGTGCTCCACGAGGCCCAATGAAGGTCGTAGAAGGAGTCTGTTGTCCTCGCGAAGGAGCTGGAGATGCGACGGGTCTCCAGGAGCAAATAGATCGGCAGGTCGATGTAGTGCCACCAGTGGCGGAGCAGCAGATCGGAGCTGGTGCTGGAACTCCGGCCATTGAAGATCTGCAATGGTTAGATAGCTGATGAATCCTTGATTCTCACTCTTTATTCTTTTATTTTAGCTAATTTTCTTGGCAAAACATCATGAAAATACATGTAAATATAATAACCTAGCAATCTGCATGCCTTTGTTAGTATTGCATAATTAAGCATGTTTTGGCTAAATAAAAGAATAAAGGAAAAGAAAAAAAATGATGTATTTAGAATAAATACAGAGTGACCCAAACCCCAAGAGAAGGTCAAGCCTTGACCTGATCGCAAAATAAAATAAGTAGAGAGAGATAGGGCTCACTATGTATTGTGTATATTTTTTATATTTGTACACATTATTTATATATTTATTATCCTTTTTATACCCTAGTATATATTTCTATAGATAATATAAAAATAAAGTAAAAATCAGAGAAATAAAATAAAAATAAAAGCCTCCATCCCTTGTATAAAACACACATGTATATATCACATTTACTATTTATTATACACCCTTATTAATTTGTAAAAATAAAATAAAAATTAATTCATACTTCTAAAATTATGTTATAAATAAATAAAATACAAAATAAGGGCATTTATGTAAAAATAATAAAATAAAAATACTTGTACATGATGCATATGTATATTATACATGTATATAATGCTACATATTGTATATACATTAATTTATTTTTCATAAAAATAATTAAAAACCACAAAAAATACTTTGAAAAACAATGAACATTTTTTATTCTATACATTTTTTAATTTAAATTCATTTATTATTTTTAATTCAATTATCTTTATTTTCTTTGCCTATTTTGTCTATTAGCCTATTTTGTCCTTTTCATATGCCTCTTCTGATTGTTCCAGCTCGCCTTTGTTGACCGAGGTCAACTGCCCCCCCTAGCTCTTCCTCGCCGGATCGGTTTTTCTCCACTTCGATGAATTTTCTCGACCCGATCCGGTCGAGTTTGCCTTCGATTAATAGCTCCGATTATGGGGCGCATATCCCTAATACACGTCCGACCTTCATCCTCTTTATCCGCGCCTCGGTTCACGGGTTTTCGCTTCTCTTCTCGAACCTGGCACACCTATAAGATCCCCACCCTCCCTCTTTTTCCACCACCTTCGGCTGCTCCACCACCTCGATTACGCCAGCTTTCTCTTTTCAGAGTGACAATCGAGAGAGCGAGTGGGTGTGGGTATCCTTTTGGAGCATTGGACCCCAGGTCCGGCGACGAATCGTCTAGCTCCGTCGTGAAGAGCTTCCAGCCTCTAATCACGCAGCCTATCGAGGCCATCACCGTCGTGGGCTCCGTCCACCATCCTAACGTCCACCTTCACTCCTATGTATTTGATTTAGCTCTATCTCCCGATCCTTTAGTCCATCACTTCGCATTCACACCTCGTTCCGACGATCACCTCACATCCCGTTCGCTACCTCGCTCTTCCGCTCGCACACCTCCATACGACTCTGACCCACTTCTACGCTACACTCTGCATCATATCCCTCGATTCCAATAATCGGGTTGGAGTCAAGCATCAGGTCGAATCCCTCACCCATCGGAGACCTGACCCATCTGCACTTCACCTCATTTTCGATGAAGTTTGTGCCCTAACCCTTTGCCAGAGATCCATCTCCGAGCAAGCACGTATCCCTGCGGGTCTAGCACCCAAGGACCTCCAGTTCGGAGGATATCTCGAGCCTGACACCCATTCTGGATGCTCCAGGGCGCCATGCCTCTCCAAGACCTTCTCCTTGGTCATGGATCCTTCTGAGCATCTCTACAGTTGCAAACAGACCTCAGCAGTGTTTCCCCCATCAGAGCAGCTCCGGAGGTCGCCTACGTCACGGGTATTTGCTGATTGAAACTCGCCGGAGGTAAGTTCTTCATCGATTCATCCAAGCGACCTTCTGACCGTTGGATTCAACTCCCTTTCAGTCCTAATCGCAACTGTCCAAGATCAAGGGAGCCCAGACCGTTAGATCCATCTGAGGATCTCGCTAGAGCCGTCCATCGCTAAAGGGGTGTCCCTGTATCCTGACCGTCCATCCATAAGTGGAGCGCCCTAGACCGTTGGATAACGCTTAATAAGGGGCAATTTTCACTTAGGCCCCTCTTTATTTTGCATTTGTCTTCTAGTCCTGTAAATATTTGTCATAGTTATTTTACTTTGGATATTTTGTAATTCAGACCTTGTATTTTTAGCTATTACATTTTAGTCCCTATCAGTTTGTAGCACGTGCAGTCCCACGTGACTTTTGGGTTACTTGCGCTTTATGCCATGTGTTTCTCTACCGTTATGAATTGAATGGCATGCTTTTAATATTTGCAATTACATCCCCGTGAGTCTGGGTCAAGTGTATTGCGCGTTCATGCTTGGGATTTTTGCAGAAGTAGCCCCTTGGATTTTATTGGATGTTATTGTTTGTCCCCCTAAACTAGTTTCTTCACATACAGGTCCCTGCAAACTGCTTGTCTTTTATTTAACTTAATAATTAGCAAATTAATCCGAAAAATTATCTAAAAATTACCACCAACTCCTGTTGACGTGTAGTATTTAGTATAATTTTCTTGGGTTAATTTCTTTGCATTTAATATTTTTTAAAAATAAAAAACATATAAAAAGAGTCATGTCTATCTTTAAATCCATAAAAACTCGAAAATTGTCTTAAAAATTCCAAAAAATCCTATTAGTGCATTTTTGTGTGCTTTAGCTACAATTTTAATTTTGTTTGAAAAATCTCAAGAAAAGCCCTAAAAATTATAGAACACTTAAATCTTATAAAAATTATATAAAATTCAAGAAAAATCCAAAAATTCTCATTTTAGTTCCAGTTTGTAGGGTTTTACTTCTGTTTTCTCGTAAAATTGCTATCTAGAATTTTAGGGCATTTTAGTTTTATTTAACTTGCAATTTAATCTTGGTTGTGCATTGCTTACATTTTTAGTTACGATTTGATTTTATAAAATTACAAAAACATTAGAAAATCCCTAGAAAATTACCAAAAACATTTAAAACCTTAAAGACCCAAAAATATTTTCATCTTAATTTTCTGTGCATTTTTAACCTTAAAGAAAACTACAAAAGGATTGTTGTGTTGCTTTATTTTCTTACTTGTTGATTTTGTTTCCTCATTAAAAAAATCATGAAAAAATTGCAAAATTAAAAACCACTAAAAATGTTTTATTTCATTTTCTGAGATTTGACTACTTCGTAGGTATTTTCGTGCTCCTTGCGTTCGACCCTGTATTGCTATACCAGGTAAAATAAATAGCAAAACCGCTTACATGTGCTTGATTGTTTGATCTGTTTTGAGTGGTTATTTCTTCTTATTAATTACACTTAGTGTTTTGGGTTGCAACAACCCTTGATGTTACTTAACCCGAGTTGCTCTAGCATGTCATTAATAGCCGAAGCATGCATTCGTGAAGTGCATGAGTGAAGTGAGGTGAGATGGTGGCCTAATCGGGCGAGGGAGGTGGAGGCCAGGGGCTTCTTCTCCGACAGAGCAGGGAAGAAGAGGTGGGGGATAATAGAGGTTCTGGCGAAGGGAAAGGTGTGAACGGAGGCATTGGCGTGGATGACGCTGATCTGGCGGAGCTCAGGGGATGGTCAATGGTGGTGGAGTGTGTCGTAGAATACAGATAAATTGGTAAAAAGGCAACGAAAATATGGGAGAGGAGTACCTCATCGGAGAGGGGAAATTGGTGGAGGAGAAGGCCTGGGGTGAGCTCCATTGGAGCTCGGGGTCGTCGCTCGGCGTACACGGTCGGTGCACGGAGCTCAGCGGCGCACGGAGGCGGCCGCAGCACGACCATGGCGGATGTGGGTCGACACTAGGTCGGAGGGCCATGATGGCCCCTCATCCTCCTCCGTCTGTCACACGGAGGAGGAGAGGGGCTAGGTCTTCGACCGTGGAATGGTGGGCGGGTATGAACGATTGTCGATGAAGGGTTTTATAGCGGAGGTCAATGGCGATTATGGGGCAAGGTTTAAACGGATGAAATGAAGACAAGGAATGATGGCAGGGTGAAGTATAGGTTGCATGAAGGTTGTGGATCGTGGGGCTAAGAGGTGGTAGTGGTAATGAAGGAGGAGGTGACGTGGAGAGGTATCTAAAAAAGGAAGGGTGTTGTGAGGCGACGAGTTGAAATAGTCGGGGAGGGGGGTTATGCGAGGTGGAAGACGAGGCCAGGGTCATTGGATCTAGGATTGGATCCGAGGATCTGATCCAACGGCGTAGAATGAGGTAGGGTCGGATGGTTAGGATGAGATCCGAGGGCTTATCCTGCAGTGGGGGGTGAATAGGCGACGTGGTGAGATGAGGGTCGTAGGATAATAAGGGGATTAATGGCTGTGAGTGACGTGCGAGGGGGCGACTGGGATTTGATCTGGGAGTCGTATATAATGACTGTGAGCAAGAGAGCGACGAATGGCAGAGATGGAAGGTGGGTGGTGAGGATCAAACAGCTCCTGGAGGGGCCGGGTGGCGCAGGGAAAGCTAGCCACGTGGGCGGCCCAGAGGGTGCCACGTGGACCAATCAGAAAATTCCAAGAATAAAATAAAGATAAATCTAAAAGAAATAGTTAGAAGTAAAATTAGGAAAAAATCAAAACATGAAAGTTGTAGATCTCGATGAGATCTACAAGTTTCATGTAGGACAAAAAGCCAAAGGAGGTCATTTGTACAAAAGTGTATTTTGGGGGAGTATTTTTAAGAGGCAAAAACACTGCTTTAGGGTTTTGACATTTCTTTATATTTTTTATCTCTTTTTAAGGGTTAGGACAATTATATACAATATTAATCCTAATTTCTAGGGATTTTTATTAAGAAAGAAAATAAAGAAGAAAAAGGAGTTTATTAAATACAATAAATATAGTTATGCAAATATACACAGTTTATATACATTATAATGCAAGATAGTAATGAGGAATTATTAGTGAATTTTATTGAATTATTTAAGCCAGGGTTTTAAGAATTGATTTTTAGCATGATGAATATGAGATTCATCAGTGATCTTTCTTAACCAACCCGCTTCGTAGTTCGCCGGAGCTTCGCTCCGGCGATCGTCTTCACCGTGCCTACGCATGTTCTTCGACCCGCTAATCACCTCACTTCCCTTCCTTAACGCTTCTCCCACGCTTCACCGCAGTTCACTCATCAAGATCCTCTGTGGATCTAGAGCTAGGTGCTCCAAATCATCATGTCGCCGGAGCACCTCCGTCCCCCTCTCATCTCAACGCCCTTCTCCCCTAATCGGACCGAGGTAGTTTGCCCTCGGTCCCTTGTATGTTTTGGACATGTCAATGCGCAACGGAGCCCTTCTAGGCTCAAGATTGGACTTGGAGTTCAGCTCCCGGGCACTTGAACGTCACCGAGCTCCTGAGCCCTGCTCAGCGGACTTCGGACCACCTCAATGCACCTTGGAGCTTCGCGGGAGTCACGTGAGTAAAAAAGCAATCGTTGGTGGAGCGTTTGGATGCCTGAGTAGCACACAGTAGTAGATCAAAACTCGCCAGAGGCGAGTTCATCGTTGGTTCCTCCAGCATCTTCTTCTACCGTCGGATTAATGGCTATACTTCCCGTGCTACAGGAGTATCGGATCGAACAGATCTAGAACTGTCGGATCGCTTCCCGCTATCTAATCTTAGTCGTCGCCTGCGAAGAGGTATCACTTGCTCCGATGTTGTCGTGTGTATTAGTGAATGAGAGCGAACCGTTAGATCCACATCTTATTGGGGGTAAATTGCATATCTTAACCTCGCCTTTTTGTATTTATTAATTAGTCCTATGAATTAAATGCAAAGTTTAAAATAAAATGGACATTTTGCGAAAGGGTCCCTGTATTTATTTTATTTGCATTTGGGCCCAGTCTAGCTCAGCTCACGTGCAGTCCCACGTGAGCTAGGCAAATTGCATGTAAGCCCCTGGAACATTTTGTATTTATTTTCAGTCCTCTAAAGTTTTAAATATATTATATTTTCTGACAAAATTGCACTTTAGTTCCGGAAGTTTATTTTATTTACAATTATGCCCCTACTAGTATATGAATTTTAATGGTTGAATTTTATTTATTAAAGATATCACCCTAGCTTTTAAAATTGTGCAAAAAATAAGACTAGATGCATGATAGCACGTATTTTCATGTCATAAATTTATTTTGCATTTTTAGACATTTTAACTATTTATTAAAAATCAAAATATACTCATTTTCGTTCTGTCTATAGTATAAAATACCAAAAAATAAAAATATCTTTAAAAATTTCAAAAAATTACATATTCTATTTTATCTTGTTTTAACTATAAACCAATCATTAAATGGAAAAATAGAACTTTTGAAAATTGAAAACCCCAAAATCTTTTATAAAAATCTAAAAAATCACCAAACAATCCAAAAATATGTTTTTCTATTTCTTAATTTTCTTTAAATTATTATCTATATAATAAATTTGATTTCAGTAATTTTGGACCTTATTTCCTATTTTAAAAATTTAAATCAATTTCAAATATTATTAAATAACTGGTTTGGGATATTTTTTCTTAAAAAATCCATAAAATTTAGCAAAAATCCCAAAAAAACAAAAACATCAAAAAATATAAAATTTTTAAAAAAATTATTCTATGTATTTTGATTCTTTTATGTTATTTATAATTATATTTTTTTACCTTGCAAATATAGCCTTATATATAGCTATATTACATATATGTTTAAAAAATGGAAATATAAAATTGAAATCAAAATGCAAAAATTTAAAGAATAATAATATAGATATATAAAAAATTAATTAATTTAAAAAATTAAATTAAACTAAACACCAACAAAAAGATATATGTATGCACATGATAAATGACATTGTTATATACAAACACTTTGTGCACAAATAACTATAGGCTACCCATATTTCTCTTTGTGGTTCAGCCTCTACGTACTTACTTGCTATGCATCTTGTAGTAGAGAATAATAAATTTTAACTCACTTCGTGCTACTTATTGCTTTTATTTCTTCGGTGGGTTATTTGCTGATTGATCATGGATTTTTGAGTAGTCAATGCACCAACTGCAGTTTCGCCTTGTGAAACCTTACGACCCTCAGATTCCCTCTGTCATCAGTCCCTTATGAGCTCCGAAACAACATAAATTCCTGCCTAGAAAATTTGATGCGATGGAATGGGACGGTCGCAACCGCCCCCTTCGTTTGAACTGAAAGAGACATTCACAGAGAGCAGGAGGTGACAGTCTTAATCATCCCATGCACGACTCGGCAGGAACAGTCACACAACCGTCCCCAATAACACTCGATAGAGACGTTTACTAAACTGTCGCCTCGCATACTGTTGAAAAGGGATGGTTGATTTTAAGTGTCCCCTCTAGTCATCAAGTGGGACAAATGCTTAGTATTTAAAGGGACAGTTTCTGAGTAACTGTCCCCGATGGGCATCCCTAAAGATATGTCTGTTTGTAATGTTTCACATATAAAAATTCCCAACTTCTCATTAAACAATAATTTCTTCCATACAATTCCAACAGAACTGAAGCCCACCTTTTGAGCTCTTGATTCTCTCTTTTCAGGTGACAAACGGTGAGGAGAAGGTCTAGCAAAGAGGAAGGTTGATCGGAGAGGAGTCCAATGTGTTCTTCAGGCCTTGAATCGTGAGCCACAACCACTTATAGCTCTGAGAACTTCACCATCTCGTCGAGAAACGACCTGAAGGTAATACATCTTCATTCCCAAGTAACTACATTCGCCAAATTTTCATATATTAGTTAAGTTTTGGGTCAATTGATTTGCATTTTAGACACCCAATTCTTTCTTCTTTCGATTGAACACAAAAGCCCCTTCTAGTTTGATCCGATCAGTTGTGAATTTTGTTTTGAAATCCGAGAACATATTCCAACTTCTGAAGTTTCTATTATCCCTTCATTCCTGGTCGATTCTGTTAGAATCGAGCCTTGACTTTCTTTTTAGGATCAACACCTGCACATTGAGGAACAACCTTCATTACTAGGGGGTTTACCGTCTTCAATCCGCAACCAAAAGCTGTTCAATCCAAACGTACTCCTTCGCCAACATGCACACATGCAGCACCGGGTCCACTACTTGAAGCCCCTTCATTGGGTGAGATGAGGAGTGAGGAGCCCTCCTTGGCTCCAAACCATTGTTGTAGAAGCATCACCGCCGCAAGTAGCCACCTGGAAATTCCACCTACGCATCGCCTTCAAGAACTGGGGAAGAACAACCCCAAACATCGGAGCTACAGGTGGCCACCATGTGTCACCGATTGACGGTTGAGATCACATTTTCCGTCTTCTAATCATAGCTGTCAGATGAAAGTGTAGAACATTTACACACTAAACCCAACGGATTTCTAGAATTCCAAATTGTCCAGTGCTGAAGGGGTGTGAAAATTACATCATAAATCCCACCAAAGATCTATAACTTTAATACCATCTCCAAAACATTTTGCATTTACAGTTTCCCTCTGTATAGGAACTAAGCTGTAGTTTTTTATTTCTTTTTCTTTTATATGTACCCTTGTACTATTTGGACTTTTGGACATTAATGTGTTGTAGTTTTTCTTTCATTTTTTAGGGTAGTTACACAACTACCCTATCAAGGTTTTATCAAACTTTTCGAGGTTTTTCATTGCTTAATTGACTTGTTTTAATTTTTCGAATATCATGTTTGCTTTGTATTTTCTTTGTATGTTTGTTCAAGCACGTTGCTCGATTTTCATTTTCGTCTCTACCTATCTTGTATCATTACCTATATAGTATCACCTATATACTATTCCTCCCATATACTATATAATAAATGGATTTGCAAAATATATCTTCTATTTTGAAAATAAAAAGAACATCCAATTTCTTTTCTCATAACCTTAACCACCATATAGAATAGTATATTACACTATATTCTACCTATGATATAGTGTCATTATTTTTTAGATTAATTACTTTTGAAAATTAAATATATATTTTTAAAATAAATAAAATAAATATTTGCCAAATTCAAAATCAAATCAAATCAATAGAAATTAAAAACCATAAAAAGAAGTCTCAAAGAAGATTAATTACAAAGTCGATCTTCAATCCCAAGTATACTTTTGCCTCCTTATGTTCGACTCACAGACAATTACTTGGTTAATATCAAGTGAAGAGAGAGAGAGAGCATTCTTATAAACATATATTATCGTACCTACTCTCTCTTATATCTTTTGATCACGCTCTCGCGAGTGCTACACCCGACGACTTTCTTAAAACCGCGAAGGGACGCGTTATCAAGACCTCTATTGTTTGATGGTGCGAACTATTGTTATTGGAAGATCTGCATGCAGATTCATTTGGAAGGTATGAGATACAATATATGGGATGTTATCGAAAGTAAATATCAAAGGCACAAAGGAACCATCACCACCAACAAGGCTTAGAAGCTATCACGAACAACTCCAAGGCAACAGAGAGTTTACTGCAGATTGAGCATGGAAGAATCTAACAGAGTATTCATGTGAAATCCACCTATGAAATCCGGAATTGATTCACATGACATATGAAGGTACACAAAAGTTTAAATAAAACAGAATCGATTTATTACAACAAAGACATGAGCTTTTCATGATGAAAGAAGGAGAAAGTATTAGGGATATGCATACTCGCTTTGCATAAATTGTGAGCTCACTCCAAAATTTGGACGTGGAGATAAATGAGGCAATACTTGTCAAGAATCTTCTCAAGTCGAATACTACTGAGTGGAAGACCACAACTACGGTGATTAAGGAAGCAGACAGCACAGATACACTTCCTTTGGATGAGGTAATTAGAAAGCTCCTTACAAAGTTGAGAAAGAACAAAAAATGGAATCCATTGCATATTCAAATGAGTAAGCAGCTTCAACCTCCAATGAAGATAAAGAGGAATAAATATCTCTCATCACTCGTCATTTCAAGAATTAATTTAAGAGGCAAGACTAATTGAAGAGAAAAAAGAAGGATGCGAAAATGATTATTTGTTACAACTGGAACGAAAGAGGACACATTAGACGGGAATGTCCCCTTTTCAAAGTAATAAAAAGAGATATTCACACAAGGAAAAGTTCCTCACTGTATTTCAAGAGAACTCTGATACATGTGACGATGAGACCCATGTTGGATTTGCCGCTAATCATGATTCCAGTGTAGAGGAAGACACACAAGACAACAATAAGGTAAACCTATCTTGTGATGAATTATTTACTGCTTTTTAAGAATTTCATGGCATTGTAGAAGTTATGATTAGCAAAAATAAAGTTTTAAGGAAATCTAGTAAAGAAGAAAAATAATGTCATCAGAAAGAAAATAAATGTGTAGAAAATTAAATTAGCTTACTTGAAAATGACAATTAAAAAATAATAGGTGATCTTGCTAAGTTCATTAATGGAAAAAAAACTTTGATAAATTGTTAGATACTCACACCCAAATTTCCTCTAAATTTGGAAGGATTTTATCAGTTGTGCCCCTCTAAGATATTGCAATTTAATTAGTCCCCTCCCTTTTTTGGAATATCAATTGTGCCCTCAACTTATTGCCATTCTATCACTTCTACCCCTTCATTACTTTAGCCGTCGATAAGTTGAACTTAACTATGGTTTTTTCAAATCATGGTGAGGTATAGAGGAGTATAACTATCCAAACACTCCCCCACCCATCCTTCTCTGACCCATCCTCCTCTGTCGTACACAACCTCTTGACTCCTCCTTCGTAGGCTCCCGAGGAAATGTAGCGAGATGATCTGATATCTTGATGGGCCTCCGATGATTCTTGATCTTGGCATGGTTGAGGAGTTAGCTCTGAGCTGTTGTTGCTTGTTGTTGAGTTCTCAATTTCGACAAGGATAAGATGTTGCATAGTGGACTTTGATGGCTGAGAGGATCATGAAGGTGGTGGGTTGAGTCTCATACCAGTGGACTGTGGAGTAGGGGCCATATAGGAGGGCGTGGACGGGGAATGATCACTGAGGAGGAGGAGGTGGTCCTAAAAGGGGAGGAGCGACGAAGGAGGAGACCTGGAGGGAGAGGGGCCACGGAGGAGGAGGCCCTGCAGGAGGGGGAGGGACCGCAAAGGAAGAAGGCGTAGAGGAGGGGGGGCTGCGGAGGAGGAAGAGAAGTTCATGAAGGGGGGAGAAGCGACGGAGGAGGAGGGGGGAGGGGTGACGGAGGAGGAGGAGGTTGGGGCAGAGGAGAGAAGTTGTTGGTTGAGATGATGTCACTTATAAACCCAAGTGACAAACTGAACGGAGATGAAGGTCCTATCGGGCTGAGTCAGAGCGGTTGTCGGTTGATATGCTATTATAGTCCGGTGGCATGTGCATCAAATGGAATGGTCATGTGGAGGAGAACCTCAAGCTCCTACTCCTGCTAAAGATCAGTGGTAATCAGATCATGCAGAAGAGTTCAATCTCCTGATTGTTTTGTTGATGGAGTATCGATCAGAGAAGATTCCTCATGGGAGGATCTCGGTGATTCTGTCGAAGGCAAGGGAACTCGAAGGTGTTACTGATGCTCTAGGGTCTCCGCGGATTGTGTGTTGAATATTTGTGCTCCAGCAACCTACAAAGAACAGTTGTAGGTTGAGTTCTCTAAGGGGGCAGGGGAGGAGCAGCGGGGGAGGGGACCCTAGGCGGGGGAAGGTAAAGTTGGTGCAGAGGAGGAGGGGAAGGAGGATGGAGAGGTTGACGAGGGAGAAGAAAGACATCTCAACCTTTTTTTATTTAATTCACTTTTGTCCCCAAAGTTAACGTCCATTTGCGTTGGGGATGTACGGCAACTAACTTGAGGGGCAGAAGTGATAGAACGACAAAAAGTTAGGAGCACAACCGATATTTCAAAAGGGAGGGGCATAACTGAAATTGTAATATCCTAGAGGGGTACAAATGATAAAAATCCTTTTTAGAATATGATTTCCAAAAGTGAAGTTGGGAACTATAAAACTAACCACGTTGGACCCAAAGCAAAGGGGATGCCAAAATTTTTTTATGCAGGTGGATGCAGATCAACGTGAGAAGAGATGTTGAGAAAAAGTTATAGGAGAACTCTAAATCATATGTGACAGTGTACAAGAAGATCTTGAGTAACGAGAAGTAAAACCCCCACATGGAGAAACTACGAGCAAGAAGATAGAAGAGATCCCCATGGATCTTGGCACAACCTTAATGGACGGATGCCGCTGCAACCATCATACCATGACTACCCTCCTTATCGTACCGTACAATCTTTCAATCTTATGATTTTATTACTAGTTCATATAGTACACTAAAAAGGGGAGAATTATTTTTCTAAATTAAAAAGTTCAAAGAAATTTTATTAATGGGGAGATATGTTTTCAAAATAAAACGGATGGAGTTTTTTGTATTTTTGAAAAGAGGAGAAAAATTATTTTCAACAATGAACCGGGCCTTTTACTATTTTCATATAGTCCGACCGATAAACCGGGCCTAGACCGGTCCGGTTAACCGGTTTATGCTGGTTCGATTCGATTGTTTAAATTTTAATTAATCCGTCCGGTTCAAACTATTTTTTTGACCCGGTTTAACCAGGTTCAACCGAAGTTGAACCACATATAATTTTTAAATTATTTAAAAATTTTGCTAGTAGTGGGAGTTGAACCCATGACCTTTGGTTACTTTTTCAAACTTCTAAACAACTACACTAGCATAACTTTTTATATGTATTGGATTTTAAATATAATTAAACTATTATCATGTTATAGAGCATCTAGTCCAAATAATATATATATATATATATGAGAAACTTCAAATGAGGCGGGGTCTCACCATATATATGGTAAGCCACTCTCAATTTAGGCATCTTTCTAATATATTTTACAATTTCTTATTTCATACATATAACAATAAATATTAACACAACATGTACAATGAAATAAAATTATGAAAATATTATTATGTTGGATGGAAATGTTAATTTAAATTTGGATGCTATATTTTACAAAATTCATTTTTTACAATGTGCAGTTTATACTTTTACAAAACTGTTATAGAATTTTTACTAAATTCGCAGTGGCCTTTACAATTTCAGAAAAGCTCCCACCTCATTTGAAGGTCCCCATATATATATTATGTATGATATTTGATGTGTATAAGAAAAAAAATTTATGTATAGTGTGAAATATATATACATTATCTAAATATTTTTATTTATATTTCAAGTATATTTAAGGTATGTTATATATATATTATTACATTTCGGTTTCATAAGTCGGTTCAACCACTTTTTTTCACTGGTCCGGTTTAATCTGACTTTAAATAATGATGACGTCATCATCCGGTTGAACCGGTTTCATTACATGGTTCAACCCGATCCGACCATTTCGATAAGGTTTCCTATTTGGTGTCCGGTTCGGTTTCAAAAACCTTGACTCCAAGTTTGAAGTACAAAAGTTGCGAACAAGCTGAAAGTTATAGATAAAGTGAAGAAAAAAAAGCCTTTTGTAATAAGAACATGTACAAAGTCTCAAATATATATGCTTGTGTATCATGTAGGCATATTAAGTCCAAGCTATTGTGATTGATCAACCTTCTTGATCTGATCGATCCGTTGACTCTGATCGATCAACCTAATTGACCTGACTGACTATTATTGATTGATCAATCCAGTTGATCTAATCGATCAGAGAAGATTCCTCATGGGAGGATCTTGGTGATTCTGTCGAAGGCAAGGGAACTCGAAGGTGTTACTGATGCTCTAGGGTCTCTGTGGATGGTGTGTTGAATATTTGGGCTTCATCAACCTATTAAGAACAGTTGTAGGTTGATTCTCTGAGGGGCACGGGATGAGGAGCAACAGGGGGAGGGGATTCCAGGGTGGGGGGTTGGTTGGTTGGTTGGGGGGAGGCTGGGGCGGAGGAGGAGGATGGGGAGGTTGAGGAGGGGAAGGAAAGATATCTCAGCCCTTTTTTTAGTTTCGCTTCTGTCCCCAAAGTTAACGTCCATTTGCGTTGGGGTTGGACGACAACTAACATGAGGGGTACAAGTAATAGAACAACAAGAAGTTAGGGGTCCAACTGATATTTCAAAAAAAGGAGGGGAATAATTGAAATTGCAATATCTCAAAGGGGTACAAATGATAAAAAACTCATTTTGGAATATGATTTCCAAAAGTGAAGTTGGAAACTATAAAACTAACCACGTTGGATCCAAAGCAAAGGGAATACCAAAATTTTAATATGCAGGTGGATGCAGATCAACAAAAAACTTTTTTAAATGACATCTTTTTAATATGTCAAAAGGGAGAGAAGAAGTGGAGATGCTAATTTCCAAGTTTTACTTATTTGTCATCACCAAAAGGGGGAGAATGTTAGTATCATGATTGTATACCAATTGTATTATTATTTTAATGATAAATAAATCTTTGTGAGTACATATGGCTCTGTAGATTTCATGGTAGGCTCACTCCAAGTTTGAAGTGCAAAAGTTGCGGACAAGCTGAAAGCTATAGATAAAGTGAAGAAGAAAAAATAAGACTTTTGTAATAAGCATATGTAAAAAGTCTCAAATATGTATGCATGTGTGTCATATAGGCATATTAAGTCCAAGCCATTGTGATTGATCAACCTTCTTGATCTGAACGATCCGTTGACTCTCATCGATCAACCTAATTGACCTGATCGACTATCATTGGTTGATCAAGACACTTGATCTAATCGATTACCCTTGATCGACCAACTGCCTTTTATGATCGATCACAATTTGAATGGAAACCTCAAACCTCTATGAGATTAGCGATCATCTCGATCAACTTGAAATGACCGATCACATTCCTTGTATGATCGTTCATGTGTATCAAATATCGATGATTTCTTTCCGGATATGTTTCCAACAATTATATTTTTGAGAGCTCGTTCCCCACAGCTATAAATATGATCCTAGACCCATTGTTGAGAAAACACATTTCAAGGCAAAGCCCTTCTCTCTCTCAAAGCTATATTCGAGTCTATCTCTCTCGCTCTTTACTTCAAGATCACATGTTGAGAGTCGTTCGTCTACACGCTCGATTTACAATTCCATTATTTATCACATCATGTATTTTCTTAGCCTCATTATTCACATTTGCAAATTTATACTTTATAGATTGTTGTAATCTTTACTTTATTATTGTACTGTGACGCATGGTGTTTGATCCAAGATATACAAAGGACCTGGTGTTTGATCCTAGTTGTGGGAAATTCTTTAGTGTGTGATCCAAAGCATCTGTAAAATAGTTGAGTTATCCACACGGAATAAACTTGAGTAATGGAATAGTTAATTGACTTGGTCAATTGAGAAATCCTGAATTAGGTGACTTAGGTCGTGGTTTTTACCCAGTATGGTTTCCACATTAAAATACCTATCTCTTGTGATTATGTTTGTTCTGTGAATCGATTCCTTAAAACTGTGGTGATTATTATCTTTTATATATTTACAGGTCGTAACATTTTATTTATCTATCGAGAATAGCTCACAAAATTAAAAAGTATTTTCACATCACATACAAAGATATAAATCACAATAATTCAAAGTACATTGAGTTGACCTGAATCATACAACTAAAGTTAGATTGCTTTCATGTGTACAACCTTGGTAAACTGACAAAGTAAAATATATTTCGACCATGCTTGGTTGATGAAATTTGTGATATTTAATAATTTTCTTTCTATCAACTATACTACAATTTGACACTTTTGATTAGTGTGGAAAATGTGTTTTCTAAATGTAACAACTATAAAATATTTTTTAGGCAAAAATATATACCGTGGGAGTTTGTAATTTTTGCAAAAGAGTAGCATTTCTTCTCTGTTTGCTCTTGAGCTTCCAAGACTTAACTTTTCATCTACTATGAGCCTTTAAGTCTTATGAGTTTTGATGCTTTAGCCTGATCACTTTTATCATCCACTTGGATAGTTGGTAGGATAACAGTTTGTTCATAGCTAGAGTCCTTCTTTTTCGGGTTCCAACTGAATCTCTTCTCATTAGTCTATCCAAAAAATAACTTTACATCTAAATCTTTATTAATTTCAAAATCTAAGTCATTAACTCAAATGAGCAGAGAGTCAGTAGTGAAGACAAAAGGTAAAAAACAGTGCCAGGGTAAAAAAAATCCTCTTCTCTCCTTTTATTTTGATCCTAACAATTAGAAGGGTTTGTTACTCTTTTTAATTAAGTATATACACTCTAATCAAGGTCATAGATTAGTTAAATATTAAAGTTACGATTCTGAACATGTCGAAGACTTGAGGATGGGTGGCCCATGCAAAAGGTTATACTACTATACGTCATGCTTTGATGTGTTACCATTACCAATTTTATCTTATTTTTTGATGTTATGTCATTCAAATTCTATTTTTGGACTGAAAATCAGGTTATAATATATTTCAGACATTTAATAGTTTCACTATGGTAGAGATGAGAATTGGGTGAGGTTGCCCTGGCCCAATTTGAAACCTTAGCCCTCTAAAATTGACCCAACTAAATATTAGAATTAAATGGGTTAGGTTTAAGCCAAAATATACTCCATATAATTTCTTGGTTGGGTCTATGCTGAAGTTAGACAAAGCTTGATCCATCCTGCAAATCTGATGCAATATATGATGTAAAAAATGATATATGCATTTTATACATTGAAGCTGATCTTATTAAGCATACTCATCCAACGGGCATTTTGTTCTTTGCTCCTTCTAGAATATGTTTGGACACTGTGAACATATTATACTACAATTATTTCCTTAGATCTTTCTTATAAGTGACTAAAAATACAAGGTATATAATTTCTTTAGCACCGTAAATAATAGATTACAAGAGAATTATGGAGCTTGACCATTTCCTACAACAAATTTAAGGTGTATGTGTTGAAGGAAATTACATAGAGTAAGAAACTAAGATGCTCATCAAGTATTGGTTCCAGAGGTTTAGGATTTTTATTATGTAAAAAAGTAATAATTATACCAATATATCTTAGCTATACATATGCACTTTTTTCTCATGGAGGTGCTCCTTTCACAAAGCGTACTTGTATATTTTGAATATACTCATGCAATGTGGTTCATGGTAAAGGAAAATCCAAGTGTACCTATATTAAACGGATGATTTTAGGAATCATTTTGAATTTCAAGCTCCCAAAAAAGATTGCCCATATGCTTCACATGAATCACATGGGTGCATGAGAGTTAAATTCTTGTTTTTCATCCAGATGATTTTAACTAACGACACAATAGATTTGTAATTTGTATATCATGACACTTTTGCAAAACATAAAAGGCTTGTTTACAAACACAACTATGGCCTTATGATATGTAAATGAATCAAACCCAACATCATTTGATAATGATCCAAATGCTCGAATTCAATCCAAAATTACCAAAAACCCAACACCAAAGGTGAAACTTATTACATAAGCATCATGAGGTTCTATGTACACTTATTTTAATATACCATTTGAATGGCTAAAACCCTAGTGGTTCGTGAACATTCAAGAATATGCCACAAAATCCTAATTGGAAATCACATGAATCGGCTTGATTCTTAAACAAACTTGTTGCGTATTTATTGTATAAGATTTCTTCTCATCGAATCACAAAATCACACCTATGGGTGCACTTGTCTAAATGAATGTAGGCTTCTGACCAACAATTTGGTCTCATGAATATAAAGAAGACTAACTAGGGTTCTACTCAGGCTTCCTCTCGCACTTTTGCGGATTTTTCAGATGATTACAATGAATTTCAAAAGTTTAAGTACTTATTTATGATATATATTTTTACCCATAAATAGTCCTGCAAACTTCCTAATCTCATATCTTTTGCAGTTTGATGTCAAATCGATACACAAGATGGTTAGAAAAAAAATCAAATTATGAATTATTCTGATAGTTGTATTTCTAAACTCAAGTCAATGGGATGACTATGACATGATTTTTCCCCAATTCCAACTGAGTTCTTCCAAAATATAATAATTTGATTTTAGAATTTCGTTCTTACTAGAATTTGAATTGTGAATATTTTTGAATTATGGCTATTATAGTGAGAAGCAACCAATTCCCATTTTTTTCTTTAGTTTGATTCTCTTTTTTTATTTTTATTGTTCTAAGAGCGATGTCAATGATTCTAATGAGGATACATTTTTCGTTGTTCACCAATTGGTTTAATTATTTGACAAACAAGTTTAACCTTTTAGAATTCATAGCCCATAGAATCATTCCCCGATTGACACAAACTAATTTCATGATATCTCTTTTATCTAATAGATCCAACGAGTTTACACAAACATGATCTTTGTAAATCGAATCCGGGACCTCACAACAACCGATAAATCAATGACACCGAAGGCTGACTAAATGGTCTATGAGATTGATTGGGCACCGCAGCTTGGAAGCTGTCTTTTAGTATAAAATCCAAGCTTTGATTTATTATCGGCATTCCGACCCCTCAAGATGCTAAGGTAGATGTGTGAATACACACATAAAGATTGGATTCGGAATGATGCAACCAGAAAGAAAGTTGGTGTAGCTCCGATCGAGGATAAGATGCGAGAAAATCGCTTAAGATGGTTTGGTCATTTGCAAAGAAGATCAATGGATGCACCAGTTAGGAGATGCGGGTGTTGGTATGTTGAGCCGGTAAGAGAGGGTGAGGACGGCCCAAGAAGTATTGGAAAGAGACTATATAAAGGGATCTTAGTTTTTTGGATATAAGCCCGAGATTGATCCAAGATAGATCTGAATGGAGGCGAAGAATCCATGTAGCCGACCCTACTTAATTGTGGAAAAAGGTTTTGTTGTTGTTGTTGTATTCTGTCCCCTATCGGGTTTGATCGTGAATAACAAATAATGATTCAGTCAGCCATGTAAAAGTTGGCCGCTGCTAATAAAAATATAGCTATATATTTTTGGGATTTTTACCCGACAGACCCTGTAATCTTTTGCAATTACCGCTACGACCTTCGAAACATCGTAATTCCTCCCTCGACCCCGTAAACTTGCTCCGTCTTACCCCACGAACCCTACCGTTAAATTAACACATCTAAAGTTAAATTCCTTGAGTTAGAAATGAGTTAATCTAACCGATCTATGATCGGACGACTATAATTAACCAAAAAATAAAAAAAATAAAAAGACTGTTATGTAGGGGTGGGGTGGGGGGCTTTGACGGCGGCGAGATCAGAGCAGGCGGTGGCTCTCCAATCGGTGACGATGCAGGCGATGAAGCTCCTCCTGCGCTCCATCGCGCGAGCCCCTTCCATGTGAGCCTCTTGTTCTGCGCTCCATCGTGCGATTCCAAAAGCAGACGGTGGCTCTGATCTCAGTCCAGGCTTGAGGCCCCTCCAGGCGCCTTCAGTTTCAGACTCCAAGCTTCGTGCCTCCAAGTCCAAGTCCTCCCGTAGCCGACCCCTCCTCATCCGATCCCCCATGGCGGGTTTAGCTCGTGCTGCACAGGCTTCGGGCGGCGAGATCGGAGGGGGGCCTCTACAAGGGGCGGCGAGACAAGAATGGGGGGGTGGGTCTACACGGGGAAGCAGCGGGACCCGGGGGGTGGGCTCTGCAGGGGGCGGCGGGACGGGGGGAGGAGGGCTTCAACGGCGGCGAGAGGGGGGTCTGCAGGGGGAAGCAACGGGACCCGGGGGAGGGGACTCTGCAGGGGGCAGCAAGATGGGGAGGGGGGAGCTTCGACGACGGCGGGGGGAGGGCTCTGCAGGGGGAAGCGGCGGGACCCCGGAGGGGCGGGGCTCTGCAGGAGGCGACGAGACGGGGAGGAGGGGGGGGGAGCTTCAACGCCGGCTGACGGAGGAGGGGAGTTTTCGAGCAGGGCGGTGACGGACTGGAGGAGGGGACGCTGTAGGGAGGCGACGTTTTCAGATGTAGGTGGACGGTGGGAGGGAGGGAGGGCAGCTGGAGGTGGAGGGTGGGAGGGAATGGCATTCCTAGTAAATTAAATAAATAAAGAGGATAATATGGACATCTTTTTAACGGAATCTGGTAACATTTAACGGACAAATGGACGGGGATTAACCACAGGGTCTGTGGGGTAAGAGTTAACAAGTTTACGGGGTCGAGGGAGGAATTACGATGTTTCGAAGGTCGTAGCGGTAATTGCAAAAGATTATAGGGTCTGCCAGGTAAAAATCCCTATATTTTTTATATTCTTCATGACTTATATTCAAGAATGAAATATATGGGCCATATCGAGATCCTAGGTGCACATATTATAACAAAAAAGTCCCTACTTTGATTTCATTTTCTTCTCTTCTAGAGTACACCTTTGTTTTCTTATCACCAACCTTAGAAATGCTATATGTCATGCATTAAAACAAAGAGAAAGAAAAGTCAGATTGGGGAGAACTCTGACTATCATACATACATACCATCCATCCATCCCCCATATGGCTTCTGGAAGCTGTGATTACCAAAGCACAAGAGGGGCACTCTCGTCAATCCATTTTCCCAAGGTATCAGAATTCGCAGGAAACACACACGCTGTCTCGTGCGTATACGCTTTCCCATTCTCTGTTCCATTTCATTTCTCCTACTTGTCCTATTCCATTGGTTGTTCCTATTTCCAAACCGTCGGGTCAGTGCAACCGCGACCCAACCGAAGGAACCTGGTCCGCCCTCTCTCCTTCGCTCTGGTAATCAGATGGGTTGGTTTGTATTTACGTGTATGCGTTTGTTTCTTTCCCTTCTTGGAGTCGTAAATAGCTCTGCATGTTGCAACCATCGGTTTGATTCTTTGTCGGTTTCTTTCGAGTTGTTTTGTTTGATTTCTGATGTGGGTTTTTTGCAATCTTCAGAAAAGATTGGTTCTTTGTTGTTATACCGAATTGGGTATATCTATCACTTCGTGGGTTATTGAGTTCTTTTTTTGGGGGATGTTTTATATGTATTTCTGGTTCCACGGGTGTAAAGCTTGAAGCTTTGGCGAGTTGTTTGGCGTGGAGGCTTGGTGTCTGTTTTAGGTTTTGTTTTGTTTTAAAAACAGAGCTCAGTTTCTTTCCCTGTGGAACTTTGGGGGAAGTGGATGCACTATATGAGAGGGTGAATTACGATCTCAAGAAGAATAATTTGACTATGATAGTTTTTTTTGTGTTAAACAATAAAACTTTGAGTGGGTGTTTAAATTGATTATTGTTTTTTGCCCTCCACGTATACTATGTATTTAGGTGTCGGGAACGGAGGTTGTAGCATGTTGTTTGATAATTTATTTATCTTGTTGGTTCCTTGTTTGTGTTCTTTGCTTTTTTTTGGGTGGAAAATTTGTCTCTCTTTTCCATGCTAAGTCTTGAGGGAGTATGGATGGTTGGGTACTGCTGCTGGTGGGGCAGCTCCTTTTTTTGGGCGGCAAAGTCTGCAGTTGTTTTTTCTAATCTGGCTGCTGAAAACAAATCTTCTATTCTTCCTAATTTGGTTACATTGACTACAAGATGGAATATTATTTGGCGTTTCTGAGAATGGACAGGGTGAAGAATGTAAATTGGTGCTTTGATAATTTTTGTTGAATTGGATGCTTTGATGTTCTTGTGAGTTTTTCCTTCTTTTTTGGTAGAGTGAGGGGCTATATACTTCTAGAAGGAACAATCTGTAGCTTATGCTTTACTAGTTTGGTGGGCAACATAATTGCTTTTGAGAGGGTAGTGAGATCAATTTATTTTTTTATTTTGACTTTCCTTGTTCCAGTCTTCTGGTTGATAGAAGAAATTGGTTATCATGTTGTGTTTTCTATGGTTATTTATGCTTGAGATTTATGGCCTTATCTGTGTACTCTCTTTGCTTCTTCAGAGTTGAACTTCTTTCTCATTAGGCTAGGGGCACGGTGCTACAGCTATTACATGGGTTTGAACTTGTAAGAAGTTATTCGCTGCTCATGTTATCTCATTTCGAAAGCAAGAAAGACGTATTATGTAGTCTGCTTATTTGATTTTGTTGTCTTTTTGTTTTGATTTTTAATTTGCTGCTTTTTATCGAGCATTTGCATTTTACAGGCTTATTGGGGGATGGTTGGCACATGCTGTTTCCCTTCTGGTGCCAATTTAACTATATTGCACCATGTATTTTTTCTTCTAGGCATATCATATTGGCGTTGAGGATAATCTCTCGTAAGTTTCCTTGCTTTTGTTATCAAGTTTCCTTTTCCATGCATCTTGTTCTTTTTTACCAATAAGCTCAATATTACACGGCTCACTTATCTGTGGCCAACATGGTCTCAAAGCAAGCAAAGTTAACCATGTTATGGCCAAGATGGCTGTAAAAAAGCAAAGTTATATGGCCTAGATGGCCTTGAAGAAAGGCAAACACTATGTAGAAAACTTGAAATGATTCCCACAACGTCTTTACTCCTTGTCTTCATTCTAGCCATCTTGACGTTTTATTCTATTATTTGCAGTGATTTTTGATATTAAGTTCCTTCATCATGATCACCACCTTGAAATTTGTCTCTTCGTCAAAGAGTCGTGTGAAAGTCCCTAGTTTTTCCTCTGTCCAACTTGCACATTTGACTGGTTCTTTTGAAGTTTTGAATTCATTCTCCCACGTATCAACAAGCCATCTTACTTTCTAGTCCTCTCTAATCCAAAAATCAGATTTCATCCTCTTTGGAGATTTATTTATGATGCTTTCGGAGTTGTATCTCCACTGTCGCTTTCTGACAAATAACTTTGATGCAATCAAGTTCAGTGTCGGAAATGCCATTCTTAAAATGCTCAAACTCTTCCTCATTGTATTCATTTTGTTTCAAGAAAGAAAACCTCCTCACCATTCTTTAATTTCGGGTGCAAAATCCATTGTCAAGTTGCTTTCTACACCATCATAAACCAACTCATGGTTCAGTTCATCCTATACTGCTGAAGGTTAAGGTGTTTGCGTGGTTTCTATGGCATGGAAGGTTTATGATGAAGGTGCTTCGGGCTCACATTATTCCTAATGTTGATATAGTTTGTCAAGTATGCGGATATGGGGATGAGAATGACAATCACATGTTCATTAAATGCAATGGTTCGGGTGAGGTCTATTGCAGAACGACACTCACATGGTTGGATACATCCTGCAGGGACCGGTATGGAGATCCTTGGGCAAACCAATTTACCATGTGCGGAACGACCAGGTCGAGGTTTTTGCGGTATGCTGTCCATTTGGATGGACTAGAATGCGATGACATTTGAGGGCGAGAGGCATTATACGAAAAGCATAATTGTACAGTCTAATTTTTTGTACACCCGGTGGTAATCACACCTGTAATTATTGCTATATAATTTGGAGTATAATGTAGCTTTTATGGGAGATCACCAAGAAGTGGTGTTTGTCTCCTCTTCTAAAAAAATCATCCTCAACCTTGTGAAACAATGAAATCCTCTTGCCTCTTATCATTAAAAAGACATGAGTGTTTAAAATCGTCCTAATCTACCTTTCTCTTAAAGCTTTCAAGGAGTTCAAAGTCTTTGTCCTTGCTCTCAACTTGGTACCACACTTCATCCAAGTTTAACCCCAAATGAGTAGTTGCGCATGCTTCCTCTTCTCTCCATACCTCAAAATATTGCCTCATCTTAGCAGTATACTGTGTTGCACAATTGTGAATTACTCTAAAAAACCTCCCTCCCAAGGCTCTTAGTATGGATTGAATAACTCCCAACTTGTGTCAATGAACGTTCAATACAAGGAGCCCCACCTAAATTGGGTATTTAGAGGACCTCAAGTTGGGTCCAAAGTCTAGTGTCAAACATTGATTGTCATTGACTGTCAGCCCATTCACCCTTATATTTGAAATCTCCTTTTGCATAGATTTTCACGAAGTCTCCAATATCTACAAATTTCAAGAGAATGCATCTTGAATCAAGTGCTCCCATTACCACGTCATCTTGCAAAGCAATGTTTTGCTTGAGCCGTACTCACAAAAGGCCAATCAACTCAACTGCATAAAAGCAATCAAGCAGTGAGCCAAATGGCGTTTGCAACATCGAATGCTTCTTTATCTAAGAATGATACGATCAAGACTCCATCTTCAAATTCAGCATTGGGTGCAAGAATTAGAGGACCCAAAATCAAAGGTTGGTTTTTATTTTTTGAAAGGAAAAAGGACGACCATCGTATATATGTGCGTCCAAAAAACTTAACCATTAATTCACAAGGTTATAAGTACATAGCTTTTTAAAGCTAAATAGTTACATGGGCCAACTATCCACTAGAGCTTTTGCATGCGGAATTACATTTTCACCTATCTTTCCTGATGGAAGATAACTCAATTTCACGTCAGCCATAAGGCCCAAATCACAGCCATGATCCTGGATCTATCATCCTCCATGCCATGCCAATCAGACCTGAGAGAATCCTAGAATTTGCTGTGCAGTTGGTTTTAATCAAATGGTTACCAAAGCTCGACCAGACATCTATGGAACCCACACAGGTGAAGACTAAGTGGTCCACATCTTCATTGACCTCTAAAAACCGTGCACACACATGATTTACAACTGGAACCCGGGTTGGTTATTTCCCTTAATAATCAAGCTTATGACGAGAATTCTCTTTCTCCATTTTGTTCTCCATATTTGCCTTCCTTTTGCCTTATTTACTTTCAAAGAATCCACCACTATCAAAGCTCAGGATAAAGAGACATAATAACGAGGCACATGAAGTGCACCGGTTTTCTACACCACAAAAGAACCCGTAAACCACACCCAACACTCGAGGGCTGCACGCAGACAACATATGGTTGCTCCCTCATCAATTAGGGTCCTTACATCACAACCACTCAAAACTAAGAAGCCCCTAGCAACTTCATGCATCTTGTTCTTGCAATTAGATTCTTTGGAGGGTCGTGTTATCCATATAAAGTTATTGTAGTCCATTGTTACTCTTTTTCTTGTTGGTGCATGGTTTGGTCCCAACTTGTTTGTGGTGAATGAACTCTTGAGTTTTTATAAGTAAAAAAACTCCCTCGTGGTTAGACCTAAATTATCAACGGGTTCCACAAGAATGTTGAAAATTCGTCCGAGAGTAGCCCCACCAACTGGAACACTTAGAGGAGCTCCCGTGTCAATCACTTCCATTCCTCTCGTCAAATCATCTGTAGCACTCATAGCTACGGCTCTAACTCGATTATTTCCTAATAATTGTTGTACCTCACAAGTCACATCAATTTGCTGACCAAAGTATCTCGGTCCTTAACCACCAAAGCGTTATAAATATTAGGCATCTTTCTCGGAGGAAAAGCAACATCCAGTACTAGGACAATAATTTAAGCGATCCACCCTAGGTTTTTTCTTCAAATGCGGAAACCCCAGGACCAGAAGTAATAGGATTCATTTTTATAATTATGGTAAAGTGAAATATGTCGAAATTTATTGAGAATATTTTTGAATCGAAAATATCTATAACAAGTTGATCGATTAATTCAATAAGGAAGGAATGGAATCAATAAGGAAGTTAATACTCGATTTAATGCATCATGTGTATACTATAACAAAATAGAGCTTTGAAAGTTCCCATACTTTAGATGTCTTTCATGACTTGTTTTGTGTTATTGTAATATTTAAATTTAAGGTTTTTCCTTGGTTTAAATTGTCTCCTTTTTTTGATAGCGTAACTGGTTGGAGGTCAAAGAGTACTCACAACTTAATAGATTTGTAAAAGTACATTTCTAGGAGTCATAAGGGAATGCATTTGGTTTTTGTCTTTCAAAGAGTCACTTGAGTTAATTACTGCTGAGGATGCTAACTCAAATGAAGCCAAGTTACTTGGTTGAGCCTTCTTCCATTCCTGCTCAATCTCAAAAACGTTCTTCTATAGATGATGCACTTTTTTAGGACACTAAAAAATCTCTCACTGTTATTAGACCATAAGAAGCCCATAAATCGGCACTTGTAGGGAAACCCCCAAGGTTCCTTTTCGGAGAAGACAATTTTATGCTCGTTGTTGTAACCTGTGGTTTGTGCTTATTTGAATGCTGACTATGCTAGTTCTCATAATGGTCAGAGGTCTACAACTGGATATTTCCTTTGTTGGCAGTGCATGGTGGAGCAAAAAGTAAGCTGTAGTTGATAGGTTCATCAAAGAAGTGAAATATAGGGTACAACAACAACAACAAAGCCTTTTCCCACAATTAAGCAGGGTCAGCTACATGGATTCTTTGCCTCCATTCATATCTATCTTAGGTCAATCTCGGGCTTATATCAAAAAAACTAAGATCCCTTCGTACAGTCTCATTCCAACACTTCTTGGGCCGTCCTCACCCTCTCTTAGCTGGTTCAACACCCCAAAACTTGCATCTCCTAACTGGTGCACCGGCTGACCTTCTTTGCAAATGACCAAACCATCTTAAGCGGTTTTCTCGCATCTTATCCTCGATCGGAGCTACACCAAGGGAAATATATGGTATACTTGTGAAATTAATTGGCCAGTTTCTTTTATTGAATAACATGGGTTCGCGGTGGCTACTCATTATCCAATGTGCTTGACAAGAAGTTGGCAAGGAATATTGCTTCGAACCTTGTCATCCATGAGCTCACTTAAGCCCGTAGAATAAGATTGCCAATCAATACGAGATACAACTGAGAAATGAAAAAAATACCGCTCCACGGATCTCCTACTAGCTCCAATTAGCAGATATCTTCACCATGAGACTTCTTTAGAAGCAACTTCTTCTTTTTATTAGCAAGTTGAGCATAATTAATGTCTATGCTCCAACTTGAAGGGTAGTGTTGAAATCAACATACATTGCTTATTTTGTTATATTTTTGGACCTCTCTTCCAAATTTCCTTTAGCCATGAACTCATCTTCATCTATAAAAGAAAAAGGGTCCATTGTTTGATAAGACTTTCTTGTTTCTTCCATGGTTTACAAAAGTTGCCTAATCAACCTTGCTTCAAAAATTTCTTTGAGAAAACCCCAAAAGAATTAACATAGGCAAAAGTACTCCCAAGCTTTTGAAAGTTACAAGTAGATCGTCCAAAGAAAATTTCCATGATTCCATCATTCAGTATTTCACCTTTTTTTTTGAAATTCAGTGTTTTACACATTGAGTCAATATTACAAGATATACAGTTTTTAAAGATGGCTAGAAGATGAAATTCATTAGACGGTTTTCAAATTTCAGTATAGTGCATCCAACACAACTTTTGATTAACATAGCAAAGCCCAATTTGTTGGTTATGAGTTTTTCTAAGCGGAGGAAAGCTGGCATATGCCAGGCTCAAAATATTAGGCAGTTATGTTGTTATTAGCAAAATCCTCTTGATTTCCATCAATATTTTGTTTTAATGTGGTCTTAGAGGTGAAGGTAAGAAATATGTCTAGAGCAAATTAGGAGTTAACCAATTAGGTGAATAGAATACTTATGATCGCTGATATGATTTTTATTTCTTCAATGGCATCTCACCCCTCTTTAAAAGGGTAAGGGTTGGTATGCTTTGACTACAACATTATAATATAGAAATCTAAAGTTACGTCTCTTTGGTCCCTCCTTATTATCCCCATCTCCACTTTGCACACCTCACACTTCCTGTCTGATGCTCGTGCTACAAGGATGTTGTTCCCCTCATTTCCTAAATGTCCCATCATGTTATCCACCCTCTTTCTTCCATTCTGCATGAAAAACTCACATAGAATCTGATGCAAGTGCTCTCCTGGTTACTGTCATTCTTTGAAGTTGCCAAGTAAAGAACCTTCATCAGGGTCTTCATCCTCGAAGTTATTCTGCAGTCATTTAAAAGCAAGTGACTTGTCATCTGTCCAGGTGCATGCTAAGCTTTATAAGTTGAGAAATTGTGAAGATTTAAGCTGGTAGGAGGGTGGAACCACCGGCCATCATTACCTCAAACCTCTGTTGAAAAGGGACAGGCGGATGCATGTTAGCACAAGCCACCATTGTCCTCTAACAAGTGGCAATGGCAGGCAAGAAAGGTTCATGAACATCAACAGCAAAGGTCCTCCAAAACCCCTCAATTCACACCAATTATTTAGCCAGAAGTGCATACTTTATTGTATTAAAATCACATATACCCCTCTCCTGGTAATGACACACCACATCCCAGCCTACCAAGACAACACCTAGGTTGTTGCCATCCAAGTCACACCACAAAACTCTATGCCAACCCTTGGCAGTAGCCCGGACACGAACACCAACAAGACCAAAAAGGCAGCGGTTTCAATAAAAATAATTGTCCCTTCTGAGAAAATGTTGACCTGTTCTCCCCTGCAATCTTTTTTTACTTCTCTCAGTAACTGATGCCTTGCCATGCCATCCTTCGCAATTGTCGTTCAAATGTTCGGCCACCCAGAACTCTCAATGACAATGAATCCTGTCAATCTTTCAAATATGCCTCCACGAAACTTGCATCACGCATCATTAACTAACCCTGCTAGCATGCACTCTGCCAGCGACACCGAGTCACATTCCACCTCCATCTCCACCCCTGCCCCCATAACAACAACAACAACTAAATCCATGTTGAAAAGATCCGACTGTCATGAGGCAACTTCCTAAATAGTAGTTTTAAACAAATACTATTTAGTAAGTTGTCTCTGACTGTTTTACGTTGGCTGTCGGCTACCTAACGCAACCCTCCTCATTTACCCGGGCTTGGGGACTCTCCCCATATCACAATAAAATGTCCCTTAACTCTGGCGCCATGTGGTTTGATTCCAAGTACTGAACAATGTCCGTGTAAAAGCCCTAAAGGGTCATTGTTTGTACTGAATCAGCTAGGTACATAATGTGCTGTTCGTGATGAATTTAAGTCTATTTTACATCTATTATGCATTTTCTTATATACATGGTCATGTTTGTTATGGAAGGTATATCTTTTCTGTCTTGCAATTTGTTTTAGTTCGAATATTGTCTGATGTTTGTTTATTTATCGTATGCATAGGAATATTCTGCTGAACAGGAATGGCTGCATCACAGGATTCTTTATCAAATCATACTCATAATTCTGAGCATCATGCAAAAGAAGATAGTGAACAAACAAGGCTGGTCATGCCAAACCATCCTAGATTAATTGATATCAACAATGGAACTACTTTGGGGAAAGAAAAACACAATTCTTATTTATGGTGGATGAAGGTTATCATTGGTTGTTTATTTTTGGCAGTTATTACTGTCATCTTTGTAAAATGGGGAGTTCCATTTGCTCTTGAAAAGGTACGCACGAATCTAGTGAAGTTCACCATTATTATACAAGTGAAGTTCACCATTATTATACTAAGTATCGGTGCATTTCTTCATGTGTTTGTTTATTACCGAACTGGAATATATAAGAACTTGACCCTTCAGCAAATTGTTTGGATACTCTAATTGTCACATAAGGATATTAAACTAGGGATTTTTACATTCATAACCCTCTATACTTTCGATATCATGTACATAGCCCTGTATAATCACGAATTACACCAAGAACCTTGAATATTGCTTACTTCTCAGGGATTTTTACACCCATAACCCTATATGCTTTTGCGGGAGGAGGGTTATGGGTGTATGATTAGCTATAGAGTTAAGCACTATGCAGGGTTTTGGATTTAATTTGCGATTATGGAGAGTTATGTATGCAATATTGAATGTACGCAGGGTTATGGATGTAAAAATCCCACTAAACTACCGCAATGATGTCCTGCAGAAGTAGAATTCAACACTAGTCAAATACACAAAACATGCATAATGAAAATTCAAGAATGCCATCTTTGCATAGATGTCATACCTATAAATATCTCAGAGGGCATCTAGAAGAATTCACTATCATCCCTATTTATCTGAGCGGTGTATTGGATGGTGTATGTCTAATCATAGGATTGAGCGGGGAATGCATATTTTGCCTTGTATTACAGTTACTTTAGAAGAATTAATAGAATATTCTACCCTGTCGAGTCTCTTCTCCTATCGATGAGGAGTACCCAAGGACCATTTTACAATTTTGTTGCTGTTGATTTTGGTAAAACCTGGGATTTATTTTTATTTTACAATTTTCCAAAACTATTTTATTTTATTTACATTTCAAAATTATAAAACATGACTCTAATTCATGAAGGCACATCTCCTTTCAATCACAAACTGAAACAGAGATGCATTTGGATATGGAAATGTCCACAATTTTTTAAAATCGATATATCACATATATGCATATTTGTTTACAAAATGATATATCCACATCTGATCTCCCGTCGTATTCATTATATCCATTTATATGTGTTTGAATCGCGATGTCCCTATCCATTTTAAGAAGATTTAGATATCATTTCGATATCCATATTCATATATTTGAATCCATTAATATATAAATATTATAGATGCGTTTGTGATCCATATAGTACCCCATTTTAGCTAACTATAATAATGGATTGACTCTGTAATATTAAAGCTGTTAAATGTATTTGAATTTAAGCTCATTTACAAACTACTAGAATTAATGTCCATAACTTCTCCATAATCTTTCATATCCCGTTCAAGTCTTTATGGACAGTGACATGCATTTCATGTCTGTCAACATTCACAACTGAATCTGTATGTAGATTCTGAAACGGATAAGAATACTGTGACATCTATATCTATATCTTTATCCTATCAAATTTGCATCTCTACGTTTCGCAAACACCCCTGGGAAATTTCTCATTTTTTCTCAATCGGCATGAAGGATATCTGATTCTCTTATATATTTTTGAAAAGGTTATTACGTCAAATAAAAATTAAAGCTATGCGACACTGTTAAGTTTAGTTTGCACAATTGATCAAACAAAATCGGACACTACAGACATCCAATCATGCAATTGACGAGATTTTGGACAAGGTCTGACAAACACAGCCTATGTTCTCAAGAAAGAAAGAGGAATTATACTGTGCATTTAGAAAACATATGAACTTACATGTATACCATTTATCCACTTTTGGATCTGAAAGTCTGATGCAGAGGGAGGAGAGAGGAAAACTGGGGGTGAAAATATTGAGGTGAGGAAAGGTAGAATACGTCGAGCCACTTGAGGTAGAGGGAGATTGGGGCATGGAAAATGAATTAAGGATATGAGGGCAAAAAAATGCAATGGATGGCAGCATAGAAATCTGTAGATTAATTAACATAAAATCCATTCATTTGTCCATCTTCTCAAACTATTATAAGCAGATAGGTTGTTATATATAGAGAGTTAACCTATTAAGGGAAGCTACTAATCATCCAAGAGACACCTCCGAAGATTGCGCTACCAGAAAATAAAATAAGATGAAGTTACAAAATAAATTATATGATTTAATTGCACCAGTTGTCCGCTGCTTTAAAAAACATGCAACCTCTTGTGCTTGTATTCTCTAACAGCATAATGGGTGGATGGATTTAACACATTTGGATGCTGTGGTACAAATTTTCTAGACCAAATGATCAGTGCAGATTTGGAGGAATGGAACTGGGGCGAGAAGGGAAGAAAATGAGACAAGTGAAAGTGGAAAACTCTGAACTATGTGGCTGCCAAAGGGAATGGAAGGTAGGAGGGGATCTAATGGGAGGGGTAATAACTAGATAAAGGCTAATATATAAATTTTTTACATCCATCCGTATTCTGTATGGATGCACCGCTTCATATAAAGAGAATCAGTCAGTCTATCAAAGAAGCAGCTATTTATATAAGAGACACCTCCAAAGATTGCAACCTTTGGATTTTACAATAACTGAAAATTGTACCAAGTAATACAATAAAACCACAAAATAACATATGATTTTGGTTGCATCAAAAGCCTCAAGAAGAAAATCTAAAGTAACACAATCACATAATAGATCCGAAACTTGATTTAAAAAACCAAGTTTCAAGATTCTGCGCATGCCATGTGGGTTATGTAGGTGGCCCAGTTCCATTGCATTCTCTTCTGCGTGATTGGGTGATTGACTAAAACACGCTGCTTGGGAAAATCAACCATCACCATGTTGACTTGAATTCTTGAACCATCACCATGTTGACTTGAAGTCTTGAATAACCTTTTAAGTACATCAACATCTTCTCTCTGAGCTCAGGCTTATCAGGCTTTCTTCACGTCATGAGCAACCCAGCCTGGTTTAGTGGCATGAAATGTGGAGGATCAAAGTTGTTGCAGCCCCTTTTATCTCCAGCACAAAGTGATATCTCATGCCAATATGCTTCCTCTCACGATGCATCTGGTTTCTTAGGCACATGGTTTATATCTTGGCTATCACAATAGACAGCAATCATGCTCAATGGACTCTTTTAATAAACCCTCTACAAATGACCATTTATACTCCTTTTTTTGAAAAAAAATCATTAACGAAACTTCTCTCATTTGGTAGATCATCCACTTTATCTTGTGACGTGGCTTTCCAATTAATTACACATATACCAACAAAAGGACATATCATGTCCTGGATTTATACTTGTCACTGTCTGCGTAGTTTGCACCAACACAGTTGAGCAGACCATCCTTAGTACTGACAAGCTGAAAATGGGACTATGTGGTACCCTGAAGACACCTCAAAAAACTACTTCATGACTTCACATGTAAGGCATAGATTTATGCAAATCTGTGTATAATACTGATATGCGTTGGAACTTGGAACAAGAGATAGATAGATACTCATGATTTCCTCCATTTGTAGTCATCCCTGTAGAGAACTAGATACTCGAGGTTCAGAGCCAATAAATCGTCAATTTTGGCATGAGATATGCTAGCTCTTTTTGACTACAACATCCTAGCTCACAATCTCTCTTAATCGATAATTTCTTTTCAATTTAAATTTTTATTTCAGATTGTCTTGTATGCAACATAAAACAATTGAAAGTAAAGGGTTTAACACGCGACTCCAAAAATTTCTGGAATGTTTAAGGTTTTTAAAGCAATTATGGTGCGAGTTTCGAGTATGACCTTGGAGATTGGTTCAAAATTTAACATGTAAATATATATTTTTAGCAAGAAAATATAATTCTTCTCCAACACAAAATAAAGCCATCAAACTACATATACCGACTTGTCAAGTTCATGCTAGAGAAGCTGTCAACTACCTTTAGAGTAGTTGTCAACGATATCACGAGCACAATGTAAAAAATAACCACCGGATACAATAGATCTAATTCGTAATTTTTTGTTTTAAAATATATTGCAGATCTTATACCCATTTATGCAATGGGAAGCATCGATATTTGGAAGAACAGCCCTTGCTCTTGTCCTGGTTGCCTCTCTAGCATTATTTCCAGTAATATTATTTCCATCTGGACCATCAATGTGGATGGCAGGAATGTTTTTTGGCTATGGTCTTGGGTTTGTCATAATCATGGTAGGGACAACAGTTGGTATGGTGTTGCCGTTCCTGATTGGGTTGATGTTCCGTGAGCGCTTTCATGTAAGACTCTCTCATCATATTTACATATAAGGCAGCTTTTGATTGGGAAATTTGTAGCATTGGAGAATCATGTTCCACCCCGATCTTTCCTTATAATTTTTTATTTTTAAACTGTTTGCAGGCTTGGTTGCAAAGATGGCCCCAAACAGCTACTATCCTTCGATTAGCAGGGGGAAAAAGCTGGTTTCATCAATTTCGGGTGGTTGCAATCTTTAGAATCTCTCCATTTCCTTATACCATCTTCAACTATGCAGTTGCCGTGACAAATGTCAAATTTTGGCCTTATTTTTGGGGCTCGATTGCTGGCATGGTACCCGAAGCATTTATCTATATTTACAGGTTAGTAAAAATCGCCATACAAGCAGCACATTCCTAAATTTTAGCGTCAGGCGCCCTATAATGTGACTCTGCATACAAATGGTTAGTAAAAAGGAACATATTGAGGTATGCCACATTAAAACATTATCGATGTTCCTCATGACATCAGCCGTAAATGGAAAACATACTGAGAACTGTAAACGACGGAGAATGTGCTGACTAGGGCATTAATTTTAAAATCTGCTTCAGCATACTCGCATGGCATGAATTGCATGGCATACTCGCATGGCATGTTACGCCAGTCGACAAGGTTAGTGGTGACCTGTTGAAGAGTTATATAACCTTTTTCACATTATCAATTGTGAATCTTAATACACTTTCTTGATATGTGCATTATCTAGACCTTGGTTGGATACTATTGACTACTTGAATACCATGTTTCTCTAGTTTTCCTTCTTACAAAAATATTTGTAAAAAATAAAGTTCATTGACTAAAAACCCCACCTATGATTTTCTTAAACTAATACCTTCAGTTCCCGCCTTGCAGTGGCCGTCTGATAAGAACCTTAGCAGATATTCATCACGGAAGTCGCCACATGACTGCCGTGGAAATCTTGTACGAGACCATATCGTTTGTCATTGCCATATTCCTGATTGGCGCCTTGACTGTCTACGCAAGAAGGGCTTATGAAGAACTCAATAAAGAGGAAGGGAACACAGATGGATCAGTTACCGTAGAGATGGAAGACTCTTTTTGTGGGTTACCGTAAAGACACAGTCTCCTCAGCCATTGATAAGTAGGAATCATACATCTAACTTGATGGCCTTGCTGAAAGTATCTAACGAATTGAGGTAGCATCTGGTTGAGGATGAATACCGGATTGTGGTGTGCCGTTTCTGGTGACAGTATGTGTTATCCACTGACAAATTAGTGTTTTTTTTGTAGATATAAAAATGTGCAGTGCAATTTAGGACTTCCATTTTGCTATAAATATACTGAGTAGATACTGCATTTATTATTCGCGAGAATATGAAAGAAAACCAGTGAAATTTTGCCTCTGATGACAGAAGTCTGAAAGATCCGTCAAATGGTCATCCTGCTTGATGTAGTTTATAAGCCATGGTTTATATATCTCGTGCACTGTTTGAGACGGCTTACTCAAGTTAGAAATGATAAACGAGATAATGAAATCATTAAAAAAATGATTACATTTACGACGTTGACATCTTTCCATAAATCTTGAATTCGCATTGAAATGTTTAATGATATCTTTTTTTAAACATAATTCATTCATCTATGCTGTAGAAGAAAGAGTTTCGATAGGACCCGGCTAAATCGCTTGCACATGCGCATTCCAAAAAAACAGCGTAACTAGATCCGCTCCCCAGTAAAGGTTTGATACTGCTGCTGCACCGGGAGCTGTTGTACCGGGTGCTAAAGCATGAGTATGTTGTATCCATTGAGCAAAGATGTGTTGCAATTGTATAGCGGTATATGAAAACATATCTTGAGGATGCTCTAAGGCACTCATAGTATTGTTATGAATATACACGTTGAAACTATGAAAACCTAAAAATATACATGCTCAATTGAGATGAGATATAATTGGCGGCTCCCTTCATTCTACTATATTAATAATTAGTAGGAGCTTCCCAAAACAAACAAAAAACAAACATATAGAATGACGAGCAAGATTGTCTCTTGAAAGGGTCAACCTTTGACACCGCAACTCCCAGAAGAAAACAATCTTTAGTCCCAGATGCAGGTTGGGCTTAGGCGGGCGTGGGAGGTTATTCAATAGCAATCGCAGGAAACCTCTTTTTGTTTGACATAGGAGAGCAACATTGCTTGATGTCAGCATCTACAAAAATCTAAAAAACAAGAAGATATTCCAAAAATACAGGGAAAAACGAATGTTTTCAGCAAATATTCCTCGACTGATCTCGACACAGCATCGATCTTTTAGTTGAGGGGCGAGTTAATGCCAAGACATATCGAACAAATAAACGAAGCTTGTATATGCCTCTTCTTCTCCCCCAGGGATGGATTAATGGATTGTTGGACTAAGGTCGCAACCTTATATTATCTTATTTAGACCCCTTAAATACATTTGACGATATAATGTACTCGACACACTTTAAAGCTCACTCTTTTGACCCGGGAAGGATTCCGACACTTAGAGTAGTGAATCCAATGAAGAATATTAAGAATAAGGTGCGGGCGAAAAAGAGAACGAGACCTTTCACAACGGATCATCATCAAGGGTTCTCCTGTCGGCTGGCGATAGCTATTAAGAGTAGTGATTGGTTATACTTAAGCATGATTTTTTCATGAGAAATCGGCATATTTTGAAAAGCATTTTTATATTACGCCTTCTAAATCAACCTCCAGAGAGATACCTTTGCACTGAGAATCTGTCAATGCGCATTATTAACGCATGATACCGTTGTTTAGGTCTAATCCCACACTCACGAAAAATCTATACAGTTATAGGGCAATCTTCAAATAGATAAACATAGCTTTCAGAAGGTGTCTTGCATATGCAGCATCTATTTGCTGAGATGGGTCAAAGAAAGGCTGCGCCAACTATAAATGCACCGAAATCTATAAATGCATTATTTGTGTATAAATTGGTATCGGTCAAAATTCTCGGATGAATCACTGGATCCATATCCCTTGAAAAGGTTATAACAAAAAGAAGGATGGATAGGGATATGTCTGTAAACAGTTAGTAGAATTCCATAATCCAAAGGGTCGCTTTTGACGTCTCCTCTCCTCGGTGGTCTTTTTGGCAAAATTCCAAAACCGCATCTACCTCCTTCTCCCTCCACCCCCAACACGGAACCTTCCCAATCACGAGGACATCAGTCAAACTTTCCTCAGACATGTTCTTCCAGTCAAGAAGAATCAAATTTACTTGGACCGATCGTGTCACGAGGATATCAATCACCATTGAAGGAGTATTTCTCTGAGCAAGCAAGGGAGCACGCGCAGTGATGCGAGGAACAGGGATACCGAAAAAGTGTACATACTTAAGGGAAAGATTGCGACAAGTGATGGTTTCCTGGGTGAGTTATATCATAAGAGAGACAGATTATAAGCATCTGACGCAACTACACGCAACAAGGAGAAGCTTGTGTGGTTCACTTTATTATAGAATGATGACACACTCTCTAATCACGAGAGATGTGTAGTACCGTGTTAGAAGGCACACCATAGAATCGTGCGAGCGTGCCCAAGATGAGGCATGTTGAGGGCACCTAACGGCAGTTGCGACACACATAGGCGGTGGCAACTTGTTGCGACACACATAGGCGGTGGCAACTTGCTTAGAGGAGCTTGCAAAAGCTGTGGATGGTCCAATGCAGAATCAAGGCAACATTAAGATCGTAATAAAATTCAACCCAAATGGAAAATTATCAGGATTAAAAACATTAGATCCTATGCGGTTTAGGGTTAATTCCATGTAATCCTTCAATGGCAATTGCGCAGTTGTCATCAAATCTCATCAGGACTTCTGAGATTTATTGATGTCTTGATTGATTGAGATTAATTGTGACGATCGATCTAAGATTTCTCAATAAATTGCATTCTAATTTCTAAGTGCTTTCTTGCTTAAAATTGTGTGAAGAATCAAGGGGTAGGTAGGTGAGAGAGATGGGTAGGTGGAGTGTAAAGTACTCGGTAGGTGGGTGTTGCCTGCTTTGTTGTTTTCTTGGCTATTTTTTTGCAGGGAAAACATGTGTGGTGTTCTCGTGGGGAGGATTGGTTCTTGGAAGGATCAAGCAATGTAACAAAGCGCAATCTCTGAAATCAAAGACCCATATACTGACAGAGACGTGGGATAATCGAATGAGCTATGGGAATACTTGAAATTGAGAGGAAAAGGACGAATGATTATAACTTGGATTTCATGGTCTTTTCCTGCGCAACACTATGTAGAAAACAAACAAGCATCCAACACGAATCTTAGCGGTCAACCAAATCTGAATAACAACTCTTTGGAGAGGGTTGGAATAAGGACACGTGAGTGGTGTGGGGGGGGGGGGGAGATTGGATTCCCCAAGGTAACATGGTAACCTATATCAACATAGAACTACACTGATTATTTGTTATTATATCTTTCGATGTTAAATTTTATAACAATGAGTATATTTCATTGCAAAATGTTCTTTGATTCTTCCTAATTACTATGAATATTGTGTTCGCTATATGTTATTCGCAGGAATACATGTAAACGATTATCTGTTTATTTTACAAAGTTTTCTTTAATAGTTGCTAAATTACAATTGATTTATAGAAAATTTAACGGAAAACAGTAAAAGATAATCGTCTTTATATTAACAATAAAAAAATATAATATTCTTTGCGAGTTAAAAGAATAACAATACAATTTGAAATAAATAATATTCTTATTATAAATTTAATATGAGCTTTCAAATTATTTGTCTAAGTAAATCCATTTTGTTGTTGCGTTTAAATATTTTTGGGGTTTTGTACAAAATATTATGACTTCCCGATGTTGCCCTTAGATTTTGTGAATCTAATGGGCCACATAGCTCAATCTTAGTTACTTGATCGATGTATGGTTGTATGTCGTTAGAAATGTCTAACACCATCTCAAAAGACATCTGAAGTTGTGTTAAATTATTATTTGCACTAAGGATTAAGTATGCTTGGATATGGATATATTCGTATCTGTCCATCATCGTATCTATTTTTAAGTGAAAATGGATATGTATTTTTGATTTTAGCAGATAAAGATACATGTACGGATACATGTTTTTAATTTTTTATAGATACAAATATGGATAGGGATACCGTATTTATTTTCTCGAGGATATAGATACCAAGACATATTTTTTGTGTGGATACATATATGGATATATGTATTATCAAATATATATATATATATTATACATGGGGGCCTTTCAAATAGGATGCATCCTTCCCGACTTAAGGAAGGCCACCATTTTTTTGTATAAAACACGAGCACTTTAGTAGAATGTGTATACAGTTTGTATTATAACTGCACATTATAAATACAAAACCACATACAAAACTACATATTATAATACAAACATTAAAACTGCACATTGTAATACAATCTATATACGTATTCTACTAAACTCGTCATGTTTCTACAAAAAGGGGCTGGCCTTCCTTAGGGATGGAAGGACCAAGTCCTATTTGAAAGAAATCCTATTATACATATACATATATATATGTATATGTATAGGAACATACATCTAACTATATTACATGTATACAAGTAACATATTGCATTTTGGAGTTATTTTCAAAATGTATGAAGAAACACACAAATCTTTGTACTGTTTAATTATGTGTTATACACGTTATGTAGTTTAACATATTACTTTATTTTTTATTTTATTGTATTTGTACTTTATGTAACTTTAATTCAATCAGCTAATAATTTCAACTTTACAAAAATATTTCTTTTGAATGTAAGTATCACGAGAGATTTACTATCGGCAGAATAAATCAGTATCCATTTGTTAAGTATACATTTCCAAATTATGATTATCCTTTTCAACACACACACATATCCGTATTTAGGGATATGTTTTACAAGTTTCAATATTCACAAGATATCCATTCTGTATTCATATCCGACTTTAAGATGGATAAAGAAGTAGTAACACTTATATTCATATTTGTATCCAAGGAAAAAAGAATTTGATTAGAATGAAGGAGGAGGGATTAGTGATGAAAATGAATATGATATATCCATATCTAATATGCTATTATTTTGGTTTTATATAGTTTTTCACACATACTCGTTTCAAATGGCTATGAATAATGATATCACTAAATCATTAGTTGTGCATTTATCTAAAATTAAGTATAATAAAATTTAATCATTATATTTACTATTGATGATATAATGTTTAAAATGAATATAATTAGTATATTTCACCAGATCAAAATTGATATATGACAACGGATAAATTGAATATTCAAATATTCGTCACAATATATATTCTGATGTTAAATACATAACAAACAAATATTATTTGTTATAAAAATTAGATTTTGTTCTTGTAAATAGCAATGTACAATGAGAGTTATCCATTGACTCAATGTAACAAATTTGACCTAATAAAGCAAATAATTTAATATTCTCAAATATCATCTATAATAAATATACAACAACCAATATTATACATTGCTTGATTCTTTAAATTCACAATAAATATCATATTCGTTGCTATATTTCTCTTAAGGAATCATAAACAACAATTATTCTTTAACTTTTCTTCCCATCGTTGTCAAAGTTAGCAATAATTAGTATAAAATTCAATGAATAAGTCAACGAAAATATCCTTGTTATATGTCCCACACTACAAAAAAAGTGCGATCAGCGAGCATGAAGCAACGAGGGGTGGGCGAGCACACTTGTTCACCTGTGTGTGGGCGAGCATTTGGCTTCACCCTCTCTCTCTTTTTTCAACATTATGTTGTATATCATGTTTCTCTTCATGTTTTAGAGTTTGTGGATTTTTATTAAATAATCATTTTTGTTTATGTTTTTAATGCTTGAAGATGTTGTTTATGCAATAGATGTAGTAGTTTGTCGTGTATTTATTATTAGTTTTGCTGATCATAGTCTGCTGATCATAGTCTGAGTCTATTATGGATGAAAATGTGCATGCATGTAGGTGTATGATGAAATGCCACAACTATTATCGTGGATCACAAGTTCAAATGCGAAATAGATGTGTCAACTATGCTTGTTAGAATACCTTCTTGGTGCTTTGAAATGGCGAAACATATAAGATAGTAATAGAATGTCATGATTGTGCTTTAATCACTTAGATATAACGTGCTAAGAGGATGACATGTCTTGGATAAAGATAATTTTGAATATGAGGAATGCTATAATTGACTCCAATTAAATTTGTTACTTGCCGATTAGGATTAGTTTATATGAGAGAGGGGGAGTATATGTGTAGGTATGATGAAGCATGGGAAGGGGGTATATGTTTAGGTCATGAAGAGAGGGAGAATTTATGTGTATGTATATACGAGAGATGGTATATATGGGAAGGGGGTGTATATAAGCATTAGAGGAGGTTATTGGATGGGATTGCGTGTTATATATATACATTAATTTGAAATACAATTATATTATGTTAGAAATTAAGATATACTTTCTTTAATCAAAATATACAATAAGTTTGTATTATAAAAATTAAATTCATTCCATACTAAATGTAATAAAAGCAATTGTTAAAATTTAATTAAATCTTAACAATTTATTTCCATTATATGATTATGCAATACCAGTAATTCCAAAATTGACTAACATTTTTTAAAATAAGTGGATAAAAATCTTATATAGATATATTGATATATTATATTGGAAATAAAAATAGTTCATAACAATAAAATTTACTTTTACAGTTTATGTAAAATCAAAAAAATTCATTTAAATATCAGAAAAATACATTAAGTATAATTTTGTATTTCTTAAAAAATATTAAAACATGAAATGAGAATAAATATAGTTTATAAATATAAATTAAAGCAATACAAAAGTAGTTCATAATAATATATTTTTACTTTTACAATTTATGTAAAATCAAATAAATTTCTTTAATTTACAAAATATTTGATTGCATTTATTAAAGTAAATATCAAAACATATTAAAATATGAAATAAGAAACCAAACACATAATAATTTTATACATTACAGTAATATAAATAGTTCACAACATTACTTTTTTACTTTTACAATTTAAGCAAAAGCAAATAAATTCCTTTAAGTCCTTTAAAAATAGAGTACATTTATTTAAGTAAATATAAAAATATATTAAACTATTTTTTTTGAAAAAGGGGCTTCCACCGCATAGGTGTGCGTCCGAAAACTTCACCATTAAATAGCTTAGTCACCAGATTACAAGCATGTGTCAGGCCGCACCTCTCACCAGTACAACGCGGGATACTTACATCACCTAGCTATCGACCAACGCTTTAGCATGCGCCGCTATATTTTCACCATACTTTTTGACCCCCATAAAACCATACCATTCATGGCAACCCAAATCGCCCAAAGTAGTGCCAAACACCGATACTGTTCCCTTTCCAATCCCCTCCAGTCCTCCCCAAAAGATTCCCTAAAGGCCTCCATCATATCCCACCTAACCCCCCGACCCTCAAAGATCGACCAAGAATCCATTGAGGACCTACACATGAAGAACATGTGGTCGGCATCTTCCACCCCTATTTGACAGCAAGAGCATGATGAACCAGCATCGACAATGAATCTCACCACTCTGTCATTTGTGAGAAGCCTACCTCTTCTGCACAACTACAGAAAGACCTTCACCTGCATCAGCACTCTCCATCTCCAAATTCTTCTGCAATCCACCACAGTCCCTGTTAGATCCATTGTCGACGCCCCTTTTAGAACCTTGTAAGCTTTCCCAATCGAGAAGGAACCATACAACCAACACCAGCAGTCCCTGCTCACAGTGGGCCTAGCTACACCATCCAACATCTCAAGCTTCAGCTCCAACCCTTCCCTCCTTCTGTCCAAGATACCAACACAGAAACTAGGAGCAAATTTCTGGCCGTCCCAAACCTCAACAACACAAGCACCAGGTGTACTATCAAGAGCCATCAGACGTGAGAATAGCTCTCCCAACACACCCCCTTCGAACCAATCATCCAACCAGAACCTGAAGCCCATCCCGCCCCCCACGATTGGTCTCAAGGAAGGATGGATCTCCTGCACAAGACCAGTGATGCTCCTCCAAAAGAAAGAGGGCAACTGATCCAGATCCTCCGACGTGGGGAACTTAAGTCCTACCCCATAAATTCGGCATAGCAGGGAGCTGACCAAGCTATCACAATCCCCCTAAATATGAGAATTCAACTTGCAAAGAAGTGCCTTGTTCATCTCCTCAAGGCTACAGACACCGAGACCCCCATCCTCTTTATCACATCTTATCGTCTTCCATTCTACCAATGGCAACCCACCTGTCCTTATACAGTTTCCCCAAATGAACCTCCGTATAATGCCCTCAAGCCTCTTTCTTAACCCGATATGCAATAACTTCGAAGACAGGAAAGAGATCGGGATTGCTTAAAGAACCGACTGAAGGATATGGGATAATCCTTAAGTGCATCACGGTAGTGTGACGATCGCATCATATACGATCAAGAGCGACTAGTCGCACTAGTTGCTTAGTGCAACAGAGTTTAAAAAATTTTCATTGATGAAACCACATGATCCAAGAACACTTCTTGGATCGTTTCATCCAACCATATAATAGATAAAGGAATACCTCTTGTAGCGTGGTTGTGATCGAGCCTCTAAGAGAAGAGACTTCATGTCACAAATCCGATCCGTCGGAGGAGACGCTTGCGAGTACGGAGATGAGTCGCGTACTTCCCGCAATCCAAGTCGATGATCCAAGCAATGGATCTCCTGATCTCGTTTCACGAGGTCAAATGCCTTCTTCACGAGTGAGATGCAACAAAGAAGACATAGACCCAAGAGTCGTCGAAGCGGCAACACAACAACGAAACAATGACGAAGGCGACTTTCTCTCTATAAGAAGAGTGGACGACCACTCAAGGAGAGAGAGAAGAGTTGGCATGAGAATGAGAGAGAGAGATGTTGCCAAAGTTGTGTAATCCGAAGAGCAAGGAGTGCATTTTCTTATATAGGGTTTTGGGAGTCCATGGATCTCAATCCATGGACAATACAAAATCAATGGATGAGATTAATTTGTGTTAATTTCAATGGCCATGATGTTTTTGTAAAAACGTAATAACAATTAATTTAATTTAAATTAATATATATTGATAATCAACATAAATCAATTCAAATTAAATCACTTTGACCTTGGAGATAAGAGATGAGAGGATTTGACCTAATCCTTAAAAGAGGGGGAGGGGGAGCGCCCTCTTCCAATGGAAGTTGGTGGCCATCCACCCTCTTAGGTGGATTGAACCAATCTCCTCATTATCTCATGAGATCTCATTATCTCATGATATCTCCAAGTTTTACAACAACAATTGTTGTAAATTATTTCGTAAAAATAATTCATAATTATCTTGTGAACATTGCAATCATGCCATTGGAATTATGTGAATCACGTTCACAACCCAAAACAAAATGTAATTATATTTTCAATTAATCATTCAATGTGAATCCAATTCACATTAATAATTGATCAACAAATATAAACCACAATTGGTCTCTCTCTAGTATATTATAAATTACATTTATAATATATATGAATAATTGGATAGTGCTATCCACATTATTCATATCCATAATAATTAAACCATATTTAATTATATTGGATAATCATTTTCATGAATCCAAATAATATGAATCAAATTCACATTATTTATATTAATTAAATCACATTTAATTATCCATTTCTAAATGCTTAGATATAATTCAACTATGGAATTATTTATGAATTCTTTCAAGAATAATGTGCTTTCTCTGCAGATACTTAGAGATAAGGACACGACAATTGTACGCTCCACGTATAGTGACTTGGATATCGAGATCACATCTCAAATCCAGATCTCATGGACCTCTGATTTAATCAAGGCTGCAAATCTAAGCTTCTCATTGCATCTGAATCTCATTCAAATCAATGTACAACACTTGGACCAAGATCAGATTACTTCTCTACTGAGAGGAGTCACTAAAATCTAGACCCGTTTCATCACTCCCTCAGAATGGAAGCATCATGATTATACAATCGTTTATGATCACATCACCCTCAGGTATTCCTAATACCTGTACATCCTGCATACTGGAAGACATATGATCAACTCGAAGATATAGATCAATTTTACATTATCATCTTTAGGGCATCATCATCAAGTTTCTCATTCTCAGCCATTGGGATTTGGTGTCGATCATATGCTTTCCAAAAGCATATATCATACCTACAAATTCTTGTCATGCTTTCAAAGCACGACGACCATGCATGGGATTTGATCGGTCCCAATACCTTATGAGTAAGCTCATGTCTTCCGGTTCACAAGTGAACCTGTATAATCCCTTTGAGAGATCATATTACTCATATGCCCTCATATGCACACTATCTGATCGGTGTATAAACCTTGGTTAGGTCATCAACCTATTGGTCTTCTAAATATACATACTTAGACATATAATAACATAACTATCTATGGTCAGAAGATGTGTGCCCATATCGTGACAGTTTACAATATATGACTTTGGTTATCTCGATATCGTTAAATCAATTCTTTGACCTAACTAATCTGACACCTTCGAATCTCTATTCCCATACAGAGGACCTGCATCAAGAGGTTGGTCAGATATCGACCTAATGAGAACGTATTGCCATCTCCTACTCAGGCTGGAAATCATCTCCTAACAATCATTTATCGGTGCTTGACGAGTCCTCAATCTAACTCCTTAGATATTTATCCAAGCACCATCCTCTATGATTCAATTATTGAATCAACAGCTGTATGATCATTAGGATGGCCATGGTACATAACCCTAATTGCATAGAAGGACCTTATAGTGCATTCATTCAATAATCTCAGAAAGGGAGTGAAAAGAATCAATAACTTTATTGACAAAACAAAAACTACAATAACATTTATTGTAGGAATGGCTCGCCTCAGGCTCACATGGCTAACATTGACTTCAGAAGAACCAACCTCCCACCCCTAGAGAGGCATATGGCCTCCAGCCATCCATCATCTACTCCATCTTCCACAATAGGGCCCCAATCCACCACCCTCATCTTACCTGCCACCAAAGGAACACCAAGATACCTAATAGGCAGGTGGTCTTGAGGCAATCGCAGCCATCCCTCACAGATCGCAGACTCCTCAACATACATCGTAAAAGAGACGTACTCTGATTTCTCCCTATTAATCTTTAGCACTGACCCCTCCCCCAAACAGATCAAGGATCATCGAAATAGCTTTGCAGTATGCTGAAGAATCGTGTCATCCATGTATTGGAGGAAGGGACAGAAATTTCCTCCCTAGATACTGCTGAAAGAATCCCCTAGAAACAACACGATCCACCATGACCGTCAACACACCTGAGACAAGGACGAAGAGCAATGGTGCAAGCGGGCATTCCTGACGAACTCCCCATTGTGGCTGGAAGTAGCCACCCCTCGTCTGCCCATTCACGAACACCGCACTGGAAGCAGTCGTAATACACCTCTTCATCCAGACAATCCTTTGTGGGGGGGAAACCATGCCTATGTAAAGAAGCCCAAATGCAGCGCCAATCCACGCAGTCATATGCCCTGGAAAAATCCACCTTCGAAAGGACGACCCTTGTCTTACGTCGACGCCAATCTGCCACAATCTTCGATACCATCATCACACTATCTAACAACTGCCTCCCCAGAAGGAAGGCGCTCTGTGTCAGGGATACAATCTTGCCCAACACCTTCTTCAGGCGATTAGCAAACAACTTGGCTAAAATCAAGTAGATCGCGTTCAAAAGAGCAATTGGCCTGTAATCTTCAATCTTTGATGCCCCATCCCTCTTAGGGAGCAAAAAGATAAAGAATCGGTTGATCTTCTCGAACACCTTGTTTCCCTCCAAGAATTCCTTAAATATATTAAACTATGAATTACGAATAAATTAAAACCTTATAAAAATATCTCATAACATTAAGTTTTTACTTTTATATTAAATGTAAAAGCAAATATGTTCCTTTATGTCCCAAAAATGTATTATATTTATTTAATTAAATATTATTATTAAAATAAAAGATAAGAATAAATACATTTAATAAGTTTTCACATTAAATTAAAGTAATAAGACGATTCATAACACGTGTACTATGGGCATATATGCATTTTTATCTATTAGTAAATGATGTGTGTTTAACTAATAACGCTCTTGTGAAGATATATCACATGAACACGTCTCTACTTTTTTTCAATTTTAATAGCCTGGCCTTCTTGTGAATATTTATCACATTAAAGTTTAATTAATGTGGATATGTGTGCTACATTAGTATGTAGTTAAGTACTTAATAAGGTTAAAATATAAATTAAATATTAAATCGTGCAAAACAATACACACCGTGCATCCCTCCATCACCGAATGGGTGGCATTGCACAACAGGATGCATGTGCAACACATTGGAAAATTTCATCACTTCTAAAGTGTTATATTTTTATTTTTTTCACAAAATTACTGAACTCACTTTGTGATGAGATATTTTGATCTAATGGTCATGGATTTTAATGTGTGCAGGTAGAAGACAATTATTTTGCAGGTACACTCCCCATAATATAATATTAAACACTTTATTCGGTACAATTTTAGGATCACATAGTTCCATATCCAATCGTAAACCAACCAAATATACGTAAATGCACTGTCAACGTAAATGTATATATTTTATGGATATCTTGAAAAATTTTAGCTAATCTTTGTTAAATATTGCACTAAAAAATTAGTGATGATTAGATAAAATTATGAAAAATAACAATGAAAAAGATATACATTATAGCTAATGGTACAACAATGGATATGCCATTCGTCACTAATTTCAAGTGTAAAAAATAAATTCGTAAAGAATAATATCATCATTATATATTTAACCGTGGATATCATGACGGAATTTCAAAAAAAGTGTTACTATAGACTTATTTTGTTATAGTATTTCTATTTTAAAATCAATAAAGATACGATGATACATATATTTATATCTGATCCTTTTGTCATTACAAGGGCCTATTGACACCTTAAAGGGAAAATATGAGAAATTGGCATGCTCGTTTGTGTGATAAGAGCCGGAATAAGGCTACATATGCCAACATGAAGAATATGATTCGACCTCCAATCCCTTCATGACTATTTTTCTCCTGCTAAAGTTCTCTTTTATAACTATGGAAATATATGTTATCCCTTGTAACTATACCTGACAAAATTAACTTCTATCTCATATCCTTTCATATCCAACTGAAGGAAGAATAACAAATAACCATCGCTTATCTCTATGTATGTCTCAAAATTAGGGATGCAAACGGACGGATACGGATACAGATATAGGTATTATCGTATCCTTATCCGTTTTTGAATATGAACACGTATGCGGATACATATATTGACGGATATTAAAACTATCTTACCATATCTTTAAAAACGGATACGGATGTAAAACATATATTGATCGCATACGAGTAATGTTAGAAATACTCTATAGAATCGACTTAAATATATACGAATTGGATGGAAAATATGTGATATAGTATTAAATGTGTTTGTATCATAAAAAATATATAAATATGGTAAAATAAGGTATAAAATTATATTATATATGGTTAAAAATAAATCTATGACTATATCTATATACGAAAACTGATATACGGATACGGATGTTTGCGGATATTAAAATGATATCCATATCCGTATCCATTTTAAGACGGATATGGATACGAATGTCAAAATATGTATAAAACGAATACTGTGACGGATCGGATACGGATATATCCGCAACCGTTTGCATCCCTACTCAAAACTATCTCCAAACAAACTCAAATGAGGTATACAACTCATTTAGCATTATCCCTCTTTATCCTGTATTCTGCTAAACGAGTTGTTATACAGACGACTGAGGACAGCAATTAGTTTGTTGCATCTCATCAAATCTTATGGTGGGAAAAATAGGAGAGCGCTCAAACGAATACATTTAATAATATTTTTATTTTCCTCTATAAACACCACGTCAAAACCATCTCAAGTTCTCTACGCTTTGATCACTTCAACACCGTTTCAAATACTTCAAACTTGAATACAAACATTATAATGCGTTTACTATTTCGACCAACATCACAGTTTATTGTGTCGACGAGCACTACAAATCACATTTATATCCATAGAGTCGAAGGAAGCTATCGATATTATTTGTATAAATTCCTTCACAAGACAGTATTTTTTTTAAATAGAGGGATTACATCGAAATAGGAGATGAGTGGGCAACAAGCTGCACCGCTAATCCTTTTTGAATTGCAAAATCAATCTTTTTGAACACTACATCCATAAATCCAGGAACCATCACATTACTACACATGACTTTTTGGATCCTTTTCAAATGCTCAACAGCTTCTAGTGCTAAGAAACCAAAAGTATCAAAAGCAAAATGGATGAAGGCATGATGATTCTCAGTACACGCTTTCTCATACTTCATCACTTTTCCTGATCTATTAGATTAAAGCATTTCTACTTAAAAACAAAATGTCATTCTGTTTAACGTATCTGCTATAATAAATTCATTTATTTTTCTGAGAAAAAAAAGGTGCAATCTGAGTACTAGCAACCATAAAATTATGTCGATCCATACCTCGTCCCAGTCATTCAACCTTCCAATTATATGGTAGCATGAGCATCATATCATAGAATATTGTCTCAGATGGGACTATATTTCCAACGGTCATTGTGGTCAAAATCTTCGTCATACACGTGGTACTTTTTTTTTGAGATTTTTATACTTGTGCCCTTTTCATTTTGTAGTTACATCTATACTCCTACATTTTTTTGCAATAATATGAACAGTATGAAATTGATTTCTTGCGCTGTTATCACTTGTGCACCTCTGACCTAAAAGGCATAAGTGTAATTTGATCGCTTCTTGATCTTGTTCTCGTTTGTCTTCAACTTAGCTCCCTTTGTCTTCCTCCTAGTCATTAGCCTCCCCGCATCCCCAGCCCCTTTCGCCAAATCCCCTTCTCTTATCTCTAGGCATCGAGCACCTACAATTGGTGGCAGAGATGGAGACTCAACTCCTACGAGCGTAGATTGGATGGTTGTCATATGATGATGATGATGAGGATGATGTGCCACCGTAGAAATGCCGAGGAGGGGAGCTGGCATTGCCATGGTTATGGGTGTGGATGGCTCTGCCAATGAGCGAATGGGTAATGAGGAATGAGATGGTCTCAGATGACAACGAAGGTGACACTTGCACTATTATGGAGGTAGAGGTCACCCACTACCTCGAGGACGGAGGTGGAGGGTGAGGGAGGAGGATCGAACTGCTAATGAGAAGGTGACGAACTTGAGGGCCAATGGACTTTGATGGTACAGATTGATGGCTCGAGGGAGATGGTGATGGTGTTTTCAACCATCAATGAGGTTCGGAAGTTCCAGAGGCTTGGAGGATTAAGGGGGTCGCTTTCTGCCTTTGGAAGTCACGTCGACGGAGACGGGGTCTGACCTACGATGCAAGTTTCTAAAAATCCCTCACATCCTTTGGTTTGAACATTGCAAGTAGAGAGTAATCCGTTTTTGTGTTTTGGTATTTGGATAGAGGGTAAACTGGAGGTGGGTTTGTTGTGATATGATTGTATTGAAGTTTGGAAAAGTGAGTAGTTATTGTGATGTGATTGTATTGAAGTTTGGAAAAGTGAGTAGAAGTTGAGTAGTTTATAGATTTTATATGATATGATGGTATATACTATATTATTTTTTGATTGAATTGATAAAAGAGAATTGATTTATTTAATGTTTTAAAAAAGGTAAAAGTGGTACCCACATAGGAGAGATAAGGGATGAGTTAAGGGAGGTACCCCTTGGGGTGGTTTACCCTCCCTAACCCACTCCTTTCTCTTTCTAAGTGGGGCCCACTTTTTATCTTTTTAAAAAATTAAATAAATCAATTCCCCACCATCAATTCCATCAAAAAAATGATATATTATACCATCATATCAAATAAAAATTATAAACTAATCCACTTTTACTCACTTTTTCAAACTCCAATACAATCACATCACAATAACTACTCACTTTTTCAAACTTCAATACAATCATATCACAATAAACCCACTTCTAACCCACCTCCAGTTTAACCCTATATCCAAACACCAAAAACATAAAAATGAGTTACCTGCTACCAGTTTAACCTACCTAAACCCACTATCCAAACACACCTCAAGGGTGTGTTCGGATACAAGGTTAAACCACCCCTGGGGTGGTTTAACTTCCCTAACCCATGTTTTCTCCCTCCACGTGGGCCCCACTTTATTCTTTTTTTAAAAAATTAAATAAATAAATTTTACATCATCAATCCTATAAAAAATAATATATTATACCATCATCTCATATAAAAAATATAAACTACTCCACTTCTATTCACTTTTTCAAACTCCAATACAATCACATCACAATAACTACTCACTTTTTCAAACTCCAATACAATCATATCATAATAAACCCACTTCTAACCCACCCCCAGTTTAACCCTCTATCCAAACACCAAAACCCAAAAATGGGTTACCTGCAACCAGTTTAACCCACCTAAACCCACTATCCAAACACCCCCTAAGGTAGCGTTTGGTTCGCGGGTTACCTGCGGGTTAGGGGAGTTTACCCCCCTTAACCCACATCCCCTCTCTCCCCGTGGGCCCCACTTTATTCCTTTTTAAAAAAATTAAATAAATCAATTTTACATCATCAATCCTATCAAAAAATAATATATTATACCATCATATCATATAAAAATTATAAACTACTCTACTTCTACTCCCTTTTCCAAACTTCAATACAATCACATCACAATAACTACTCACTTTTTCAAACTCCAATACAATCATATCACCTCAAACCCACTTCTAACCCACCTCCAGTTTAACCCTCTATCCAAACACCAAAACACAAAAATGGGTTACCCTCTACCAGTTTAACCCACCTTAACCCGCCAACCAAACGCACCCTAAGGGTACAAGTTTAATCAAAATCTTTTTCAACTAGAACTTAGATTTGAATTGACCATAGTTTTAGAGATGATTCACTAACGGAAGGACACGAGTGTTAACCATGCAAGATTTATTAGATGCCTTGTTTCAAAAAGGATAGATGCATATATGTATTTGTCAAAACTCAGAATGGCACACGTGTAAAAATCCATCCTTATTCTTTTTGCTGTCTTTTCTTTGAATATATCGTATCTCTAAATGTGGGTTTGGATCTAGGTAAGTTCACTTGTACCTAGAGTAGGTAATATAACATGGATGAATGACATATCATCACTTGTACATGAGCAACCATCTTATAAAAAGAAAAAGTTTTAAATTAGTTGGGACATTAATGACAAACATCTCCCGTCTTAGTGTTGGTTACTTTTAGTAAAATTTGAAGGTTACTTTATACATTTATACTATTTAACATATTTTCAATTTTACATTAGTGATCGTTTTTCGACATATAAAAACATTATAATAGCAAATGGATTCATACCACTATCATTATTCGATGGTAAAAAATTACAATAGCAAAAAATTGATTGAAGATGGAGAATATAAAAGCACGTAAAAACCAAAAGAAAGTTAAAAAATAAACTTGCATTTCAAATACGTATATAAAGTAATCCACGGAACAAATTAATGTTTACAAGCGTATCTATATAATTATATAAAAAGAGGTATGTATGTGATATATATAGGGTAGAGTATTGGACCGGGCCAGTCCGGACCCGACCCTGATCCGACATGCAAAAGCCCGGGCTCGGCCCGAATCCGATGTACAAATGGGCCGGACCCGGGTCCTCATTTTTTAAAAATATTATGCTTGGGCCGGGCCGGGCCCGGGTCCTCATTTTTCAAAAATATTATGCTCGGGCCGGGCCGGGCCCGAACTCGAAGTACAAATGGGCTGGGCCCGAGCTCTCATATTTCAAAATATCATATTAGAACTAAATTAGGGAACATGGATTTATAGTCACAATACATCCAATATTTCCTTCACCCATCAATAGCAATATTATATCGTAACAATACATCCAATATTCATGTGTTATGGATGAATTATATCCAGAACAATAAATTGGAATAAAAATGCAACTTCATGTAATCAAAATAAGTGCGGATTGAACCCGACCCAAGCCCGAGCCTGATCCGAACCCGAGCCCGATCCCGCGGGCCTTGGGCCGGACCCGGGTCCTCAGTTTGCTGAAAAAAGCGGGCCTCGACCCGGCCCAAGGCCCACGGAAAATTGATGAGCTCGGGCCGAGCTTTCCCGGGTTGGGCCGGGTCGAGCCCAATGCTCCACCCTAGATATGTACACAACAATAAAAGTGAAATATCACGATGAATAATTTAATGAACCATTCCTGATTCTTCCGATATTAAGTTGATAACATCGAATATTATTTATTGTAGAATTATAACAAAAATCATCCGTTAACTCCCCGAGAAATTAATCTTCTGATCGCCGTCAGTGATACGTTATTAGAAATTTTAAAGAGAATGAATAATCATCGTTGTATGAATCATTGATATTGATAATTTGACGAGGAATTAAAATATCAAAGATTTTATAACGAATATAAACTTAACTTGATATAATTAATGGATATCCAATATCCAGAAAATTCGTTGATACATGCCGATTTTGTTGTTGCGATACATATACATATATGTTAAAAAAGTAAGAAGTTTCGGGATCTATCAATAATAAAAGGAGCACATTAACATCGTTTAAACTATGGTGGAGTATTGAGCTCGACTCGATCCAACTCGGGAAAGCTCGACTCGAGTCCGTCAATTTCCGTGAGCTTTGGGTCGGGTCATGCTCTGCTGTTTTTGGCAAACTGAGGACATGGGCCCGACTCAAGGCCTGCGAGATTAGGTTCGGGTTCGGATCGGACTTGAGTTCGGGTCGGGCTCAGTCCGCACCCATTTTGATTCCATGAAGTTGTACTTTGATTCCAATTTATTGTTATGGATATAATTCACCATAACACATGAATATTGGATGTATTGTTATGATATAATATTTTTATTGATGAATGAAGGAAACACTAGATGTATTGTGACTATAAATCAATGTCCTCTAATTTAGTTTTAATATGATATTTTGAAATATGAGGGCTCAGATTGGGTCCATTTGTACTTCCGATTCGGACCCGATCCAACCCGAGCATATAATTTTTGAAATATGAGGGCCCGGACCTGGAGCCGACCCATTTGTACACCAGGTTCGGATGGATCCAGTCTTTTGTAGGTCGGGTCAAGGTCGGGTCCGGGCCGACCCGACCCAATGCTCCACCTACTATAAACTTGTAACTTTTACGTGAACACCCAGACAAATTTTGTATATAAAAACTCATCACTGTAAACTTCTCCATTTTACAAAAACCTTCTCAATAATAAAGGAGCACTTTGTAACCTGGAGAAGTTTGTAAAATATATGAAGGTGTTTTTGTAAACAGAAAACTTTACATGAGTATTCTGTAAATTGCAGAGGGATTCTTGTATTCACAAAGGTGAGTACGTAAAATTCCCCCCAAAAAATCCCCTTCCTTTGGCCTACCTGCTTCCAATTCCCAACATATACCTTACGTAAAGTAATACCCCCACCAACTATGTCATTCTCATCGAGAAAGCAAGTAGACATATACTCTAACATTAATCTATAATAATCTCAGCATATAAAGTCTAAGTTTTCCTTCCATCAAGAGCCACTATTATTCCATAGTGCGGAAGGGAGGAGGAAAGGCAGGCCATGGCATGGAAGGATGCCTTCTCATTCCTCCAGGAGATCTCCTGCGCAAGCCGGAAGAACCTCCGCACGGCGTCGAGGAAAGACGTGGCCGACATGCTCCGATCGCCGCTCGCGACGATCCTCGAGGAGGACGAGCGGGAGGAAGTAGCTGTTTTGGACGTCGCACTGCATGGGCGAGGCGGCTCGAAGTACGGCAGGAGATGGCAGAAGAAGGACAAGCCGGGCGGCTTTGCGGAGGCGTACGCGAAGTGCATGGCCGGATTCGCGTCGAGAGGGGACCTCGCAGCACTTGCTCGGCTGTGAGCTTGAGTGTCTCTTCATGAACTGCATGATCTTTGCAGAAAGAAAGACCAAATTAAGCTGTTCATCTCTATCGGTTGATTTGTACAAAGAGGTCAAGATTCATACGCCTCCTTCTCCAATTTGTATAATTTGTCTATTATTGAATACAATATAACAAATTAAAGTTTTACATAGAAATTGATGAGAGACGAGCAATAAATAACGTCATCAGTTACTTTTGGATGGTAAATCTAATTCATTATTTTGTTGGAGGAAAATGGATGATTGTATAATTTGATTTGCTTATCTTAGAAACACTTTTTTCATATTATGCAACTGTTTTAAATTTTAAATCATAAATTACACCACCACCACCATCTTATATTTATTGAATCCCGACACACAAAAATATGAGATAATTAACAATTTTTTTTAGCTCGGGTTGTTTGGTTTTAAATCTCAATAAGAAAAAGATTATTTTTATTTCGTGTTTTCTGTCCACCTACAATTTGTGAATTATTAAGGCATTTTCAAAATTTAAGATATTCGTTTGGAGTTTCTGATAAACTTCGATACATATTATCGTACCAATTTTTTTATGGATATGAATATATACTTCAAAATTTTGACGGACGTGCCTGTCGATAGCCTACTATTTACATAAATAAATATATGCATATTTTAGATTTTATAGTTTATATATGTAGAAACGTGTATAATAACATATTCGTATATATATATATATAATATATTCATAAGTTATTTTTGATGGGATATTGTATTTTTGTGTTCAAATGGAATTTGTTGTACGGTGACTTTATTCGAATATGATGCGTTTTTTGGAAGTTTTACGAGAATGATTTGTTTGTAGTTTTTCGATAATGATGGAAATGATTAGATGTATTTCATATTCTTGATGTGATTTTTGCCTTTGTAAATTGTTTGTTATGGATATTTTATAGATTGATGTGCGCTTGTTGTCTTTATTTAATTTTCGAATTTAATTATTTTTTACATCTAATTTTACGTTGATAAACTTATGCTATAAAATAAGTAGCTTGTTTTAAAAATCCCTAACCGTAATTTTAAATTTGTATTTAATCATTCTTTTCTGGAACAAAACTCATACCAAATGACTTATTGTGACTTTGAATGCCAACTTTTCATTACCACTGGAAAAGTATTTCTACCTCCATGTAGTTTAAAAAAATGCATCAAAAGTAAAAAAGCATAATGAAGTAGAACCGTAAGTTTGATTGAATTTCCGATGGTCTTGTACTGCAGTGCTTGTAAATGTTTTGTATTAATCACATATTTTCAAAATTTCGTTACTCGCTTTTTTTTTTCACATGATGGGTGAACATAGGTCCGTTTTTTAAACATAGACAAATCAACCAAAGTATATGAATGCATATTAAGACCAACATAGGTAATATTGGTATATGTATCAGCTACTTGTCGATACGATATATTATCTCGGCTCAATTTTGTGAAGGAAACGATCTTGGAAGGGCAAATATCAACCATATCGATGATATATCGGTCACCTGTCGATACCGATATATCGTCGATATATCACGATATGACTTACCCTAGTTAAGACTTGTTCTCATATTACACATGCATCTTTTTATATACAACATATATAGCACTTATATATGTAGTCCACAATGATTTCAACATAATAAAAGATAATATTTGTTTACATATAAAATTTATTTTTTTAGGTAAATTTGGATAACCTAACCACTCTCTTTTATGGTATATCAAATTGATCTTATAAGGGTTCATTAGTGTAACTTTTGTACATTGTTGAACCCGCTTTAAGATTGATTTACGCAAGGTTTTAAAATCTGGACCGGATGTTGAATCGACCAGTCTTTGATTTGATCCGATCTGGTTGGACTGACGGTCCAAAACGGTTGGACCAGTGATGATGTTAGCATGATGTCATCATTCCTATCGACTCAGAAAAAAATTGGATCGGGCTTAATTTAGCGGTCCAACCGATCGAACCGATATTTTGGATCGATAAAATCGGATACATATATGTAAGTATGTATTTATATATCAATGAAATAATTGTTTAAATATGAAATCTTTCAATAGAATAACATAATTATCTATTTCTAGTAAAACTCTACAAAAGTTAGTCACATTTTCTAGCATTATATATGAATACAATATTGCAATCAATTATTTATATTTACTTCTAGAAAATTACTCTAAGAAAGTAATGATACAACTTATATTACAAAAAAAGAGGGGCATAATTGATATTGCAGAAGTTAAGAAGGTACAAGTGATAAAGCCCTATTATTTCATTATTTAGACTTTTATTTTTTGAAATTTACGGACACTAATATTTATAGTTAAGAAGTACTACTGGTCGGACTCGATTTTTTATTTTCCTTTTTTTTTTAAAAATTAATTACATGGAACTGGACAACCGATCGGGTCGGGGTCGGTTCCCGATCCAACCGGTTTGATTTTTTAATCCCTGGATTTATGAAGTATTGCAGAGAAGTGCATGGTTATGCTGTCGAAATTTTCTCGAATTTTATAATAAAGACTATCTTTGGCTTATGTTGAAATCATTATGGACGTGCTTGAGTGATAAGTAAAAGAAAATGTTCTATTCTCCCCTCTTAGCTGTAGATCCTATTCGATACACGTGTTCCTTTTCAACATCTTTAACTTTTAGAAAACGTAATAAATATTTGTTGATTGATAAGTATCACAGTAATTATGAGACATACACACCCGACGCTCTAAAATGGTTATATAGTGAAGATCACATACAATGGAACAATAAAGAAAAAAAGAGAGTTGTCAACAACTTAACAACTTATGTAGCTGATAATGTCTCTTATCTCAAAAGATATGTTAGAGAACAAACTTACGGACACTCATATAATGGACTTAATTAAAGACACCTGTCAGTTCTTTAAATATGTCGAGGAATCTATAAATCCTTATAAGAAAATGATTATTTTGAAATTTCTTTTGGAATTATTCAAGTTCAAAGCATGATATCAAAAAGTCCTTGTACATATTTGACTATGTGTCCGTTGTGTTTCATGTAATTTTCTACTTATCTACAACATCTCTAAAATTTAGAGTAATGTTGTGAATAATATAGTAAAAATATAATCCCATTAACGATACCAAAAAAATAAAGCAAAAGAAATTAAAACCGGTGCTTTTATTTTGTTGAAAATATTTACAAATAATCTACTATGTAAATAACCATTGTGTAGCATTATATCTTGTGTATAAAAAGGTAAAAAGAAACCATGCATTGCATTGTCTTGATCTTAATCATACAAGATTAAATAGAATAGATATTTCACCTAGATTAGATAGCTTATTTTCTTGTGTCCTTAAGTTCGACCATGTACTTAAACATGCAAAATAAATTACGCCACATACATTGCATAGCTCGATTTATAAAGATGCATCTCGCTCCATTTATTGTACATGAAATCCGACATTTGAACCATTGGAAAAAAATATCCGGTTTTAATGAATATCCACCAATATTTGAGATACAACAAAAAGTACTTACAAGGATGTTTTTCTGAGTAAACTGATGCAATTGATAGCAAACTTGCACATTTATTCATCTTAAAAAAACTTGCAGATTCTCAAAAGAAACAAAGATCCGTTATGGGTGTCAGACTTTGATGTATTGACGGTGAAACTATTTACCTCTGTCCACTGTAACAGTGGATATAATTGATTATCATTTTAAGAAGATGACCATTGTGTTGGGTTTCTTTGAAAAAGTTCCAGCCCCAACTGGGCTGCAGCATATTTTCCCTTTGGCAGGGGCATTGCTGCAAATTTTCCAGCAATTGGGAGAGCCAATTCCAGGGAATCGCAGGAGCCCCATTCGTTCTCTCCACAGTTCCAGACATTTTCAGAGAGGAGCATCGCCCCTTCCGGGCCCTTCCCCCTTTTCCCATTTTCCAGCAAGCAGCGGCAAAGGGGTTTCGGACCCCCTTCTTCTTCTTCTTCTTCTTCTTCTTCCTCCACGCGAGCGGGAGAGAGAGAGCGAGAAAGAAGCCGAGCATCGGTGCTCGAGGGCAGCAGCAGCTGGGTGTCTTGGGAGCTGTGGTTTGGGTTCGAAGAGAGGAGGTGCTGGGCGAGCTCGAGAGGAGCTGAAGCGAGGTTGCGTTCGTGGCGACCTCAAGAAGCCGTGCATCGGTTTGGGTCTCCATCCGGGAGCCCACAAGGGGGATATATCCTGGTTGATTGTTTGTTTCCGCATTATCCATATATCCCCAACAAGTGGTATCAGAGCTCGGGTTGAGCAATGGGCAAAGATGAGGAAGGCACAATGATCAAGCTCACAAGTAGCAACTGGCAGATTTGGAAGGCGAAGATGGAAGACATTTTGTATTGCAAGGACCTCCACGATCCGGTGGAGGGAGAGAGCGCCAAGCCAGATAACATGTCCGCAGGAGATTGGACAAAGTTGAACCGAAAGGCCATTGGTACCATTCGGAAGTGGCTTGACATGTCCGTGTTCCATCATGTTGCCGAGGAGACCAATGCCAAGGAGCTGTGGGACAAGTTGTCCGAGCTCTATGATCAGAAGACTGCAACCAACAAGGCTTTCTTGATTAGAAAGCTTGTGAACTTGAAGTACAAGGACGGCACGAAGGTGGCGGAGCACTTGAATGACTTCCAAAGCATAATCAACCAGTTGACATCCATGGGTTTGACACTTGATGACGAGTTGCAGTCACTTCTTCTTTTGGGCTCACTGCCAGACAGTTGGGAGACTCTAGTAGTCACCGTGAGCAATTCTGCGAAGGATAGCAAGTTGACCATGGCTATGGTCAAGGGTAGTCTCCTCAATGAGGAGATTAGACGCCGCTCATCCGGAGAGGCATCCTCCTCTTCACATGTGTATGCAGTTGAGAGGAGAGGAAGATCCAGCAGCAGAGGAGCTTCACAAGAGTGGCAGAAATCCAGAGACAAGTCCAAGGGCAGAGGAAAGTGTCACCATTGCCAGAAACCCGGTCACTGGAAGAGAGATTGCAGGGTTTGGAAGAGAGAGCAAGCTGAAGCCAAGAAGGAACAGAAAAAGGAAGATGGGAATGTAGCTGCAGTTGTGGCAGATAAAAAGTGCAGATGAGGTGATTCTCACCATCCAGGATCAGTGCTTGCACGCAGGGAGTGATTTGGAGTGGGTCGTTGATACGGCCACCTCCTATCACGTGACTCCACACAGGGAGTTCTTCACCACCTACACTAGGGGTGATTATGGGAGAGTCTTGATGGGTAACGAGAGTTACTCTAAGATCATTGGTATGGGAACCATCTCGATCCAGACGGATGTTGGGTGCTCAATGACACTCCAGAATGTGAGGCATGTTCCTGATGTATGTCTTAGCCTTATATCTGGCTCACAGCTAGATAGTGAAGGCTACCATCTGAAGTTCGGCGACAGCAGATGCAAGATTAGCAAGGGTTCTCTCATCATGGCCAGGGGAAGCTTGTGTCATACACTCTATATGACTAGAGTGAAGGTCATGGATGGCAGTTTGCATGCTAGTGAAGTATATAACTCAGATTTGTGGCACCGTCGACTTGGCCACATGAGCCAGAAGGGCTTGCAGCTTCTTAGCAAGAGAGAGTTGATCCCCTACCACAATGACATCACTCTATCTCCTTGTGATGCATGTGAGGTTGGGAAGAGCAGGAGTGCACCGTACAGAGTGAGATCCAAGGTGAAGGGAGACCTTCTACAGTTGGTTCACTCAGATGTTTGTGGTCCTATGGACACGGCCTCTTTGGGAGGCAACAGGTACTTTGTCACCTTCATTGATGATGCATCTAGGAAGGTGTGGGTGTATGTGCTGAGATCGAATGATCAAGTGTTTGATTGCTTCAAGAAATTCCATGCCATGGTTGAGCGCGAGACAGGAAAATTGTTGAAGTGTCTACGCACAGACAATGGGGGAGGGTACACCTCCCATAGCTTTCAGGGCTATTGTGCAGAGCACGGCATCAGGCATGAGAGGACAGAGCCAGGCACACCCTAGCACAATGGTCTAGCTGAGAGGATGAACATGGCTATTGTTGAGAGAGTTCGCTGTATGCTGAAGACAGCAAAGTTGCCCAAGACCTTTTGGGCTGAGGCGGTTCGTACCGCTTGTTACTTGGTAAACTGATCTCCATCAGTTCCTTTGGGCTTTCAGATTCCAGAACATGTTTGGACAGGGAAAGACCCCTCATATGATCATTTGAGGGTGTTTGGATGCAAGGCCTATGCATTGGTACCCAAGGAGCAGCGGAAGAAGTTGGATAACAAGGCAGTGCCTTGTATTTTTCTTGGCTATGGAGATCAGGTGTTTGGATACCGTCTTTGGGATCCAAGGAAGAAGACAGTCACCAGACACAGGGATGTGATTTTCTATGAGAATCAGACATTGGCTGAGGACACTACTGAGAGTGGTGATGGAGATGAGATCTCCATGGATGATGACACTGATGAGGACATGGAGCCCTCTCCAGTACATGGTACAGGTGGAGAGGATGGGCAGCTAGAGCAGCATGAGCCAGAAGTAGACCCTGTTGATGCAGGTCTAGGAGACCCAGGGCAGGGGGAGCAGCCTCATCCACATGCAGATGCAGCAGAGCCTCAGATCAGGAGATCTGAGAGGGCACGCCAGCCATCATCCCGTTACCCCACTTCTAGGTACGTGATGCTCACAGATGCAGGTGAGCCATACACCTTTGAGGAGGCACATGAGCACAAGGATAAGGGTCATTGGCGCAATGCAATGAATCAGGAGATGCTATCTCTCAAGAAGAACCACACTTATGACCTTGTTGAGCTTCCTAAAGGGAAGAGAGCCTTGAAGAACAAGTGGGTGTACAAGCTGAAGTCAGATGACAGCGGCAAACATGTCAAGTACAAGGCCAGGTTGGTAGTCAAAGGATTCAGCCAGAAGGAAGGCGTGGACTATGATGAGATCTTCTCCCCAGTGGTGAAGATGAATTCAGTGAGAATGGTGCTAGGACTTGTTGCTAGCATGGACCTTGAGCTGGAGCAGATGGATGTGAAGACGGCGTTTCTTCACGGTGATTTGAAGGAAGAGATCTACATGGAGCAGCCACAGGGTTTTCAAGAGAAAGGGAAAGAGCATATGGTATGCAGGTTGAGGAAGAGTCTCTATGGCTTGAAGCAAGCCCCGAGGCAATGGTACTTGAAGTTTGATGCTTTCATGGGAAAGCAGGGCTTCAAGAGGACTATAGCCGACCCATGCGTATATGTTCGTCGTCTTCCCAATGACAGGTTCGTCATTCTTTTGATATATGTGGATGACATGTTGATTGTAGGTCATGATTCCATTCTCATTGCAAAGCTCAAGAGAGAACTCTCCAAGGAGTTTGAGATGAAAGAATTGGGCAAGGCCAGTCACATCCTAGGGATGCAGATTACAAGGGACAGGAAGAAGCGTATGCTGTGGTTGTCACAGGAGAGCTATGTTGAACGCGTGTTGGAGCGGTTCAACATGAAGAATGCAAAGCCTGTCAGTACGCCTTAGCCTCTCATTTCAAGCTGAACAAAGAGTCATGTCCTTCTACTTCTAAGGAGAAAGCAGAGATGTCCAAGATTCCATACCAGTTAGCAGTTGGAAGCCTCATGTATGCAATGGTTTGCACTAGACCCGACATAGCCCATGCAGTGGGCGTGGTGAGTAGATTCATGTCCAATCCGGAGAAGGACCATTGGGAGGCAGTGAAGTGGATCTTGAGATACTTGAGAGGGACCTCAAGTATGTGTCTTGCTTTTGGGAGGTCAGATCCCAAATTGTGTGGTTACGCTGATGCAGATATGGCAGGTGACATGGACCAGAGAAAGTCCACCTCAGGCTACATTTTCACATTTGCAGGGGGAGCCATATCATGGCAGTCCAAACTACAGAAATGTGTTGCTCTCTCTACTACTGAGGCAGAGTACATTGCAGCAGCAGAGGCTGGGAAAGAAGTGTTGTGGCTACAACGCTTTCTTGGTGAGTTTGGATTGGATGGCAGTGAGTCAGTTGTGTTTTGTGATAGCCAGAGCGCTATAGACTTGAGCAAGAGTACCATGCACAATGCTCGCACAAAACACATTGATGTGAGATGCCATTGGCTGAGGGATGCAATTGAACAGAAGCAGCTCATGTTGAAGAAGATTCACACCGATGAGAACCCCTCAGATATGTTGACCAAGGCAGTTACTCGTGACAAGCTTCAGCTCTGTAGAGAGCTGAGCGGTGTCACCTCTTGTTGATCTCCATCACAGGGCAACACCTCCCCGTTGGGGCTGGAGGGGGAGGTTGTTGGGTTTCTTTGAAAAAGTTCCAGCCCCAACTGGGCTGCAGCATATTTTCCCTTTGGCAGGGGCATTGCTGCAAATTTTCCAGCAATTGGGAGAGCCAATTCCAGGGAATCGCAGGAGCCCCATTCGTTCTCTCCATAGTTCCAGACATTTTCAGAGAGGAGCATCGCCCCTTCCGGGCCCTTCCCCCTTTTCTCATTTTCCAGCAAGCAGCGGCAAAGGGGTTTCGGACCCCCTTCTTCTTCTTCTTCCTCCACGCGAGCGGGAGAGAGAGAGAGCGAGAAAGAAGCCGAGCATCGGTGCTCGAGGGCAGCAGCAGCTGGGTGTCTTGGGAGCTGTGGTTTGGGTTCGAAGAGAGGAGGTGCTGGGTGAGCTCGAGAGGAGCTGAAGCGAGGTTGCGTTCGTGGCGACCTCAAGAAGCCGTGCATCGGTTTGGGTCTCCATCCGGGAGCCCACAAGGGGAGTTACTTTGTCCTCCTTGTTTTGAGCACAATATTGGTATAGTTAGATACCTAGGGATAGTTTGTTCCTTGTTGAAGAACTATCCGTTGTGTGTGCTTGTACCTCGGTTTTGTGGGCAACAAAACCGGGAAGAACATTAACACATTTGACCGTAGTGGAATCATTGCCGGTCTTGCCCCGTGGTTTTTCCCTCGCTCACATTGAGTAAGGGTTTTCACGTAAAAATCTTTGTCTCGTGTGGTTGCTTGTTGTGGTGTTTGTGGTTGTTTATCATTGTTGCTATTGAGTTCCCGTGTGGGGAACATATATTTGTGTGCCATCTTTGCTGCAGGACAGTTTAGGGGGATATATCCTGGTTGATTGTTTGTTTCCGCATTATCCATATATCCCCAACACATTGAAGATGATATTGTTTGTCCGATGTGTATGCTAAAAGTATTCATAGATTAGGTTGCGATGTTTATTATGGCATAATCACTAAAACTGCAAGAGTTAAGAGCCTGCACATGCACAGGACACAAAACAAGGCTAAAGAAAAATCATACACAGATTCGAACCATATAAATCGGTTAGGTCGAAACTCCCACACAGGGGATCCAACTAAGTGCAGTCGATTTCCTGTAGCTCCAGTTTTGTCACAAAAAGTTGTAGTGTGGATACCCAAAAGTCCCCTTTCCTCTACCTCCATTTTTTTCTAACTCCTACATGAGCCCCACTTTTTATCTTTTTAAAAATTAAATAAATTAATTCCCCATCATCAATTCCATCAAAAAATAATATATTATACCATCATATCATATAAAAATTATAAATTACTCCACTTCTACTTACTTTTTCAAACTCCATTACAATCACATCACAATAACTACTCACTTTTTTAAACTTCAATACAATCATATCACAATAAACCCACTTGTAACCCTCCCCCAGTTTAACTCTCTATTCAAACACCAAAACCCCAAAATGAGTTACCTGCAACCAGTTTAACCCACCTAAACCCACTATCCAAACCCAAAAATAGGTCACACGAGAGGCGGATCCGGTGCCCAATCTCATGCCCGCGATAGGAGACCTTATACCCATCTTGTCAGCGACCTCACCAGTTGGCTCAAGTGCCAGCACAATCGTACCTGTTAGAAATCATGATATTTATCTTGAATAAAAGACGCATAATTATAGAAGCCATCTCCAATCTCAATAATCAAAGGGGAACGATCACCAAATCTGATTTGTGAAATTAGAAGAATCTCCTCCAAATTTGGGAATGAGATTTTTTTCCAAGCCACCTTGGCTTGAAATCTTACTTGAATAGTGCCCGAACACACACACACACACAAAATGGGGTTGCCCCATGGGTGAGCTAACTTAGCTCCCTTTGCTCCATTTCGTCCAATTTTTTTTAAAATTTCTTCCGTGGATTTTCATCAATATATCCCTATATTATGTCATTAAAATTTTGTGCGAAACAGAGACTCCTATGGCCTCCATTCAGACGGGGTCGTTTTTAGCAATTCTATTACCGTTAAAAAATGACTGTTTGGATGAAGGCCATAGGAGTCTCTGTTTCGCACGAATTTTTAATGACATAATATAGGGATAAGTGATGAAATTCCACGGAAGAAATTTAAAAAAAAATAAAAAAACTGGGCGAAATGTGGCGGGTGGAACTAAGTTAGCTCCCCCAGGGCAGCCCCATTTAACCCTATATATATATATATAGGGTTAAATGGGGCCGCTCCTTAGGGACAACCAACATGTCTGCTCCACTCCATTTTTCACAATTTTGTTTATTTTTTAGAAAAATATCACCATATATTCATATTTATATCCCTCATGTATGCCATTCGAATTTCATCAGAAACAGAGACTCCTACGACATCCATTCAGACATCATTTTTTAACGGTCGCAGGATTTTTTAAATCAACCATGTCTGGATGGAGGTCGCAGGAGTCTCTGTTTCTGACGAAATTCGAATGACATAAATGAGGGATATAGGGATTAATATACATGACGATATTTTTCAAAAAAAATAAAAAAATTTACCAAAAAATGAGGCGGGGCAGTCATGTTGGCTGCCCATCAACCCCTATATATATAGGGTAAAATGGGGATGCCCCCAGGGAGTAGCTAACTTAGCTCCCCCCGCCCCATTTTCCCCATATTTTTTATTTTTTAAAAATAAAACCATGTAAATTTATTATTATATCTCTATATTATGTCATTCAAATTTCATGAGAAACAGAGTCTCCTACGACCTCCATCCAGACAGGGTCGATTTAAAAAATCCTGCGATCGTTAAAAAATGACCGTTTAGATGGAGGCCGTAGAAGTTTCCGTTTCGCACGAAATTTGAATGGCATAATATAGGGATATAGTGATGAATGCTCATGGAATAAATTTTCAAAAAAAATAAAAAAACTAGGGAAAAAGGGACGGGAGGAGCTAAGTTAGCTCCCCCTAGGGAGCAACCCCATTTCCCCATATATATGTATATATATGTACATTCCTCTCATGCTCTCACCAATTTTGGCTCTCACAGGATCGCCTGTGTGTGTGTAGGAGAAACTTCAAATGAGGCGGGGTCTCACCAATTTTGTGGTGAGCCCTCCATCTCATCCATTTAATTTAAATCACACGGTTGTAAAAAATGACACATTAATTGCATTATTTTAATAGTAAAAAATCTATTTTGGTCATTTGTCACATTCTAAAAATAGTATGTGACACCCACAAATTAATAAACATAATTATCTCTCACACTCTCTCTCTCCCTCCCTCTCCTCTCCCGATTTACACCTAATCCGGTGCCTCCCTCTCCCTCTCTCTCTCCCGATCGAGGGCGGCGGCGGTGTTCCTTCCTTCTTTCCTTGATCGTGGGTGACGACGACGTTCGTCCAGGCAGCGGAGAAGGCATTATTGATGGTCGACGAAGCACCAAGCTCCTGGCAGAGATTCTCCTCCACGCAAAGAGCGGGTGATGTTTCTTCTCCGACGAGGGCTCCTGGCGGATGGGTGGGGCTCCTATGGTTGGCGGCAACAATGAAGAAGGAGGGTCGAGTTCGGCGATGTTGCCGGCGGCGATGGCGAAGAGGCTTTCGTCGAGGGCTGTCAGGTTCCTCCAGGCGAAAGGGGGTCGATCGGTGGATGTGCAATTTTAATGCACGGATTTACATTGTTTTTTTGATAATTTACATAATTGACCTTTCGATTTACATATTGATACATTTTTTTACAAATCTCACTATTATTTTACTTTTTTTTTGCAGAGCTCTCCGGAAATTTTACAAAAGAGTGCGATACAGTTACAAAAGGTCACAGAAATTTTACAAAATGAATATATACATTTACAAAAAAGATCGGAGTTTACAAAGAGGATAATTACTCTTACAAAAACTCATTGGAGTTTACAAAGCGAATGTACCCATTTACAAAACAGAATTATCAATTTACAAACGAAAATGTGAAAAATAAAATCATTACCGAAATTACAAAAAGAACATACATTTTCACAAAATTTCACGGGCGTTTACAAAGATATGTTTTAACCCAATTCATTCGGCATAAAATTGGAAAAAGACCAATAAAGGTATGATTCAAAGATACCAAATCCAGAAAACATTAAATGGTAATTCAAATCCATTAAATGAAATTCAAATTTACAAAAAAATGGGATGACAGAATTGTCCTTGTGGACACGATTTTTGATGATACCGTCAGATTGGGATCCGACGAATCCTATTGAAGGCTCACCACAATATTGGTGAGAACCCACCTCATTTGAAGTGCCTCCTATATATATGTATGTGTGTGTATATGGATTTGGGGAGCTTGCATCATGGTGTATATAAGATACAAGCACCAGGATGCACAGCCGTAGGATGCATTTCTCATCAACGGCTGAGCTACTTCCCTTCACTCGAAAATATTTTCTTTTCCCAAGGCAAGCAAGAGCCCCCTTTTTCTCTTTCTACCCTCTCCCTCGCAAACGTACCGTGGATGCTCCCTCCCTCCCGTTCTCATCCTCGTGCCACCCCCCTCTTCGACCCCTTCATCTCAATCACACCCGAGCCAATGGGGGATGAAGCTACAGCCACAACGAGATACCCCACCGCACCCTGCTACCTGCGGCGAGGACTTCCGTCACGTTCCTTTGACCGGCGACGAGAACAAGACTGCCCCCTGCAAGCTTCCACCTATGGCGAGAACTGGACCTACACCCCCTATTGATTTTCCCTATTTTCCCTTTAGGCCTTGGGATAATTTTTCTGGTTGCTGTAACAGTTATGTGAATGTGCGAGGGTTTAATAGCCTTTTAGTGTTCTCGAGTCAATTGCTCATGAAAAGATGCTTACCTTCATCAATTCGTCTGTCTACTCAATCGCACCCGAGCTAATGGAGGATGAAGCTGCAACCGTACAACCGGAGGCAAGTAGAAGGCTTCCTCTCCCACCTACATTGAGAAACCATACCACACCCATGCTACCTGCAGCAAGGAATCCCTTTGTGTCCCTCTGACCGGCGACAAGAATACACACTGGGACGACGAGCCTCGTGTACAACTCAGACATGCCGGAAGAACATCCCCTGTTTTGTGTTCTCAAGTACTTTTGTTATTAGGAACAACAATATTGGAGTATCTAATCTTATAGAAGTTGTTATTTGATTTTTCTGTTGGCTACTATGTGAATGTGCAAGTGTTTGATCCGGATTTCTCGCAAGGATCATGTACGTGGTGTCTAAATGTCATGCTTATTTGCTTTGTGCATTGAAATCTTTGTGGATCAGGGAAGTCGTCAATCATCATATTCACTTAACAAGGTATGTTTGGTTGCTGGGTCCCTGTGAATAGTAAACTGTGAGGAGGGTTGGAAGGAGGGGTACACCGATGTACCTCAACCCAACCCAACAACCAAACATGAAGTGTTATGGATTCTACCTCCACGCTTTTTTCAGTTCCCTCCACGATGTCCAGATCCGTTACTTCACTGTCATCTTGCATGGCTGCCTCCAGCTCCTGCCCGCATTGCTTGCCTCCGGTCCTGCTGCTACCTTCATGCCTTGCACTCTCCGCTTACCTCCTCAACCTTGTTTACTCTAACTTTTGCCTCTTCAAATTATTGAATTAATTAAATGTGACTCCATGGATTGATATATAGTGATCTATAAATATCGATGCCTGTAGAATTGCATCCATTTGGGTCTAACAATTGTCTTCAATAATTATATCTGATTATGGAAAACTACTTAATTTATCTATAGCACTGAGTTTTAAAATTTTAATTTTATCGGGTATGACAATAAATATTTGTATCATAGCATCATGTCAATATCGTCAGAAGTTTACTATTCTTAAATGTTTATGCTGGAATCAATCAAGTTGGAATTGATGTTTATGCTATAAACAATCAAGTTGGAACTCATGTTGTGTTTGATGACTTGAATGTACAAGATACTTGATCCTTTGCTGTATGCACTCCATGTTGATATACTTTACCATTCGAAATCCAGAAAAGAGTACACAGATCATTTCTTCGATGATTTCATCAAGGCATGTTACTCTAAGAAGGACATAAAATCTAATTATAGTTTTAAAAAGAAGATGAAAACCAGAGGCAATAATTTTAATGAGCTGGATTTTATAACAAGGGACATAACTCTGTTGAGCAATGACTATGTAGTGAAAAGGAACTGCGCACACTCTTGTCTAATAGATTTATGGAACACAATGTTTATTACATTACTAGATAGAAGCTGTTGTGTTATTGCAATGGTGGATTTCTTCTCGTCGTCTCCACCCATTGGATCAAGTGTAATGTGTTTGATGATTCCAATGAACATGTCAACACAAGATTACAGCCGTGTCTCAACCATAAAATACGCGAATTGTTAAATCATAAAAAGCCACAATCCACAACAATGTCTTCTATTATCTCAACCATGTTCCAACCATCAATAACAATCACCACAAATTTACGTGATTTAAAGCTTGGATAAAAAGAAGAGTAAAAAAAGAATAGCAACATGAAACTGCACACTAACATCCCTCAACCATCATGTATTCTTACAAAAGAAACATGGACCTACACCTTAACATCGATCTTGTACATTCATCCAAGAATAGAGCACAATAACTAAGATAACTTATTAGTAAAACCAATCAAATAACTAATAATTAAACCAACAAATATATTTCTCTTCTGCAAACCATATAACCAAAATGTTAGTACATTATACACATCAAAGATCTCTCCAGTTAAGAAAAATCATTCCCAGGTGCCCATTCCACTCCAAAACAGCTAGGATTTGAAAAATGTACATGTCAATGATTTCCATAAGAACAAAAAAAACTGGGAACTTGGTACTTGATAGAGCGCATGTTAAGTTGATCCTTGAAGTAGACAGACGAATTGATGAAGCCAGGCATCTTTTCATGAGCAATTGACTCGAGAACAATAAAAGGCTGTTAAACCCTAGCACATTATTCACATAACAACTATTACAACCACCAGAAAAATTCTCCCAAAGCCTAAAGGGAAAATGGGGAAAATCGATAGGGGGTGTAGGTCCTGTTCTCGCCATAGGTAGAAGCTTGCAGGGGGCAGTCTTGTTCTCGTCGCTGGTCAAAGGAACGTGACGGGAGTCCTCGCCGCAGGTAGCAGAGCGCGATGGGGTATCTCGTTGTGGCTGTAGCTTCATCCCCCATTGGCTCGGGTGCGATTGAGATGGAGGAGTCGAAGAGGGGGGTGGCACGAGGATGAGAGCGGGATGGAGGGAGCATTGAATTTGACGGTAGGTTTGAGAGGGAGAAGGTAGAAAGAGAAAAAGGGGACTCTCTGCTTGCCTTGGGAAAAGAAAATATTTTGAGGGAAGGGAAGGAGATCTGCCGTTGATGAGAAATGCGTTCTACGACTGTGCATCCTGGTGCTTGTATCTTATATACACCATGATGTAAGCTCCCCAAGCCCTTGATGGGGCTGTTCCCGCGCTGTTTTCAGTATTTTTTATTTTTTTTGAAAAAATATTGTCATGTATATTCATCCTTATATCCCTCTTATATGTCATTCGAATTTCGTCAGAAATAGAGATTCCTACGGCATCCATCCAGACAATCATTTTTAACAGTAACAGGATTTGTTAAATCGAACTATCTCGATGGAGGTTGTAAGAGTCTCTGTTTCTGACGAAATTCGAATGACATATAGGAGTGATATATGGATGAATATAAATGGTGATATTTTTCAAAAAAAATTTGTCGAAAATAAGGAGCGGGCAACCCCATTAAATCATATATATATATATATATATATATGAGGTTAATGGGGCTACCCCACGCTGTTTTCGACGTTTTTTTATTTTTTTTTGAAAAATAATGCCATGTACATTCATCCCTGTATCCCTCGTATATGCCATTCGAATTTCGTCAGAGACAGAAACTCCTACAGCCTCCATCCAGGCAATCATTTTTTAATGGTAACATGATTTGTTAAATCGTCACTATCTCAATGGAGGCCGTAGGAGTCTCTGTTTCTGATGAAATTCGAATAACATATAGGAGGGATATAGTGATGAATATACACGGTGATATTTTTCAAAAAAAACACCGAAAATAAGGGACGAGGCAGCCACCAGGGGACAACCCCATTAAATTATATGTATATATATATGGGTAAAATGGGGCTGCCCCCTCAGGAGAGCTAACTTAGCTCCCTCCACCTCATTTTGTCCATTTTTTATTTTTTTAAAAATTTTTTCCGTGAATATTCATCACTATATCTCTATATTATGTCATAAAAATTTCGTGTGAAACAGAGACTCCTACGACCTTCATCTAGACAGTCATTTTTTAACGGTCTCAGGATTTTTTAAATCGACCCTGTCTGGATGGAGGTCGTAGAAGTCTCTGTTTCTCATGAAATTTGAATGACATAATATAGGGATATAATAATGAATTTACATAATTTTTATTTTCAGAAAAAATAAAAAATATGCGAAAAATAGGACATGGTAGCTAAGTTAGCTCCACCTAAGGGGCATATACATTTTACCCTACACACACGCATACACACGAGGAAAGGGAAGCTACATCATGATGTAGCCAACCTTAGCTACATCAGGGGCAATTTCATCCTCTTTTTTTATTTTTTTCTGAAATTTCCACGATGGAATTTCATAACTATATCCCTCTAATATGTCATTCAAATTTCGTTGGAAACAGAGACTCATACGGCCTCCATCCAGAACAGGTAAAATACAACAAATTTGTGACCGTTAAAAAATGACTGTCTGGATGGAGGCCGCAGGAGTCTCTGTTTCCGATGAAATTTGAATGACATATTAGAGGGATATAGTTATGACAATCCATCGTGAAAATTTCGAAAAAAAATAAAAAAAGAGGACGAAATTGCCCCTGATGTAGCTAAGGTTAGCTACATCATGTTGTAGCTTCCCTTCCCCCCCTCTCTCTCTATATATACATATATTAAAGCCCGTCAAGTCATGTGACAACATTAATTTTTCTGCAAAAAATTCTGTTCTTACCCTTACGGCTCCAAGTATCCTTCCAGTTTTACCCTCAAAGAAACACATGAATTATCCATCACTCAAGGGTGTCCACTTGATAGCCCTCACCGTCGCCCCTCCCCAAGTCCCCATCTCGATGTTACCCACCGTCGTACCAACTGACAACCCTCGCCTCCGCCACTCCCTAACTCGATGTTGCCTACTGTCACACCCCCAAATTCCGTGATCGAGAATGATCGTGCAGACACGTAGCGGATGCTCGAGAATGAACGATGGAGCTAGGACTTCAGGAGGAGTCCAAAATGCATGGATATCACGGAGGTTATCCATGAGAGTCTGGAGGCTCTACCGTACGTGATGGAGAAGCGTCACAGGACACTGGCTCAGTAGCAGAGTGTCGTGGTGCTAATAGCAGTGCGAGAAGCGAGTACAGACAGCAGTGCAAGACATGACGGTGGATGCACGCAGCGGTACGTACGCGAGTGCAGACGGGCAGTACGTAGTGAAGCAGTACGCATCGAGGAGCAATGCGGTACGGTCACATAGGCGTACGCACGAAGGCGCACGGTATCGGTATTGATGCGTGGCGATCCAAGGAGGCATGGAGCGTTGCAGGTGCTGAGTACGAGCATTGTCGAGCATGCTCGGTATTACGCGTACGAGAGTGGTCTGAAGGCCACGATAGCGAAGTTCTGGAGGACTTCCCCTTAGCATGCAGAACGCTAAGGAAGGGTTTACCGCACGAGGGTCTGGAGGCCGCGGGTTCCCTTATGGCACAAGACCAAGTGTTTGGTGGCACTTGGTGAATTATGGCAAAGCTGCATCAGCAGGGCGTTGGAGCGCATGTGTGCTGGTGACTGGGCGGTTGACTGGGCGTCGACCGTGCGGGAAGACGAAAGGACAACCAGGGAGTCGAAGAGACGAGCCGACGAAGAGTTGCTGAGGAACGCGAAGGGTTGCCAAAGAACTCGAAGGGTCTCTTGTGTCTTTAAGTGTCATTATTGTAAATGTAATAATGAGTGTCCCTTGGGTTGCCTTGAGTCTTGTATAAAAGGAGAGGTGGTGGCTCATTTGTAAACACACAACACAAGTGTAGAGTGTCACCCACTCCAGAGAGAGAGAGTTCCCCTTCTAATAAGAGAAGAGCTTTGTCCCCGTGCTTGTGTGATCATGTGGTCGTGTTCTTGAGCGTTCTTGAGCGTGTTCTTGAGGGTGTTCTTGAGCGATCCGGAGTTCGTGCTCGTGTTTGTGTTGGAAGCGTCGGTGCGCTAGCAAGCAGGAGTATCGAGAAGAGTTGGAGCGCGTCCGTGACCGTTCTACTCGGGAAGGCTGGTTAGCTACGAGTTAGCTAACGCCGCACAGGTACGGTCGAAATCGGTAGCGGGATTTTGATCCTGTGACACCTACCACCGCACCAACTCTGCCTCCGCCCATTTCGACGTCTGCGATCGACACATTCCGCTTTTACCCTTTCAAATGTTACCCCGCCCGTCCGACATGCCATTCTTTTTCCGCCGTACTTTTCCAAGCAATTACACAAGCTACCCCCAATGATTTCCCCTTTCCTTCATCGTGCCACCTTCCTACCAAACCAAACCCTAGCTATTGTTCCTTTGCATTTCGACAGCGCCGCCTCCTCGGCCAATCCCCTTCTCCTACTCCGAGTTCATCTCTTCAAGCTCCTCCCCTCCCCGTCGTAACGCCGTCGGTGTCAGCTGCAGAAACAAAGGTCAGGATCGACCTCCGCGTGTGATCTACAACTTGCCACCCCGACGCACCCCCAAACTGACAAAGGCAACCTCGCCTTCATCTTCAATTGTGATACGCTGGCCGTCGTCGCCATTTCGAAGGCGAAGAGACGCGATACCTAGCGCCGCTGTTGGTGGCCGAGTTGCGTGGTCAAGCAGGGCTGCGGCGAAAACATCGATGCCTAAAACGATTTTTCCAAGACTTGTGTGCCCTTATTGTTCTCAATATGACGTCCAGATCCATGTCTAGGTCCGACCCCTTTCCTCCACAACGTTTCCATCCCCCCCAACCCCACCCCCTCCCGCCGCCATTCCCAAAGGATGAGGGTCGATCAAATCTTCTGCATTTTCGATGCCCGCAAAAGCTCTCATATTTATATACTAATTTTATTCGTACTTTCTTTAGTTGTTCACCGTGTTCTAACCGGAGAGTCAGACACTCATATGATACAGAAGAATGTTCATGTTTTTACATGTCTCCATTTGAGTCCCATCCAAACGACTCGATGGTCCACTTCTTCCCATCTGTTCTTTCTTCACACTTTGCCGTAATTCTCTGAAATAGGTCATCACAAGTGCTTTTACGCATCCACTTCATACCAGCAATTGCAATCAAATATATTGTCACACGTGGAGTTTGTCGAAGTACTTGATGGTGCTAATGTTTTACAACTATAAATAATTGAGCAATGGAAAGAAGGGACCATAACTACGATCTTGGATCTCCGATTGCATTTGTTCTGATTATCTTATCTACATTCTACATTATTTTCTCTACATCAGTGTTTATCTCTCTCTCTCTCTCTCTTATTTATTCTCTATGGATGATACATTGCTTGAAGTTTCATGTAGCTTCTAAAATTCACAGTGAATCCATATTAGTTGGTGTCGGAGCACTCAAGATCTGCAAGAACTCAAGATAGAGTTAATAGATTCTGTTATGGATGCATTGCAGAAGATGTTCCTCATTTCATGCGAACCAACTATCAAATCTTATTCACGAGGATTCAGCGGTTAAAAGAGGTATCTTTCTTTACGTTACAAATTGGAGGCATCATGATGAAACATAATTTCAGCATTGTGGTTGCTCTTTAATGTAAGTAAAGAAATAATTTGCAAAAATGCTTTAGATTACTATTGGTCCTGCTATCTAATCCATCTACTTCATGGATTAATCTGATTTAAGGATTAGTAAAAAAAAACAGTATGTGGCCAAATTCGACAAAAAACATATATCACACAGGTTAAGCTAGAAGATAGCCAAAAGAATATGACGATTTAATGGATTACACGCTTAAATGCTCTCCAACAACTAGAAGAAAGGCGTAGCCTATCTGTCGATTTGCTGTCATTTTTTGTAAGAACATATTTACTTAATGAACACAAATTGTCTTAATTACATAGTCATGTTCTTATGCTTCTCACTGTAACATAAATATTGCACTTCACAATTGGCTTACTGCTTAAATACCTACTTGATGTCGTATCTCTGGATACTGATCTTCATGCATTGTCCCTCTTTATTGTGAGTTACGGGATTGTCTTAACTAAGGTAGTAAATTAAGTGTAATGTCATTAGTTGTTATGAAAAAAACCAATTGCAAAAAGGGCTTCATTGACATTTTTATAGATAGTGAACCTACTAATAACAGTACAGTCCAGTTTGGATTGCTTCGATGAAACTGTATTCTGTGAAATTATATTACCATAACAGGGAATAAATATAGTGAATGCTGACGATCATGACTACTTTGTGGATTTATATTACTATAATAGGAAATAAATATAGTGAATTGTGATAATCATGATTCTATCTGTTTACGTGCTGAGAGCTTTGGGTACAGTGTTACCGTCCTCTACGGTGACGTGTACGATCTCTGCCATGCATAAGGTGCAGGATTCCAAAGAGTTCCATAGAGTGGAGCATAATTTGAAGATCATGTAATTTCAGTCCAAACGGTTATCGAGCTCTAGCAGCTGCTGCTAGGGCATCGGGCCCTTTTCCATTAGTGATTCAAGTGAGTGAGCTTATGTTGTTTTTATATATGTGATGAATCTCGGATTCACCACTCTAAGTCTCATTAATTAAGCTCGAGTCCCTCAAAATCAACTGCATTTCTGCATTTATTTCGCATAATTAGCATTTATGCATGATTTCATAAGAATTGCATTTTAGCATTAATTTCTGCATAAAATAAGAAACCAAAAATCCAGGCCAAAAATGACCTGTAAATATCCTAACTTCCCCTATTTTTAACTCCTCCATGCTAACTCCGAATGACACAAAACCACCTCCACTGTGTACATATCACTAACAAGAATAAAATAAAAAATACAAAAAAATCATTAACCCAGGTAAGTGGACCAAAAACCCAAACCCTAGTTTCAGGATTTTCGGACTAAAAGCCCCATATCTTCCCCATCCAGTGTCCGATTTGATCCTACTCACTTTTGAACTAATGCACATTCAATTACCTTCAAAACAAGACCAAGTTCAAGTGAATCGGAGCTCGTATGTGAAAGTTGGGTTTTGGGCCTCTTTTGTATATTGTATATTTTCGCGGTTTTTGACCTATATTTTATGTATATACTTTCTTTATCAATAAAAATTCAAAAAAATTAGAATTAAGTATCTTTTATCTTTCCACATTTTTCCGGTTTTTTTTATCTTGTTTAAAAATGACGAAAAAATTAGAAAACCCAAAAATCAAGGTGTTCTATGTACATGGGATACCCCAAAACTTCACTTTTTACATTTGATCGATTTTGACTTTGATTTTTCATAAAAGTTGTAGATCTCGTCGAGACGAACATTTTTCGTGAAGGAACTTTTTCAATCCGAAGTCATTTGCTATTTTTTATTGATTTTACAAAGGTTTTTATTCTCGAATTTTCTGGAGCTGACACGTGGCATCCCCAGAGGCCGCCACGTGTCAGCCATTTTTGGCCCCTTTTATACTCGTTTTTTATAAAAAAAATTAAAGGGCACGCACGTGCGTCGCACGTGCCACCCCAGGCACGTGCTCCGCACGTGCCGCGCCCCTCTTTCCCATTAACCTCCTGCGCCACGTGCCAGCGCCACGACCGTTCGATCAGCGGCCGATCGAACGGCCGCTGGCCTTCGTCCTCACGCCAACGACCCTCCCCGAAACCTCCGCTCCTCCGTTATCCTCCGCAACCGCCGCCTCCGCCGTTCTCACCAACCACCCCCGCAACCTCTGCTCCGCCTCTCGTGCCTATCCTCTCCTATTTAAACATCCTCGCCGACCCCCAATCGCCTTATCCGCTGATATCTGTGTTGTGCTTCGCCAGTGGTGGTGACAGCACCACAAGGCGTCGTCTTCCTCAGCGAGATCTGGTCTACTTGTAGGCCGTCGCAGCGCCTCCGCCGCGTTACTACCCCTGCTCCGGGTCGCTCCCGTCGAGCCAACGACTACTTCAGCCACCATCTCCATCTCCGCTCATTTATCTTCCCCGAACGACATCCACTTCGATCACCGTACACTTCCACCATCGTCTCTGCTTCAACGCCTTCGTCATCTCCGACTCGCTCCAACCATATCGACAACTCCGCCGCGTATCACCGCCATCCGCACGTGCTTAGACTGAACTCCGCCGGGCCCCCTTCTCCAGATACTCAGTCATCGACCATCGCCAGCGACTCCGTCTTCATCGACCTCCAGTTCACCCACTTTCGCCCTCAGGTTCTCCGACAACATCGAGCACCTCCATCTTCTCCGAACTCGACCGGGTTCAACGCCCACCTCGACATCTTCTCCGAACTCGACCGGGTTCAACGCCCGAGACCCCGCCACGTGTTGCGCACGTGGGGTGGGGGACTTCGTCTTCTCCGACACCCCCAGGAGCTGCTCCAGCCGATCGGCATCGACCTTCGTCACCGCCAGCTCCGACGCACTGCTCCGCCATCCAGACACCAGGCTTCTCCGCCCCCTCGCCTTGGCAGACTCGCCGCACCACCAGGCTCCGCCAGGAGGGGCCGAGCTCCCTCCCACCGCTCCGTAGACCTCCAGCAGCCGGGCTCGCAGCCCGAGACCCCCCACGTGCGAGGCACGTGCGGGGGGACGTCAGCCTGCATCAGCATCCAGAAGGCACGTGCGTGGCACGTGCCTCTGGGTAAATTGCAAGAAACCCCCGGGCGTTCCTCTTATTTCATACCGGCCCCGTCAACCAAGAGTCACGTGCTTGGCACGTGACTCCTTGGACAAATTGCAGACTCACCCCCTAAACTCTTGGTAATTAATCTTAGGTCCCCCACTGCATATTTATATTTATTATATTGCATCTACACCCCTGTGTTCTCCCTCTATTTTGAACCTCTTCTAGACATCGTTTTATTTATTTTAAAATAGCACTTTGTTCATCGCTTAATTCTCTACATTTTGAGATACTGTGGACATTTTTGTAATTGATGGTTAATTAAAAATAATTGTTTTGTGGAAATTTGAATATTTTGCCCAATCTGTGCTCTTAAATTTGCCATTGATTAATTGTTGCTCTAAAAATCTTCGAAAAATCGCATATTGTAGAGACTATTTTGATTAACATTGTGCCCAAATAGATTTGCATTTGCATGCATAATTTGTCCTGTAAAAATCATTTTGCATATTTTAATATTCAATTTTTAATAAGTATTAAACCCCACATTTTCAAGGTTTAGGATTTTTCTGAGGTCCATCACTTAGTGATAGATCTTAGATAATTTTATATCTCAAAAATAAGTAGGTTTATTATTTATTATATTTAAATATTGAAATTCATTCAGTTTACATTTAAAAATTCATAAAAAAGTTATATTGTTCCAAAAAATTCCAAAAAAATTAAAGTGCACTAATTTTGTCATAATTAACATCTCGGCCAAGTTTCGTATTTTTCGGACACTGTTTGATCGAATTTTAAATTTTAGTCCCTAAAATAGGCCGAATTTGAATCGTGCATCCCTTTATTGCATTAAAAATTCCAAAAAAGACCGCCTCGAAAACCGAACACGAAATTGGATAGACATATCTCTAGGTTGTTCCTTTACCTCCTTGTGATCGACGTTGGGACTTGCCCAAGTAAAAATAAACATAAAACCACGAGATTGAAATTGAATAATTATTTGTGGTTATTTTCTTGACTGTTTCCGATCGCCGCCTACAACGAACGATATTCATTATTTTCACACACGAAGATAAACACAATCTTTTACACGCGCGACATCAGACCCGTTAGATGGCGCCGTTGCCGGGGAGGGAAACAGCTTAGTTTTGTGTTTTGAAAATTTTTATTCGGTTTTCCGAATTCGGGTAGTCTGACCCCCGAATTTCTCATTGTAAATCCCATAATTTTTTTTCCAGCATTTATTTTCTTATTTTATTTTTTTTGAGTCACTCGTTGACATTCTTTCTCTTATTTTTCTTGCCAGATACCCGGCGCACGTGGAGCGGTTTTTCAAGAAACCGACGCATCTTCACCGACATCCGAAGAAACGGTAATTAAATTAAGACCGAGTCGAGTCGTGAGAGAGTGTAGAGTCTAGATTTTTAATTTCTGCAAATTTTAATTTCTGCTCATTTATAGCGGTGTCCGTTTGGACTCTCGCGTGTGTACAAAGATTTTGAACTCTATTTGTGGTGTGTCGTGGCCTGTTTCACTCTCCGGTGAGGGTAGGGCCCGACTTGAGTGGCGATTAGGATAGACCTGCACATACGGCTCTCAGAGCATTTTTATTTTTTGATTATGCTTGTAGGATCTTAAGCCACACTTTACATTAATCAAGACGCACATACATCGTTCAACTTAGCCAAATTTAACTCAATTCTTCCCCGCTAATAGAACTTTCTACTTAGGTGTGGTTTTTCATCGGCTTGCATACATTTAGAGTAATTTTTAAATTCTGTCTAGCATCCCACATGAAGATTGCGAGGATTCAATGTAAGTCTCCTAACTGAGCATCCATCATAGTTTTCCGCGTGCATCGGCTTTTTCCAAATTCATCCCTCTTGTTTTATCACATAATTGTAAAGGAAATTGGGACTGATGGTAAACGTGTATTTATGCTCATCTAAATTCTTCAGTGATCACCTAATAAAAACTGGGACTGCTAAATATAGCTGATTTCAAAATAACCCATAAAATCAAGAATTTTTGCGGGAGAGTAACCCCGACCTTGGATGATTTTATTTTTCTGAGTGAGCGAGAGACGACATTTAAGGCTAGAGCCCAAATCCGAAACCTCAGCTCGCTAAATTTTTGTCAAGATTGATTTATCACCAACTAAAATCAAAAAGATAATAGCCGAGCTCTTACGGCTTCATTGTGTGCGTTGGTGAACCCGAGGTTTGAATTGTGTTTGCATTGGTGTGCGTAAACCGATTTCAAGATCAATACCGTGCAAATCATCTCTCCTCTTTTCTTGATAATGGAACTTTTGTCCAAAAACTCTCGCAGATCCAACCCCCCCCATTCTTTTCAGAAATGACCGAGAATCCATCAGAATTATACTATAAAAATGAATTCGTGTCGGTTAGACCCAAAACACCTCCTCCAAGAGACTCTCAACCATCATCTCTTTTTACCAATCCAATATGCTTCATGAATGACAATCCTCTATTTTCGGACGTGACAAATCAACAACCAACTGAGGTCTTCACTTCCTCATATATCAATCCTCTCTACGCCGATCATGCAATTCATCCATCATATTCGGTGAACATAAATCCATCATTCCTGGGAGATGACAACCACATTATTGAATTGAACACTTCTTTACCTTGTCCTTCGACCCTGCCCTGCAACATTAATGAACAATCATCAGCTTAGATTGACCATGACAACCCCCTCTTCAGACATGACGATCATACACTGGACTGACTATATAGAAACACATGAGCCCTGTATGCTGACTCCACCATACCAAGATCCGACCACTCAAGCTCAAAGGAATAAACTATACTCTGACCGACTCCACGTGTCTGGATCATATGAGCAGCCGCCTTCCATGATTATTGAGGAGATATTTTCTGAAATTAATGATAATATATTGGATATTCCAAGAAATTCTCCTCTCAGCACAAATGAGAAAATAGAAGATGAAATTATCAAACACACACTGACTGCGCCCATGATTGATCATGAATTGAATTTTGAGGATGATATTTTGAGGATAAAAACAAGATTCGAATTAATGGAGGATAGATTTCAAAAAATTCACCGACCGATTCATTTAATTCTATGGTAGCTCGGACACTAAAATAAATGAGGAAATGATTGGATCTGAGATTGAAAATTCTGAGGATATTAGGGACCTAGGGACGATTCTGACAATATCACTTCTGCATATTATTTCCCTATAAATGACTATGCCGTTGACCATCACCCTGAACACCAGAGCCCCTTTTCATCTAAAGAACACCCCACACCCCCACACCACCTAGAAAAATAGCAAAAAATGGAAATATTTGAAAACCACAAAAAATTGAAAATTTAGAAAATTTCATAAAAATTGAGATTGGAGACGATCTGAGGAATTTGGATCCAACTGTATGGGAAGCATTAGGAAAGAAATTGATTTTTGAACTTCCCTTTCTACATGCCATTGAACACTTCCCCGATCTTAAAAGATTTTTAACAGAAAAATTAACTATGAAAAAGTCGGGCAGAATTTAAAACCAAGATCGAGAAACATATCTTGTCAATGGCCTCCTCCTTGGTGTTGAGGAGAAAAACCAAGAGCCGCATAGTGAAGCGGTTGCCCAGATTTGACTGTAAAATAAAAGACACAATTTTCACCCATGCTCGGATTGATGACGATTCACCGATTAACATCCTCCCGACCTCTGTATTCCATGAACTCAAACTTGGACCGATTCGGAAGATACGAGAAATTGTTCAATTAGCGGACCGATCGATAAAGCAGCCGAGAGGAATTATTTCTGTCATCATGAAATTCCAAGGTGCTCCGCTTAAGGTAGAATTTACGATCATTGATATTGATCATCAAGGAGAATTCACCCCAGTCTCCAATCATTCTTGGAAAACCATTCTTGGCATTGGCCAAGGCGAGTATCGATTGTGAGACTCGGGAAATCAATTTTACAGCATTGGAAGCACTTAAATCCGATCCTATCTTTGAGGAACCACGATCTTCTGAGACAACCCACGAAGTCCCCTACAACCGTAATCATGAAGCGGTAAAAGAGCCCTACCCCGCAACCACACTTGAGATAGCGGTTGTTGATGAGACTATTGGTTTATAAAATCTCCCCCTGCTCCATTCCCAACCGCTCTCACCATGGAGAATCATGTATATGAATCATATGATCCGGAGACTTATGCATGGGCACACCCTGGGTCAACCTACTCTGACTACATGGATTACATCAACTCGACACAGGAATGCGCCAACATCGAATCAATTGAGAAAGAACATGCAGAGACTCTCCCCAGTATTTCAATTCCCGCGGATCTCAAAATAGACAAATCTTTCTACTACGATCCTGAGACATGCATGGTCACACCCTGGAGCAACATTCTCTGAATATCTTGACCAAATCATCCCAAATCGAGAGTGCTCAAACATTCAGGAGACTAAGAACAGGCACACAGACTGAGTACCGATCAAGGAGAATTTCAATGGCTATTCATCTGGATACTCAAGTGAACCGACACCTTCACGACAAAATAAAAAGAAAGTCACCTTTGACCTTTCGGAAGAGGAATCAGTTGATGATCCCTCATCAGGTCCGGAAAAGATGGTCTACATGAGTGAAGTCTGTTCGGCAGCTCTAAAGCCATATCTTCGTAAGGATCCAAAATTCAATCCCCGTTGGACAACTCTCGTTCCTAACTACTACTCATCCAAAGCTGATGCTCCTGCACTCTTCAAGTACACTGGAATTATTTCGTATGAGTGATGAATCTGTGATTCATCACATCAAAAGTCAAAAATAGAGCCTTGTTCCCGAGAAAATAGAGGCATATTTCCTTTTATCTTGCATAAATAACACTCATGCATGCATCCATAATTCATGCATTATAGCAGCTCATCTGCATTTAAATAAGAAGCCAAAAATCCCCTGTAAAAGACATCTTCATCAAAATAACTTCTTCTCTATACTATATATATATTCATTAATAAAACAGGGAGGAATCACCCTTGTAAAATAGCCCCAAGTATCCTGAGAACCCCTGTACATTAAAACACACATAAAGCCCGCATACAAACCCCTACTTAGGTCTACTCACTCTTAGAATATTACATATCAAAAGACCTTCAAAATGAGACTAATTTCATTGAAATTGGAGCTTGTATGAGAAACTTGGGTTTTTGGGTCATGTTGTATACTACATATGTATATTTATGTATCTTTGTATTTATGTACCATATTTGACCTCACCTCCGTCTTTGGTCAACATGAAACTTGTAGATCTCATCAAGATCTACAACTTTCATGTTTTGAGTTTTTCCAAATTCGGCTTCCTCTTCTCTCTACACGCATTTCTTCCTCCAACCATTCACAGCAGGCCACGTGGCGCCCTCTGATTGCGCCACGCGGCCCGCTGCCCTTTGTCTGATCCGCCTTCGCCCCCCACCGTTGGATCGCGCTTCAGATCCAACGGTCCCTCTGTGACCACGTGCGCTCACTCCCTCAGCCGTCCGATTATCTCCCACTTCTCATCACCACCATCCGATAGCGCAGCGCTCTCAGCCTTCCACGTGGCGTCATCTACGCCGCTCGACCGCGCCCCCGATCCTCTCATCACAGCCTCCCATCTTCCAGCGAGTCTCGACCCTCAGATCGACTCCACCCTTTCATCTGGGCCATCCATTAGCGCCTCGCCCACAGTGCGCCACGCGTCACATCTTGAGCCCTTCGATCGCATTCTCAGCCCTTTCATCTGAGCCGTTAGCTCCCCAATAATCTCAGCCGACCGATCGATCGCCAAGGACTGATCAGGACCGCCCGCCCGCGCCTCGCCACACCGCGCCACGTGGCGCTCTCATGACCCCTCATCTGGGCATTCCAGATCTAATCCTAACCGATCGCTAAGCGTTGATCTCCACCGTTGGATCCCAAGATCCAACGGTGGAGACTTCGTCTCCTACCTCGGGTGCCCCCTCTCTCCCACGATCTCTGCCTTGCGAGAGGGGCACCCCCTTCCTATTCTCGGAAGCACTCCCTCCACCCTCGCCGGCCGCTGACCTTCCCACGACACACCCCACTCATCCCTCTCCCTCGCCAACTCCCTCAAACACCACCATCTCCGCCACACTCGCCCCACGACAGCCACCAACTTCGCCACTCACCCACTCCAGCCGTCACCTTCATCCTATAAATACCCAGCCTCCGGCCACATTCAGCCCCATCCGCCACTCCAGAGAGGAACCTAGAGCTCGGAGCCTTCGATTTGTGACAGGAATTGAGTGAATCCTTGAGCGAAGACGGCCCTTCTTCTCCGGCGAGATCCACGGTGCCACCGCCGTGTCGCAGCCGCCCTCCGCGTAGCTGCTTGAGCTCGGGGCTTTACCGACCTCTTGAGCGACGACCTGGAGCTCAAATCTGAGCCCCAATCCCCAGGTAATCACCTCCATTACTCCTCCGATCTCGTTCTTCTTTTCCCTTCATCTTCTCCGATTTTATTCCCTGTCCACGATCATCTTCACGCCTCGCCTTCACTCCGCCGAGCTCCGCGTCGAAGCTCTCATCCTCGCTGACCCCTCCGCATCGTCAGACGCTTCACTCCACCGTTCATCGATCACTAGCTCCGCCACTTGGCCGGAGCAACGTCCCCCGACCACCTCACTTCTCCGTAGGCCTCGCCAACCAGTACCATTTCTCCACAATCGCACGCACGAGCCTCGGCTATACGTCTAACACTTGCAGGTACTCCTTTGATCATTGGCCGGAGCCTCACCGGAGCTCTCCTCGAGCTTCATCGACTCAGAGCTCCAGCCCTCCTCCAGGGATCCAGAGACCACCGGAGCCTTCGCCGCGCACTGACGATTCTTCCGAGCGAGGTGGGGGCTGACGAAGCTCACCACCGGAGCTTGACGACCGAGGCGGAGCTCGGCTGCTTTCACCGGAGCGCAGCCCTCTCCTCCGCAGGCGGCGGAGGATCGATAGAGAAGAAGGAGCAGCAACCGTTCGATCCTCTGATCGAACGGCCCTCGCCTCTCCACGTGTCCACTTCGCCGCCCTCATCAGCGACCGTTGGATTGCCCAGGATCTAACGGTGATCAGCCCGCCGCGTCATCAACATTGGGAGAAGACAGGAGCCGTCAGATCATCCCAGATCTGACGTATCTTGATCGAGCCACGCGTCTTCACCGACACCCCTTGGATCCATCTTGATCCAAGGGCCTTCAGGACGCCACGTCGCCCTATCCGAGCCTCGGCCTCCAAGCCTAGGCTCGGGTAACCCGAAGCTGCACCGAGGCTGGGCCGAACCTCCAGAAGGCCCGAGCCTCCCTCCGAGCCTCCGACGCCCCCCCGAACCTAGGCCGCCCCACGTGAGGAGCACGTGCGGCCTGGGTTATTTGCATAGACGCCCTTGGAGCTTTCAGAAATTGCAAAAAGGCCCCTGTGAAGCAGACATCACGTGAGGAGCACGTGGTTCGTGGAGAAATTGCATAGAAGTCCTGCATAGTATCGGTAATTGCATTTTAGTCCCTGTCAGCATATTTACTTATTGAATTTTTAATTTCCAGTATTGCATTTACACCCTTGTGTTTGCACGTGTCCATAGCATGCATTTTTCATCATTTTGAAATTCTAAAAATTGCAAGTTGTTGAGAATTTTGTCCTCTATCTGTTTGTACACGTGTTTGATTTTTGTTGGCTTAATTGAATTATCAATGAATTAATTGGTTCAATTGAGACATATTTTGCCCAGTGATGCCTTTTGATTTTTAATCAATTATCAGTGCCTTCAAAAATCACCAAAAATTCACAGTAGCTTAAGGACATCATTTTTAACACTCCCATAAAAATTTCGTATCATTTGCACGCATATCGAGGCCTAAATAAATAGTTTAGTGATTTTCTTAAATTAATTTTAATTAATTCATTTCATAGTGAATTTTAGATCTGTCAATTTTCCTAGGTCCCTGATCATTAGACCTTCCTAGGATAATTTTAGTTCTTGGAAAAATTGTGATTTGATATTTATTAAAAATTAAACACTGAAAATCACTCTGTCTGTTTATTTAATTCACAGAAAATTTATTTTGAGTCGAAAAATTCCAAAAAAATTAGTGTAGGTCATTTTCATCATAAATAACCATCTGGCCAATTTTCATTATTTTTGGACTTCGTTTGATACATCAATTAAATTTAAAGTTAAATTGGCTAAGATTTGTCTGCATATGTCTGCATAAGAAATAAAAAGACCAAAAAGATTCGACCCTCGAATATCAACACTTGAAAATTGCTGTAATCCACCTAAGGAGACAGTTGCCTCCCTGAGATCGACCTTGGACTCCACCAAGTAAAAAAATATCACTGCTTAAAATTGACCAAAATCTGTCTTAAGTGGTTTTTGATCAACCTCTCGTATCCGACTGCAACGAACACTTAAAATTAATTTGGACCATTAATTTGCCCGAATTAACTAAGGGTGCAGGAGCGCACATCAAAATGGCGCCGTTGCCGGGGAGGCACGGCTTAGGTTAATTGTAGCATATTTTTGCAGTGTTTGATTTCTAATCCCCGGGTAGTCTGACCCCCGGTTTTTCTTGTAATTATTTCTCTTATTTGTTTTCTTTTTGCTTTATTTTTGTGTCACTCTCTGACCTCTATTTCATTTTTGTGCGAGGACCGCGAGGAGTCGGCGACGCTTCAAGGACTTAGCATTTAAAGTGTGTTGAGAGAAAGAGAGGCATTGTACTTTTTATTTTATTTTTCTTTTGCATTATTTCCAGCGGTTCCCGTTTGGGAGCTCGCGCGTGTAAATATAGTGGAAACTGTGTCCCGTGTGCTGTGTGGGTGATTGGTAATTTAGCTTGCACTAGCGGCTCCTCGAGCCACTCTAGGGACTTGTTTGTGCTCGTAATCAATAGGACCACACATTACACTTAATAGACGCACCTAGACCGCAGGACTTAGTTCAAATTAAACTGTTCTTCACGCTAATAGAACTGCCTGTCTAGGAGCGGCTTTCATCGCCTGCATTCGCAGGTAGAATAAAGTTTTCAATTCTGTATTGCATCCTGCATCAAAAAGCGAAGGATCACTGTAAGTATTCTGTACTCAGCATACGCATCATCGATTTCAACTTGCATCGGCTTTTCTCGATTTCCCTCTCTGATTTTCTCACTTAATTTAAAAAGGAAATTGGGACTGTACGATAGGCGTGCTTTGTGGTGATTAATTACAGTGATAACCTAACTTTAAAACCGGGACTGCTAACAGTATTGACCATAAAAAGGGAATAAAAGCTGAAAAATTGTTTGCGAGAGACTAATCCCCGACCTTGTTTTCAGGCTGAGTGAGGGTACCTGAGTGTGTGTGAACACCCTAAGGTAGAGCCCAAATCCCCGTCTTCCATATCACGTTCTAACTGATCCTAGCAAATATCACGAGCCGAATATTTTCAGATTCTTTGACTAGTACCAAGTAGCCTCCGCCTGTCTCAGGTAGATAGGGGCGAAATTGCGGTACTTCGCGACAAGCTGCCAGTAACCCCCCGGGGCGAAGTTCCGGCCTTGTCAGCCTCCGCCTGCTTGCAGGTAGATAGGGGCGTGGTCACTGAGTCCATCGGCTTGGGATAGGAGCGAAGAAAGGAAGGAGCGGCGGTATCTTAGGCGACAGGATAAACAGGGAAGACGCATCCGGCTCTGAGCCGACTTCCCTTTAGGCCGCGTAATCCTTGCTAGACTTGCTTGAAAATCACACTTAAAAACTACAAGATAAATTGGACTCAACTTTGAGTCCTTCACTGTGTTGAGTGTGAATCCAGGGTCTTGGATTGATCTTGTGCTTGCTTCAGGTAGGAGTAAAATCCTATCTTCTTCTTGCTTAACCAAGATGAGTAACTGGGGAGATCTCGACGCACCGTTCACTGATCTCTCTATGAGTCCCCCAAGTAACTCGTCTTTTCCGGTCCGAGCACACCTTGGACCACCCAGGACTCATGACCCTCTTGAGTCCTGGTTCCCTCCTGCTCAGGGTGGTTACTCTCAAACCAACCCTTTTATCTCCTCTGAGATTACCGAGGAAGATCATTGCCTCGGTAATCCCTTCCTTGATTCAACCTCTAACACCGACCTTATTTTCCAATCCCCAGAACTAGAGGGAGAAATGCCGCCAAAGATGCCGCCCGATGAGGACCAGATGAGACAAATCCTTAGACGCCTTGCTGAAGCTGAACAGAAAAATGCGGATCTCACTGCACGAATGGGGCGGATAATAGTAGCTGAAGGGATCGACCGACCAATGGTCGATACCTATAACCCGGCGGAGAATGAAATCCAGAATTGGCTAGCACCTGCAGTTCCCGACCAGGCATTCGAGCTGAAGCCCCACTTCCTTAGCCTGCTGCCGAAGTTCAACGGAAACCTCAGTGAAGAGCCGTACACTTTCCTCCGTGACTTCGAACTAGTCTGCAATAATCTGAGCCATCCAAATGTTGGCCAAGATTATATCCGGCTGAAAGCCACCCCGTTTGCCTTAGGAGATAAGGCTGCACATTGGCTGAAAAACCTAGGGGTGGTATGTACTACCTGGATGCAGTTCAAGGACCTATTCTTGAAGAAGTTCTACCCACTCAGTAGAACCAATCAGATGCGGACGAAGATTGCCAGCTTCGCCCAAGGACCCTGCGAACCGTTCCACGAGGCGTGGGACAGGTTCAATGACTTAGTACAGAAATGCCCATGCCACGGCATTTCTAAGGTGATCTTAGTCCAGACCTTGTTCTGCGGCCTAACCCCAGAGATGCAGGGGTTAGTCAGCGCCGCCTGCGGAGGAAGCTATCTGAACAAGAACGAGCACGCCGTGTGGAAAATCCTAGAGCAGATGGCAGAAACCGGCAGGTCACAGGCCACAAGGGCCTATCAGTTGTCTCCCTCGATTCTATCCAATGAGACAACTAGAAGGACTGTTGCAGATCTGACAGAGGACCTCATCCCCAGCATGGGGATGATTGCAGACAAGCTTACCATGGTCGAACAGATCCACAAGAGAGTCGCGGAGATGGAGTCTCTTTCGAGCCTTCCCAAGAAGGTGGAGGAACTCTCTGAAAAGGTAGCCAAGATCAAGCTACCCACCCCTTCTGCACCACCTGTACCTGTACATCGAGTCCATGATGTACAGGAACAGGCACCAGGGTCTCAGAGCGGCTGGGATCAGACTTACACCCAGCAGAACCATCATGCACCCCCACCAGTGGAGACAGAGTACGAGGAGCCTCCGCCCGTTTACGAGATCAACGGGCTCTGGTATAGCCGTGACCCACTAGTCCGGCAAATCGAGATGGGGAAGGACCAGGCACACCGCCCAACCCCAGTCTACCAGGAAACCAGGCCCGTCACAATCCCGCGATATCAGTCCAGGCCAGAACATGGGTACCAGCCGCAGCAGCGCACCTACCAGCAGGGGCTAGCACCGCCCCAGCAGCAGTATCGGTACGGCCAGCAGGGCCAGTTCAGGACCGCATCCACTCAGCAGCCAGCCCAGCCCACCGTGTTGGAGTCCCTCACCTTGGCAATCCGGACCCTGTCTGATAGGGTCCAGCAGATGCAAAACGACTACCTGGACATGAGAACCGACATCAATCGGGTCTCTCGTGCTCAGGACCAACAAATGGCGCCAAGGACTCCAATTCCCGCACAGGTTCAGGCCAACCCAAATAGCATACAGCAGGGCCAGAACCGACCCCGAGATCAGGTATACTATTCAGATAACTATTTATCTGAACATGAGATCCTTTCGTACGATAATGTTAATCATATGTCCCTCAGGAGCGGAAGGACCGTGACCATACCTGATCGGGCACGGGCACAACAGGAAGGAACCTCCGAAATTCGACCTGAGGAGAATTCGGAGGAGGAAGAGGAGGAGCACCACCGTCACCGCCAGCGGAAGAAGAGGACATCTGAGTCCTCGAAGCACCAGCCCCGCAGTCATCCCGAGTCCGACGACACCGATGAGCCCGCACCTCCATCTGAGGAGGACCAGCCAGAAGAAGCGGAAGAAGCATCACCGGTTTCGCCCAAGCATTTTCCCTTTCGTCAGAGTCAGAGTCAGAGTCTGTATAAAAGTCCGAGTCAGAGTCTTGTTCAGAACTCAGTTTCAGCAGCTAATGAAGATATTTCAGTTCCAGAACCTGAGTTAATAATCCCTTTCCCCCAAGCTCTCAAGGGTGGGAAGAAGAAAAACAAAAAAATCCAAAAAGATGACCCTGAGATGGCTGAGTTTTGTAATAAACACATCAAGGTCACAATCCCCTTTGACAAGTTCGTGGAAATGACCCCTGCATTCCAAAAATATCTTAAGGTGAGATGCACACCTACTAGGGTTAGCAGGAAAACCAAAAGCCGTGTTGAGAAACACGTCCTATCAGTAGCCACGACTTGTGCAATAAAAAACTCGTTTCCTCGGAAACGAAGAGACATGGGTGCACACTATGTAGTGAGTCATGTTGATGACATCGCGTTTGCACGCACTCTCCTGGACAATGGTTCCTCGATCAATTTGATGCCCACAGCCCTCTATGAGCGGCTTAATCTCGGACCTCTTAGGAAATCTAGAGCTATTCTTCAGTTCGCGGACAAATCCACTAAGAGGTCTCAAGGAGAGTTAAGGAACATTGTGATCAAAGTCGAGGGGCAAGAATACATGGTGGACTTTACTGTCCTCGATATGGAAACCCCTCGTAATTGGAGAGATTCCCAGATCATTTTGGGTAGGCCCTTCCTCAGAACAGCAGGGGCCTTATTCGATTATAAGAATGGGAAAATTCAGTTCCAAACTCCAGGCGGAGATGAGGAATTAGAGATGAAGCAGACGAGATGACAGAGACCAGACTCCGAATCCAGCACCGGGTACTCTTCTCTCGAAACAGACCGTGAACATGTAGACTTAGTTGGGCCATGGAGACAGAACCCAGCCAGCACCGATGTGTCCATCTCCTTTGAAGATGATCCAGTGCATGAGTCAGTCTGCGAGATCCTCAGGAACGAGTACAGCTCGGAGCCTGCATCGCCCTACATCTTCGATGACACAGAGGCCCAAGTGGGCCTGTCAGTCCTTACATCCTTAGGACAATCGGAAGATGAGGATGACGAGTCGGACGAGGCGTTTGCCGATTGCATGGAGACCTTTGACGATCCGACTCCAGAGCCGAGCTTGGTGGCAGCCACTGCAGAACAGGATCCAGCCACTTCCAACACCGAACCAGATCGGATTGAGCCAGACTTCTTAGACGATCATACCGTCCCTGAGCTCAAGCCCTTACCCACAACCCTGAAATATGCCTTCCTTGCGGGCCAAGACAAGAAATTTCCGGTCATTATCAGTTCGCAATTGACCGAGGAGCAGGAATCTCGCTTGCTAGAGATCCTGGAGAAGAACCGCAAGGCAATAGGCTGGAGCATTTCCGATCTCCACGGGATAAATCCCGCTCTGTGTTCGCACCATATATATTTGGAGAACGAAGCCAAACCCTCTCGTGAATTCCAACGTCGATTGAATCCAAATCTACGAGAGGTTGTGAAGAAAGAGATAGAAAAATGGTGCGACGCGGGTTTTATTTACCCAATCTCCGATTCTAAGTGGGTGGCCCCAATCCATGTTGTCCCGAAAAAGTCGGGAATTCAGACGACCACCAATGAGGACGGAGAGGAGATCGTAACAAGAGTACCCACGTCGTGGCGCGTCTGTGTGGATTACAGACGCCTGAATGCCGCGACGAAAAAGGATCATTTCCCCCTACCATTTATTGATCAGATTTTAGAAAGACTAGCGGGGAAAGAATTCTTTTGTTTTCTTGATGGGTTCTCGGGCTACAATCAAGTAGCCATAGCTCCAGAGGACCAGGAAAAGACCACGTTCACATGCCCCTTTGGTACCTATACTTTCAGGCGCATGCCTTTTGGGCTATGCAATGCTCCAGGTACTTTTCAAAGGTGCATGATTGCTGTATTCGCCGAAATGGTCGGCGAATTCCTGGAAGTCTTCATGGATGACTTCTCGGTCCACGGCGACTCTTTTGATTCCTGCCTTAGGAATCTGGACCGAGTCCTCAAAAGATGTTGTGAGGTCAATCTGGTGCTCTCCTGGGAGAAAACTCACTTTATGGTGACGGAGGGCATAGTGTTGGGGCATGTCATCTCCAAGAGAGGAATGGAGGTTGACCCTGCCAAGGTGGACGTGATCAGACGACTCCAGCCACCAGCCAACGTACGGCAGTTGCGGTCGTTCCTCGGGATGTCGGATTTTATCGGAGATTTATAAAGGATTTTTCTAAGATTGCCCGACCGCTAACTGAGCTTTTAGGCAAAGACGCGGAGTTTATTGTCGATCACAAGTGTCTTGAGGCCTTTAAGCGGTTACAAGGAATGATCATGGACGTACCCATCTTACAAGCCCCAGATTGGTCTCTTCCTTTCGAGATCATGACGGACGCCTCAGATTATGCTGTTGGGGCTGTATTGGGACAAAAAAGAGATGGTGTCCCGTTTGCAATTCACTACGCAAGCAAAGTGCTTGATTCTGCTCAGCGTAACTATACAGTTACCGAAAAGGAAATGCTTGCGATAGTGTTTGCCTTGGACAAATTCAGATCTCATTTAATCGGATCCAAGGTAACTGTGTTCACAGACCACACGGCACTACGATATTTGATGGAGAAGAAGGACGCGAAGGCACGTCTTCTTCGTTGGATTTTACTTCTCCAGGAGTTTGATTTGGACATCCGTGATAAACCTGGAAAGAAGAACGTAGTAGCCGATCATCTCTCTCGTCTCGAAGATCTTAATACTTCCGAGATTTCCCCGATTCGAGACTCCTTCCCTGACGAGTCGATTTTTGTTATCGACTCATTCCCATGGTATGCCAATATCGTGAACTATCTTGTCTCCAAGAAAGTTCCCGAGGATTGGCCCAAGAGCCAAATTGACCGACTAAGGTCGGACGCTAGACACTACCATTGGGAGGATCCGATCCTTTTCTTTGAAGGACCGGATTGTGTCTGGAGACGGTGTATTCCTCAGGAGGAATACCAGAGTGTCCTTTCTTTATGCCATAGCTTAGAGGCAGGAGGACACCACTCCGGGAAGAGGACCGCATGGAAGGTACTTCAATGTGGCTTTTACTGACCGACTCTGTTTCGCGATGCCACCGCCTTCGCGAAGTCGTGCCCAGTTTGCCAGAGGATGGGAGGAACCGTTGGTTCCAAGGATGAGATGCCAATGCAGCCAGTCATCATTTGTGATGTCTTTGATGCCTGGGGCATCGATTTCATGGGCCCATTCCCTGTCAGCCACGGGTTTGAATACATCCTTCTTGCGGTTGACTATCTGTCCAGATGGGTGGAGGCTATCCCGACCCGAGCCGCAGACAGCAAGACTGTCTGTAAATTTATCAGAGAGCACATAATCTCTAGGTTCGGGATCCCCAAAATGATGATATCAGATGGGGGTAGCCACTTTGTGAATCGGGAGGTGAAGAAACTCCTGAAGGACTACGGCATCGAACACCGTGTCGCTAGTCCTTACCACCCACAAACCAATGGTATGGCTGAGGTGTCGAATAGGGAGGTGAAAACCATATTGCAAAAGCTCGTCCGCCCAGACAGGAAGGACTGGTCTCAGATCTTGGATCAAGTCCTTTGGGCGTATAGGACGGCTTACAAGACTCCGTTAGGCACCTCCCCATTCCGAATGGTATTCGGAAAGCCGTGCCATTTGCCCGCAGAGTTAGTGCACAAATCAGAATGGGCAATAAAGAAAGTCAACTGGAACACACACCTAGGCCAGAAACAAAGAGACATGGATCTGAATGAGCTTGTGGAAGTCAGAAACCGAGCATACGACAACAGTGTGGTGTACAAGGACAAGGTAAAGCGTTGGCACGATAGATATATCAGACGAAAGACCTTTGTTCCTGGACAGAAGGTATGGTTGTTCAATGCCAGGCTGAAGACTTTCCAAGGCAAACTAAAGTCTAAGTGGACGGGACCATTCGTTGTCCGAACGGTGCATGATAGTGGATGTGTCGAGATCTCAGATCTCGCAGATGACGCACCAACATTCCTAGTAAATGGGCAGCTGTTGAAGCACTTCGTCGAATCCAATGAACAGTTAGTCCATGTGGAGGAGATTGTATTCATATGCGAGACAGATACAGCAGATACATCTCAAGCCGCGTATGAGACCTTGCAGCAATGAACTCCAGCCATCAGCAGCATCTTCAAAAGATTCAGACCGACTCAGCTGTATATATATCATTCTTCCTGTATATCCTATCCTTACCTTCACGATTCTAGTAACCCGTCCCCACATCATCGAATCATTATCTCGGACTGTACTTAGGATGACCAGATCCTAAGTATAGGGGGAAGGGGTCACCCGAGTCGATTCACTGTACATTCTCCAGATCACATTGGTCCTTATACTCATTTCCAACCGATACTTAGGCTGACGTAAGCCTAAGTATAGGGGGGACCGATGCCCGCACTGATACTCCTCCATTTCTCCTCTTAACCTCGTCCGCCCCATTTCTGATCTTCTTCTACACTTAGGCTGCCAGAGCCTAAGTATAGGGGGGCGAGACGACTTCTATACTTCTGTTATTTTAGCTCTCCTACGCTTAGCCCGAGCTATGTCTTTTTAGTCGCTTTCGTGCTCTGAGGACATAGCACACGCTAAGTATAGGGGGGCGTGTATATATTACATATATACTTTACCCATAGCTCGTACTTTCGCGTATTTTCGTGCATTTTTGTATATATTTTACAATAATTGTGGGTGGGTAACAATCGAAAAAAAAAAACTTTTTGTATACTTGTATAATATGTGTATAATACTTAAAATTTTTGTAAAACATACTTTTGTAAAATTTATTGTAAAAAAATTGTTGTATACCAGAAAAATAAAACAAAAAGGCTTCTTATTTACTCTTGCACATCATCTCTGCATAAAGAGTCTTGCATCTTCATAGCATGACATCTCATCTCATCTGCATATCTTTGCATATGCAAAGTGAAAAGCTAGTGGGTTCTGAACCAAGTCATGAGTAGATATTGAGGATGGACTTGATTTGACCTTAATCCACCTAATTTCAGAGGAACCTTATAGGGACTGGAGTTAAGATTTCTCAGGTCAAGTGACTTAATTCTTGGAGTCCACAAATCTATGTTCACATGTCATCTTAATTAGTCTAAGTATAATATCTCGTGCATACGCAGGATTCTTTTAGATAATGACCTAACTTGGACAAGCACAATGCACATAGCTCTTCATTGATGAGGTGTTGAGGAAGTAGTTTCCTTTGGCTTGGGGTAGCATATGAGGGTAGTACTTCTAGGCGGAACCTCTCTTCTTCTTCTAGTGAAGGAAGTGCGTCTCAACTTGGTCTAGTGGTGATGAAGGCTAAGGACGGGATGCTGTGGGTTGCAATAATGCTTCAAAAGAGGGATAGTCTACTGGCTCAAGAGGAAAAACTCCTGATGTATATGCTGCACCTTGAATATAGTTCCAAAAAAAAAATGCAAAGAAAGAACTCCAAAAAAAAAAAATCAGACAGGTCCAAGAAAAAGAATAATACCTGTCGGAGTATGTATATTAGCAAGGAAAATGCAGCTGGATGACTTGGCTACACTGGTCAGGCATCCCGGGATAGGTGGCTACACTGGCCACCGTCCATTCTTTTCTCTACCCCCTCCTCTTGAGTTGGTCGCACTTGAACTTAGAAGGGAATACCCCGCTCCTCGAGGAAAGAGTTACTGGACCAGGTTATTGAGTTACCTTGTTAGAGGAGGCTGGTTCCGAGTCATTTCTGATATGGAGAGCTATATCTCACTTACACAGTACAAGTAAGAATCATAGTCATCAGAAATTTGCGTTTGAGGAATTATTCTGACCTGACTGTTAAGGCGTCTTGAATAGAAGAATTGTGGAACTTGAAGTCTGTTAGGTCTTAAGTTCAGGTCCCAATAAGGTTCCGCCACACAATTAATCCAAAGGTCGAATCAGGCTCCATTTTCAACTTTTGTTCATGACCTTGGCATGGAACCCAAAATCATTTCACTCTTGCATTTCATTTAGTTGCTCGGGGACGAGCAAGGTTTAAGTATAGGGGGTTGATGAATCTGTGATTCATCACATCAAAAGTCAAAAATAGAGCCTTGTTCCCGAGAAAATAGAGGCATATTTCCTTTTATCTTGCATAAATAACACTCATGCATGCATCCATAATTCATGCATTATAGCAGCTCATCTGCATTTAAATAAGAAGCCAAAAATCCCCTGTAAAAGACATCTTCATCAAAATAACTTCTTCTCTATACTATATATATATTCATTAATAAAACAGGGAGGAATCACCCTTGTAAAATAGCCCAAGTATCCTGAGAACCCCTGTACATTAAAACACACATAAAGCCCGCATACAAACCCCTACTTAGGTCTACTCACTCTTAGAATATTACATATCAAAAGACCTTCAAAATGAGACTAATTTCATTGAAATTGGAGCTTGTATGAGAAACTTGGGTTTTTGGGTCATGTTGTATACTACATATGTATATTTATGTATCTTTGTATTTATGTACCATATTTGACCTCACCTCCGTCTTTGGTCAACATGAAACTTGTAGATCTCATCAAGATCTACAACTTTCATGTTTTGAGTTTTTCCAAATTCGGCTTCCTCTTCTCTCTACACGCATTTCTTCCTCCAACCATTCACAGCAGGCCACGTGGCGCCCTCTGATTGCGCCACGCGGCCCGCTGCCCTTTGTCCGATCCGCCTTCGCCCCCCACCGTTGGATCGCGCTTCAGATCCAACGGTCCCTCTGTGACCACGTGCGCTCACTCCCTCAGCCGTCCGATTATCTCCCACTTCTCATCACCACCATCCGATAGCGCAGCGCTCTCAGCCTTCCACGTGGCGTCATCTACGCCGCTCGACCGCGCCCCCGATCCTCTCATCACAGCCGCCCATCTTCCAGCGAGTCTCGACCCTCAGATCGACTCCACCCTTTCATCTGGGCCATCCATTAGCGCCTCGCCCACAGTGCGCCACGCGTCACATCTTGAGCCCTTCGATCGCATTCTCAGCCCTTTCATCTGAGCCGTTAGCTCCCCAATAATCTCAGCCGACCGATCGATCGCCAAGGACTGATCAGGACCGCCCGCCCGCGCCTCGCCACACCGCGCCACGTGGCGCTCTCATGACCCCTCATCTGGGCATTCCAGATCTAATCCTAACCGATCGCTAAGCGTTGATCTCCACCGTTGGATCCCAAGATCCAACGGTGGAGACTTCGTCTCCTACCTCGGGTGCCCCCTCTCTCCCACGATCTCTGCCTTGCGAGAGGGGCACCCCCTTCCTATTCTCGGAAGCACTCCCTCCACCCTCGCCGGCCGCTGACCTTCCCACGACACACCCCACTCATCCCTCTCCCTCGCCAGCTCCCTCAAACACCACCATCTCCGCCACACTCGCCCACGACAGCCACCAACTTCGCCACTCACCCACTCCAGCCGTCACCTTCATCCTATAAATACCCAGCCTCCGGCCACATTCAGCCCCATCCGCCACTCCAGAGAGGAACCTAGAGCTCGGAGCCTTCGATTTGTGACAGGAATTGAGTGAATCCTTGAGCGAAGATGGCCCTTCTTCTCCGGCGAGATCCACGGTGCCACCGCCGTGTCGCAGCCGCCCTCCGCGTAGCTGCTTGAGCTCGGGGCTTTACCGACCTCTTGAGCGACGACCTGGAGCTCAAATCTGAGCCCCAATCCCCAGGTAATCACCTCCATTACTCCTCCGATCTCGTTCTTCTTTTCCCTTCATCTTCTCCGATTTTATTCCCTGTCCACGATCATCTTCACGCCTCGCCTTCACTCCGCCGAGCTCCGCGTCGAAGCTCTCATCCTCGCTGACCCCTCCGCATCGTCAGACGCTTCACTCCACCGTTCATCGATCACTAGCTCCGCCACTTGGCCGGAGCAACGTCCCCCGACCACCTCACTTCTCCGTAGGCCTCGCCAACCAGTACCATTTCTCCACAATCGCACGCACGAGCCTCGGCTATACGTCTAACACTTGCAGGTACTCCTTTGATCATTGGCCGGAGCCTCACCGGAGCTCTCCTCGAGCTTCATCGACTCAGAGCTCCAGCCCTCCTCCAGGGATCCAGAGACCACCGGAGCCTTCGCCGCGCACTGACGATTCTTCCGAGCGAGGTGGGGGCTGACGAAGCTCACCACCGGAGCTTGACGACCGAGGCGGAGCTCGGCTGCTTTCACCGGAGCGCAGCCCTCTCCTCCGCAGGCGGCGGAGGATCGATAGAGAAGAAGGAGCAGCAACCGTTCGATCCTCTGATCGAACGGCCCTCGCCTCTCCACGTGTCCACTTCGCCGCCCTCATCAGCGACCGTTGGATTGCCCAGGATCTAACGGTGATCAGCCCGCCGCGTCATCAACATTGGGAGAAGACAGGAGCCGTCAGATCATCCCAGATCTGACGTATCTTGATCGAGCCACGCGTCTTCACCGACACCCTTGGATCCATCTTGATCCAAGGGCCTTCAGGCCGCCACGTCGCCCTATCCGAGCCTCGGCCTCCAAGCCTAGGCTCGGGTAACCCGAAGCTGCACCGAGGCTGGGCCGAACCTCCAGAAGGCCCGAGCCTCCCTCCGAGCCTCCGACGCCCCCCCGAACCTAGGCCGCCCCACGTGAGGAGCACGTGCGGCCTGGGTTATTTGCATAGACGCCCTTGGAGCTTTCAGAAATTGCAAAAAAGGTCCCTGTGAAGCAGACATCACGTGAGGAGCACGTGGTTCGTGGAGAAATTGCATAGAAGTCCTGCATAGTATCGGTAATTGCATTTTAGTCCCTGTCAGCATATTTACTTATTGAATTTTTAATTTCCAGTATTGCATTTACACCCTTGTGTTTGCACGTGTCCATAGCATGCATTTTTCATCATTTTGAAATTCTAAAAATTGCAAGTTGTTGAGAATTTTGTCCTCTATCTGTTTGTACACGTGTTTGATTTTTGTTGGGCTTAATTGAATTATCAATGAATTAATTGGTTCAATTGAGACATATTTTGCCCAGTGATGCCTTTTGATTTTTAATCAATTATCAGTGCCTTCAAAAATCACCAAAAATTCACAGTAGCTTAAGGACATCATTTTTAACACTCCATAAAAATTTCGTATCATTTGCACGCATATCGAGGCCTAAATAAATAGTTTAGTGATTTTCTTAAATTAATTTTAATTAATTCATTTCACAGTGAATTTTAGATCTGTCAATTTTCCTAGGTCCCTGATCATTAGACCTTCCTAGGATAATTTTAGTTCTTGGAAAAATTGTGATTTGATATTTATTAAAATTAAACACTGAAAATCACTCTGTCTGTTTATTTAATTCACAGAAAATTTATTTTGAGTCGAAAAATTCCAAAAAATTAGTGTAGGTCATTTTCATCATAAATAACCATCTGGCCAATTTTCATTATTTTTGGACTTCGTTTGATACATCAATAAAATTTTTAAATTTAAATTTAAATTGGCTAAGATTTGTCTGCATATGTCTGCATAAGAAATAAAAAGACCAAAAAGATTCGACCCTCGAATATCAACACTTGAAAATTGCTGTAATCCACCTAAGGAGACAGTTGCCTCCCTGAGATCGACCTTGGACTCCACCAAGTAAAAAAATATCACTGCTTAAAATTGACCAAAATCTGTCTTAAGTGGTTTTTGATCAACCTCTCGTATCCGACTGCAACGAACACTTAAAATTAATTTGGACCATTAATTTGCCCGAATTAACTAAGGGTGCGGGAGCGCACATCAATGAGCTGACTGAAACCGGTGCTTCTGAGTGTTCATCCGAGGACAAACTGATTGACCCCAAGAAGGAATGAATTCTGAGGAAACGACTGAAGAAACATAAAGACCAGAATACTTGGAGTATGCCCCACTTTCAAATACTACTCATCTGAGGATAACTCTAATGATGGATATCTTTCATCTGACTCAAACACTTCATCTATTATCCATCATGATATTTCTGAGGATGACACTGATCATAGTTGGGAATCATATGCCTCATCTCCGACTCATCATTATGATCTCTCACCACAGGCTCACAAGAAGATCAGCCGAAAACCGCCTTAATCATCAGCTACCCACCCTCCCTCCCGACCACGTCGGTTCCCTTGTGCAGCTTCTTCCTTTACTTAGGCCAATGCCTAAGTATAGGAGGGGACCGATGCCATCTGTATATATCATTCCTCTCCTAACTCTCGATCGCTCTATTTCCACCATTCTTCCATACTTAGGTTGATCAGAGCCTAAGTATAGGGGGAACCAACACCCATCTGTTTATACTCTCCTCATTTCCTGACCGCTTTTCTTTTCATTTTTTTCCACTCCCTTACGCTTAGCCCGAGCTATGTCTTCTGCTTCTTGTGCTCTGAGGACACATCACTCGCTAAGTATAGAGGGGTCTGTATATATACTTTGTATATATTTTACCCATATCTCATACTTTCGCGTAAGTCTATATGTATTTACGGGGTAGGTACTAACTTGAAAAAAAACAAACAAAACAAACAAGCACACAAAAAGAAAAAAAGAAGAAGGTTTTTCTACTAACACTAACCGTGCCCAAAATTTTTGAAAATGAAAAAAAGGCTTCTTATTCCATTTTCTGCATAAAAAATCCCTTGCATAAAATGTCAAAAAAAACAAACAAACAAAAAAATTCAAAAAAAGTGTGTCTGCATTTCACACACCTGCACTTCATCCAACATCACATGCATTTGCATCTGTGAAAAGTCATTGGGTTGTGAACCGAGTTATGAGCCGAAATCGAGAGTGGTCTGGACTTGACCTTAATCCACCTAATTTTCAGAGGAACTTCATCGAGAAATAGGATTTTGAGAGCTTCAGGTCTTTTGACTTAATTCTTTAAGTTCCACATGACAATGTACATCGTTTGACTCTTAGTGTCTAACCTGATCTCTTCATTCTGGGTACAACTCTGGAATAGGGAATTAATTCGCGCTCTCGCACTATGCACTTAGCTCAACCCAGACGGGATGTTTGAAGACTGTGTGAGTCTCTTTTCTGGTAGCGTGGAAATCTAAAGACCGGAGTACGGGTTGAAATAAAGCTTCGGAAAAGGGATGGACGGCTGGGCACAATTTTTTCTAAGACCCCAAAAAATGTACGGAACAAAAAGATTCTATATCTGTAGGGGCACAACAAGATCCAAGCAGAGCCACCAAAAATTCCAAAATACAAAGAAGCAACTACCAATAAAATCCGACCAAAAAGGTCCAAGCTTCAAGAAACCTGCAGATCTTGGTGGAGACTCGGTTACACTGGCCATCTTCACAAGGAGAGGTGACTACACTGGCCACCCTCCAGTTCTTTTCTCTTTCTTCTACCTTCTCCCTCATTCGATTGTGAACACAACGCGACAAACCTTAGAAGGAAATACCTGACTCTCCGAGGACGAGTTACTGGAGAGGAGAGGAGCATGGTAGTCCGGCATTCTGAATGGGAAGAGCTAAAAACCTTCACACACATGAGTCGGTTGTTCAATGTTCATAGGGTATACTTTGGGAAGAGGATTGATCTAAGATGACTTCTGAGCCAAAACGGTGACAATGATGTGTAGAACTTGAGGGCTGTTGATTTTAAAATTCTAAGTCTCACCGAAGTTCCGCCACACTATTAATCCAAAGGTCGAGTCTAGTTTCATTTTCACCTTCAGCTCATGGTCTTGGTATAGGACCCAGTCTTATTTCACTTCATGGCATTTCTTTTTGATGCTCACGGACGAGCATGGTTTAAGTATAGGGGGATGATGAATCTCGGATTCACCACTCTAAGTCTCATTAATTAAGCTCGAGTCCCTCAAAATCAACTGCATTTCTGCATTTATTTCGCATAATTAGCATTTATGCATGATTTCATAAGAATTGCATTTTAGCATTAATTTCTGCATAAAATAAGAAGCCAAAACTCCAAGCCAAAAATGACCTGTAAATAGCCTAACTTCCCCTATTTTTAACTCCTCCATGCTAATTCCGAATTACACAAAACCACCTACACTGTGTACATATCACTAACAAGAATAAAATAAAAAATACAAAAAAATCATTAACCCAGGTAAGTGGACCAAAAACCCAAACCCTAGTTTCAGGATTTTCGGACTAAAAGCCCCATATCTTCCCCATCCAGTGTTCGATTTGATCCTACTCATAATGCACATTCAATTACCTTCAAAACAAGACCAAGTTCAAGTGAATCGGAGCTCGTATGTGAAAGTTGGGTTTTGGGCCTCTTTTGTACATTGTATATTTTCGCGGTTTTTGACCTATATTTTATGTATATACTTTCTTTATCAATAAAATCCAAAAAAATTAGAATTAAGTGTCTTTTATCTTTCCACATTTTTCCAGTTTTTTAATCTTGTTTAAAAATGACAAAAAATTAGAAAACCCAAAAATCAAGGTGTTCTCTATACATGGGATACCCCAAAAATTCACTTTTTACATTTGACCGATTTTGACTTTGATGTCTTCATGAACATTGTAGATCTCGTCAAGACGAACATTTTTTGTGAAGAAATTTTTTCGATCCGAAGTCATTTGCTATTTTTTATTGATTTTACAAAGGTTTTTATTCTCGAATTTTCTGGAGCTGACACGTGGCGTCCCCAGAGGCCGCCACGTGTCATCCATTTTTGGCCCCTTTATACTCGTTTTTTATAAAAAAAAATTAAAGGGCACGCACGTGCGTCGCACATGCCACCCCAGGCACGTGCTCCGCACGTGTCGCGCCCCTCTTTCCCATTAACCTCCTGCGCCACGTGCCAGCGCCACGGCCGTTCGATCAGCGGCCGATCGAACGGCCGCTGGCCTTCGTCCTCACGCCAACGGCTCTCCCCGAAACCTCCGCTCCTCCGTTATCCTACGCAACCGCCGCCCCCGCCGTTCTCACCAACCACCCCCGCAACCTCCGCTCCGCCTCTCGCGCCTATCCTCTGCTATTTAAACATCCTCGCCGACCCCCAATCGCCTTATCCGCCGATATCTGTGTTGTGCTTCGCTAGTGGTGGTGACAGCACCACAAGGCGTCTTCCTCGGCGAGATCCGGTCTACCCGTAGGCCGTCGCAGTGCCTCCGTCGCGTTACTGCCCCTGCTCCGGGTCGCTCCCGTCGAGCCAACGACTACTTCAGCCACCATCTCCATCTCCGCTCATTTATCTTCCCCGAACGACATCCACTTCGATCACCGTACGCTTCCACCATCGTCTCCGCTTCAACGCCTTCGTCATCTCCGACTCGCTCCAACCATATCGACAACTCCGCCGTGCATCACCGCCATCCGCACGTGCTTAGACCGAACTCCGCCGGGCCCCCTTCTCCAGCTACTCAGTCATCGACCATCGCCAGCGACTCCGTCTTCATCGACCTCCAGTTCACCCGCTTCCGCCCTCAGGTGCTCCGACAACGGCGAGCGCCTCCGCCATGACATCTTCTCCGAACTCGACCGGGTTCAACGCCCGAGAACCCGCCACGTGCTGCGCACGTGGGGCGGGGGACTTCGTCTTCTCCGACACCCAGGAGTTGCTCCAGCCGATCGGCATCGACCTTCGTCACCGCCAACTCCGACGCACCGCTCCGCCATCCAGACACCAGGCTTCTCCGCCCCCTCGCCTTGGCAGACTCGCCGCACCACCAGGCTCCGCCAGGAGGGGCCGAGCTCCCTCCCACCGCTCCGTAGACCTCCAGCAGCCGGGCTCGCCGCCCGAGACCCCCTACGTGCGAGGCACGTGCGGGGGGACGTCAGCCTGCATCAGCATCCAGAAGGCACGTGCGTGGCACGTGCCTCTGGGTAAATTGCAAGAAACCCCGGGCGTTCCTCTTATTTCATACCGGCCCCGTCAACCAAGAGTCATGTGCTTGGCACGTGACTCCTTGGACAAATTGCATACTCACCCCCTAAACTCCTGGTAATTAATCTTAGGTCCCCCGCTGCATATTTATATTTATTATATTGCATCTACACCCCTGTGTTCTCCCTCTATTTTGAACCTCTTCTAGACATCATTTTATTTATTTAAAAATAGCATTTTGTTCATCGCTTAATTCTCTACATTTTGAGATACTGTGGACATTTTTGTGATTGATGGTAAATTAAAAAATAATTATTTTGTGGAAATTTGAATATTTTGCCCAATCTGTGCTCTTAAATTTGCCATTGATTAACTGTTGCTCTAAAAATCTTCGAAAAATCACATATTGTAGAGACTATTTTGATCAACATTGTGCCCAAAAAGATTTGCATTTGCATGCATAATTTGTCCTGTAAAAATCATTTTGCATATTTTAATATTCAATTTTTAATAGGTATTAAACCCCACATTTTTTAGGTTTAGGATTTTTCTGAGGTCCATCACTTAGTGATAGATCTTAGATAATTTTATATCTCGAAAATAAGTAGGTTTAATATTTATTATAATTAAATATTGAAATTCATTCAGTTTGCATGTAAAAATTCATAAAAAATTATATTGCATCAGAAAATTCCAAAAAAATTACAGTGCACTAATTTTGTCATAATTAACATCTCAGCCAAGTTTCGTACTTTTCGGACACTGTTTGATCGAATTTTACATTTTAGTTTCTAAAATAGGCCGAATTTGCATCGTGCATCCCTTTATTGCATTAAAAATTCTAAAAAAGACCGCCTTGAAAATCGAACACGAAATTGGATAGACATATCTCTAGGTTGTTCCTTTGCCTCCTTGTGATCGACCTTGGGACTTGCCCAAGTAAAAATAAACATAAAACCACGAGATTGAAATTGAATAATTATTTGTGGTTATTTTCTTGACTGTTTCCGATCGCCGCCTACAACGAACGATATTCATTATTTTCACACACGAAGATAAACACACTCTTTTAGACGCGCGACATCGGACCCGTCAACATGCTCAAATTGTTATCTCCATTTGATTATGAAAGATGTCGAATGGTTATATGAGCGGTTGTTAGTTGGGGAATCATGTGGTTGTATAGGATCTAGAAATAAATAAAATTTACAATATTTTAAAATAATCATATTTTTTCCATATCAAAATTTAGGAAACGAAACACGTCTAATTTGGGATTTTCACTTTGTGACCGTGCAAATTTATTGCATGTACTTATTTGCTTCCCTTTCTCATACTTATACACACCTTCTAAATTTTCATATTTACACGACTCCTTGAGTGAAGAAATAAATTTAAAATTTCAAATAAAATAATAGTACAAATGCCAAAAAGATAAGATCACCCATATATATGCATGAGATGAAATTACTTATTAGTGACTTTTCATTTCATATTCACCCATTACAATCTAAGATAAATTTTATTATATTCTCGGCCAATGTAGTAAAATCTAAGATAAAGTTATTATATTCCCGACCCATATAGTCTTTTTAATTATATTATGACCCGTTTAAATGATAATACACCCCCGCAATCTTACTCCTATTCCACACCATTCCACATGGCCATACGCATTAAATATGTTCTCTGTTTCAGTTTTAATTACTTTGTTACTAGGTCTAAAGTCCGAGTGATTTGAATAAAATATATGAATAATAATAATATTTAAAAATTTCATTTTCCGTGTTATGTACAAGTTTCCTACTCGACATCTTCGGATGATCATCTTACATATTAAATATACAAATAATAATAAATTTTAAAAAATTGAAGATGATCTTTTATATATTAAATAACTATATTTAGGGATTCACACGAATAGGAATATAATTCATTTTCATTTGCTATTGTATCCACTTTTAAATGGACGTGAATGAATAATTTATTTTCATTGCAACATATAAGGATAATAATAATAATAGAAGTATTTTTTTAATAATACAAATGTGGATACAAATGCGAATATGATTTATTTATTTTTTACAAATATAGATATTTATAATAATTAATCTAAAGTTTTATTGGATAATTTAATCTATAGTAATTATTTGATATTTTACATGTTATCGGTAGAAAAGGCTTCTCCCCCGTGCTTTTGCACGGGGTGTGCACTAGTTCCTCTTAGTAAGAAGAGTATACCGATATTTTCGCATCATAAACGTTAGAATTTAATGACCGACGTCGAATACGCATCTCGTCGTGGAAAAACGTCAGGTTAACGTCTTTGAATCTCGTGTTGTTTACTGCCGATACAAATTATTAATTAATTAACTAAGTAACTAGTAGAAAGATAGAGATGGTGTACGTACTAACTATGTAGGGGGAGATTACGTGCCATTCACGCCACGTCTCCATTTGGTGAGGATCACCTCAAAGATTACGTGAATTCGATTTCAAAAATCCAACCGTATTTATCGAATTTATAAATGGCATTTTACATCCCGAACTTTGAAAACTTTGTAAATTACTTTCTCGATTATGTTTTCTTCGTAATTATCACATAAACCCTGCAAACTTGCTAACTCTTACTTAACGGGACTCTGTGATTAACTCCTGAAAGGGTTGTAACGTAAATGTTAGCAAGTTTAAGGGTTTTAGGTGATAATTATAAAGAATGCATGGGCAAAAATGTAATTTAAAAAAATAGGGTTTATTATGTAAGAATCACATTTGATATCTGTAGTAAAGATCCGACCGTCTTTTAAATGAGGTTTAAGCTTCTTAAGTGTTGACTTTTTATTTGACAGTGAAGATAAAATATCTACAAACATCGAATTTAAGCGAAATTCGATAGGTATGCAGAATATTATTAATAGATTGAATCTATGCAGTGGAATGTTTGGGATATTTTTTGCAATGGGGATAAAACAATTAGGGATGTGCATGGGCCGGGCTCGGCTGGGCCCTGAATGACCCAGGCCCAAGCCCATTTAAAATTTCGGACCTTGGGTTGGGCCTAGGCCTGCAAAATTTCCTTTGGTTCGGCCCAAGCCCATGCCCGACCCAATTCCTATGGTCCGAACTTGGGCCATACCGACTCATCTCCACCCATTATAGATTATTAACTTTGAGTTTTGGTTTAAAGTCAGTCTCAATTCAAGTTAGACGAGCCAAAATTGTTTAAAACATATGCCATAATAATGTGAAACAATTAAAACTCAATTCTATAAGAGATGATTTCTCATTTTATACAAGTGCACTCAATGTTAGATACCATAAACATCTCTCATTATAGAAATTGAAAGAGTAAATCAAACTTACACAGTTAACAACAACAAGTGCACCAGGTACTGCATGTTAAAAAATGGACATAATGCTCATATTGGGTAAAGGTTCAATAATAGAAAATATTCTGATGGAAAAAAATAAACACTAACAAATTGCAGAATAACCAGTAGAATCTAAATCATAGATTAATTAAGGAAAATTAATTCCTAATTGAAATCATATGATTACTCATATGTCACACACATGACTTTCTTGATTTATAAATATTACATAAAGACATGATACATGAACAGAGTGTGCATGCAATAGGTGAGAAGTTTCCATATGTGTAAGATATGGGAAGGGTTCGGACCCTCTTCTGGTCGGGCCCTTGGGACGGGTCGAGCTGTACCGAGCCAAGCTCGAGCCTGGACCAAAAAAAATTGGGGCCTAAATGTTGGACCCTAGTCCGACCCAACGTTCGTTTGGGTTTGGATCGGACCGATCTTTTTAGGCTGGGCTTTGGGCTGAGCCGGGCCGGTCCAGCCCAATGCTCTTCCCTAAGAACAATCCATGTTGTGTGTAAACCCATCGGAGAGGATCTTCTCCCATTAAAATCATGCCTATTCATTTATTCTCCATTATAGATTTTAGTATGACATCATTTGAAAAATGTAGAAGTTATAATACAAAACTTGTGTTTTAAGCCTTTCACCCACTAAAACGTTTTGGGAGGGAATTAGGGCTTTAGCAAGAGATAATGCATTTGTCCCGCATAAATTATCGCGGGAAAAAAGTGATCATGTCACAATTACAATATTAATTATATCCCTGTCTAAAGTATTATCGATTTTTTTCTTCCTCAATCCAACCAAGAGACAAACCTCATTTTTTCCTTGTCCGAACACATTAAAAGGTAAATATTGTATTTTGAATTTTTTTGTGGAGAAAAGAAGAGATAGTGCTGTGCTTCGTATCGTCCTCTATTAAGAACTAAAAGGCTCAATAAATACTTGAGATCATTAATTAATAGTCTTGATCATGCACATGGCATATACTTCTTTTAAATCAAGTGAGTAATTAAGAGTCGATGTATGTTCACGTCCATATTAATACAACTATCTTGTCCAAAGAAAACTGGTCATTATAACTTGATTGTGCAGGAATTAATCATGACCATAAAGATTGTTTGCATATAAAAGTGAAATCAATATTCTTGGAGATTTGAATGGTCACACTCTCTTTATTTTAAAGAAAAAGTATTGTCTTCTCCCCTCTCTTTGTTCATACGAACAAACTCTAGAAAGCGACGCTCCAACCATCACTTTACCTTCATATGTGTTGCTTTTATTTTGAATTTACTCCTTTTTACCATAAGAATTTACTTTATAGATTGGTTCAGATAATTATATATGACTTACATATACAATAAATCATGAACTCAAATTCCTTAAAAAAAACACATTTTTTCCAATTTGCATATATTTACACATATGATACCCGTTATTTACATTAGAAAAAAGGAGAAACTGTTTAATGCAGTAATAATAAATACGAAGATTGTTTACATCAAACAAATAGTCGGATCACCAGTAGCTCGGGGTTCCGAACCAATCCCTGGCCGTGACGGTGGGGGCGCCGCCGCCGAGGGTGACGCGCTGGAAGGTGCGGCGACCGCGGCGGAGGCGGCGGCGGAGGGTGAGCCAGACGACGCGGCGGAGGGTGAGACGACACATTTTTCACATTTTTTTATTTTTTTTAGAAAAATATTGCCATGTATATTCATATTTGTATCTCTCGTGTATGCCATTCGAATTTCGTCAGAAACAGAGACTCTTACGGCCTCCATCCAGACGTCATTTTTTAACGGTTGCAGGATATTTTAAATCAACCATGTCTGGATGGAGGTCGTATGAGTCTCTGTTTCTGATGAAATTCGAATGACATATAGGAGAGATATAGGGATGAATATAAATGATGATATTTTTCAAAAAATAAAAAGTTTGCCAAAAAATAAGGCGGGGCAGTCATGTTGGCTGCCCCCAAAGGGCAGCTCCATCAACCCCTATATATATAGGGGTTGATGGGGCTGCCCCCGCACCGTTTTCGGTGTTTTTTTTGTTTTTCTTTGAAAAATATCGTCATGTATATTCATCCTTATATCCCTCTTATATGCTATTCGAATTTCGTCAGAAACAGAGATTCCTACGGCCTCCATCCAGATTATCATTTTTTAACGGTAACAAGATTTGTTAAATCGAACTATCTCGATGGAGGTGGTAAGAGTTTTGTTTCTGACGAAATTCGAATGACATATAGGAGGGATATATGAATGAATATACATGGTGATATTTTTCAAAAAATAAAAAAAAACGTCGAAAATAAGGAGCAGGGCAGCCCCATTAATGAGGTTAATGGGGCAGCCCCCACGCAGTTTTCGACATTTTTTTATTCTTTTTTTGAAAAATTATCGTCATGTATATTCATCCCTATATCCCTCATATATGCCATTCGAATTTCGTCAGAAACAGAACTCCTACGGCATCCATCCAGACAATCATTTTTTAAGGATAACATGATTTGTTAAATCATCGCTATCTCGATGGAGGCCGTAGGAGTCTCTGTTTCTGATGAAATTCGAATGACATATAGGGGGGATATATTGATGAATATACACAGTAATATTTTTCAAAAAAAATAAAAAAAACGCCAAAAATAGGGGACGAGGCAGTCACCAGGGGACAACCCCATTAAATCCTATATATATATAGGAGAAACTTCAAATGACGCGGGGTCTCACCACTTTTATGGTGAGCCTTCCATCTCATCCTTCTATTTTCAATCGCACGATTGGAATTAATGTTGTATTAATTATAATTACCTTAAATGACCGATTTCCATTTTGGTCATTTTGTCACATTCTAAATATAGAATGTGACAACTATTAGACCTAATCTCTCTCTCTCTCTCTCTCTCTCTCGATGAATCAATGACGACACCCTCTCTTTCACGTGTACGATCGTCCAGCAGCGACATCCTCTCTCCCTCACGATCAAACATCGACGTCATCGATATCCTCCTCCACGCAAAGCTTCTCGACAATGGAGGATGTGTCCCCGGAGGAGGAACATGCGAAGGAAGGAGACGTGATGCATCTTACGCATGGTTGCATCATCAATGATGGTAGATCCCCTCTCCCTCTTTCAACAACAATGCACGATGTGAAATCGTTGTAGGCGATGATGATCCAAGGTCCATTCAAGGGCGCTAATGCCTTCTATGTGGACGACAAGATTGAAGACGGCGAGGGGAGGAGGTGTGGAAGAGGAGCAGATTTGCATTCTGGTATATATTTTTTTACATCGTTGACATTACGTTTTACATATTGATCTCCTTTTTTGCATTATTGTATATATTTTTTACATCATTGATATTACATTTTATAGATTGATTCTCTTTTTTTAATAAATCTCATTATTGATGTCTTATTTTGCAGAGATCCATATGAAATCTACAAATCAAGCATAAATTTTACAAATGTAATGAGGATCTTACAAATCTCATGGGTGCGAATGAGCGACATGGAAAATTTACAAAGATCCATACAATTTTACAAAGAGATGTGTAACAATTACAAAAGGACGTGAAACAATTACAAAGATCCATACAATTTTACAAAGAGATGTGTAACAATTACAAAAGGACATGAAACAATTACAAAGATCCAATGTTGACACACAAATATATAAAATATGAAATTTACAAAGTAGTTTGAAGAAACTGCAACTGCATATGATCTTTTACAAATGACAATATATAATTTACAAATTAAAATAATAATTTCACAAAAAACTATTCAATGGGAATGTTAAAAATATATTATTTGAATTTACGAAATCAAAATCTAAACGTCACATAATCTCATTCGTATTTACAAAATACATGCATTAAGTTGCATTTGCTGAGAACATTTTTGGAAATCAACGAATAGAGGAATTAACGAAAAATTCCTAATAAAAACGAGCCTAAAATAGTACCAACGTCATTAAATGAACATCAATTAAATTCGAAGCAAAAGGACGGAAATACCCTTTTTGACATCATACATTGGATCATGATCGAATGGATGTCGTAGATGGCTCATCACAAAATTGGTGAGACCCCACCTCATTTGAAAATGTTCATATATATATATTCCTCTTAGTTTAAAAGATTATTCCGATATTTTCGCATCATAAACGAAAAACGTAAGGTCAACGACTTTGAACCTCGTGTTGTTTACTGCCGATATAAATTATTAATTAATTAACTAACTAGTAGAAAGATGGAGATGGTGTACGTACTAACTATGCAGGGGGAGATTACGTGCCATTCACGCCACGTCTCCATTTGAGATGCCATTCAATAACTATTAGCTCGTGCTTTTGCCAAAGTGGTGAGGGATCACCTCAAAGATTACGTGACTAAAATCCATACCAAATCATCTGATGTGATGCGAGTTTACTCACATGCTCTACTCACGTTTTTTTCCCTCACAAAATCGATTTTAAAAATCCAACCGTATTTATCGAATTTATAAATGGCGTTTTACATCGATATAGGATTTATACATCACGAACTTTGAAAACTTTGTAAATTGCCTTCTCGATTATGTTTTCTTCGTAATTATCACATAAACTCTGCAAACTTGCTAACTCTTACTTTACGGACTCTGTGATTAACTCCTGAAAGGGTTGTAACGTAAATGTTAGCAAGTTTAAGGGTTTTTGGTGATAATTATAAAGAATGTGGGCAAAAAATGTAAGGGTTTATTGTGTAAGAATCACATTTGATATCTGTAGTAAAGATCCGGCCGTCTTTTAAATGAGGTTTAAGCTTCTTAAGTGCTGACTTTTTATTTGACAGTGAAGATAAAATATCTACAAACATCAAATTTAAGCGAAATTTGATATGTATGCAGAATAATATTAATAGATTGAATCTATGCAGTGGAATGTTTGGGATCTTTTTTGCAATGGGGATAAAACAATTAGGGATGTGTATGGGTCGGGCTGGGCCGGGCCCTGAATGATCCACACCCAAGCTCATTTAAAATCTTCGGACCTTGGGTTGAGCCTAGGCCCGCAAAATTTCCTTTGGTTCGGCCCAAGCTCAGGCCCGACCAAATTCCTATAGTTCGGACTTGGGCCAGGCCGGCCCATCTCCACCCATTATAGATTATTAACTTTGAAATTTGATTTAAAGTCAATCTCAATTCAAGTTAGACGAGCCAAAATTGTTTAAAACATATGCCATAATAAATGTGAAACAACTAAAACTCAATTCTATAAGAGATGATTTCTCATTTTATACAAGTGCACTCAATTTTAGATACCATAAACATCTCTCATTATCGAAATTGAAAGAGTAAACCAAACTTACACAGTTAACAACAACAGGTGCACCAGGCACTGCATGTTAAAAAAATGGACATAATGCTCATATTGGGTAAAGGTTCAATAATAGAAAATATTCTGATGGAAAAAAATAAACACTAACAAATTCAGAATAACCAGTAGAATCTAAACCATAGATTAATTAAGGAAAATTAATTCCTAATTGAAATCATATGATCATACTCATATGTCACACACACTTGACTTTCTTGATTTATAAACATTGTATAAAGACATGATACATGAACATAGTGTGCATGCAATAGGTGAGAGTTTCCAGATGTGTAAGATATGGGAAGGGTTCAGGCCCTCTTCGAGTCGGGCTCTTGGGATGGGTCGAGCCGAGCCAAGCCAAGCTCGAGCTTGGACCCAAAAAAAAATGAGCCTAAATGTTGGACCCTAGCCTGGCCCAACATTCGTTTGTGTTTGGGCCGGGCCGATCTTTTGGGCTGAGCTTCGGGCTGAGCCGGACCGGTCCAGCCCAATGCTCTTCCCTATGGGGTTGTTCGGTTAGGGGGGTAAACCCCCCTTGGGGTGGTTTACCCTTCCTAACCCACTCCTTTCTCTTTCTAAGTGGGGCCCACTTTTTTATCTTTTTAAAAAATTAAATAAATAATTCTCCATCATCAATTCCATCGACAAATAATATATTATACCATCATATCATATAAAAATTATAAACTACTTCACTTCTACTCATTTTTTCAAATTCAAATACAATCACATCACAATAACTATCATTTTTTCAAACTTCAATACAATCACATCACAATAAACCCACTTCTAACCCACCCTCAGTTTAACTCTCTATCCAAACACCAAAATCAAAAAATGAGTTAACTGCTACCAGTTAACCCACCTAAACCCACTATCCAAACACACTCTAAGAACAATCCATGTTGTGTGTAAACCCATCGAAGAGGATCTTCTCCCATTAAATTCATGCCTATTCATTGATTCTTCATTATAAATTTTAGTATGACATCATATAAAGAAAAATGTAGAAGTTATAATATAAAACTTGTGTTTCAAGCCTTTCACCCACTAAAATGTTTTGGGAGGGAATTAGGGCTTTAGCCAGAAATAAGGGTAAGGGTATTCTGTCTCGGGATAAGTTATCACGGGTAAAAATGATCACATCACAATTATAATATTAATTATATCTCTGTCTAAAATATTATCGAATTTTTCTTCCTCAATCCAATCAATAGATAAACCTCAACTTTCCCTTATCCGAACTCAATAAAAGGTAAATATTGTATTTTAAATTTTTTTGTCGAGAAAAGAGGAGATAGTGCTGTGCTTCGTATCGTCCTCTATTACGAATTAAAAGGCTCAATAAATACTTGAGATCGTCAATTAATAGTCTTGATCATGCACATGGCATATACTTCTTTTAAATCAAGTGAGTAATTAAGAGTCGATGTATCTTCACGTTCATATTAATACAACTATCTTGTCCAAAGAAAACTGGTCACGATAACTTGATTGTGCAGGAATTAATCATGACCATAAAGATTATTTGCATGTAAAAGTGAAATCAATATTCTTGGAGGTTTGAATGGTCACACTCTCTTTATTTTAAAGAAAAATAATTTTGTCTTCTTCCCTCCCTTTGTTCATACAAACAAACTCTAGAAAGCGACGCTCCAACCATCACTTTACCTTCATATGTGTTGCTTTTATTTTGAATTTACTCCTTTTTACCATAAGAATTTACTTTATAGATTGGTTCAGATAATTATATATGACTTACATATACAATAAATCATGAACTCAAATTCCTTAAAAAAAACACATTTTTTCCAATTTGCATATATTTACACATATGATACCCGTTATTTACATTAGAAAAAAAGGAGAAACTGTTTAATGCAGTAATAATAAATACGAAGATTGTTTACATCAAACAAATAGTCGGATCACCAGTAGCTCGGGGTTCCGAACCAATCCCTGGCCGTGACGGTGGGGGCGCTGCCGCCGAGGGTGACGCGCTGGAAGGTGCGGCGACTGCGGCGGAGGCGGCGGCGGAGGGTGAGCCAGACGACGCGGCGGAAGCGGCGGAGCGCGCGGAGGCGGGATGAGAGGGTGCGGCGGAAGAGTGTGAACAGGCGGCGGAGACGGTCGCCGACGGTCTCGGCGCGGCGGCCGAGCTGGTAGCTTTGGAGGAAGAGGCGGCGCTTCTCGGCGTAGATGTGGTGGTCGAAGTCCGGGTGGAAGACTAGGGTTCCGGCGACGGACATCGGCGGAGGTGAGATGGCGTGGAGTTGGCAAAGCAAAGAGGAGAAGGGAGCTCTTTGGGTGTTCCGTTATATGTATTATTATTATATAGACACACATTTTAGAGAGAGAGAGAGGGACAGGATTTAATCAAGTAAAAACAGATTGATGTAGAGAGGGAAAGTGAAAAAAGGATCTAATCTCCCCCTTCTTCTTTTGGTATTTCTTTTTACGAAAAAGATAAAGATTCTTCTTTTGTTTACTTTTTTGGAGAGTGATGTGGGACTTTCTTTTTCTCTCTCGTCTCTTTGGATGTATAATCAAACGTTTATATGATGCGGGAGCCGTGATTTTGCATTAAGCTTGCTTCCATCCGAGTTTTTGCAAATACACTTGTATCTTTAATTTTTTTGTAATAATAATTGTGCTCTTATATTCTTACACGGTATTGAAAGCTAATGCCCTTGTATTACATTAATGAAAGGACAATACTGTGAATTTTGTAAAGACGCATGGGTACATGTGTTATTGCAAAAAAATTAAGAGCATGAGTATACTTACATAAGCTTATGATGAGATTGTCCTTGGTCCTATATCAGAATATATACATCCAAAGGCGTAAGAAAATTCGAGGTCAGTGAACTCCACTTCACTGCAAACTTGACTAAAAGGTCGATTTATCAATAGCTGGGGCATATGACTCAGTACGCTTAATGAGTCGAGACACGACTTCAACTCAATAGCTATAATAAGCTGAATTCGAAGTGAATATTGTTCAACTAGGTAACTTGGCTCGATATTTGTGTCCACATACGTATAGTATGTGTATATGTTCTCTACCAAATACACGCATAAGTGCAAATCAGTGGTGAAGAAAAAAAAATCCAAATTTGCTTTCTATAAAACAAATCAATTGGGAATGGAAAGAACCAATTGTTCATTAAGTTTGTATTTATTAAAAATTGTATTTAGATTCTAATTGGAAAATCTATATAATTACAATTTGAGTTAATTTGATTTTAATTTGGAAACCAAATGACTTGGAGGGAAAGTTGAGAATTCCCAAATTTTAAACATGGAAAAGTTTGGGTGGAAGTTTAGTACCATACCTTGGAACTCTAAACTTTTGGTGGGCTTATATATAAGCTCACATCCCAGGCTCTTGTAGCAATAATAGAGAGGAGGAATGGAGGACCACACACGCGCGCGCTCCGCTCCGTCTCCGGCTCGTGAGACTCAATTCGAATCTCGGATCTTGATACTTTTGCTGCATGTTTCATTTGGTAAGTCGACTAAAATGGAAATTCAGCTCGCCGTATGGATGCGTTTATGGCCGCGATTTGTTCTGATTTTTCCGTTCACGGACAAACCTGCTCCTCTTTCTCTCAGCTGCAGTTCTCTGAGGTACATTCGAGAACGATCTCGTCGGTGTGCGCGAATATGTACCATCGTATCCTGGCAGTTGATCGTCAGTACCCTTCGCACCGGTATTGTGAGGGCGATATCCTCTCTAAGAACAGTCCATTTCATGGACGCTTCGTTGATCTCTAAACTAATTTTTCTTATATTTTGTTTGCCGCAATTTGCTTATTGCTTTACCCATTTTGGATCACACCCTGATTTATAATTCCGTTCGTTTAATCGGTTCCTGTTTGCATACTATAATCGGGTAATGGATTGGAATTGCATGATATTAATCTTATTAATCTGTAATGCTTTTATTTCAATCCATTTAGATTCGTGTAATTACTGATTTTTATATGCGGTGGTAATCCTGTTAACAACAATATTAAAGAGGATATCCGGAACCGTTTTTAAAATAATGTCAGAAACGATGTTTAAATCGAGGGTAGATATGACGGGTATGCCTGAAAATTCGGTGGTTAGAATTTCAAGCGTTGACAACAACGCATGAAGATCTGGTTAACCATCATAAGATTAATCTCAATGCTTGAAACTGATTACCCTACAGTGAAAAGGAAAACCCCTCACCCGATAGCCAGAAGGCGCAATCTGCGTATAAGGAGCGCGAACGTATATGTCATGGTTGCATCCCGTTGGCTCTTTCCAACACGTTGTTTGACGTATACTGTTCGTCCACGCAGACTGCGAAGGGGTTATGGAAAGATTTGGATAGGAAGTATAACACCGAAGACCTTGGTATTGAGAAATACTCCGTTGGCAAATTTTTAAAGTTTTCATTGCCGAAGGGAAGTCATATTTTTGAACAGGTACATGAGTTTTTACTCCTGCTCCATAGTTTAAAAAGATGCTGAAATGAAACTTCCAAAAAAGTTTCAAGTAATGTACATCATAGCAAAATTCCCCAAATCGTGGGAAGACTTCGGTATGATACTGAAATACAGGAAGGAGAAAATTTCTATGAATGACTTGATGGTGGCAATTACCATAGATGAGGAACACAAGAAACAAAAGCATGTACTTCCTGTCGATATTTAGGCTAAGGTCAATCTCATCACCTCGAAGGGCAAATACAAGAAGGGAAAGGATGCCAATAATAATAAAATGAAATCAAAGGGAAAGATCCAGAAAAAGATAAAGAAATAAACCCTACTGCCACTATAATAAGGTTGGCCATTGGAAGAAGGAATGTCCGTCTTTAAAGGTTCAACCTAAGACTGCAGACGGTAGTCCTCAAATGAATATGATCACTATGAGGCTTGGGGCTAGCAAGGGGTATGTCTCTTTAAAATCTGAACTATACCATATCCATGATCCAAATGAGTGGCTCGTGGATATAGGAGCCAATATAAATATTTGTTCTGACAGAACTTTATTTTCTTCTTATCAGACCTACAGTGGTGGGACTGTGAAGATGGGGAATGAATTTTGCAGCCAGGATGCTAGGGTCAGGACAAGTCAACTTTAGGTTCTCCTCTAGACGTGTCTGAACGTTGCATAAGGTGCTGCATGTTCCTGACATCAAGAAGAATATTTTATCTGGCTTTATCTTAGTTAGAAATGTAATATTCCTAAAACCTAAAGACTAACTAAGTCTAAGTGATGGATCAATTGTGTGAGCTTGTTGGCCATGAAGATGGTAAGAGTTGAAATGTCATTTGTGGCTAAGTAAGATTGGAGACTAAGTAAGGATTAGTAGTCAATTATGGATTACTATTCATGGGTGGGCCTTGGTTGCAAATAAGAGGAGTTGGTGGGGTTTATGATGCAAAATTCTCAAGAGTATAAGCACCCTTGGGCGTCACCCCTAACCCCCACTCACCATCTTCTTCATCTTCTTCTTCCCTTAGTCATGGCCAAGCACCCTTCTCCCTCCATCTTCTCTCTTTGATTTCCACCTCATTTCTCCACCAAATTTGAAGCTCAATAGATCAAATCAAAGCCGTGGAAGAGAGGAATGTGGATCAAGTGTTGCATGTAAGATCAAAGGCCAAAGAAGAGGAGAAATCAAGCTTTGAAGCTCAAGGTGTAGATAGCCCAACATTGTTCTTGGAGAGTTCTTCTTCAAGCTTTTAAAGCTTGATTTGAGGTACAAATTAAACCTTTCTCTTGCTGCCATTTGTAGAGTTTTTACCACCTATATTCCAGATCTAAGATCAAGTATTTGTTTTAGGGATTTTGGTTGTAAAAATTTGAGAAAATGGGACTTAGAGTGGACGGTTTTACTTGGTGTCCAGATCTGGTTGTTTTCTTTTTAATCCAAGTTAGACATGTATTTCTTGATCTTTCTTGGGTTCTCTTGGTAGAATCATATATTGATTAATACTCCATTAAGTTAGACTTAAATCCATGGGTTAGATACGAAATTTCATGTGATTATAACATGTTGAAGAGACTATATCTGTAGACGGGTATACTGAAATTCCAGATTTCGTTGTTATTGATTGTTTGCCAATAACTTGCATGATTTGGATATCTTCTTTAAGTTCCCTTGAGTAGATTTTCTTACTGATATGACCCAACTAAATTAGCCTATAATTCTTGCTTTTAGTTTGGAAATTTAGCAGATTTAGAAATGTTTTGGATGTTGAAATATACATGTAACTGAATGTGTCCAGATCTGTCCATGCATTTTAAATTAGAGTTTTAAGATACATTTAAGGAGTTTCTTCATGTTTTCTTGAGTGAAATTACTTGTTGATATATACTCTTTTTTATTAACCTTCAGTCCATGGAGTTGATTTAGAAAAATAAGGAGTTTTGAGGAGTTATTAACTACCTATATCATACTATCACTAAATGTTCAGATTTGAGATTATTACTTATAGAGGTGGGCTTGAAACACCTATTATGAAATTTAGAGATTTGGGGATGACTTTAAGGATTCATTGTTGGAATTAACTGTATTGGGATAGTTTGATGCAATTTGATGGTCAATATCAAGTTGTATTAATGTATCTCAATTCCTAGAATTCAATGTTTCAACCTTTTGGGTTGCTGTTTAGTCCCACATCGTGGAGAGGCTGACACATGTTTATATGCGGGGAAGTCCTGAGACTAGTCTGGAAACAGACTAGAGAGGACTTTAGACCACAACACACGCACGCACGCGCGCGTGCGCGCGCGTGCGCCGCGCCGCTTCGGGCCGGGCCGAGCTCGGGCTCGAGCGTGGCGCGGCGCCCATGCCCTGAGCGTCTTTAAGTATCTCTTAAAGACGTAGGCATAGGTTACGAACATTCTATCTCTTCATACCCGACGTCTCTTCTCTCTCTCTCGAGTATGCCCTCTCCTCTCTTGATCTCAGGCTTCGTCTATGGAGGTGACTTTTGAGGACGCTCAAGCACGGTGCATACCGTCGACGAGCGTGGACCGTCGGACCCTGGGAGCGGTACGTCAAGGCCCTGTGCGCCGGTAAAGTGGGGGCGTTGTCTCTCTAAGGGGAGTCCTACTACAGGACGCTTCGGTTGTGATTTCTAACTCTACTCTTTCTTTGTCGCATTGTTTGTCGTGATGTTTGTTTCCGGTTTTTTTCTCTTGCTTTAATATGAATATGTTCTTAATACATATATTTCTCTTCCAATAGTTAATATGGATGCATACATACGTAAATATGTTCTGGAGATCTATTGATATTTGGATTTATATATGTACGTTCATGACGGTTTTCTCAACAATCTTAGAGAGACAGTGTTATAACGCGATAAGAAAAATGTCGGATTTAAGATTTCGGTCTCGTATGGATTTCACTGGTATGCCAGAGAAATTCGGGGGGGGGGGGGGGGGCAGAATTTCAAGCGTTGGCAACAACGCATGAAAATCTGGTTGACCACGATTGGCCTGATTTCGGTTCTGGAAACCGAGTGCCCTAAGTTATCTGAACAAAATCTGGATCCTGAGGCAGTTAAGATGGCGGATGCGTGGAAGGAACATGACCGTCTGTGTCATGGGGTGCATTCTTACTGCACTATCGAACGTTATGTTCGATGTCTATGGCGCATCCACTAAGACCGCTAACGATCTGTGAGAGGAACTGGATAAAAAATACAACACAGAGGATATGAGTATTGAAAAATACTCAGTATCCAAGTTCCTGAAATTTCATATGATTGAGGGCAAATCGGTTTCGGACCAGGCTCATGAGTTTTTGTTATTGCTTCATGGGTTAGCCGAGACAGAAATGAAACTTCCTGAAAAGTTTTAAGTTATGTCGATCATTGAGAAATTTCTCAAGTCGTGGGAAGATTTTGGGATGTCCCTAAAGTACCTGAAGGGGAAAATCTCTCTGGATGATTTGATAGTCTCGATAGCTATTGAAGAGAAGCATAGGAAACAAAAACCTGTGATGCCTGTAGACGTGAACCCTAAGGTCAATGTGATAACCTCAAAGGGAAACAATGCTAAAGGGAAAAATAAGAAACTGAAAGCTAAGGGAAAAATCCAGAAAAAACCAAAGAACAAACCTTACTAGCAGTGTGGACAGGTTGGACATTGGAAGAAGGATTGCCCTTCTCTAAAGACCCAACAGAAAGTCTACGGATGTCGTTCCTCATGCTCTTGTGTTGACTGAGGGAGACGGGTCCGATGAGGGGTATGTCTCAGTGAACCCTAAACTCTACTTTGTAAACGAGCCTAATGAGTAGCTTGTTGATACAGGTGCAAATGTACACATTTGTACTGACATGACCTTCTTTGTGTCTTATCAAGCTTCAGCTGGTGGAACAGTAATGATGGAGAACAGATCTGTAGCCAAGATGCTTGGGTCTGGACAAGTCGAGCTGAGATTCTCAACTGGACGAGTTTGGACTTTGCGCAGAGTGCTGCACATTCCTGATATTAAGAAGAATGTCTTGTCTGGTTCTTTATTAGTTAGAGAGGGTTTTCAATTAGACTTTAAATGTAATAAAGTAGTTTTTCTGAGACATGGTGTTTTCTTTGGCAAAGGATATTTGGCTGATCATGATCTTTTATTTAGAATAAGATGTGACATTGATAGTTCAGTTAATAATATTTCTGGTTTTGATTCTTCTACTTATGTTGTTTCAAATATTGAATCTACTGATTTATGGCATTATAGATTAGGACATGTGAATTTCAATTCTATGAAAAGAATGATTAAACTTGACATGATTCCTAATCATACTACAGTCAAACTCACCAAATGTGAAATGTGTGCTCAAGCTAAGTTGCCTAAAAAGCCTTTTCATTCTGTGAATAGGGAAATTGAAATTCTATACTTAGTACATTCTGATATTTGTGAGTTTGGTGGCGTGATGACTAGAGATAACAAAAGATATTTTATCACCTTCATAGATGATAGCAATAGATACTGTTATGTTTATCTGCTTAAAACTAAGGATGAAGCCTTAGAAAAATTTCTTATTTTTAAGAATGAAGCAGAAACACAAGTCAGAAAAATAATTAAATGTCTAAGGTCAGATAGCGGTGGTGAATACACATCTAAGATATTTGATGAATAATGCAAACTATTTGGCATAGTTCATGAGGTCACTGCACCATATTCACCACAGTCCAATGGAATAGCAGAACGAAAGAATAGGACCCTAACTGATATGGTAAATGTATTTTTACAAAGTTCTGGGCTACCATCTTACATGTAGGGGAAGCATTGAATACGACTTGCCATATTCTGAATAGAGTTCTCCTAAGGCATAAAGATAAGAGTCCATTTGAACTTTGGAGAAATAGGAAGTCAAGCCTAAAATATCTCAAGGTGTGGGGATGCTTGGCTAAGGTCTTAGTCCCATAACACAAGAGAAAGAAGCTTGGACCTAAAACAGTTGACACGGTCTTCTTGGGGTATCTGTAAAATAGTTATGCCTATCGATTCTTAGTAATTCGGTCTAAGATCACAGGCATAGATACTAATACTATTATTGAACTTCGTGATGCTACATTTTTCGAGGATATTTTTCCAATGAAAAAAGGGATTCCTGAAAATCTGACTAGTGACGTAGCCTCAACATCTGGTTCTATTCCACAACAAATAGAAAAGATGCCAAATGTGGGGGCTACCTCTTCTGAACCAAATGAATTTTTGAAGGGTGTTGAACCTAGACAAAGTAAGAGACCTAGGATTGACAAGGATTTAGGTAGCGACTTTGTCTCCTACCAAATTGAGGGGTGATCCTCCCACATACAAGGATGCCATGGCTGCTACTGAAGCAAGGCATTGGAAGGACGATATTAAATTTGAAATGGATTCGATCATTTCAAATGGCACGTGGGAATTGGTCGATCTACCTCCTGGGTGTTCCACCATAGGAAGCAAATGGGTATTTAGAAGAAAACTTAGACCGGACGGATCCATAGAAAAATATAAGGCAAGACTTGTAGCCAAAGGTTTTAAACAGAAAGAGGGTACTGATTATTTTGATACATGTTCTCCTGTTACTAGGATGACTACGATTCGGATGCTCATTACGTTGGCCTTCAGACATGATCTCACAATTAATCAAATGGATGTGAAGACTGCCTTTTTATATGGTGATCTTGAGGAGGAGATCTATATGAACCAACCTGAGGGATTCATAGCATCTGGTAATGAAAGAAAGGTCTGTAAGCTTGTAAAATCTCTTTATGGATTAAAATAAGTACCGAAACAGTGGCATGACAAGTTTGATAAGACTATCCAGTCTTATGGCTTTATTGTTCATGAATTCGATAAATGTGTGTACTCTATGATTAAAGGTGATATGTTTGTTGTCTTATGCCTATATGTAGATGATATTTTGATATTCGGATCAAACATAAGGATAGTGGAAGAAACCAAGAGGTTCTTGAGCAGTAAGTTTGAGATGAAGGACTTAGGAGTTGCAAATGTGATTTTGGGGCTCAAACTAATTAGATCTACTAATGGGATAGCTGTGTCTCAGTCACATTATACTGAGAAGGTTCTTGAAAAATTTGGCTATCAGAGCTGTAAATCTGTATGCACTCCTTATGATTCATCTAAACCCCTCTGTAAGAACAAGAGTGGAGTACCTGTAGCTCAGCTACGATATTCCCAGATTATAGGAAGCTTGATGTATCTTGCGAATTGTACTCGACCTGATATTTCATTCACAGTCGCAAAGTTAAGTAGATATACGAGCTGTCCTGACCGTACTCATTGGGAGGCCTTGGATCGATTGTTAAAGTACCTTAAGGTACTGCACTTCTTGGACTGCATTATGGTGAATATCCTCCTATCTTAGAAGGATATAGTGATGCAAGTTGGATAGGTCAAATGGAGGACTCCGGGAGTAACGGTGTGACAGGGTATGTATTTACCCTTAAAGCGGTGTAGTCTCCTTTAGGTCTGTGAAACAGACCATCTTGGCTCGGTCTACTTTTGAGGTAGAGCTGTGTACTTTGGAAACAACAGGTATAGAGGCTGAATGGTTTAGGGAGCTTCTCTCTGAGATGCCCATGGTAGGTAAGCCGATACCCAATTTCTTTACATTGTGATAACATGACTACTATTGCAAAGGTAAAGAGTTCAAAGTACAATCAGAAAACAAGAAGACATATCTAAGTTAGACGTAAGTCTATTAGGGATTTGGTGTCTTCTGGAGTGATTGTTGTGGAATTTATTGGTACCAAAGATAACACGGCAAATCCACTTACAAAGGGACTTGATAAATCTTTAGTCCAAAAATCCAGACTTGGGATGGGGCTGAAACCCACTAAGAGTTTACCCGCAGTAGCAACCCAACCTAAATGAGTAGAGATCCCACAAAATAGGTTCAATGGGAAAACAAGCTGTAAGGGGAACTGGTTGGCACTCAATATGCAATACTTTGCATGTGAGTCCTATCCCTGAAAAGTCGAGTGCCTGAAAACTGCAGGAAAAGGTTGAGCATTATGCTCTTAATGGATTCAAGCTTTTATAAGCAGGATGTGAGTAGTGCATCTTTGGAGAATGCCACCTCTTTGAGTATTTCTGTGGGCCGCAGATAAAGGATGAGGGTTTATCCTTAATATACTCATGAAACATGGTAGAATGCATGGTCATTAATAGCATCAAAACCAGAATATTGTCACCATAGACTTCACTTTGTTGTTACCACTCGATACCATTACATCAAAGGATTAGAGTTCAAGACTTAGTTCACTTTATTCCTGTGATGGTGAAAGGGGATAACTCAGGTAAAGGTTCAAACCGGAAGGTACTTTACTGAAAACAGAGTGTGGAAACCCGAGATCCTTGCCTCTTTGTGTTTCAACACTGAATTCGTGGGGGATTGTTGGAATTAACTGTATTGAGATAGTTTAATGCAATTTGATGGTCAATATCAAGTTATATTAATGTATCTCAATTCATGGTATTCAATGTTTCAACCCTGTACGGTGCTGTTTAGTCCCACATCGTGGAGAGATAAAACTGGCACTTAGTTTATATGTGGGAAGTCCTAAGACTAGTCTGGAAACAGACTAGAGAGGACTTTAGACCACAACACACGCACGCACGTGCGCGCGCTGCGCCGGGCCGGGCTCAGGCTCAGACTCGGGCTCGGTCTCGGGCGCGGCTGTGGCTGCGGCGTGGCGTGGCGTGGCAAAGTTCGGGTCATTTTTGTAACCGCGTGTTTGAATTCCAAGGGCTACGCCCCATTATCCTCTCACGAAACGTAACCGCTCGAGCGTCTTTAAGTATCTCTTAAAGTCGTGGGCGTAGGTTATGAACATTCTATCTCTTCATACCTGGTGTCTCTTCTCTCTCTCGAGTACGCCCTCTCCTCTCTCGATCTCGAACTTCGTCTACGGAGGTGACTTTCGAGGACGCTCAAGCACGGTGCGCACCGTCGACGAGCGTGGACCGTTGGACCCTGAGAGCGGCACGTCAAGGCCCTGTGCGCCGGTAAAGTGGGGGGCGTTGTCTCTCTAAAGGGAGTCCTACTAGAGGACGCTTCGGTTATGATTTCTAACTCTACTCTTTCTTTGTCGCATTGTTTGTCGTGATGTTTGTTTCCGGTTCCTTGATTTAATATGCATATATTCTTAATACAGATATTTCTCTTATCATCGTTAATATGGATGCATACAAACGTAAATCTGTTCTGGAAATCTGTTGATATTTGGATTTATATATGTATGTTCATGACGGTTTCCTCAACATTCATATATATACATATGTAGTACTATTCAGGAAAACAAGACTATATGAACTTGCCATGAAACAAGTCTTCCTTTAAGAGTAGCCCGATCCTTGTAGGTGGTTCTGAATCTTTGAGGGCGTAGGAAAGGAAGACGTTTTCCGTTAAGATAGCCAAGATCGTAAGATAGATGTTCTTCATTAGGAATTTAGAGAGAGACTATCGTAACAGGTCAGTATCCCTGACCTAGAATCAGTTGAGGTTTGTATAGAACAAGTTCGGGTCTGGGACTGACAACTTGTGAATGGGAAATAAATCAAAGAAACCTTAGACACTTAGGGTGAAACATGAAAATATCAGAAATGGTGATGCCACATTTGACCAGTCATGGGGTTTTATACTCCGACTGTACGAGGGTGCGGTGACCCTCACCTGAGCAGGAGATGAGGTCACTCAGGCTTGGGTAGCGGACAATGAGAGCATGGGTCTAGGATCCCAATTTTTTTACGTGTTTTCTTCGAGCCGCCTCGATTTTTACGCTTCATTGGGATCCACGAGTTGTCTAGACCATTCCGCTGACCCATTGGTTTTTCTTTGAGAGCCTAGGTTGGGGGTTCTCTGCAGTTAGTTACAAGCTCGTCAGGTTTTTACTTAACTTTTCTCCTTCGGGAGTTAAACAGTGAGAGAGGAAGTCGGGTCCGACAGGATTACCTCTTCTCTTTCCTGCCTCTAGTGGCGTAGTAGTCGTATTACCACTACCTTCCTTGGATCACACTTGCACTGAGATTGGCGAGAGCAGATGAATCCCTTCGGGGGTTTCCTCACCGCTGAGAGTATTACCTTTCCGCCAGGCTGGTGTCTTGGTGATGGAGTAGTGATCGATAGACATGTGATAGTTCACCAGTCGGCTAGTTAAGTAATAAATTCCATCTGTAGACATTGATGATTTCATAATTACCTTTCCGCTAGGCTGGTGTCCTGGTGATGGGGTATTGGTTAGTAGACATTAAGGATTTAATTACCTTTCCTCCAGGCTGGTGTCCTGGTGATGGGGTATTGGTTAGTAGACACTGAGGATTTCAATTACTTTTCCGCCAGGCTGGTGTCCTGGTGATGGGGTAATGGTTAGTAGACACTGAGGATTTAATTACCTTTCCGCTAGGCTGGTGTCTTAGTGATGGGGTAGTGACCAGTAGACATTGATGACCCTTTACTTACCTTTCCGCCAGGCTTTGACCTCGTGATGGGGTAAGAGATGAGCGACTTTTCCGCTAGGAGACTAGTGACGACAGTTCCGTTAGTAGAGGCTAACGAGGGTTGGGTGTTGAGAGAGTTGTGAGTACGGTTCCTCTTATACACCTTCATGAGTGAGCTATCACACGTGTCGACCGAGGATCAATGAGTCAAGAGAACAAGCTAGAAGGAGTGTTGGGAACTTAGTTAGGATGCAAGACACCATCGCATGCCTACGGAGGCACCCAACCCTGAGGCGTACACCATACCTCAGAGTCATAGTGTGAGGTTCAACCTGGACTTTGAAGTCCTACCCGGATATCGAGGTCCTAACCGGACCAAGACCACAGACTTACTTTTAGGCTTGAGTTGTTTGGTTAGTTCCATTGATCGAGGGAGACACAGTGTGGTAGTGAGTGAGTTTGTTCTTGTTTTAGACTTCTGAAAGCAAGTAAATAGTTTAAAAGAATCAATTAACCCACTTTTACTTGCTAGCTTCTTTTGTCCACTACAGTTATCTTACTGTTTTTCTAATTGTTCTATTCTTTCTTACTACTTTCCTTTGTAGAACTGTGTATAATTTGTACTTGACAATTTTGTGACAGATATTTGCTTGTCCCTTTTTCTACTATGGCAGGCAAGGGCCCATCGACCGAGTAGTCGACATAGTTTGGGCTGTTGTTGTTTCTTTTTGGTGCTACACTTTCAGCGCATGTATATTCTTTTGGAGCTCATTAGACAGTTGTTGGTTGTGTTCTCCTCTGTATCCTCACTTTTGGGATATATACATGTATATTTAATGTTGTGGAACTTCAGCATGTTATATGAATGAAACGAAAATGAATGAATATCCTTGTTGTTCAGTTCTGGTGTACTACTTACTTCCGCTTTTAGTTTTCTTGTGGTTGCTTGATTAGGTAAAATAAATCATGTGAATGTCATGTTTAAAAAGCGAAAAATTTCCCCAGGTCTTCATAACAATGGATTAACTCTAAGCTAGTTAAGTAGGCGAATGACGTGTTTGACGGGTAACCTAAGGTCCTCGGGAGGACAGGATCTTACAGGTTTGGTATCAGAGCAGAGTTACCCCGATACACGCATTCACATGATTTAATAGCTTGAGTTTCGAATAACGAGAGTCTTCTGACTTCTCGTGAAGTCGAATGGAAAATTTTTTGACGTTTATAAGATTTATGTAAGCACAAGTCACCAGAACATTTCATTCATATAAGTATCCCAAGAGGAGAAATAGTACAACTGATTATTTCCTAAAGTGTGCTTAACTATGCTATGATCCGATATAGGGAGGATTAGGTATGGCACCACGAGTAGCTCGTGATCAACCAGGAGAGATGGCGCAGGTGTTAGCTGCACTCGCTGATCTGCGACAGAGACAAGACCAGATACTTTCCCAGCATACTGAGTTGGCTGAGCACCAGACTGGGATGGAGCTGAGGATGGAGGAGTTGTCTGACTCCTCATACCACCCATCCAGGGATGAGTCCGCTAGAGCTGAGCATCTATTCTCTGAGGAGATTCACCGGCATCCTGAGGCAGAGATTTTGAGGGAGTCAGGAGACGACAGAGCTGAGGCAGGCCAAGAGCCTGTAGCAGGAGTAGAGGTCACGGGGTTTGTTCTTCCTACTGCACCGGGACACCATGATGTCTTCACATCCTACCAGAGAGCTGGAGTACCCAGGTTCCAGGGCACGAGTACGTCTGATGAGGCTGAGCAGTGGCTCAGGACAATGATGAAGGTATTCAGGATGATTCAGGCACCACCAGAGTCGTGGTTACCCTTTGCGGAGTTCTCACTTACTGGGTTTGCAGAGCGCTGGTGGGAGGCTACTGTGTCTGAGATGGGGCGTATGCCGACTTGGACAGACTTTAAGACCCACTTCAGAGCCCACTTTTTCTCAGGGAAGTGGAGAGAGACACAACGAGGTTGTTTGCAGAGCTGAGACAGGGCAGGATGACAGCGCGAGAATACTTTGTGCGCTTCATAGAGTTGTCACGCCACACATCTTCTGCAACTGCTTTTCCAAATGAGAATCTGGAGAAGTTTGTTCGTGGCATGAGGAAGGATGTTCAGGAGAAGTTGGTAGGGCTGAGACTGACTACCATTACTGAGGTGACTGATGCAGCAGAGCGGATTGAGGACGTCCGCGAGAGACATTTTGGGAGTACTTTTAGACCGCCACCGGTACCACAGAGGACGTATGGACCTAGTCAGTGGTAGTTCCGACCACAGCGGTCAGCACGACGCTTTCGTCCGACAGGGATGGCTTCTTCTGGCAGTGTTCGCTCGACCTCCATGGCTACTTTGGGAGGAGCACTGGCTAGTAGAGGTTTTGAGGCAGCACAACCATCAGGGTCGCAGAGGTTTGGAGCACAGAGCATGAGACCCGCAGAGAGTGTCGGTCCATCTTCTACGCCGAGCAGGGCTATCAGATGCTAACAGTGCCAGCAGGTGGGACATGTCAGGTCCCAGTGCCCACAGCTACAGACTCCACCACCTCCACCTCCACCACGTTCGAGAGCTACCGGGAGGAGCTCCCAGTACAGAGGTCAGAAGAGACCAGCTCAGAGCACAGTAGGATCCAGTGCCGGATCTATACGTCAGGGACAGATTCACGCAGTTACAGCTGAGCAGGCACGGTCCGCGGCCACGGTCGTAAAAGGTATGGTTTCAGTTTCGAGCCATCCTTTTCACGTGTTGTTTGATTCTGGTGCTACCCATTCGTTTCTTGTTGTGAGGCTTCTAGCCACATTGGATAGAGTCACGGAGGACGTAGATCCTCCATTTCACATCTGAGGGCCAGGCAGACAGTTGTTCGTGATTTTAGAGATAGTTAGAGGGCTACCAGTGTCCATAGGCGATCTCGAGATGACTGCGGACTGTCTTCTACTACAGCTTGACGAGTTTGACATAATTTTGGGCATGGATTGGTTGTCTACATATCATTTCTTAGTCGACTGTTACAGGAAGACTGTTGTCTTCAGGATCCCCGGCTTGACAGAGTTCACTTTTGAGGGGACATTGCAGGACTTCAGGATGGAGTACATTTCAGTGCTGAGAGCACAACGACTGGTTGATCAGGGATGTAACACTTTTCTGGCCTTTGTTCAGGAGGTTACAGACAGAGAGCCGATGGCTCAGGACATTAGAGTTGTGTCGGAGTATCCCGACGTGTTTCCTGAGGAGTTACCAGGACTACCTCCAGTCAGAGAGATCGAGTTTGAGATCTCGTTGCTTCCTGATACGCAGCCAATCTCCATGACTCCGTATCACATGGCACCAACAGAGCTGAGAGAGCTGAAGGTGCAGCTACAGGAGTTGCTTGACTTAGGCTTTGTGAGGCCGAGCACTTCACCTTGGGGCGCTCATGTACTCTTTGTTCGGAAGAAGGATGGAACCATGCGGTTATGCATTGATTATAGACAGCTGAATAAGAGGACGGTGAAGAACCGTTATCCTCTACCACACATTGATGATCTATTTGATCAGCTACAGGGATCTTCGGTGTTCTCGAAGATCGACCTCCGCTCGGGTTA